>CM070546.1:112526977-113126977 GCA_036346405.1 Phyllostachys edulis | reverse complement strand
AACTTCGGCGCCACCGCTTACTAAGAAAACTCACCTGCGGAGTCGCCAGAGTTGGGTGGTGGAATCTAGAATAATGGAATGGAAGTTGCATCAGGTGGAAATAAATTTGGAAATAGCTAAGGAGTACTCAGGTGTTTTGTTGGGTTGAGAGTACTCGATTTTTTGACCTTCAATTCTTCATCAAGATGTGTGTTCAAAATGGTTCAAAAATACTTCCGATTTGAAAAACTTTCAACTTGTTCAAAAAAAATAACTTTTCTTTTTAAAACTTGAAATGATTCAAAAAACTTTCAATTGGTTAGAAAAAACTTTTGGTTCGAAAACTTTCCAATGATTCAAAGAACTTTCGATTCGAACACTTTCAACTGAAGCGAAAAAGTGTTCATGTGATTAGAAATCACTTTCAAATGATTCGAAATTTTCAACTCAAAATTTCGCTGGTTTCAATTAGTTTTTTAAGAACTGATTTGGGGGGTTGATGTCCATTGGATGCTGATCTCACCATCCAAATTCTAAGTACTTTTTAACAAAAGAGTACTTAAGTGCTCCCTAGACACCACCAATAAATTTTATGGGGAAGGGCCTTCGTGAGGCCCATCTCCTATAGATCTTCTCCCCTACACATGTGCACTACAATGATATCTTACGAGATGGACGGCTGTGGATTTTTTTTAAATAATATTTTTAAAAAGATAATTACAAAAATATATAGTCTCCCCAAATAAATTACAAAAATGCGACAGGAACGCTCTCCCTGTCCTGTCGCCGGTCCAGCTACCTGTCGCCAGTTGAACTAGCGACAGGTTCCTGTCGCCAGTTCAACTGACGATAGGAAGACTGACCCTATAAAATCCCCTTGAAACCCTAAAATTCAGCACATGACTCATTTTTATTCAGAAAAAAGAGAAGGAGAGAAGAGTAGAGGGGAGGAGAGAAGCTAGTGAAGCGCTACCCGTCCGATTGCCTACATCTTGGGTGATTTTTTTAACCGAATGGATTACATAGTTTTAGATGTACGGGTACGCAATGCAGTATAGTTTTACATAATACTTTTTGGTAGGCAGTATAGTTTTAGATATGCGATTAATCGTAGAAATGTTCTTTATGGTGCAGTGCGTCAAATATGTCTGACGTCGTCAATTTCAAAATTTACTATGGTCAAGGGACTATTATGGAGGGTCCCGAGGGGATTGATTTGCGTTATTTCTAATTGGCGACCGTGCCCCTAGCAAGACCAGAGCATCGTACATGGGACGCTGTGATGCGGTGGCTGTTCCACACATTCCAAGTGGACCGCGATGTGTATGATCTGAGATTGAGTTGTCTTTCCCCACGGAGAGGACAACTCACATATTGGGAGTTAGTGCAGCTTAAGGGATCAAATTCATGGTAGTCATATGTACGCATCGCGAGGGAGGCAGGGTGGAAATTGGTCCTTCAGGTCCAAGCATATGCCAAACCCACTACTCCACCATGCAATTTGGACAAGAAGGGGTCTTGAGGTCAAGAGGAAGCCAGGGTGCAGCCACAAGACGGGCAAGACACAATGGTCAAGCTCCTAGAGTTGCTGATGTTGTCGATGAAGACCCTGCGGAAGTAGCTCCTACGGTCAGGCAAGCTAGTGGTCTTACTGACGAGGGTGAGGAGGTGGAAGTTGTAGTACAAAGGATGGATCTCGAAGACCGAGACTACATGACATTGTCTGAAGATGAAGGTTCGGTCGACAAGGATGACGTGGACCAGTAGGCGGTTCCATCCGTTTGGAACACATACCAGTTCGACAACCTCGTCGTCAATGAAGGCTCCCGTGTGCCGTGGGAGTACGACCAGAGTGAGGTCAGGCTAGGAGCTATGTACAAATGCAAGGAGGTCGTGCAGGACGCGATCAAATTCTAGGCCTTGTCGGTGCGGCGCACATTCAAAGTCATCAAGTCTACCCCAAGATTCTACGACGTGAAGTGCGACATACAGGGATGCTCTTGGCGAGTGCACGCATTTCAGCCAAAGTGGGACACCTACTGGAAGTGCTCTATAGTGGCCCCTCACACATACGTCGTTTCTGAGTCAATGCAGTCCCACCGAAACCTGTCATCAGGCTTCATCGCCAACCTTATGTACAGTGAGATCGTTGATAATCTAGATTTTGAGCCACGATCTATCATTCGGGCGATTGAGGCAGGGGTCCAATACACAATCAGCCATGTCAAGGCTTGGAGGGAAAAACTGAAGGCATTGGAATTAAGGTGGGGCACGTTCGAGGATTCCTACCACAACCTCCCTGGGCAACTTCGAGTCATACAAGACAGAAATCCTGGCACCCATATCGATATTCAAGACGCCACGCACCTGGAGTGGGCCAATAAGAGGGTATTGCAGCGAGCATTCTTCTCATTTGGTCCATGCATCAATGCATTCGGGCACTGCCGTCCAATCTTATGCGTAGATGGCACATTCTTGACTGGGAGGTACAAGGGCCAGATACCGACTGCAATAGCAACGGACGGGAACAATCAAGTTCTTCCCGTGGCATTTGCTTTTGTTGAAAGCGAGAATACGGACAGCTGGTTGTGGTTCCTGAAGAACGTGATGATTTCTGTTGTGTAAGGCCGTCCCAACGTATGCCTCATACATGATCGGCATGCAGGTCTGCTGCGTGCAATAACCCAGTTGCAGCAAGGACAAGGAGAGAACGTACCACTTGCATGGCTGGATCTGCAGAGCAGGTGGTGCATGAGGTACTTGGGTGCAAACTTCTACAAGCAGTTCCACAACAAAGACTTGATGAACCTGTTCAAGTGGCTGTGCAACTAGAACCAACAGCGGAAGTTCGAAACACTCTTCAAGATTCTAGATAAGCGGACCAAGACACACAGAAGGGAGGCAGCGAGAAGGGTCGCCCCAAGCGCTGACTAGGCCCCCGAAACATTGCCAGAGATACCCACAGATGCTCCTAGATTGACGAGGAGGACGGGGGGCACAAGTGAGATGCTTTTCAGACTGGATTGAGCACGAGCCTAAGGAGAAGTGGTCGCTGCTCCATGACAGGGGTGGCGCTCGATATGGTGTCATTGCAACTAATCTAGCCGAGGTGTACAACTGGGTCATGGCGCAAGGTGCCTCCTTTGGTGGGTATTGTAGAGGCAATTCCGCATGACGACGAAGTACTTTGTTGATGAAGCAACAACGCCGCTCACCATTGCAAATGACTGAATACTCTACTCTGCTATGATCACCAAGTATATGGAGGAGAAGAGCAAGAAGGGTGAGATGCACCGGGCATTCAAGATGGGCACAAGGGAGCTTCGCTTCGAGGTAATGTGCAGGGATAAAGGACACCGCGGGACGAACTGCGAGAGGGTTACCCATGAGTGCACGCTACGCCGTGGTAGTTGCACATGCACTTGCAACAAACCCCTTCTTCTGCATAGGCCCTGCTCCCATGTCATAGCCGCATGTTCGATAGTGGCGCAGCATCTCGGTCAGTACCTCTCTGACTATTTCACCAAGGAGGCAGTGATGCAAACCTGGACCACGGAGATGTATGGTTATGCTGTGGTTGGCCATTTCACTGGTCATCTGACCTGGGAGCAACTAATCTGGGCCGCGAACATTGATAGGCTCAAGGGAAAGTGGGCCGGCGACAGGTACGGCGCATCAGGAACGACACGGACGAAGTAGAAACCGGACGTTGTACGAAGAAGTGCTCCATTTGCAGGGAGTTTGGGCACACCTTTAAGAAAAATGTCCCACGAGAAATCCTCAGGAAGAAGGAGATATCGGCACTCCGGACGTCGCCGCGGGGACCTCATCCGGTCACCCAACTCGAGACAGTCCACTTGGGGGACGTTGAGGTTGCGACCAATGTTATTGCCAATGTTCTGAATTATGTTATTGCACGGACAGTAGTAATATGTTATTGCCAATGTTCTGAATTATTATTTTGATTAAGTGTTATGATGTTTTGCTAAATGTTATGTAATATCAGTGTGATTTATCGTAGTTTTGATAGTAATGGTAAGTTCACATTTGTTTCCTTACATAATATGCAGTGCATGTACATGAGCAAGTGTACGAATTCCCGAGCACATCGCAATATCACTTACCTTCCTACTTACGAATCATTCATACATCAATCTTTCTCGTAAAATTCTTTAGAAATTCACCGCATTAGAACAATATACGACGATCACAAAATGTTATTGCGAGTCTAACAGATTTTGTACCGTTCAAAATGTATGAAAACTAGAAGGCGGCAAAGTTGATTAGGGATTGAGGTACCTGTCGCCAGTTCAACTGACGACAGATAGCTAGACCGGCAACAGAACGGGGAGAGGGTCCCTGTCGCCAGTTGAATTAGCGATAAGTTCCCGTCGCTAGTTGAACTGGCGATAAGTTCCCGTCGCCAGTTCAACTGGCTACATAGACATATTTTTGTAATTTTTTGAGGCGACTACATATTTTTGTAATTATCTTTAAAAAAATATTTTTAAAAAATTCGACAGCTGTGCGAAAGGGCCTCACGGTAAGAGCCCTTTTTCCGCATCGGGTCCACTTGTGTCAGGGTCTGCACCCGCTTGGAATTAAACGGGGGCGGATCTGGTCCGTTCAAATGTCAATCGCACGGTCCACACCCGTGCCGTGCCTTCTCAAACTCCGGGGGGTAGCTCGTGAGTCGTGACCTCGTCTTCACAGGTCACGCGCGCCATGTCCGAGACAGAAGCGGCGGCGGCGGCATCGACGGAGCGGAAGCCCCGTCGGCTGCGGGGGCACAAGAAGGGCGCCGTCACCTGCTGCGTCGCGTCCTCCTCCCGCCCGGGCGTCGTCGCGTCCTCCGGCGAGGTACGCACTTGTACTCGCGCTGGTCTTTCCCCAAGAAAAAGTTATGACATTCCATGGCTTTGCGTCGCGCTTGGGACTTTGGCTGAGCACCCTGTGGCCTGTGGGCGTCCTCGCTCTGCCCCTAGTTGTAGTACAGTAGTAGCATGGTGTCTTTCGCTGAGGACACCGGTCGAACACATCGTGGGCGCTGGTTACTGGGCTAGTGGCCGAAATCTTGTGGCTCGCCTGCTGCTTTCTTCGATGCTGCAATAGTGCAATCTTTGCATTGGAACCTGGCTGCTTGCTATTGGCTTTGTCAGTGGAGGCTTTGGTGCGGCGCTCCTTGAGCTTTAGCAGGGAGCGGTTGAGCTAATTTGTCGGACACTGTCACACTGGGTAGGCATACAATGCCCCCCAATCTGTGGCGTTCTTGCTTCTCTGGCTACACATCGAGCTCGGCACTACAGGAGCAACTGGACAGCACCCTGTGAATTCCTTGGTGCATTCTACCGCTCTACAGTATGCAATGGTCTTGAGTCTCTTGGTAGCAGTGCCCAGATAAATTTTTGAATATCCAATGGCCTATTTCATTGTCTCCATGAATGTACGAGTACATGGTGGCACTTGAGTTCAATGTCGCACAATGACTTTCTCAGCATTTGTTTGTCGGAGTGATTTCATCAAATCATGCTCAGTAGAAAGTACCAGTAGGCTGAGATGGGATGTCATGTGTCACTAAAATCTTTGTAAAGGTACCAGGAAATCCTGGTATTATGCTCGCAGGCCAGTAGGTGCTTTCCTTTTGTAGGTCTTCTTTCCTTTTCTGTAAAGTTTACAATGTGAATGGCTATTGCTTTATCTTAAGCATATGATTTTGTACTTTCTGGCCCTTATAATATTTATAGCCCTTGGGCTAATTCTCTCTTTTTTTAAATGTCTTATTATACCACCTTAGGATGGATGTCTTTGCTGGTTTGATTTGCGCACGAAAGATGTGCTTTTGACATTTGAGGCAACAAATAAGCCAATTTCTTCAATGTGTTTTAAAGCAGGTCAGTATGCCCTCCAAAGTCCAAACATCTCCAGAAGTTTGTCCCAATCTTTTGTGGGATTTGCAAATATCACACACTTAAACATCCTTTTTTTTGTAGGAAATGAAGATTTTGTATATGCCTCTGCTGGAAATGAAATTTTGTCCTTTGATATTCGTATGGTAAGTTCAGCATCCGATGCCATATTCTTATTCTTGGGTTGAAGATGTATGTTCCAACTTATTATTATGTCGGTTTACCTTGGTTTCTTGTTGGTAATATGATTACAGTGATTTTCTTTTAGGGACCTCAATCAAAGCCATTGGAGACGTATAACTACAATAGAGATGAAATAAATCAGGTAGTGTGCTATTCTGCAATTCCATTCTCTATAAGAATACCTTTATTTCAGCGTGAAGTGATGCTGTGAGCCTGTGACACTATGAATTTTCTCTTATTATTTAATTTTAGCATTTATACTAACATTGGATTGAGTTAACAATTCAGAATCTAAGAGTTCCACATTTGATGCAGATTGCTGTCAGTTCTAAAGGTTTTCTTGCTGCTGCAGATGACAGTGGGGATGTTAAGGTACTGATGATGTTGGAAGAGTGTACAGACAAAAATATCAAAGACAGTCTCGTTCCTATCATTTCTTAATAAATATCAGGTGCTCTAGATTTTGGTGTTGGTTATTTAGAGGTTGTCGCTTCAAAATGTTGGAAGCGTTTACAAACCTCTAAGCATTGTAGTCCTACTATCATTAAATTTAAATAAAAGAACCTTAACTACAAAATTTTGCTTTCCCTCTTTTGTTGGCCTCCTGATCGAGCTGTTCGGCTGGAGCCTGTCCGTGTACAAACCTTTTTTTCCTACCCTAATTGAATGACACGCAAAGCTTTTGCGTGTTCTCTAATTATTATTATTTTTTAAAAAAGACTATAAGATGTAGAGTCAACATCTACAGTTTTTCCAGTTTTAAGTGAATAATGTATTATATAGCACTTTGGTTGGAAATACTCCACATCTTTAAAAAATCCAAAGGATGCACCTAAAGCTAGAGAGAAGTTGTATGCATTAGGAATAGTGAATTAGTTTCTTATAGGAACACTGTTTCTTAATCAATAGTATTAAGTCATTATGGGCTGGATCTTAACAATTTGTATATTTCTGCTTCATTTAGAAATCAAGAAGAACTCAATCACTGCATTGTTGGATGACTTTAGAACTAGGGTGCAATAGAAGGTTGTTCAAGTTAGAAGAAAGATGTGTGCAATACATTCTTAGGCCTAATTTAATCTTGAGAAGTTCTGCTTTTGCTGTTGCAGATTGTCAATGCCATTCAAAAATGCCTGTACAAAAGATTGAGGGAAGCCCACACAAGTGTATCCTTGTGTGGTGCAACTGGTGCTTTTGATGACTTCATTCAGATATAACAGTGTTTAATTTATGTTTTAGTGTTTGTATCATATCATGATCCTCAAGCTACTCTCTTTCATTTTCCTGCAACCTGTATATCTATCAGTTGTTCCTTAGTGATCTTTCAACAGATTTGCAGCAGTGTACAGTTCATTCCTTGGAGACCTTGGACAGGTTCTTGCTATATGTTTGATTTACTCCTGTTTCTCCCGTTCTTTTATTTGTTCTTTGTTCTTACAATAGTGCAATTTCATTTGGCAGCAATTACCGGTGGCCTTGACTCAAAGCTTGCTGTGTGGGATTTCTCGAAAGGGCGAACACTATTTTCTATTGATTATGGTACCTCCTTTTTCTATTAAAAATCTGTAGACAGTTTACATTACTTACACTACTCCATGTACTAATTATGTCTTGCCCTTGATAATAGTGTTAAATACAGAACTTATGTGTCTTTTAGAAAGTGGGGTCCTGTTTGTCGCTTTAAATAGCAAGACAAAAAGTTTCGGTTGATTCATTACAGTGCTGCATGCTCTGTTATTTTTTACCTCTCAAAATATTCTGTAGTGTGGGCCATTCAACATAATAATTTGATCTTGAATGTCAGGATCACCTGAATTACAAAATGGCAGTTCTTCAGGTAGTGTGGGGCAATGTTTCAACCCTGCTTTCGTTCATTCGATAGCCATTTCTGAAGAGGGCATTTTGGGAGGGTTGTACAAAGTTTGTGCTGTTGCAAGGGGAGATGGTGTTGTTGACGTGGTTGATCTAGAATATGAACTGGCCCCTGCAAAATCAAAAGGCCCTTCTCGGGCAGCGGGTTCGGCCATGAGTTCAAAAAGAAGTGATCTTGGAGATGGAAGCAGTAATCAAACTCAAGGGAGAAGGATCCATCTTGATTACACAATGGGTGGCCATACTGCACCTGTGTCTTGTGTGTAAGTCCCTTCCTTCGTGTTGTTTCTGTATTGCTTAGTATTTCACTGTTTTACTAATCAGCTGCTTAACAGAGCATTTTCAGCGTTTGGTGAGAAGGGGAAGTTCCTTGTTTCTGGTGGCAATGATGCATCAGTGAAACTCTGGGATTGGTCAAAAGGATTTTCTTCTGAAACAAATGGCAATGGTGAATTGGTGTTGGATATTGATGTGAAGAAAAAGGTCACAACTAGACCTTCAATTTTTGTGTGAATTGTCTTTGGCTAGATATCTGCACACTTCACAGCACAACACATAGATTTAATAAATTTTGTTGGTTTTTATGCGATTGAAATTCTTAGGCACATTAGAAATGCTGAATCTTTGATCCATATCTTGGCAGGTAAATTGGTTGTGTACTGCTCCAACTGGTTCAGATAACCTGATCGTGTGCGACACATCCAAGGTGGTCAAAGTATATAATTTTCCGTAGATGGAGAAATGGGTAGCATCATCTTGTTGGATAATTCCTTGAGGGAGTTTAGCACAGAATGTTGCATGACTATCAATGTCAAGTCGGTCCTACCTCCAGTCTCCTCAGATATGAAGGCAAGCCGCTGCAGCTAGTTATAAGTTATGTGAAGTGAACTCAAAATTGTTGGTTCTCTTTTTGGGAATGAAATGCTCTGCTAGAACTATTTATTTCTGTCGAGACAAATGTTACTGCGCTGTGATATATGTGTACTTCCATAGTACATCTCTGTTGTGTGGTGAAATGAATTTATGGTTTTCAGAATGAGCGCGTTTGTGCTGGCAACCAGGGTTTTCATTTAAAGATGGTGAAATGTGTTTATCTTTTGATTTCTTTTCATGTCTACAGACTTGTAACTGTTGTTTCTTACAAATACATTTTCCGCAACGTTGTGATGTCACTCTCTTCGTTTCATAACAAGCGAATCAGCATCGATATGCACGGTTACATGGTGCCATTTGTAGCAACATATTGACGCTGCTATGAACATACTACAGTTGGGTCGTTACTGTTACACGAGTGATGTTTTCTCACCAGTAACCTCTGCAAGAGCACCTCCCTTCTTCAAAATGGTGGAACCTGTTTGAATCCCTCAGAATGATCTCTCTACCGCACATCTTGGAAATGAACTTGGCAGCCTCATGGCAGTGACTGCAAACTCTAGAGTTCGTTGTCACGCGCATTGGCCGCCCTACAGACAAATTCAGCACCCCGAATGCGACGGCGAGCTTCGAGCTGTGCCCACAGAGTGCCTCGCCGTGCACCGCATCATCGGCGCCCATCAGGGCATACTTTTTCTTAGGATCATGGCATTCTTCATGCATCCTTCTGGCAACATCATCCAAGAACTCTGCAATCCTGTTTCCCTGTGGGTGATTTCGGTTGTCCGCGACAAATACATGAACCTTCCCCCGGACCTCAATCCAACTGCAGCCAGTGTTCTCGCGGAGCCCTCGTCCACCGATCTTGCTCCGGAGCTTCCTCACAGCCTCCCATCTCTCGGCCTCGGCATATATGTTGGCAAGAAGAACATAGTATCCTGTGTTTTCAGGTTCCAGCTCAAAGACCCTCTCTGCCACCTTCTCTGCAAGCTTGACATCCCTGTGAATTCGACATCCGCGCAGCAATGACACCCAGATGCTTGAATCTGGTTCGATCGGCATTGACTCGATGAACTCATAAGCTTCCTTCAGATTCCCGGTGTGGGTAAGTAGGTCAACCATGCAAATGTAGTGCTTCAGTTTGGGCTCTATTTTGAGTTCATTCCGCATTGCATTGAAGAATCTCCATCCCTCATCTCTAAGGCCTGAATGGCTGCAAGCATACAGTATGGCACTGAAAGAAGCTGTATCAGGCTCAATGCCGCTGCCCCTCATCTGCTCAAAGAGGGCAATGGCATCCCTGCCACGGCCATGCATGCCATATCCAGCTACCATGATGGTCCATGAGATGAGGTTCTTGTTGGTCAACCTGTCAAACAAACGTCGAGCTAGCAGTAATGCACCGCACTTGACATACATGTCCACAAGGGCGTTGGCTACATAATTATCTTCCAAGTACCCTTTTCGTACTGCATAAGCATGCATCTCCCTGCCTCGCTCCAGGGATGAAAGGCTTGCCGCAGCAGGAAGGATGCAGGTCATGGTCACCACATTAGGTCTGAATTGGAGCAGCATTTCACTGAACAAACTGAAGGCTTCATTGGCAAGATTGTTCCTGGCGTAACCACCTATTAATGTATTCCACGAGATTATATCCTTATTCATCACATGATCAAAAATCAACCTCGCTTCTTCCATATTCCCACATTTTGCATACAATTCCATCAGCGCATTGGCAACTGGAAGAACTTTCTCCATTCTATTTCTGATGACATATCCATGGACTGATTTGCCATGTTTCAGCGATTCATTACCAGCAAAAGCATGAAGAGCACTGGTGATTGCAAAGACATCTGGTCTGATACCTTCTAATCCCATTTCTTCAAATAACCCAGTCACTTTGTCAAAAAGTCCAGCCCTGGTATAACTCGTGATCATTGCTGTCCACGACACCACATTTTTCTGATCCATATTCCTGAATATCCTATTGGTGCTACGCCAATCTGAGCAATTTGAGTACATATTGAGAAGAGCATTAGCAAGAGATGTCTCACCAATCAATCCAGTTTTCACAGAAAACCCATGAACCACTCTTCCTATAAACCAACAGTGCAATAGTGCACAAGCCGGCAAAACACTTAGCAATGTGGCTGAGTCCAACTCCTGTCCTTGTAGCCACATTGTTATAAACAGCTCAATAGATTTATCGTATAATCCATTGGAAGCACACCCACTAATCATAGAATTCCAAGAAATGACATCTCGATGAGGCATTCCATCAAACACCATCAGTGCATCCTCGATCTTGTTGGATTTCGCATAGAATGATATCAGTGCATTGCAAACTGCACACTCTGCCCCAAAACCCAACTTCACAAGATGCCCATGAACCACCAAGCCATCCCTAAAACCAGACAACCTAGTGATGCACTTTAGGAGGCAAGAAATGGTGTGTTCATCTGGGGTAATTCCACAATCATGCATTTTCTCAAAAAGCAAAAGGCTTTCTTGAAAGTCACCAACCTTTGCATACCCACCTATCATTAGATTCCATACATGTACATTGCTTTTCGATGACATTACATCAAACACCTTTCTTGCATAACCCAAGTCACCACATTTCACATACATGAATACCAGTTTGGATCCCAGATTGTCATCTATTCCATTCTCTAAAGATTCCCGCTCCCAAAGTAGTCCAGTTTTCACAGAGTATCCATGAATCACTCTTCCAGCAAGCTCATAACCTAACTCAGCACAAGCAGGCAAAACACTGAGCATTGTCACTGAATTGATCTCCATACCTTCAAACCACATTTTGCTGAAAAGCTCAACAGCCTTACCATGCCATCCATTCGAAAAGCATCCACTAATCACGGAATTCCAAGAGATGACATCCCGGTGAGGCGTTCCATCAAATACCTGCAGCGCATCCTCAATGTGGCCACACCTTGAGTACAAAGCTATCAATGCATTTCCAACTGCACATTGCACGCCAAAACCCAATTTCTCAAGGAACCCATGAACTACCTCACCATCCGTGATACTGCCCAAACTGGCAATGCACTTCAGGACACAGGAAATGGTGTGTGCATCTGGTCTAACCCCACAACAGTGCATTTGCCTAAATAGCAAGATTCCTTCTTGGAATTCACCAGCCTTTGCATACCCGCTCATCAGAGCAGTCCAAACACGCACATCACCTACTTGAGGCATTTCATCAAACACCCTTCTAGCATTCCCCAAGTCCCCGCATTTCAAATACATTAGCACCAATTTCTGCCCAAGAACACTGTCCATTCCATCTTTTCCAAAATCAGACGCGCGAACCAAGATATGGGCTCTCTTCCCAGCCTCCAAAGATCTCACCTCCGAGCAGAGCTGGAGGACCACGCCATAGCTCCGGGCATCGACCCCATCCGAGCAGAGCAACCTCAAAGCCTCCGTCAGGTCACCCGACCGACAGAGACTCTGAATTTGCACGTTCACGTCGATTCTTGGGATCCGATTTGGCGGTTTCTTGGTGTTCCATGGAGCAGCGGCTGTCTCCAAGACCTGACCGGACGCCGTGAGGACGCTACACCTAACCCTTGTTCTTGAGCTGGTATTCTTGGGAGGTGGCCATGGAGGCGGGGCCCGGAGATGGCTGGAAATGGAGGAGAGTGGAGGCGTCGCCATGGGAGTGGTAGCAGAAGAAGGGCTTCAGATTTTGCCGCGAAATCCCGCGATGTAGTTTGGTTTCGATTGTAATGGAGGGAGGATTGGAGGATGGCTTTCTGGATTAGGTTGCCTCTTTCGCTCTTTGCACCCCCCCCCCACTATTTACCAATTTCAACAAAAGGACAGCACAAATCGGCGTGCCCTTCCCGTCCATAAGAGTATTTTTAATGTATTGAATCAATATCGATTCAAAGATATATCATATAAGTATTTTAGAAATTGATCATTTTTTCTCTAATGTACTAAACCTGTTCCTAGTATAGCAGAACCCATGTGGTACTAAAAAGAAAAGAAATAAAACCCCTCGTCACCGCCTTCTCTTCCTTCTACCGTTTTTACCACCGCTTTCTCTTCCTTCCCACCAGTGTCGCCACTCACCTTCGGCGCTCGCCGCCGTCCAACACTGCCGCTCCTGGCCTGCCTCCACCCAAGACTGCCGTGCCATTGCCGCTCCACACTCAAGACCTAGCTCCCGTGATCGGAGGTAGATGTCGAGGTGGAGGCGACAGCTCCGGCGGTCGGAGGTAGAGGGGATGGCTTCAGCGACCGGTGGCCTGTGGACCTGTAGGAGGATCTGGAGGCGACGATGAGTACCGGCGGCGACTCCTCCACATGTCCTGCAGTGACCCCGATGACGGTAATAACGACTCCTGGTGCACATCTGCCATGTGGTGATTTGTTTAATGCTTCGAATCGATGCTTGATTTGGGTTTGGTTCCAGAAATATTTTGGTTGGAATCGATAGCTTCAACGTATTGAATCGGTATTGAATCGATGCTTAACCTTTTTGAACCGACTAAAATGCCACATTGCGGATGCTCTAAGCTGTTAAGAAAATTATGTTCTGCGGAGAGGGCATTTATGCATATTTGCATGGGTTGTTTCGTTCCTCATTTGCGTGGGCTGAGATTCTGAGAAAGTGGATAGAAGGCAGCAGAGCACACAGGGACAAACTCCGACTCCATTAGAGGACAGGAGGGTCTTCTTCTTGTTCTTTGGTGGAGCAAGAAAAGAGAGGAAATGGGAGGCATTCTCTTGCTGCATCACCAAATCTGCCCCCAATCCTTCGCCGAAGACCGCCTTCCCGGGATTATATGCTCTCCACAAAGGTGACTGATCCATATGTCTGAATTCATACCTTGTGTTCATTGGTGCTATTCTCTGAAGCAATTTTCTTGATGATACGCAAACATACAATTAGACTTTGCAGCATCTCTCTTTCTGCTCTTCGCCAAACAAAAATAAATCCCCAAAAAATGTATAAATTGACTGAATGCTTGTATCAACACCTGATCAACAACTGCAGTTTACTGCACATCATGGTGAAATGAGACTGAATAGTCAGGGGGAAAAGGATGAAATGAGCCTGAGGTACAGTCTTTTGGTGCAGTCATGTATTGAACTTGGTGGCACTTGCAGATGGGGTTCTCCTTTCTGCTCCACGGCAAGGCTTTTTGGCAACCATCAGATCAGAAACCAACGGATCTCCATCGCCAGGAACGGTTAAAAAGCACAGTAAATGTAACATCCCGTTTTCAATTCTTGAGCAGTGTTTTCGGTTTTCTAAAGAAGTTTCAAAGCTTGCCTTTGAGTTCAAAAGTTCAGCTTCAAATCTCAACTCTTTTCAAAATTTCAAAAGAGTTCAAAATTTGTTTTTCATTTCAAAACATCAATTCGATTTCTCTTTGGGCCTAGCCCATTCCCCCTCCTGCCTTCCCATGGCTTGGCCTAATAAGCCATGCCTCACCGCACCCAGCGCCATGGACATGTATTGGATGTGCTCTGACTGCACGCGATCGCCCCACCGCCGCCATGGCTCGTTGTCCCGTCATTGAGCAACTCCCTGCCGCGCCCGTCGCCCATGCCCGCCCAAGTTGACGCCGTGCTTACCTTCCCAAGCTGTGCGCGTTAGCAACCCCTCGCCCCGTCCCGTCGCAGCTCGCACCTACCCTGGCCTCCTGGTCTTCGCTTGACGCTAGCATCGTGCCTGCTGCACCCTCGCTCTTTCCCCCAACCCTCAGAAGTCGTGAATCCTGACATTATGCATACTATGAGGATCCAGACGTTGAAGGCCAAGAAGCTGATGAAGAGTGGTTTAATTCTTTAGTTTAGGTCTCGCCTCAGTCTCGCTGGCTCAGTCGGTGCTTGCGTACAACCAATATTATCCATATCCTTGGGTAATATCGATTGTACACAAGCTACCTGCTTGCCTGTGGAGAGATGTGTACTACCCCTTTTGCTCCTGCTGTTGTTTCCACTACTTTTGTGATGTAATCATTTGGTCTGTTCGGCCCTTATTGTAAAACTTGACCCGATGCAGTCTATGTAAACTCTGTTGTGTTAAATTAAGGTATGATTTAGTTTACATCGTGTATGAAATGATTCAGTGATGTATCTGTGAGTGCTATCTACTGATCCAAGGAATAGCACAGTGTATTTCACAAAGGATTCTGGATTTCGAAATCCAGATCCGACAGTAAAGAAGAGCTCATAGCTTTCTTCAGAAGCATTCAGACCTCCATTGCCGAGAACTTGCCTAAAACTTCTAAGAGGATGTTGAGGAAGCATTCTTTGCCTGACATGTTCGAAGAGGTTTTCTTTTCCATAACGGGGTACCCCCGGAATTCCATTAAAAGCATAATGGAATTACACATAGTTCAGCAAAACAGAAACAAAAAATGCAAACTCCATCCAAAATAGAGCAAAAACCAGCACACCAAGCACCCACTGCTCCATTTCAGAAGGTCATAACAGTACTAAACAGACAAATAGACAGAAAGAAGAGGACGCCACAACATCAGAAAGCTACTGGAATTTCTCTTTTAAATTGCACCCCATTACTTCTAATCAAACCCAGCTAGTCCTCATCAGGCTTCTGTGCATCAGAGCCATCCTCCTAATCTCCTAGCCTCAGTCTTGATTCAATTTTATCTCCATCTCTTCGGTTGTTTTCTGAATGCTGCCGCAGAGCTTCACGTTGGATGATTTCTGCCCCCAGCCACAATCTCCTCCTTCAGATCCCCCGGTAAAGACCTACCCAATATTTCAAGAAAGTGCACATATGGCATATGATCTCAGCAGGAGATCCCACAATTTTCTTCTCAAAACAGACTTTGTTTCTAAGCTTCCAAATTTCTTTTAATAAGGTTGTCTTTAGTTAGAATTGCACTCCTCCAAGTTAACCACATGAAAATTTTAATTTTCAAAGGAATCCTAGATTTCCAAAGATACTTATGAGGATGATCAGGTAAATTATATGAAGATGCTTATATATAGACCTTACAGAAAACACCCCTGTTTTCTCCCACCTCCGTTTGGGTCTACCTAGAGAGTATGACAGGGCTACCTTGGCCAAAACATCACAAATCTACCTGAATCTGTGATGATCAACCTCATTCAATCATCTTCTAAATCTCAGGGGTTTCTTTTTTTGCAACCACTTGGTATAAGGATAAGTGTTGATCATTGCAAATAGCATAAAGATCAGCAAAAGTACTACACAGAGGATTGTCACCACTCCAACAATCATGCCAAAAATCAATTCTTCTTCCATTTCCTACATTCAAAGTTCTACCTTTAAGATAGACTTTCTTAACTTTAAGGAGATCAATCCAGCAGGGAGAGTCTCCTTGTCTATGAACAACTTGATTAATATTATTGTCTTTAAGTATTTTTCTCCTAACAAGTTCTTGCCAAAGACCTTCTTCATACTCTAAGTTTCCACCACCATTTACAAAGAAGACTAACATTAAGCTTATGAAGATTTTGAATACCCAAACCACCTTTTTGTTTGGGTTGACAGACCAAGTCCCATTTGACTAAATGATATTTTTCTTACTCTCCCCCCTTGCCAGAAGAAACGCCTTCACCTTGTCCATTTTACAAATAATAGTTTTGGGGAGCATGTACATAGACATATGATAAATGGGGACACTGCACAGGCTTGAATTAATCAGATTTTTTCTACCCCCCATGGACATAGATCCTCCTTTCCACCCATCCAAACGTTTCAACAATTTCTCTTCCAAATGCAACCAATCTGCCACATTGTCGGACCTGAATTTCGCAATCCAGAATCCTCTGTGAAACCACTGTACTATTCCCTAGATCAGTAGATAGTTCTCACAGATACATCACTAAATCATTTCACACAGGACGTAAACCAAACCATTCATTTATTACAACACATCCGAGTCAAATAGACCGCATCGGGTCGAGTTTACAATACGCCCAATCAGGCCAAACGAATACATTACATAAATTGCAGAAGCGGTAGCGGAAGCAAAAGGGGGAGACACATCTTGCCATAGGCAAGTGACTGGGGTAACCTGTTGTGCAGCCGCTATTACCCAAAGATTTGGATAATTTTGGTGCACGCAAGCACCGACTTAGCCGGCTAGACTGGGGTGAGACCTAAACTACTAGTAACTAATCTATTCTCCACCATCTTCTTGACCATCAACCTCTGAATCCTCATAGTAAGCATAGCGTCCTTGGTCCACAACTTTTGAGGGATTTGGGGGAAAGAGGGAGGATAAGCACAAACAACCGTGCTTGCGAGCCAACACACATAATGCAATAATATACATGCAGGATTTAATAAGGATGGCTCGGGTTCTTTTATTTGCTAAAAGCAACGCTTGTAATTACCATATTTAGAACTCCTATGACTTAGCATTTTAACCAAACCATATTTTATTAAAGAGAGTAAAAGTGCAATGTTTATAATGGTGTAGGTTACCTCCACCTTATGCTTAATTTTGATTAGGGTTACATCCACCTTATTAGCAACAATGGAGTACATCCACCCAGGAAAATCCAAAATTAGGGTCACATCCGTCTGACGAATTTTCATCCCACTCACAAAGGTTTTTAAAATAGAACTAACTCCAGTAAGTTCCCATGCTTGTCCTTGACCAGTCGTTCGAACAGTTTATACTCTGTAGAGACTGTACACTTTACCCACAAGAGACAATCATCTTAATATGTACACACGTTTCCTTAGACATGTGAATCAAGAAGATCATCACAAGACATTTACAATGCATCCCCCAGTGTTAGTTACACCCGCTAAGGTTTTATCTGAGGGTGGTTACGTCTACCACACCCACGTCAACCACACGACAGCTTACACCAGCGTCCTGACCCGTGTCCATGACGGCTTACGCCAGCGACACGACTTGAGGGTCACTCCAATGGTGCAACTCGCACTGGTGGATACAAATTATTTAGCCAGGCCGACACCATTATAGACTTGTGGTTGCACTGTTTTACATTGGGAGGTCATCATAGGATTAAGTCATTAAAGTTATCTATTTGGGCGGTGCATACCACATACCACCATTTCTCGTGCTACGTTAGCACCCACCATCATATCATCTACCCAGATGTGGTAACAGCAAGTTATTAGGGTTTTGAGGAGCATAAATTAAATTATCTCAAATATTCCAGTCATTTACCTCCAATGACTGCCGAAAGCAATTTCATGTTTAAAAGATGATGATTAGGGTAAGTAATGCCTAGTACTTAAGCAAGACTAGCATGGCACTTAAATACGACCTATTACTTGTAAAGTTACCATATAATTATCTATGGTGATAAGGATTATGTGATTCAAATGTCAAAGGATGGTACAATAATACTAGAGTATCAATTTGGCATTTAACTACCTTGGGATTTGACATACATTTGCCTAATGAATTTAGCATGCAACTTGATATTTTAAAAGAATATAAATTTGCATAAAATATAGGTTCAATATGATTAAAGTGTCGACTCGCCTGGGTCAAAGGCAAGGGAGTCTTGAAAGTCTTGAGCTTGATCAAACTGGGGCTCTCCCGAGTCTTCGAACTCTACTCGGACGATCGCGTCGGAAAAAGAATAAACAGACGAACAATACAAATAAATACAAATGAAATATCAAATGAACTCCAAATTGAACTCAACCACTTCCATTAGAAAGATCTTGAATTTAGAAAATTTTAGAAACAATTTCATTAAATTTGGAGTTAAAACGAGAGAGAATGGGCTCTCCGAAGTTTACTTTTGAATTAAATCCAGAAAAAGAATAGAGGAGAGATAAATTATCCCTCTAACGTGTGGGGTCCACTGCACAGAGACTTGGCTCACAACACTATTGTATGGACCAGAGTCCATGTGCATTGTGCACGGTCCACGACCACATGCACACTGTGCATTTAAGCTGTGGGGCCTGAGTGTCACTGACTCAGAGTAAAATCGGTTTTAATGAACTGTATTAATTAAGCTTCGGGCCCACGCGTCACTGAGTCGCAACATCAATTAAACCAAACTTTAATTACTATGTCGCCCTTACGATAGGGATTTGCTTAATCAATAATGCAGCTACAGTGTTTGTCCGGATTTAGACAAAACAGGGGAAGCTCTGGCGCTCCCGGCCCGTGCTCGTCGCCGATGAGGGGAACCACGACAGCGGCTGGCAGGGTCCAAAATGGGTTCCTTGCACCCTTGCGCACCTGATGGTGCCAGAGGCGAGGCCCACAGTGGCCAGTAGCGGCGATGCTACGAGCTACAGCGGTCAAGGCGTCCCGGCAACGTTTCCAACAAGAAAGTGATCGCACGAGCAAGGGCAAGGCACGGGGAACTTACTGGGATGAAGAGGGAAGATAGAGGTGGACAACAGACGGTGCAAAGGAAGGTTTCGGCCAGAGTTGAGGGAGAAGGGGAAATCCGGCGGCATCTGTGGACCAAAAGCAACATTGAGATGGGGGAAATGCTCCTCGTTCTCTGGAACACAAGATGACAGGGGCGGCCAAGAGGGGAGCTCACTGGAGTGACGGATCGACGGCAGCGGTGCGGTGACTGAAAATGAGACTTGCGCTCTTTGGTTGTTCTCGGCGACACAGAGGGATAGGAGGGCACAAGCGAGGAGGGGAGGGGAGGTAGGGGGATGGGTAGCTTTATAGTTCATTATCAGAACTGTACGGGTTTATAGCACTACTGAAGTTAACAGGCAACAACAATGATGTATGATCCTGTGACTTCTGAACTGGTGCAAGTTGCACATTTCCCACTGAGTTTGTCGGCGTTTTTAACATACAACAATGCTCTAGAGTCTAGAACTAGAAGATAATTCCACAGTGTGCAACAGTCAGGTCGAATCTCCTGGTAGAAGAGCTAACATATATGATTAGATGCATCCTAATAATGTCCAAATACACGACTCTCTTTCACTAAACTAGCAGTGAACTTCAACATGAATCAGTATTCAGTGATATGTTTGAAATTCGTTGTGCCAATCGTTATACCAATTAACTAAAACTAATTATCTTCAGTAGCAGTTTCCGTTGTAGTCTAGCTGGTTAGGATGCTCGGCTCTCACCCGAGAGACCCGGGTTCGAGTCCCGGCAACGGAATTTTTTTATTTTCATAAGCCATAATAGAAAATTACTAAAACACCCTGCACTCTGCGCTCTATCAGCGGGGTTACGGGGGCATGAAGGTGATTGCACATGGTATAAATATCCAGCACTAGGGTTTTCCTTCGCTTCCTACAAAGCCTCCGCCGCCGCCCCACACCACGCCAGAGCCCTCTCTTCTCCTCGTCTCCCTCGCTGCCGCCTCCTCCCAGATCTCCCGCATGGTGAGCTCGGCGCCCAGAAACGCATTGCATTTCACGCTGCTTTTTTTTTAATCGAATCGTTCGTTCGTTGGGTGCTCTGCTTGTATGCGGTTTTTTGACGGCGTGGTTTGTTTTGGTTTTGGTGCTCGCAGGCGTCGGAGAAGAAGCAGTCGAACCCGATGCGGGAGATCAAGGTGCAGAAGCTCGTCCTCAACATCTCCGTTGGCGAGAGCGGAGATCGCCTCACCCGCGCCTCCAAGGTATCCATCTATCTACCCACGCTTTACCTGAATCATTAGCTCATCTGCGGCTGCGAATGGTTTCTCCGCTCTATGCGTTGGTGCGCGTGCGCGTGCGCATGTGAGATATAGCTTAGTTCCGTGTAGAGACAAGCATGTTGTTTGTTAGCTTCGCCGCGTCGGTGAGGTTCAGATCAGTAGTGAGTGTTCAAGCTCGCTTGTAGCAAGCTAGTAGTGCTTGGGTAGCTGGGGAATTTGAAGTCGGTGGTGAATCATCCCAATTCGGCACTGGTCTATTTCTTTTTATGGTGGAATAGTTTTTGTACGAGCAGCGGATGCATCAGCTTGTGATGCTGATGCTGGTACCATGTGGTCATTGTGGTTTGAATCCGGTTTAGGTCTGTTCCATTTCTGATAGTCGTGGATTGACCTTAAGTAGTCCAATCCCATTGACCTACGTAGTCAAAGCGATTTCTCTGTGCATTCATGGTGTATAGAGGCTACGTCTTGATTGCCAATCCTTAACGTTAACTGTATGGTCATTGTTTGTTTGTTAGGTGCTGGAGCAGCTGAGTGGACAGTCACCGGTGTTCTCCAAGGGTAATTTTCTAAAACCAGACTTGTTCTTAGTGGCCATTTGGTTGATTTTGGTGGTGCTCATGGTGATGATGTTGTGATATTGCAGCGAGGTACACTGTGAGGTCGTTCGGTATCCGGCGTAACGAGAAGATTGCGTGCTACGTGACAGTGAGGGGAGAGAAGGCGATGCAGCTGCTGGAGAGTGGCCTGAAGGTGAAGGAGTACGAGCTGCTGAGGAGGAACTTCAGTGACACCGGATGCTTCGGGTTTGGTATCCAGGAGCACATTGATCTCGGCATCAAGTAAGATAATCTGATTCCTGTGATCTTTTATGATTTCAATGTGGAACATTTGTTGCTACTGGCGAATATTTTTTATGATGGTACTGTTTCTCGCCTGTAAGTAGAGGAAACCATATGTAGCGTTACATTCATGTGTGCAGTGGTCACTATGCTAGAGTAACACAGGTTTGAGAATTCAGACAGGTCATTGGCTGTAATATAGCAGTTGATAGAGTGAAAATCATTTACGTCAGCTACTTGTATAGTAGAATTCCCTTGTATGGTTAATGTAGTCATAGTTTTTGTGTGCCAATAATATTTGTTAGATCAAATGAAGCTTTTGGTTGATTATCAGTTTGGTCATGTATTACTATGTACTTCAATTGCTGTTTCCTTTATCAAAATCCTCATCTTTGGTTCTCAAGCGTTATTCAGTTGATGGTTTCCATATATTTTTTCAGTATAGTGGAAACATTTTATGTGAGACATTAGTTCCTAAATTTTATTTTCAGAGTTTTTATCTCATGCAGTTTTTTTTTCAGAAACTGCAGCTCCGCTGTTCATCGAGTAGTTATTCTAGTGTGTTAGCCCCATCGGTTTGTAGCAGGGATGCCAAGCTATTTCAGCACTAAAATGCTGTTTTTTTTGTATTCAACTTTTGTTGGTCTATTATATGGTATTGTAGTATTGTACGCTGACCCACTATGGTTAATCGTGTATGCTCCACCTAATATTTGTATCTTATTATACTGTTATTTTGACAAGTTATTGGAATCGTAGGATGATTAATCTTTTTTAGTATAACAACAATGCATATCACACCGTTCGATTTTAGTGTTGTTAGAGAAGATTATACTCCTAATATCATCCATGGACATTGTGTTGATGCTGCTAGTTCCTTCACATATTAAATTGTTCCGAAGCATGATTCTTTTCTTTTCTGGCTGCACACTGGCAGCTCATTATCACTGCACAATTGTTGTCTAACAAAAGTGCTGCATTTTGTTGATGACCAATAACCAACCTCTCTGTTGCTTTTTGTTGATAACCAATAACCAACCTCTTTGTTGCTTTATCAGGTATGACCCATCTACTGGTATCTATGGCATGGACTTCTACGTCGTTCTTGAGCGTGCCGGGTACCGTGTTGCACGTCGCCGCAGGTGCAAGTCCCGTGTTGGTATCCAGCACAGGGTCACCAAGGAGGACGCCATGAAGTGGTTCCAGGTCAAGTATGAGGGTGTCATCCTCAACAAGGCCCAAGCGAACGCCTCTTAAGCATCACAAATGCTTAGTTCCCTTCAGAACTTGAGTTAATTAAGTTTATCTGGATGTTGGATTTGTATGTTCCTTAGAAACCAAATGCTTTCTCAGTTTTGGCTGTACTGGATCTTTTTGAGTGGTCTGTACTTTTATCTGCATGTTCACTTCTATTTTATCCTCTTGGCAGCAATAGATATATGTTTGGCGTATGCTATTAACTGCTTGTGTTTGGTCACTTTTGATCAAAAATTAATTAGGACTTGTTATTTTAACCTTTAGACTTGTGTCCAGTCCCGAAAGTTCGTGCATCTCTGGTGATAATGTTTCTTTAGCGATGAAGTAATGGATGTCATGGCTCGGTTATAGACTTTTTGTAATGCGGCGATTTGCAGGAGTTCTGTAGAAATTGTGTTGTTTTATGCAGGAGCTCTGGAATGGTGAGGTGGAAGTGGACAGCGGTGGCTGGAATGACTTCATCGACGACAAAGCTCCACGGAGGCAGTGGGCTTCAAAGGAGCAACGATAATGGTTGAGGATGCAGTAGGGATGCTCACAGTGCAGTCATTTAAGGAAGAAGCTCGCCATAGCGACCAGGCGGCGGCGGTGACCGGGGTCGGGAAAGACAAGTTGGATCCAACGAAGCAGTGCGGGAAATGAAAAAAATAGTCGAGGAAGAGGATTTAGGGGAAAGAAACAAAGTGGTTAGAAGAGATTCTTAGCAAGAAAATGAAAAAGGTTGAAGGAAAAGCAGAAGACGTAAAAGCTCTAAAGCCCTGTGCTAAGGGATTTTATAGCCGTCATTTTTAACCGTAGTTGCTATGTGCTAAGGAATTTTATAGCTGTCATTCTTTAACTGCAATTGGGAGTTACCTAAAAGTCCAACGGACAAAACCTTTCATCCAACGGACAGAAAAACTCTTCGAGTTCCAAGGCAGTTTCCCAATTTTAAAGTGAATATAGACCACATCGTGTGTCACGATATTAAATGAGGGTTTGCCCGATACAACTTCATCAAGAGAAAGTGTTCACATAGCCAATTCATTTAAAGTTCGGAGGCTAGCTGATGAGGATTAAAATCTCGATGTGTTACTTTAATATATAATAAAAGATCATATGTCTTTATGGTCGTAACCCCTAAGTCTTACGACCTCCGTAGTCGTAAGGATTCTAGGGGTTATATTGAGGATACCCTAGTCGGATGAGATTCTGTATCCAGTCCTCGACTAGATGACTGCTCATAGAAGCAATAAATTAGCATCTGAATCTAACTCCGGGTATATTCCATACCGTGTGATGAATGGAACATGTGTCATATTTGGTACATACCATGCAACGTCTCATAATCCAAAGACACTGCCAACAACCACCATACAGTTGTGTGTCTCACAGACACACAACCACCGAATGGTTGATACTTTGTCAACCGCTGCCTCCCTCCGACCGGACACGTCACTTTCCAACAAGCGCCTCTTCAAGGAGCAACTGCCACCTCTTCGATGGTTACTTAAAGATGGAGCGCAGAAGACAATAGGTATCGGATTGAAGCACAGCAATCGGCATTAGATGCATGTTTCAAGTTTGATTCTGAAATATAGCAAGCATTACGCTCAATGTAATTAGGATTAGTCTACCGTCTCATTGAAGGCACCACCTGTAATAGCCAGTTCATAGCAATAAAAGAGCAGTCCCATTCTCTCCCAAGAACTCTTTGCCATTTTTCCTCTTTTATTTCGTAAGATCGGCGACTCGATCGTCGACAAGATGATTATAGGTAATTATTGAGATGATTGTATCGCTTCTATATTTATGAATTTTTTTAATAATATGTTATTGTGTTTCTTTAATGAAATATCATTTATATTGATTGACAAGTATGTGAATTGTTTGTGAAACTCTCTATTTATGTTTATGATGTCATTGTAAACATCCTTGATATTATGTCATTATGTAATACACTTATGATTTATAGATCAGCGCATGTATTGATTGATGATCACATTTTACTAATTATGGATATGAAATGTCAAATTAATAATGTGGACATATGTTAGAGAACATAGTGTTGGATTGACCGGCCTTGAGACACTACAAGAATTGTTATATTTTTAAGTGTCATCGGTTGGTTCCAAACATAGTGTATGTGGGATTCTTATACCTGAGGTCATCATGGTTTCCTACATGTGTAATACTCTACTTAGAGGTTCACAAACGCTACTTCGTAAATAGGTAGTCATAAAGGTAGCTTTCGGGATTACTATGGAACATGCGGAGGAATGTGAGCGGTCAAGATGGGGCCCCTCCTATTTAATAGAAGAGATATCTCTGGACCCTTCGATGTGGTTGGATTAAGAAAGTGCATGGCTTATAGATCAAAAAAGAGTTTCTGGGTCATGGCCGATTACGCATGAACCTATAGGGCCACACACTTAATAGGTTGAAACAAACTGGTTTGGATTGAATCCGTTAGAGACTTAAAGCATGTTATAATTCGTACGTGGTTAAGAGTCCTAATAGGTTTCTAACATAGGGATCCCTTAGGGGCTCTTTATAAGGGAAGGTGTGGGGGCTTTTGGGAGTACGTTGCACCATCCACCGAAACTCTAGCCGCCACCTCTTTGAAGGCTCTGTCGTGCGCGCTAATGCTAGCACACCGGCGCACGGTGTTCCACCCCTTGACGTGTGGATACCATAGAAGCACTGTTGCACTAAATGAGGACGATCCACTGCGTATGTAGGGAATGCGAGAAGCTGCTGAAGGAGATGATCGGCAGCCAAAGATGTTGGACGATCGATTACGTTCACTACATTGATGCACGCGACATTTGACCGGGTTGCTGTAACTCTTCTTTCGCTGCACTACGTATCTAGTCATAATGATCTATGATCTCTACTTGCATGGCTTCTTAGTTTACGCGGTGGAATTTTTTAATTACGCGCTAGTGTAGCCTACCCATATCCCAATAGGAGTGGGTCATAATTTAAGGTAGGAGTAGGAATTGTAGAGGCTGGGATGAGGGAGGAACGGTGAGAGAGGGTAGTGTTGTTCACAATGCCACCGAACCAAACAAACCGTACGGGAAAAACTAAACCGTACTGATCAACTCGGTTTGACCGGTATTTGGTACAGTAGGCAGAAATTAGTGATTCAGAGGACTCGGTATTTTTTGTAAAAACCGAAGAAACCGAAGTATGAGTAACCCTCTACCAGGCACCAACACTGTAGGGAGGCCGACGAGAGCACGCCCTTCGCCACCAGGTACTTGGCGGCGAGGTGGTCGGCCTCCATGACCATGAGCACCTCATAGCGCACCTAGGACGCGGTTGTAGGCGTGTACTTGGGGCATGACAGAACTCATGGCGAAAGCGACGAGGGGCATGGAGTGCGAGGAGCGGGCGGCGGTGTGGAGCTGAACGAGGAGGGTGAGTTAGGGGGTGTGAGATGGGCTTGTCGTGGGCACTCATGAGGTCAAGGAGCTGGTCTGCAGCGGTGGGGAGGCCTGCGGCAGAGAGGAGCGTGGCAAGGGCGTGGAACACAGGGAAGCAGTGGCGGAAGCCCTTCTAGCGGTCGGACTAGTGGAAGAAGGGGAGCGCGAGCGGGAGGTAGGGGTTGGCGCACGTTGAAGACCTTGGCGACGAGTGTGGGGGACACACGGCGAAGGGTGTTGAGGAGGAACCGTGCGAGCGGGGAGAGCCGGTGAGAGGAGGTGGAGGTGGAAGGCGACAGTGGTGAGGTAGGGGAGAGCGATGGGGAGGAGGGGTCCCAATCGGGGAGGCATAAGGGGAAGGTGGTGGTTTGGTGGAGGAGGGGAGGGGGAATTTTGGGGAAAAGATGTGAGGAGAGAGAGAGATGGGTTAGGAGGCTTGGGAAGAAGGTTAGGGAGTGAGTAGTGCTGCATGTCTGACAACTAGGGGTGAAAACGGATTGGATACAAACGGATAATGGCTCTGCTATATTTATTTTCATATTTTTTTTGGATCCGGATACGAATACGAATATGCCGGATACGAATACGGATACGAATAATATCGAACACGAATACGGAGCGAATATGAATTGAAACGAATACGGTCACAGATATTTTTCAGAACAAGAAAACCCCTTAAATTGTATGCTAGAAATTAACGAAAACATATAACTAGTTTATTTGATGCAAACATTCATGAATTGTTCATATTTTCAGCAATCACACATAACATTGGCACTAGCAAGCTGCATTAACTAGTTCATCACAAACATAACACTTAGTTTACCATATTTAGCTCATAAGTCATAACCCACAAAGTCACAAGTCATCACACATTCACACTTAGTTCATCGCATACATAAAACTTAGTTCATACCAACATCGATCAGGTTGAAAGGTTAATCTATATGCAAATGACTGTAACATCCCAAAGTATGTTACTAAAAATAAAATTAATAAAATTATTATTTTATTGGATTTTTGATATTTAAAAGAGTTTTCTTGCTTAAAAGAAAAAAAATAAGGTCAATTATTTAATTTCCTAGTTTTAATGTCAAAAATAAAATTTATTGAGATTTCTAGGATTTTATTGATTTAAAGTGAAAAGAAAAAATAATTTATTTCTTGAATTTTACGGATTTTAAAAGGTTTTTCCTATTTTTAGAAATTTAAAATAGTTTATGTGCAAAATAAAAACCAACTTTAACTTGGAATTAATTTTATTAAGTTCAAAATAATTCAAGGAATTTCTGTGAATTTTTAGAATTTTAGTTCAAAATAATTCAAGGAATTTCTGTGATTTTTTTTAACTCTATTTGCTATTTTCTAAAAGGCTATTTGATTTGTTGCATTTTCTGAAATTCAGAAATCAATTAAAATCTCCTTTTCTCTTTTGGACTGAAATCCGGATATCCGAACTTGGTCTTATCTGGATAATCCGTATTTGCCGGATAGCATGCCTACCGTATTTGTTTCCATTTCTGACAAAAAAAAATCCGAATTCGTTTCCGATCCGAAAATTATCCGAGAAAAATCCAATCCGAAACAATCCGAAACCGTTTCCGTCCGGATCGGTCGGAAACTAACCGATCCTTTTTCATCCCTAGTGACAACTAGTGTCCTGTGTGTGCTCATGGGCTAACTTTGGTATATGTCAATATTTGTGACCACAAGTCGTTGTATCATTTTGCAATTCAGGTTAACTTGGTAAATATGGTATTTACTGATACCGTACCGAAATAAATTAGTATTTACTAATACCAAATTGTATTTTAAATAATATCATATTGACCAAATTGACAATACCATATTTACCGTACACGCCGTATTTACCGAACAAACGAATGAACAACCCTAAGAGAGGGGAAGAAGTGGGCTGGTTAGGTTTTTTTTTTTCATGAATCGCAAAGTTCTCAAGAGGCCCAAAAGATTGGTACACCTCGTTTAGAATGTCAGGATTTTTTTCTTTAAAATTCTTGTGAAATTCATATGTTCAAATAGGGCCTTAATAATTTCGCTACTCTGTAAAAACAAAGAACTAAAGACTAACATTCCACTCTCTTTTTAGATGTGATGGGATAAGACTTATTTTCCCTCACACTATAAATTTGAAGTAGAAGTGGGACTCAAACTTAGGTGGGTGGATTCACAACCTTTTGTGCCCACCATTACACTCCAATAGAAAGGACAAAATTGGCTACATGACATCACAATTTCGTAGCGTTGGCGCCTAGACACTGAAAAATATGTATTCACTCTATGACACTATAATTTTGTTCCTCTTTGCTATAGGACACCAGTACCATTAAGATATTATATTTGACGGGTAAGGAGAAAGAAGCAAGCTAAAATGACCTCAATGCCCTTCTCCTCCTCCTATTCTTCTTTCCATCAGTGTCGTGGCGGCGGACGACCCCCGTAGAGATAGCGTGGAGGTCAGTGTGTTGGGGGGTGTTTGGCCACTTGGCCTCGGAGGTGCCTGTGGAGGGCATCATGGGGTAGCACGGCAAGCGATGCGAGGTACAAGGCGTGGATGGTGTTAACGAGGCACGTCAGAGGTACTTGATGTGCTCGCATGTCAGGGCACATCGGTGAGATCCCGGTGCAGCGGTCTGTGTGGGATGTTCTTGGCGATGTCGCGAGGCAGAACGATTACCCACGTTCTATGTCCTGAAGAGCCCACGGGTCGGTGATGCAGAAGGCTCCATCGTAGTGAGAGATGGATACGACGGCGATGTGGTTTTCACCGATGAAATAGGCCAACTTCTCGCCTCCGCCGCTGCCGCCTTGAACGGACTGAGGACGCTGGAGGAAGGCGACTATGGCGGGTAGGGAGGCTGTGTAGTGTAGTCGCCGCAAGAAGTCGAGGATGCGATGGTCATCATCGACGCTAAGGTGGTGCCCTTTCTCCAGCACGGCCGTGAGCATGAGAGCCTCGGGGTGTGGAAGCGGGGCATGGCGCGGTGGCCTCGTGAGCCGCGCCACGTCATCGAGCACGGGGTGCTTCGCTATGGCCGCAGTGACCTTGAGGGCGAATGTTACGCCTCCACCAGATCAGGCAACCACGGTATAGGCAACCACGGGGAATCATGACATGGCAATGGTAAGGGCAGGTAGGCCCGCCTGTATGGGTGCGTGTGTTGCGTTGCATTGTAAGCTTTTGCTTTCTGTCTGTAACGGTTTGAAAGGCATTGTAGCAGATACGACAAACTTCAGAAAAGATAATAGATTCAGTTTGCTCGTCTCCTTTCTCTGGTATCTCATCTCCTGCTTTACCCAAACCTTCCAATCTCCATTACTGCTCTCTACCGAAGCTTGTGAGGAATGTTCATCAGGTTTGGGTCGTCACAATATGTTATCAGAGCCGTCTTTCCCTCAACTCCGCTGCGCAAGCAGTAATCCCGAGGGAAGGTTGGTGCTCACAGAGAGGCCATAATACCAACCCAAGGTTGATCAGAGGAGAAAGGCGTACACGACGGTGCCACAGAAGCCTAACGTTCAGACTCGCCAGTTGCTCACCGCGATGGAAGATCAGGCAAAACAGATGCAAAGGCAACTATCTGAGATTCTAGCGCGGTTTGACCACCAATTGACGCTGATTGAGAAATTGGGGCAAGACGTGAAGCAGCTTGGGCAACAAGTGGAGATAACTCAAGAGGCGATGGATGAAGTGAAGAAAAAACAGTTGGAGTGGAATCTGGCGCCACATCTACCACCTCCACCTCCGTTGCCGTCGCCTCGGACATAGGCATCGCACATCGGCGTACCAGTCGGTGCAGACATGGTAACAACTATACCCACATCGGGTATGCTAACAAATCATCAACCACCGCTCCTTGCCCCACCTCCTGCTCCAAATCACACACTTCTAGGGATGGTGGCCGCCACCACTGTCACGGATGAGGAATGGTATTTTAGACCACCGCGGCATGATTTTCCGAAGTTCCAACGAGAGAATCCCTTACTATGGCTGGATCGTTGCTAGACTTACTTCGAAATGTATCGCGTGACGATAACACAGTGGGTATCCATAGTGACTCTATACATGGAGGGTCACGCTGCTCTCTGGTTGCAAGCTTACAAGAGACATCATGTGCTCATGGGATGGGAGATGTTTGGTCGAGCTATGGAGGAGGAATTTGGTCTTGATGAATATGATGCCCAGATGAATCGATTGTTGCTGCTCAAACAGATAGGAACGGTAGCTGAATACCGTGTGACATTTGAATCGTGTATGTACCACCTGCTGGCTTTGGATGCGACATTGAACAACAAATTTTTTTGTTACTCAGTTCTTAATTGGTTTGCAGGATGACATTCGAGCGGTAGTGCGGTTGCAAGCACCCACTAGCGTGACTCGAGCCGCAGTCCTGGCGCACATCCAAGAAGAAGATATTGAGGTATCCGGCCACGACCTCGAGCCAGCTCAATGGCGAAGTCGTATCATCCACCACTTCACAGATCTTCGACGATCCCAAACCAGGTAGGGCGACCAGAGGGCCCAAAATGCCCAGTGCTTGATGATATGGGGCGTGAGCGTCAATTAAAGGAGTACCGACGTTCAAATGGTTTATGTTTCAAGTGCGGGGACAAATACAGTAAAGAACATGTCTGTAAGAAACCGGTTCAATTATTGACAATTGAAATGAGGGAGTTCGGTGAAATGTTATCAGAAGATACTTTGCAGGCTTTGCAAGATGGAGAGTTAGCCCTAACACCACAGACTCAGCAAGAATGCTGCAATATATCTGTTCATGTTGTGTCAGGAACAGATGGCATAGAAACAGTGCGTCTGTGAGCCTTGATGGGAAATCAGATAATGTTGTTGTTGGTCGATTCGGGCAGCACTCACAGTTTTGTCAACAAAGATTTTGTCACCCGTACTAACTGTCAGACCGAAACCATCCCTGCTGTTTCTGTCAGAATTGCCAATGGAGACACTTTGAGCTGCTCCAGTAGAGTACCCAAATTGAATTGGTGGATACAAGGGGTGACATTCAAAACAGATATGCAGATTTGGAGTTAGGGGTTTATGACGCTATTCTCGGTATGGATTGGTTGGAACAATTCAGTCCTATCTCACTGGACAAACAAAACAATGGCATTTGAGTATGAAGGATGTCAGGTCTGTTTATAGGGAGTTTGCCCTCGCCAAACAACCGCATTGTCGGAAATATCAATGGATCAATTACACAAATGGTACAAGGGCAATGATGTGTGGGCTTTTGCTATTGTGCAGAATCATTCAAACGTCGGACCAACAGACAATTCAGACAAGTCCACTGTAGCAGTTCAGAAGTTGCTTGATAAATATCCTAACGTGTTTGCTGAACCAAATGCACTACCACCTCATCGTCAATATGATCATGCCATTACCTTGCAAGCTGGTGCAAATCTCGTCAATTCTCAACCATACCGTTATTCTCCCCTCCAAAAGGATGAGATTGAGTGTCAAGTGACTGAAATGCTGAAATATGGTCTGATTCAACAGAGTATGAGTCTGTATGCCACTCCGGTGCTTTTAGTACAGAAAAAGGATGGCGGCTGGTGTTTTTGTATTGATTACCACTGTCTGAACTCTCTTACGGTGAAGAACAAGTTTTCTCTTCCTGTCACTGATGAACTTCTTGATGAATTGGTCGGTACCAAGTTCTTTTCCAAATTAGATCTGTCGGTGTTTTAGAACTGATCTTACGTAAAGATTGTTTGATTCAGGGGGTCTCCAAGAATGAAATCACGCAGAGAGATTGACACGAGGATTTTTATACAGGTTCAGGCATTCTCCGGAGAGAATAACAACCCTACTCCTGTGTGTGTATGGTATTGAGTGTATTTTCTACAATCAGGAGAAAGACAAAGACTATTACAGAGGATAGTGCCTATCTTCCCGATTGCCTTATGTCTCGTTCCCTATTGTCTGTCCTGTTCCTCTCTGACTGCCACCTTTATATAGTCGGTGAAGGAGTGGCCGTTTCTCCAAGTAAAGTGGCGCCTTATCAGTTCCTATAACGGGCACATGTTTGCAGTAATCACTGGGGTATTAACTCCTCCGTGCCGTCTGGCAGTTACTTGTCAGAGATAATGGAGTATTATGTGCTGTTACTCCGTAGAATAACAATGTATATTGACTGCTTGAATTCCCCAATCAATTGGACCCACTCGCCCAGTAGGCTCGGTTGATCATAGGGTGGTCAGTGGTGACACGGTCGTAGAAGAGCTTACGACCATAGGGTAGTCGTAGAATAACTTACGACTGGATAGTGATCGTAGAAGAACTTACGACCATGAGGTAGTCATAGCAGGACTTACGAACTATGGGGGTGGTCATAGAAGAACTTACGACCACCTGGTTGGCTTCTTGTGAAGGTTCTTGTGAAGTGGGTTGCGGCCGTTGGGCAGCATTGGCTATTGGGGGAGTTTGGGCAAATCCCCGTATTCCAGGCGTATTGTGAGTGTGGCCTTCGATTGCCTGCTCACCCTTTTCTTACGCTCGTACTCGAGCACTTTGGGGGTGGAATTGGTAAACCTTGGTCCCAATTCCATCACAATGTTAAGTGTGTTCGTATCCTTGTGCGAGGCATACCTAGGAATTCCAGCGGACCTCAAGCTCTTCCAATATTATAATGGAATGACTCGACAAACTGGAATTGCTGGGAGTTGCGGTCCTAAGCTCCATGATGGGAAGTCGAAGGAGTACATTCAGTTGTTCACCCGGTCTTCGTGGCTGGGATGGAGGAAGAAGTGGTTTTACTGAAAAATCACCCAAGATGACAGCCTCTCTTTTGTGGGGAAGGCTGCCGAGAAGATTCCTTCCTGGGATTTTATTCCCAAGGATCTTGGCCGGATTGCCCCCTATATTCAAGCTATCGAGGATTTGAAGGAAGAGGGGCTTACCGGATGGCATGTGATGAAGGATTTCATCACACGTCGCATCAGCCCTTTGAAGAAACGCGTACCTCCTATGTGGAGGTATACGGGGCCACAAGACCCGACCAGAGACTATAAGGAGGGTAAGTGAATCTTCGACTTAGCTCTCGGTTTGGTCTTCTTCAAAGTGGTCTAATGAATGTCTTATCTGTTTGCACAGACCTTTCACAAGCAGAGATTGACGTTTGAGTCAAACTTGTTTGTGAGAAATCTCCGCCATCCAAAGTGGTGGCTACTCAAATCCTTGCAGTTGTATCCACAGAGGAGAAGATGAGACACCTGAAGGTAATCAAGTGTTGATTTTATCCTTAGGACTTCGTAGTCGTAGAAAGACTTACAACTGCTTGGTTGTCGTAGAAGAACTTACGACTAGGTAGTGATCGTAGAAAAACTTACGATCATGGAAATATCGTAGAAAAACTTACGAGTGGATACTGGTCGTAGAAATTCTTACGACTGGTCAATAATTCTTCTTTTTCTGTTTTCTTCAGAAAGTAGGGATGGAAAACCATCAGGATGACCAAGAGGTCACACTGATAACCATTGGCGCAGGGATGGTGATGGAGAAAAGTTCGGCTCCTCCGTCTAAGAAGCGTCGACTCGTGAAAGTCGCCGATAAGGGCGGTGCAAGCTCAAGTTCTTTTATTTTGACTAGATCCTCTGCAAAATCTCTTCAGAGATATGGTTGTAACTGAAGCCAAGGAGGTTGAAGCAATTAATCGAGGAGGTCAAGTAATTTGAACCTCTTAAGTGTAAAACCCGCAAGGCCAAGGTACCCTTCTATTATGACAAGAATACTTTCGCAGTTTCTGCCTCTCCTGGCTTAATTAAGCAATTAGAAAAGGAGAAATGGAAGGACTTTATGTCTTTTGTGAAGGAAAATCTTTGCGCTAATAGAACTCAGAGTTGAGGGAAGCTGACTTTTGGAGTGGTCGAGGCGGTCTTGGCCATCCGGAGAGTCGAGAGCCGAGAGGTGGCTCAGTTCAAGATCCACGACCAAACGTGGTCGTGACTGAGCCTATCCTTCAACTTGCACTCCGACCAGACATGGTCGTAGAGAAGAAGTTAAAGAAATCTTCTGTTGGGAAGGTGACTCCTAAGTTCCTAGTTAGATCCAGAGTGCAGAGGTATGTGAGAAAGACTAAAGTGTAAGGACAACTTTTACCTTTTGCTTTTCACAACTTGACGTGCTTTCCTTTTGTTGATCTTAGCCCAACTCCTTCAAACCCCGAGAACGCTTCTGTTAAGAAGCCCATTGTCACTTCTCCAGCGGATGGAGAGTTGATAGTGGAAGTGATTGAAGGATCATCCACTGCTCGGGTGGTGGAGGAAGTCGTGGCTCCTGAAGTGGTTACTACGACCACTGAGGCGGCTACTACGACCATTGAGGTGGTCGTGGAGATGGAGGTGGAGATAGCAAAGGCAGCGGTAGGAACCTCTAGCCAAGGTGGTGGTGCATCTGATCACCGTGCCAGGAAGGAAGTCGTGGTAGACGTTCCCCCTGGCCCACAAGAAGAGGCTGCTGCTACAGAATCAGAAGAAGAGGAGTACTTCAACTTCTGCTTTGATTTCTTTGGCCCTTCTTCCATCGTGGAGTCTTCTGCCATTAGATCCCGCGATCAAGTCCCTCATCCCAAGGATATCCCTAATAGAGGGGAAATTTTCGATAACGAGCGTCTCGAGAAGATTTGGTGGGACCGTATCGCGAAGATAGATAAGCTGAAGAATCCATCGATGGTTTTCTCAATGTTTGCTCGGACGACCATGAATGTAAGTATTTTAAGGATACTTATATGTGTGGTCTTTCCTTGTTTCTTATTGTCCTTCTCGCAGAAAGCTCTGGAACAAATTGCTACTATTGGTGAATATCACCGACAACTTATAGAGCTGCGACAGGAGAAAGCGGAACTCTGCGAACAGGCAGAGAGGTGGTAAGTCACTGTTACTCGTAGTCGTTTTTGGTTTGACTACTTATACAATGCTTATGGGGTTTGTCGTGGAAAAACTCACGACTAGGTGCTGGTCGTAGAAAAACTTACGACCAGTAGTTTGTCGTAGAAGAACTTACGACTAGATCAATGGTCGTAGAAGAACTTACGACCACCTGTTAGTGCTAATGTCCATTCTTAACCTTTATAGGTTAAAAAAGTGATGAAAAGACCCTGGCTGACTTGCTCGATTATGAAAAAGCCGAGTCGAAAAAGCTAAGGGAAGAAAAAGAAGACCTCTTGAAGAAACTCCAGGAGACCAAATCTGCAGCTCAAAACTTGCAGGAAGTGATATAACATTAAGTGCTGAACTTAAGACTGCTTATGTCGTTGATCTTTACCTTTTTAACTCTTGCTTCTTTTTAGAAAAAGAAGATGAAATGAGAAGGCTCCAAATTGAAGTCAAAGATAAAACTTTGGTTGTTCACAAGATTTCTCGCATTGCCAGAGATAAAGATCAAGAGATTGAGACATTAAGATCTCGGCGAGTAGGTAAGCAATTCTTTACCTGTAGTCCTTTACGAGTTCTTTTCCTTTTCTAACTCTTATTTCTTTTTAGAAATTGAGCTCGAACTGGGAAGGCTCGAAACTAAGGATCAAGAAAAAACCATGATCCTTAACGAGACCATCCGCATTGCTAAAGAAAACACAAAGGATATTAGATTATGGGAGGAGCGGTATGAAAAGACCATTGCTTCCCATAATGATGAAATCGAGAAATTAGATTCTCGACTAGCAGGTAAGGACTTCTTTACCTATGATCAAGTTCTTCCCTCTTTTAGGAGTTATTTTTGCTTGACCAGTCTTACCCTTTTTCAGAGCAAGTAGTCGAAAATAAACAACTCCATGGGGCTTCAACTCGTAACCAAGAGGATATAAAGTCGACGAAGATTAATCTTCAAGACAACATCTTGCTCATAAGTACTATTGGAGAACAAGTCGGGACTTTGCGAGAGCTGGTGACTACTTTGAAGGCCAACCAAGCTGACTCAATAAAGGAGGTGGTCGAAGGTGCAATAAGTTATGCTTTGGCAAAACTTAAAGCTCATGACCCCAGCCTTAATGTGCAACCAATCGAAGTCGACTTCGACTGCCCTGAGACAGAAGTAAGTCGTTTGATTGAAGAAATGCAGCTAGTCAGCGAGAAGGTCTCGAAGGAGATGCAATTGGGATCTCCTTCTTCAGAGTAGCTTGTAATAAAAACCTGTGAAAACAAGCTTTTGTTGATGTAATATATATAATCCATTCTGTTTCCTGCAAATCATCTTGTCGAGTAGTTAGTAACTCAAAAGATAATTGACGAAAGAAAGACTAAGAATCAAAGTCAAATTAATAACTTTATCCTAGCCCCCGACTATTTGCTTAGTTTGTTTAGATAAACTAAGTAAATAGTCTTGAAGAGGGTTCTACAGCAGAGAGGTTTGGTTAACTTGTAGTTTTTGATCACGAATGTCATGCACTGGTCGAAAGAGTAGGAAAGAATCGACACTAGGAAGTTCCTTCTAGTGGGCAGAACCACGTGCAAAGAGGAAAGACTTCAATTAGGAGATGTTACCATCTCCGACCAGATTAATCAAATCGTGAATGGCAACTTGAGTTAGACAAACATCTAGAGGACTTTAAAAATTGTTCGACCTTTTTTGATTGGACTCGATAGGTCTGCATTCCGTAGCAAGAGTAGGAAATCGAACAACGCTAGGAAGTTCCTTCTAGTGGGCAGGACCACATGCAGACAGGAAAGACTTCGACTAGATGTGTTTCTTCTTCCGATCAGTTGGAACGGACCGAGTACACTAAAAGCAGCTGAATAAATCTAAAAAAGTGCACTCTGCTTAGAGTATATTTCAAAGTAAGTAAATAAATAAACTAAGGTGAAAAAGAGCTGGCTTTGAAAATAGTTCGACCATATTTTATTGAACCCGAGCTCTTTGTATTGGCAGCAAAAGTGAGTAACGAGTCGACACTAGGAAGTTCCTTCTAGTGGGCATAACCACGTGCAGAGAGGAAAGACTTCGACTAGTTGATGTCACCTTCCTTTCGACCAGCGTAAAGAAAACTGGGTGTTTGAAATGTAGTCGAAAGACTATGAAAGCGCTATTCAAAAATAAGACAATAGAGGTAGGAGGAAACTGAGGCTTTATTGTCTGAATGATTTGTTACACATAAAACTTGTGTAACTGGCTGATGTTCCAAGAACTCGAGAGAATCTGGCCGTCTTCCATTGCCAATCGTACCGACCCTGGCCATGTAACTTCGACCATTGTGTAAGGACCTTCTCACTTGGGAGAAAGTTTATTCCGATTAGAATTGGATTGGTAGAGCCTCAATACCAAGTCACCTACAGCAAGGCTGCGAGGTTGGACCTTACGATTGTAGTATCTGCGCAGGGCTTGTTGGTAGACTGCTGAACGAATTAAGGCCTGGTTTCTCTTTTCTTCGAGTAGGTTGATGTCATCTGCTCAAAACTGTTCCTGGTTGGGTCGTTGAAAGCTTCGACTCGTATTGACCGTATCTTTAGTTCCGGAGGAAGCATGGCTTCGGCTCCAAAGACTAGGAAAAAATATGTTTCACCAGAGGCGGCTAGCGATCGTCTTAACGACCCATAATCTGAGGGTAATTCTTGTACCCAAGCCCCCGAGCGCTTGACAAGCTGGTCGAAGACTCGGGTTTTGATTCCCTGCATTATTTGGTCGTTTGCACATTCGACTGCCCCATTGCTTTGGGGATGGGCAACAGAAACGTAACATAGCTTGGTACCCAACTCGTCGCAAAATTCCTGAAATTTTGCGCTAAAAAATTGTTTACCATTATCTATGATTATTTGACTTGGAACTCCAAATCGAGTAATTATGCATCTCATCATGAACCGTTTCTTTGCTTCGTTGTTATCGATCCTGATTCGCTTCGATCCATTTTGTGAACGATCAATAGCCACAAAAGGAACTTGAAACCTCCCCGGAACTTTGGGAAATGGTCCTAGGATATTGAGACCCTGTGTGCAAAAAGGCCAAGATAGAGGTATCGTTTGTAATGCCCGAAATTTGGTTGATGTATTTGACTGCTATGAAACTGACATTGGACACACTTTTTAACCAACTCTTTGGCATCGTACAAGGCTGTTAGTCAGTAGAAACCTTGTCGAAAGGCCTTACCGACCAACATTCTGTAGGAAGCATGAGTTCCAAAATGTCTCTGTGTATGTCTTGAAGGAGTGTTAATCCTTCGCTCTGCGGAATGCATCGCATGAGCATCCCTTGAGTGCCTCTTTTATAGAGGACTCCTTCGACCAAAGTATACATTTTGGCTTTTCGGGATAAGCGATCTACCTCGGGGTCGTCTTCGGGTATGGAACCCTTCTGAAGATACTCGTAGATGGGAGCCATCCAGCTATCCTCGTATTCTAGTGAGGCTGTCTCAATAGGAGGTGTCTCTGGTTCTTCGACCAGGGACGGCTTCTGGAGTTTTTCCAAGAAGCCTGCTTTAAGTAGCTTGTCCAATTCTGATTTGATAGACATCTACGTTAGCTCGGAGGAAGGTGATGAGGGCGTCTTCCTACTTGGGGTCGGAACTATCCCCAATGCAAACAGTCTTCGAGGGCTCCCCTGCATCCAGAGGAACCGCTTTGACTTGGTCGTTTGGCTTTGGAGCAGCTTTAGGCTTCGACTTGTTAGTCGAATGCTGACTTTCTTCTCGAGTTGGTATTTGACCAACGATCTCGAGAGATCGATGGTCGCAGGTATGCGCCATCTTCTTGTCACAATGGATTGTGATTACTCCTTTGGGACCTGACATCTTAAGACATTGATACCCGTAATGAGTATCCATTAAGAATTTTGCCAAAGTTGGTCGTCCGAGTATGACGTTATATGCCGTATCGAAATCGACCATATCAAAGGAGATCTTCTCTGTCTTGAAATTACTTGGTGAACCAAATATTAAAGGAAGAGAAACTTGGCCAATAGGTATGGTCAAGACCCCGGTATGATCCCATGAAAGGAGTATCGTACTAGTCTTACCTTAGTCCTAGGTACTTGCATTTCGTCCAGGGCACTTATAAACAGGATGTTTAACGAGCTGCCACCATCAACTAAAACTTGATTGACTCGACAATTGTTGATGGTGGGTTCGACTATGGTCGGATATCGACCTGGTCGAGTCGAAGGAATCGGGCAATCACCCTTCTCGAAGGAGATGGTGACTTGACCACTTCGTAATTTATTGACGATAGGAGGGTCTATGGAGTTTACCTCGCTGGCTGACTTTAAGTCGTCGCTTTGATTCATATGCCGATGATCCCCCGTAGATGTGCTCGACGGTATGTTGCAGATCTTGGAACGGCATCTCCTTATCATCATTCGACGACTTACGACCACTCGTTTGCCCTACCTGCTCGAGAGTGGGATGTGGTCCTTTGCCGTTGTAGTAGTCCTCGAGTTTTCATTGGAAAACTCGGCAATTGCGAAGATCATGTCCTTCCTTTTTATGGAAAGGACACCACCTAGGTTTGTCATTCTTCCGATCGGGGCGCTTACCTTTGCCTCGGTCGGAGTATGGTTTGGAACTTCGTGGCTCCTTGTCGTTTACAACCAAGACCTCCTTAGAACCGCTGACTTGAGGTTTTTGGCCCTTCACCTTGTTCTTGGACTTTTTCGCTTTTTTATCCTTCTTTTTGCCACCTTTGCCTGGCTCTCGAGAGGTATTATCTTCCCGATCGATTTTGTTGTTCCATTCGACTGCCTCAGAAGCAGTCGCATACCGATCGGCCATCTCAAAGAGTTCGGCAACGGCAGCAGGAGGATTTAAAGCGATATCCTCCGTTATTCTTCTACTGCGGACTCCCTGCTTGAAAGCTCTGATGACAGATGAGTCAGAAACATCCGGAATTGAATTACGAACCTGACTAAAGCGCCTAACGAATTGGCGCAAGGTCTCGTGGTCGTTTTGTCTCATCCGGTGCAAGTCGTCCTCCTTTCCGGGGCGATTGTAGGTGCCTTGGAAGTTTGCTAGTAGAAGGTCGCAGATGTGTTGCCACGAATAGATCGATTCGAGTGGTTAGTTTAGTAGCCACGATCGAGCGGACCCTTCGAGCACAGTTGGAAGGTAATTCGCCATTACATGCTCTGCTCCTCCTGCTGCTCGGACAGCTGTTGTGTAAATTTGAAGGAATTCGATGGGATTCTGAGATCCATCAAACTTCTTCATGTTCACTGGTCGAAAACGAGGCGGCCAGCGAACAGCTCGGAGGTCAGGTGAGAAGGCCCGACATCCGAAAATGACTTCTTGATGCCTCCTTTGCAAGAAAGAAGGGTTGATATCACCAGGTGATCGTATTCGACGATACCTGGTGACAGGTTGACCTGACCTGTAGTAGGTCTCGGTCTTACGAGGGAAATACTCATCGTATTCCATCTGCTGCTGCAGATTTCCATGTCGGAATGGTGAGCGATCACCTCTCCGAGTGGCTTGTTGATCATCTAACGTTCGAAGAACATTTCTCCGGGTAGAAGATCGATGCAACTTGTCGTTGCGCCGATCTTTACACGGTGAATTGTTCGAACAACTGGCAGTTGAGAAAGTCGTATTGCTACGACTTCTTGAGTGATGTTGGCGAGGTGCTTCCAGTCTTGCCATCGTGCTCGAATCCTTTGTGCGATCTCTTCGACGAAGAGGTCATAGCCTGGCGCTCGGGCAAGCTCTCGAGTCGGGTTTTCGAGGAGGTCGTTGATGTACTGGAGTTCTTGAGCTTCCTCGATCGATACTAGATGCGCCGGTAGATTTTTTCGGTCGTAATTTTCTTCCGTCGAATTGCTTCAAGATCTTCCACATCAGATCCTTGAAACTGCCTCAATGGAGTGCGAGTATGTCGAGGATTTCTCTCACGCTCATCAGAGTGTTGGTTCTGTCCATCACTGGTGGTGCCCTTGCCATTTTTACGAGAGGGCGCAGTGCGTGATCTTCGGGAAGGGTCCTTAGTTTGGTCTCTAGAAGGGTGACCTTGATCCGAGGGAAGGACGAAGACCTCCCGTTGATGATTCTCACTTGCACTTGAGGCCTCCCCGCTTGAGGAGTAGTCGAGAGACACCATCTGGCGACTTGGAGTAATCCCCTCCAGGAAGGGGAACTCTGGGTTATAACCGTCTCCGTCCATAGGTGTGACCTGCGGAGAGATAGTCAAATTTGCAGGAAAAGCATGCTTGATCCCATTCTCTGTGGCGTTAACCGGAGAGAGAGGACAACTAGATGCTGGCGAAGCCCTGGAATTGTGGCTCCCAGAACTTGTCTTGCCAAGTCGGACCGCCTTGGGGGACTCAGACACTCGGAGGAAAAACTCTCGTCGTGTTGTGAGTCCGCCTGGGTGTAGTCCTGATTATGGTCGGATTGACCCTTGTCCTTTGAGGAAATCGATTCCTCTGTTGGATGTACTGTTGTGGGGGATAAGGATCCCTCCTCAACTCCATCGGTGGCATGGTCTCCTGGATCTGCAGAAAGATCTCCAGAGGCAGCAATGCCATCGGATGAGACGATACTCGGCTCGTAGTTGAAACCGGCATCCATGTCGACGTCTGCGCAATCTACCAAGTCAAACCAGTTCTCCTCATTCCATTCTCCTGCCATGAGTGCATGAGGATTGGAAAAAAAGAGTATGTTGACAAGAGATTACCGGAAGGTCCCCACGGTCGGCGCCAACTGTCGGTGTTTTAGAACCGATCTTACGTAAAGATTGTTTGATTCGGGGGGTCTCCAAGAATGAAATCACGCAGAGAGATTGACACGGGGATTTTTATACAGGTTCATGCCTTCTCCGGAGAGAATAACAACCCTACTCCTATGTGTGTATGGTATTGAGTGTATTTTCTACAATCAGAAGGAAGACAAAGACTATTACAGAGGATAGTGCCTATCTTCCCGATTGCCTTATGTCTCGTTCCCTGTTGCCTGTCCTGTTCCTCTCTGACTGCCACCTTTATATAGTCGGTGAAGGAGTGGCCGTTTCTCCAAGTAAAGTGGCGCCTCATCAGTTCCTATAACGAGCACATGTTTGCAGTAATCACCGGGATATTAACTCCTCCGTGCCGTCTGGCAGTTACTTGTCAGAGATAATGGAGTATTATGTGTTGTTACTCCGTAGAATAACAACGTATATTGACTACTTGAATTCTCCAATCAATTGGACCCATTCGTCTGTAGGCTCGGTTGATCATAGGGTGGTCATAGCTGACCTGGTCGTAGAAGAGCTTACGACCATAGAGTAGTCGTAGAATAACTTACGACTGGATAGTGATCGTAGAAGAACTTATGACCATGAGGTAGTCGTAGCAGGACATACGAACTATGGGGGTGGTCGTAGAAGAACTTACGACCACCTGGTTGGCTTCTCCCTTGTAAATATATAGGGTATACTCAGGGACCATATGACGTCATATTTACCCATAATAAGAATTATAGATAAATGATAAAATGAGGATTATTAGATCCTTGTCATCTAGCCCCCCAGCTTCAAGTGAAAGTAACTTACTTGGGAAAGAAATCGTAGATGGTCTTATGACCACGAGAGGGTTATAGAACAATGGTCGAAGGAAAAACACTTCGACACTTGTACATCATTTTGACCAGAAATATACTTGGTCAAGAAAGCTGTTGAAAATCTTACAACTACGAGGTAGTCGAAGAGAATCTTACGACTACGAAGTGATCGTAGTATGGTGATCGGAAGTAAAACCTTTCCGATTGATATTTCATTTGACCAGAAAGACTTGGTCAAGGAAGTAATTTTGCTTGAGGTGCAAAGACAAACCTGATTTTCTCAAACAGACAAACTAGAGAATCGTAATCGAATCTCACAGTTCGTCCGTTGAGCGGTTCGGCGGTGGTAACCCTTGGATTGCCACGTCTTTTACTCAAGCACACGGTTATAAATACTTTAGGGGGTGAGATTAGGGTTTTACTTTCCCCAAATCGCTCCCATTGTTCATCGAAGTTTTGCTTTCTCCGCCGCCGACCAGATCAAGCTTTCTCTTAAGACCTTCCCCAATCCAAATCATTCCCTTTCTGAGAGAGATGTCCGGAACCGTTTCCGAATGGGCCGAGTCGGAGATGGATGCGTTGAAGATTCAAGTTTTGGTTGCCGCCGGGAAGATTCCAGAGAAGGTTCTTGTGAAGTGGATTGCGGCCACTGGGCAGCATTGGCCATCGGGGGAGTTTGGGCAAATCTCCGTCTTCCAGCCGTATTGTGAGTGTGGCCTTCAATTGCCTGCTCACCCTTCTTTTACGCTCGTACTCGAGCACTTTGGGGTGGAATTGGTAAACTTTGGTCCCAATTCCATCACAATGTTAAGTGTATTCGTGTACTTTTTCGAGGCATACCTAGGAATTCCAGCGGACCTCGAGCTCTTCCAATATTATTATGGAATGACTCGACAAACTAGAATTGCTGGGAGTTATGGTCTGAAGCTCCATGACGGGAAGTCGAAGGAGTACATTCAGATGTTCACCTGGTCTTCGTGGCCGGGATGGAGGAAGAAGTGGTTTTACTGGAAAATCACCCAAGATGACAGCCTCTCTTTTGTGGGGAAGGCTGCCGAGAAGATTCATTTCTCATTCTGATGGCTATTGATCGGTGGCGAGCTTATCTCCAGCGTGGTCCATTTCTCATTCTGACGGATCACAAAAGTTTGTGCCATCAGGAAGACCAACACCTAACTTCCGATTTACAACACAAAGCTATGTCTAAAATTGTCGGTCTTCATTTTAAATTTTAGTACAAACGAGGTGTTGACAACAGCGCTGCTGATGCACTTTCACACGAGTCACTTACTAGCTTTGCAAGCCATCTCGGCCTGTCAACCTGCCTGGGTTCAAGAAGTCCTCAATTCGTATGAGATGGATTTGGGAGCCCAAGAATTGCTTACTCATTTAGTGGTGACCAGTCCTGATGACAAGGGTTTCACTTTGGAGCACGGCTTGATTCGGTACAAAGATAGAGTTTGGATTGGCTCTAATACAGCTTTGCAGACCAAACCGATCACTGCATTGCATGACAGTGTTGTTGGAGGCCACTCAGGTATTCAAGTTACATATCATCGAGTCAAAAAATTATTTATTGGTTGGGTCTCAAGTTGGCCGTGGAAAATTTCATCAAGCAATGTGCTATCTGTCAACAGGCAAAACATAGTAATAAAAAACTAGCCGGGTTTCTCCAGCCATTACCTGTTCCGGAGGGTTCTTGGCAAGATCTTACAATGGATTTTATAGAGGGGCTTCCTAAATCAGAAGGTAATGATGTGATCATGGTGATTGTGGATAGGCTCACAAAATATTACATGGTGTTCCTCGCTCTATTGTCTCTGATCGTGACAAAATTTTCACCAGCACATTTTAGAAAGAGTTATTTGTGGCGGTAGGAACTCGATTGCTTTACAGTATGACATATCATCCACAGACGGACGGTCAGAGTGAGCGAGTCAATCAGTGTTTGGAGATGTATCTCCGTTGTGCAGTTCATGATTGTCCTCGACAGTGGAAGAAATGGATCGTCATGGCCGAATTCTAGTATAACTCCAATTTCCGCTCTGTCCTAAACTATTCTCCATTCAAAGCCCTCTATGGAGTAGAACCCAATTTTGGAGCAATGCCAAACATTACTGCCTCTTCTACTGAAGTGGCTGTAGTGGTTCAGGACCGATAGGCTTATTTGGAGATGCTATGCAATCAACTGACAAAAGCCCAACAGCGGATGCGCACACAAGCAGATAAACACCGCTCAGAATGACAATTTCAGGTCGACGATCGGGTGTTACTCAAATTACAGCCTTATGCACAACATTCAGTGGTCAATCGACCTTATCCCAAACTGGCTTTTAAGTGTTTTTGTAACATCCTGAACTCTGGTTTGTGTTTCAAATGTATAAAAGTATGTGAGTTTCAAAAACTTTTGTTGGGATTCACAAGTTTGTGCTTGGTTTCAAAATTTTGTTTCAAAAATTCAAACTTGTGACTTGAAACCAAGGTTCTAGTCTATTTCAGAAAAAATTATGTATCAAAATCTCTGGAAAGAATTTTAGAAAATACTAGATTAGTTTACACTATAATTATTATAAATTTTCTAGAATTTTTCAAAGTTATTTTGACCTCTTCGAAATTCAAACCAAATCAGAAAGGCTGATTTGAAAAAGATTTTATTTTAGCCAAATGGAAAACCAAAAGTGGATGTTTTGATTTTTCCTAAGCCCTAGTTGAACCTGAGAGCACCCACAAAAATTTTCATAATTTTATTTCTATTTTAAACAGCCCGGTCAAACTGGTTTGTCTTTGGTCAAAATTAAATTCAACTCTAACCCTAGCGCGCCTAGTTCTCCAAACGCGAAATCGTGTGGACCGTCCGATTTTAGATCAACGGACTGGATCCATTGGGCCGTTCGGACCATCCGAATGCCCCTCTCGCTGTGGATCGTCCGATTTGATCTCAATGGTCCAGGTCGTTGAGGCACGTAAGCGTTTGAATCGTCCGATTGAGCCCCAACGGACTGGATTGATTGGGTCGTTCGGACCGTCCGAACACGCCTCTTCATATGAGCCGTCCGATTTAAATTGAACGGACTAGATCTATTGGGCCGTTCGGACCATCCGAACATCCATCTCAATCGGGACCATCCATTTTTAATCAAAGTCATCTGGACCGTCCAATTGAACTTGACTCGCCGCACCTTGTTTCTTTTGGGTCGCTAACGGGCGGGCCCCTCTGGTCAGCACCGCCTTCATCTCCACCGCCGCTCCAGCTCGTGCGCTGGCGCTGTGCATGGCGGCCATGACGCCCTTTTGCGCCACGTAGAGCACGCATGTCCGCGCGGGAAGCATTACCGGCCATCTTATAACCTTCAACACCCGTCAATTTGTCCTCTTTCGTCGTGTCTCGCTCACAATCGCCTTTCTTCTCCAAACCCGGTCCTCCGCCGCTGCCATAAATTTCGCTGCCTCCGACCTCCATTGACGACAAGGATTTGGGCGTTTTGCTCCTGGAGCCGAGGTGCATCCGAGGCGCGCCTTCTCGAAGCTTCTAGGCACCTGTAGCATCCTCTCCGTGAAGACCCCGCCTTCGTCTCCGCCTCCAGCCGCCGCCAGCTCACCATCGTCCTCCTCAAGAACCCAGGACGTCACCAGCTTCACCAAGTATTTGCACACCCGTGCGTGCCTTCCTCAAGCTTGGAGAACCACTCAATCGCTTGATCCTCCGCCTCGCCGCTGTTAAGCTGCTGGCGTGTTAGGGTAAAGGTTGAAGTCATTAGGGTTAATCATTTCTCTAATCTCTGTATGACATGTGGACCCCGCTGAGGTTAAGCGTCATTAGAGTTTTAATTGAACCAATTTTGAATCCCTGAGTCGCTATCTTGTGGGCCATCTCGGTTGTTTAGGATTTTGCGTATTTCTTGAAATACGCTTTCTAAAAATGGAAAACGTATTCTAGAAGTACGCCTGAGACGTCGTCGTCAGTTGCGGCTGGGTCAAGCTGACCCAGTCAAACGCCTCTCTCTGGCCCCACCAGTCAGTGACCGTGGGTTGGCTCAGCCCATGTGTCAAAAGGATTAATTCCTTTTCGAATTTCTGAATTGAATTATTCTTGCACTGATAATTCAATAAACTTCCAAAATTCATATCTATTTCATTTTAACTCCAAATTGAGTGAATCCAATTTTGTTGGTTTTCATTCTTTTTGCACTTTAACATGAAATAGGTTTTGAACCTGTCTCTACCATCGTAAATGTTGGGATTAGATTTAGTCTCTAGTTAGGAGTAATTGTTACGATAAAAATCCTGTTAGCTTCAAAAATTTCTAGAAATTTCATCTTAATTCCAAATAAGATTATTTTTGTTTTTGAATTTTTCTAAAATCCCAATATTTCTGTTTATGCAAAAATATTTGTGTTTGTTTGATTTGGTGTTATTCGTTCTTATTCACTTTTTGTTCGATTGATAGGTACCGATAATTCTATTGAATACGAGAGTGATTCTCAGCAGCAAGTGGACTTTCTTCAGCAAGGCAAGCAATTTCCATTGATGCACGTTGATCCCATTATTTTCGCATGTTAGTATTTCCAATGTTTCAACTATATGTATGCATGCTATGTTGTCAAGTATTTTATTAGTTGTGATAGTTCACCTGTTTAGTTAATTTGAACTGTAGGCAAATTATCCATCTTTTACTACTGAGCCTAGGTTATACTCGCTGTGATTTAGGGCTTGATGGGTGAGCTCTAGTCACTTTATACTGTAGTATTCGAGTTGTTGTCGCTTAGCCATGCTTAGAACGGTAGTCTAGGGATCATCGCTTCGGCGATGGTCATTACAACATCACTTATATATTGAGTCAGGGTACTCATGTTTATATCTTATTTTGGAAAAACTAAAACTGAAAATGAAAATGATTTAGATTTGGGCACATAGTTGTTGGTGTGATTGTGGGGTGTGTGATTGTGTGCTTGAATCAACAAGGATCGAACATCTCATCCCACTAAACCAAGCATTATTGCGTGCAACCACATGAGGGCATATGGGAATCCTCTTGACATAGTACTCTGGGAAGTGTTAATTAATAAGTCACTGGTGGTAGGTTTAGGTGAATAAAAGAAAAGTGTTATTACTGTGTCGGGTATGTGACAGGGGAGAGGTTCCAGGTTGGTTCCCTCACCCAAGGAGCATTGACAGTTGCTACGGCTGGGTCAATGTCTCCGACACAACGTATGGGTCTTCTGTGGGAGCTCGGTAGTGGGTGTTTCACAGAGGGTTAACCCCCATACGTGCGACTCTTGATTAACTCATTCCATTGGAAAACGTCTCGTAGGACTTAGCTCTGCTGGCATACCTTCGGAAGTGTGCTTTATCGCGTGGCAAAAGGAGCGGTCTGATATGTGGGTAAAGTTGTACATCCCTGCAAGGTTTAATCTTTTCGAAAAGCCAAATCCTTGGTTATGGACACGCTTGGAGAGGTCTTTCGAGAGTTAGATTTTAACATTTCGATAAAACTTGAATTTGGGTGATATGAATGGGTAATTCGTGCTATTGTTGTGGTGGCTGTGGGAAGTCACTACTAGGTTGATATTTATGCTTATTACTGTTGTCATTCTGTTATTTGAATCTTAAAAACTGATTTGCTTAAATTGCTTTCAATCTATTAATTATTGCAACTGAAATGCTGCTTTATGCCGAAATGAGCCATATGACCTTCTCCATTGATTTAAGCTTGCATGTAGCTATGTATAGGTTTGTTAACGTAAGTCTTACGAGTACAATTTGTTGTACTCAACTGCATTGTTTATTTGTTGCAGAGGAGGTTGACCCCCAAGGGGTTGACGAGTGTAAGATCGACTACACTTTGGACGACTAGTTTGGACGTTTTTTGTCAGTTGCCTTGTGGGTTAAGGGCAAACTGATCGGTGTTGTTTCAGCCATCTTATGGCAATGTTTCGCTGCAAAACTCTCTTTTGTATGATGTATATGTTGTAAATTATGCCGACTTCAATAATGTATTATGTTGTGTATGGATGTTGATACTTAAATTTTTGTACAGGGTATGTGTACTGCATTCTGGGAAGTACATATACGCCGAGAGCGGGGAAATTTGGTTTGTAATGCTAGAACCGATTAAAAGGTTAAGTATTAAAAATTAAATCGCCCGGCGGCTCTCACAATTTCGGTCCCTTTGTGGTGCTCGAGCGAATTGGGACAGTCGCATACAAATTGGATTTACCTTCTGATTCCTTGATTCATCCGGTTTTCCATGTTTCTCAGCTCAAGCCTTTTACCCTGAGCTACACACCCATGTTTTCTGCACTGCTGAAGATTGTCGATCTCAATACTGGAGTGCCGCAACCTGAAGCAATTTTGGATCGTCGCCTGGTCAAGAAGGGCAATTCAGCCATGCCCCAAATTCTGGTTAAATGGTCGACTATTCTAGTTGAATCTGCTACTTGGGAAGATTACTATGTGCTGAAGCAATGTTTTCCGTCGGCTAGCATTTGGGAGCGAAGTGTTACGCCTACACCAGATCAGGCGATCGCGGTGTAGGCGACCATGGGGAATCATGACATGGCAATGGTAAGGGCAGGGAGGCCCGACTGTAAGGGTGCATGTGTTGCGTTGTGTTGTAAGCTTTTGCTTTCCGTCTATAACGGTTTAAAAGGCATTGTAGCGGATACGACAAACTTCAGAAAAGAGAATAGATTCAGTTTGCTCATCTCCTTTCTCTGGTCTCTCATCTCCTGCTTTACCCAAACCTTCCAATCTCCATTACTACTCTCTACCGAAGCTTGTGAGGAATGTTTGTCATGTTTGGGTCGTCACAGCGAACTGGGAGTAGGCCTGCATGAAGGCGCCAAGGCCTAGGTAGGAGCTAGAAGCGATGGACATCCAGGTGCCATGGGCCGATAGGTCAAGCGTGGCGACTTCTTGTCGGGTTGCTTCGTCTAGTCATCGACGCCCAACTGGCAGCGGCAGAGGATGTTGAGGGCATTGAGGATGATGTTGGAGACGGGGTCAAGGAGGCCGACACGGTGGCCGCTGCGAAGGAGGCAATCAGCGAGCTTTGGCATGGCGGTGACGGGGAGCCAACCGGCCGCCTCGACGTATGAGACCTCGATGGCACTCATCACGCCTCTCCAGTAGCAAGTCGGGGAACTCCTCGCTGTCGATGTGGCTGACCAGCGCCCGCAGCCATGGCGACATAGAGGACGATTTAGATTGGATATGAGAGGGGCAAAATAGTCTTTTCATTCACCTTCTTTCTTCTCTCTAAGCTAGGGCTTGGATATGTTATTTTAATTAATACAGTGTTCTAAAACAAAGATACACATTTTCGTAGTGTCTTTCAACAAAAAAACACAAATTTTAAATATCATGTAGCCAATTTTGCAATAGAAAATGATCTTTCTATTTGGTACTCGGCGCCAAAAGGTTCTGAATAGTGGACCACATCAGCACATTTTAGCATTCGCTTTCCCCTCAGATTGCACGTTTGCTACGGCAGTCGCCGCGGCCGAGGGCCTCGCAGCGAGGTGCTGGAAGTCGTGGCCCAATATTAGGAAGACCATGCGGCCGGCGCTGTGGAGCAAGGTCAAGGACTACGGCGGCTAGGCACCGGCGCGAACGCGTCTGTAACCGCACCTTTTACTCCCGATTTTCTTTCCATTGGTGTAATACTCAGTATGTTGTGTAAAGCTGTAAAATTATTGGATCAATCAAACCGAATTGCTCGAGAGATGCACCTGATTACAGTTTGACTTGATCATAAAACGCGCATCAAAACAAAGAATCGGTCATGTAACGGAACAGTCATTTCGGTTGGGTGACATTTACATCATGGAGGGCAAACAAAACATGGAGCAGCTACACTACTGTAGGGCAGTACTACTGATTACTGAACATTACAAAATGGCAAGAACCAAAAAAACAGGTCACAGCCTGCATCAACATGTCTCCACCTCCTACATTCTTCTTACACTTACCTACAAACTCAACCAACATGCCCGTCACGTACTTGACACTGGCAGCAGCACTTCTTCACGGTCAGATAATTTACATAATTATACTAAATCTCTGGTACTGGGTCGGTCTCTCCACAAACACGCGGAATGGCTTCAAAGATGGTGCAATCTAAGCTTTGCATATGTCCAGCTCATGGAAATAAACGAACAAAAAGTTGAGCGCTGCGGTGCCCTTCTAGCTCCCAGCATGCACAAAGTTGAGGCCGTTTTGCCGTCTAACATGTTCTGGTATTAGCCTGTGGATGAGGTCTGGAGAGGCGTTTGCTAGCTGCATACCGAAAATCAGCATGGATTAGCACAACAGCGTATCAAGAGCCTATGAGGATTCTTTTCAGACTAGCAAAGACATGACAGTCTTCCTTAATTATTGGACTGATATGATATATATTGAATTGAGGCATGTCACTACACGAGTTCATGTGCCTCAAACTAAATATAAAAAAATCGGTAACAACAGTGTTCTCATTTGCTTACTTGATGCTTGAAGTTGAACAGAGGGGGGAATGGACGGCCATTTGGCAAGCGTGCATTCGGCTCCCGTAGCTCATCAAAGAAGGAATGTGCACATGCATCAAGCTACATAGAGGCAATGAGATGCATAAGTACATTTATAAAGCAGATTGCTAATTTGAGGATTATGTTGTTTTCCAGCTATAGCACGAGCATTAACGGCTACTTTTTTTGGGTGGAGCACTAACAAGCACATGCAACTATATAAAGTTGCACCCACTCTATCAGCATTTGGTTCTGGACTACCATGAAGGACCAAAAATTAATTGCAAATTGAGACTAAACATTCGTCCATCTACTTCCACAATTGTCCTCTACAGAAGCACCTCTTTTTTATTGGTCATGGTTCATGACTCGTGATCTATGAAAAATTGAACGGTAATGCAACCTTTGGAAATGAACTGCTAGAATAGGCAAACCCATGTAGTAGTATTACACAAAAAAACGTAGAAACAAAACAACCTTTGCTTGGTACTTCATTCTATTTTATATTACCCTGCCACTTGGTGAAACCAATAGCTTTAAAATCAATCCAAAAAAAGCCAAGTAAAGAAAACTCACAGCAGTGCAGCGTAGACTCGGTGAATATTGGAGAAGACGGGAGGCAAGATCTATAGCTTCAGGAGGCATTCTCTTGTGGAAAATCTGGGGAAAAGGGAGAAAGTAGAACACCAGTTAGCTGCAGGCACATTTTAAATTCAGAATTTACAGATGCTGTAGAAGCTGCTTACTAAGCGCCCTATAAGAAGATGTGGGCTAAAATACCCTGTAAGTAAAATGACATGATGCAGGTGATCCAACATAAGATTGAATATAGGTCTACCTTGTGCCAAGGATGAGCCTTTATCTGTGGAAATCTGAACTCAGTATAGTTGGGGTTCATGCATCGTATTTCCTCACGGGTTGGAGTACCAAGAACCTGCAATAATACCACATGAACAAAAGAAACACCCATAGCAGAAGAAAACAATGTGGCATGTGGAACATTTTGCAGTACCTTGATTATCTCTACTAGCTGATCAACTGCGCTCTCTCCTGGAAACAGTGGCTGACAAATACACAATATTCAAGAAGATCAGAATCAAACCAATGACAATATGGTCTAATCAAGGTAACCGAAAAGGTGGCGACTCCTTAGACAAGGTAAACAACCTGACCAAGAAGTAACTCTGCAAGAACACATCCAGCTGACCATATGTCTATTGAAGTTGTATATTCAGTTGCACCAAATATGAGCTCAGGAGCACGATAATAGCGAGAGCATATGTATGATATATTGGGTTCACCAGGTACCTGATGCAACAACACAAAGAAATGATCAATAGGTGGGTTAAAATCATAGCATGTGGAAATAACAAAAATTGAAGACAAAGGCCAACAGTTATGATCCAAGTTCATGAATTTTTCAACCAAGGTCAAGATTAGCAACTTTGCACCAAAATAAAGGAAAGAACTAATGTGCCCTCTACAGGAAATTGCAGATTTGCAGTAATGAATAAACCTGACAACATACAGATAACAGCATATAATGAACCCATATTGGAAAGCTTGATTCAAGCAGACACAAATTATCCAATAGATCAATCATGAAAATGGGTATTTTTTAGATTAGCAAATAAATTATCTGAGAAAAATTATCCAAGTGCATTGCTTCAATATTTAAGCCGCCTTCAAGATATGATTTGAAAGCTCAGAGCCAACTCTCAACTTCTATCACAAATCAATCATGAAAGGCAAGAGCAACATATTGATGACAAATGTAACATAATGACATAAATCACGACACTACGTCAACATTATGACTAGTCACAGTCAGCCACTGGACATTTCAAAAATGCATACAAGTATACAACTACTGAAACAAATTACTGATTCTGAAGGGGGGAAATCAACATACCAGAACTTTTGCGCTCCCAAAGTCACAGAGCTTGACTTGATGAGTGAGAGGGTCAACCTGTATTGGCAAGCAAGAAGAGACCAATTCAGAACCAGCTACCAAATCTGTGACAGAATAAAATCGTGTTCACATAACACATACCAAAACATTTTGTGGCTTCACATCCCTGTGGCAGACTCCTGGAACAGTATGAATATAAGCTAGCCCTCTAAAAAGCTGCAACCGTAGCAAAAGAATCCTTAGCAAAGCAATGGAACAATATATAGGCAGCCACACAAGTGTTAATATGATGGTTCACAAACCTGATACATGTAAAGCTTGACATAGATAAGCGGCATCCGCTGGTTGGCATTGCTGTAGTGTTTGAGCACGCGGTATAGTGTCTCAGGGACATACTCCATGACAAGGTTCAGGAACAGCTCATCCCTGCTCGTGGTTGAGAAGAAGCAGTGCTTCAGAGAGATGACATTGGGGTGGTCCATTGAGCGCATAAGCTGCAGCTCACGGTTCTTGTAACGCCGGTCCTGCAACACCTTCTTGATGGCCACCGTCTCCCCCGTCTCCAAGCACTTAGCCTGCGTGCGAAAACCAATTCAATTCAATAAACATTGCATCAACTAATGCAGAACACCACAAAAAGAAAAAGCAGACCGTAAGACCAAGCACCGTACCTGGAAGACAATCCCAAATGAACCAGTTCCCACGACTCGCTCTGCCATGTAACTGATCGTCTGCAATCAAGATTAAGGCAACACGTGAGCAATCGAGTACAAGATGAGGCCATCAAAAGCAGCTAGCTCAGATCGAATATTGTGCATCACAGTTGACAAGAGACCAAATTATAACACAACCAACTAAAATTAACATTGAAGCGTGTGTCCTCCGCAAACAATAAAAGTGAACACAAAACAAGCAATGTTAGAGGAGGGCAGACTTCCCAAATGCACGTTAGCCTTCAAAACATTAGGAAACCAAGCACTAATTTGAGCAATAACCACATAATTTAGCTGTCAGATACCAAATCGTTTGCAAAACAAGAAGAACAAAAAACTATATCTAGTCAACCAAACCCACAAAATTAGTTGCAGCACTGCAATTCCTCGACGAATCAACACCAAGCCACCAAATTTCATCAAAACGCCACTACCCACAGCTAAACACTAGCCGGAGAACACAAGCCCCTCAGCAAACCAAGAGACTACGACCAATTTCGACCACGACGCCACTAACAGCAGAGCAAGGAACCACTGTAAGAGCACGAAAACTAGCACATTCAGCCATACACCCGCAGGAGAGAGCTAAATCGAGACCCCAGCTGCTCACCCGCTTCGGCTCGCCGTTCTTGCCGCCGATGGTGGTGGAGATGATGTGGCCGGTCACCGCGTCGCCCCCGTCCTCCTTCTTCTGCAGCTCCAAACACCCAACAGAAAAGGGGGAAACCAACATTAGCCAAACAAGCGCCGAAACCAGCAGATCGCCCGAACCCTAACTCAGATCCGAACCAAGCCCCAGATCTGGATAACGGCGGTTACCTTCTCGCTGCCGGCGGGGGCCGGGACGGCGGCGGCGGTCGGCGGCGCGTCCAGCATCATGGGCTCCGGCGCCGGCGGCGCCTCCATGGGTCGGGTGCGTGTGTATGTGCAGGTGGGAGCGGGAGGATGGGAGCCGCGCACACACCACCTACAGCTGCAGCCGCTGCTCTCTACTCTGCTGCTTGGCTTTTGTTGGGGTTGGAACGGCGCTGTGGCTGAGGAGGAGGATAGGGGAGGTGGTGATGCCAGAAATGCCACTTTGGAGTTTCGACAGATGGGGATTTGTTTACTGATAAGTGTGCTGACTGGCTGATGCTCTGCCTCTGTTTTCGCTGCCGTGGGGTTGACGGGTCATAAGTGGGAGCCGGGTTAAATAAACCTACGGAAACGGCCGGGCCGCGGTTTTACTGGTAATTCTCGATTTTTATTATGGAATGGAGCATCATCCTTATCCTGAGAGCTCGGTTGGGAAATGGATGTATGTGTTTTTTTTTTCATTTCACCTGTAATTGGAGTTGGTTTTGAGCAAAATAAAAGTATGTCCGTAAATCTCGCGTTATTTTTAGTATGTCTTTACTACCTGATAACCCCGGTTGTTGTTGACCTATTATTGACGATTAAGTCGTCGATCTTACGAAATAAATAGAGAAAAATGGCTAAGAGTTCTTGGGTGTAAATGAGACTACTCCTTATTGCAATGGATTGGATCTTTACATGGGTGTCTTGGAAAAGGCAGTTGACTAGTCCTAATTACACTGAGAATGCGGTGTACTATGTTTCAGATCATATACAATCGCTTGTATGTCTTCTCCAATCGCTAGGTCTTGTGTCCTTCAATCTTGATGTCGTTGTTGTGAATTTGTTCTCCCTGCCGTTTGTATTCTCCTTTAAATAACTGATGAAATAGTGGCAGTTACTCCTGAAAGAGGCGTCCTTTGAAAGTGTCGCGTCCGGTCGAAGAAACGGTGACAGTTGATGAAAAACCAACTGACCAGCAATTGATGTCAGTGGGAGATAAAATCATACAGTGGTTATTGTCAGTGACTTAGGGTTGTAAATGTCGTGTGGTTTGGAACAAATAAGACATGTGCTTCATTTGTCACACGAAAAATGTATACTCGGAATTAGATCCAAGTGTCAGTTCAAAGCTTTCACGAGCAGTCATCTGGTCGGACAGTAGGTATAAGACCCCTCCGACCAGATTACCCATCAGACGACTCTTAGGATTCTAATTAGTATTTAGGATTCTAATTAGCTACTAGGTCTATGACCACATAAGCTATGCGACTTTTAAAACGATTGGGGCATCGGGTACTGGTAGTGCTCAATTTTTATTATGGAACGTAGTATCATCTCTGCTTTTGGGAGCCTAGTTGGAAATGGTCAGCCTGAAGAAATGTTACCCACAAATCTCAGGTCGTTTTTAGTGTGTCTTGACTACTTAATAACCATGTTGTTGTGTCACGGAGTTGATGAGTCATTAGTGCGAGGTGGGTTAGATAAACCGGTAGAAACGGTTTGGACGTCGGTTTTGCTAGTAATGCTCAACTTTTATTATGGGACGTGGTGTCATCTCTACTTTGAGAGAATGGTTGAAAATGATCTCCCCAAAGAAAAGTTACTACTAGGTGTATTTGGTTTAACTTTCCCGTTTCACCTTGACTGGAGCCTGTATTAAGCGCAATATAAGTCTATCCACAAAATCTCAGCTCATTTTTATTATCTTACTTAATAACCCATGTTACTGCTATGTAGTAGGGTTAGCAGTTGGATACTTAGATAAACACTCAGGAACGGTGGGGACATTAGTTTTATTAGTAGTTCGTGTTATTTCCATTTCGAGAGCCTTTTGGAAATGGTAGGCACACGTTTACTATTTTTGCTCCTATCTGAGTGAAAAATGAGAAATTTGATAAATTCATTTTCCTTCTTACTCCATTTGTTTATTTTCCGTTCTTACACCTATTTAGTCGGTGTATATATCACTCTATCATGAACGGCAGTGTATCCGATGAAAATACAAGACTGTTAAAATTTGTTGAAAAATCAAACTTATCACTCTTCGAAAAACCTCAAAAAAATTAGGTGGTAGGGTACGTGAGATAAAAAAAAAGACAAATACTTGACACATATTCTCCCTTTCATGTGGTATTTATTTTAAGAATTATTAGAAACTTATAGGCTCGACAAAAATCCAAAAAAACATCCTATTCGTATTTTCACATGATATTTCGCCACCATGCACATGCCAAGCAGGAGGAGTAACTTGCTTAGGCATACGCCCTACAATCAAAGAAAGATTTAGCCGTAACAGAATCTCGGTGTAAATGCAGGACACGGCGTTCCCCGCAGGCAGACCGGGAAACCCTACCAAAAACCCGTATCAGTATGTACGTGCCTTGTAACTGCTGGACTAGTACCGCGTTTCTTTCTTCGGACCCTCCCGAGTCCCGACCTGCTGCTGCCTGCTGCCAACCGGCGCAACCATGACAGTCCATGCATCCGGCGTCACCAGCCGCGGGTGAGCCGAGAAAACCTGCAGCTACGTACGTACGACGAGCTACTCTCTTGGCAAGGCTGCCACTACTCTCTTGGCAAGGCTGCCAGACTGGCGGTCAAAGCGGAGAAGAGAGAGGGGCTAGGATTCCGCCGATAGTGTGATATCAACTGTCTATAAAATATTAGATGAGGTGAGTGAGAGAAGAAGCATTGAGAATCAGATCGCTCTCTCTGCAAGAATGATCGTAATACGGTAAATAAGACATATTATATATGAAAAAGTTGTTTATAGAGATATATAAATAAAACAATCTATTGTAGAAACTATTTTTAGTGTTATCTATAGTTTTTCTAACCGTACGGTCCAATCTCCATTTCTTCTTTAATTAAACTAACGCCATGGCTGATGGCTCCGGCCGATCGATCCGATTATTATTAACGTCATACGCAGCGCCCTAATTATTGGCCTCGGCCTCGTGTCTTACCTCACGTCACATGCGTACTAGCTGTAGCACCACCGACCGTTACGACTACCCGGGCTCGCTCGATCGCCGGCATCTGCCGCTGCGGCGCTGCCTGCCTGCGCCCGCACTGTGTGCGCATAGAAGCCAACGCACGCCACGCTTTGACCGGAACGTCCGGGCCCCTAGTCCTTCCTTCTCTGGATCGCTGGCTGGCTGCGTTACTTAAATCTTTTTTCCCTCCCTGGATGGGAGGATGGATAATGGGATGGTCCAGCCCTCCAGCTTAAGATCGACGAGTGGGGCTATTGACCAGACTAGTGTTGTTTACGGTCGAGCACTAAGCATTGTTCACACGTATTCGCATGTGCAGAGTTTGTTGTTTGCTCTCTGTCTATATGTATATATCGCGGGGCTAGCGCTCGGTCTTAAGATGGGAGGTTTTTCATGTACTCCTCTCTCCACTATTGAATCTTTTGACTTAAATAGGTCAATCTCAACCATCCGATCAGGTGCAACAAAAATCGGTAATACGTAACAATTATTGAGTAAGACTGCAACAAATTCTCCATCCGATGCAACCGAAATGCAACAACTTCCCAATTCGAAGCAACAAGCACGGATTCGTCGGTGCAACAAATAGACATACATACTGTAACAAAAAAAATACTATTGTATAACAAATCAAAAACATCATTACAACAATTACCTCTTGCCACAATATTTGATGTAACAACATCACAACAATGAAAAATACTATTTGTTGCCAGCGTTTCTTCAATTTGTTGCACCAGTTGTTTCGAAATGTTGTAGGCATCGTACCTCTCTATAGTCTCTTCACATGAGCACATGTACTACCACCACCATGTCTAGCATCACCACCACAAACGGCGACAAGGAGAGTAGGAAGCAAGACGGCATCCTCCACCACGGTATCGCCCTCCTCATTCTCTCTCCTCTCCTACTACACCGACACCAGCGTGGAGAGCACACCTAGCATAGCTGCGCTCCTGCGCCAACTCGGCGAGCTCGAGCGGACCAAAGTGCAATGGCTCCGATGACAGCGAGTCTGCCACCACGCTACTCGCAGCAGTCGCGTGGCGCCGCGGCCCGGCCGCAGCACCGAAGCACGAAGTAGGAACTACCCACAACCTCCTACGACGTGGGATTACAACAAGTTTGGAAGATTGCACAATCGAATAGCTTTTCAATGTTCACAATGAGAAATGAGTGGCTCTAGCTGTGAATGAGTGACCGGGAGTCGTCCCGTTCGATATCTTGTTACGGTCGGACGTAGAAACGCTATGATTGTCCATATTGGTGGCGTCGGTTCGATTTGGAATGAATGCATCTTTTGTTACTCCGCTTGATCAACAGATTTGTGTGCTCAAAGCGGCAGCGGTTCATGACCAGTACTGGTGTGGGCTGACACCGGTCGATTATCTATGGTGGCAGTCAAATCCGCTCACGAGGGTCCAATTATGGGTTCAAAGCTAGTCGGGTGATTTCAGACTGAGACCACTAGTTTTCAGGGAGGGTTTATATATGTTTACCTGTTTGTCTAGGTGTCGTTTGGCTGCATAGCAGCCGGAGCCTACAGAGACGGAATGTGCACTAAACACTAGTTAAGATTTAAGACATGATCTTCAGAATTTCACCAGGCCAACAAACACTCGTCAACAACAGAGAAAGGACATGTACCACATGGTATAGATAGCTGCTGTCTATAACAACTCTTTATATCATCTATAGATAGTACTAAAGACAGTTCATATAATAGTTTGTGATGATACAGTCGACTACAGTATTGTAGACAACACACAATCTTTTAATGTTTTTCTTTGTTCTGGTACTACAGTCGGCTGTAGGATTGTAGACATCACATTTCTCTCTCTTTATTCTCTTTCACCCACACCAGCTTAAATCCTACGTGGCAGAGGCTATAGACAGCTGATGTAAGCCCATTGCACATGACCTAATCCTTCCTGCTGCATCTACTAGCACTGTACAAGTCATACTATTTCTCGTTTCCCCAAACAGGGGACAGATCCTGTGCATTAAAGGTCTAATGCAGAACATGAAAAGTCTAGTAAAATAGGAACATGTAACGCTCCCAAATTCTGGGAACGTTAAACTCTTCACAACCGCCCAAGATGTTCAGTTGCGAAGTAAGCAATGTCTCAAGAAAGCTTCCGATTCCAACAAAAAGCCAATATTTTATTACATACGATTAAGGCTTAACAGCCAGTTTTGATACTGACACGGGCATCTAAGCCTAAAGTTAATATAATACAAGACAAAAGAACTTCAAACCACAGGCACACTTGAGCACGGCTGAGACCTAATAACAGTAGTCGTTGCCATCCGTGGGTCCACCAAAATCCTGTTCAACAAGATCCTCTCAGATTTTCTCGTGTTTCTTCAGAGATTGTTTGCAGATTATGCAAGAATGAGTACAACTACCGTACTCAACAAGCCACATGAAAAAGCTAAATAATTACATGCAAGGAGTTCAATGGATGGTTAAGGCTTTACCTTAACAAGCATATGTGGATGCAATTTGCAGTTAAAGCAGTTTACATTTAAAACAGTAAAACATTAATAAATAATAACATCAGGGGTTTCTCAACAAACCACAATTACCAACTTACCATCTCGAAAACTCTACTTATGCCTCATGTACTGGAATCACCCATTAACACAGCTTCATTAACCGGAAGCACGGCATATTCAATACCTTTTATACACTCGCAGAGTCGCCTAACTTTACCCACATGATATCTCAACCTCATCTTGTCAAGTTATATACACGCAACACGTTAGCGCGATCGAAATGAGATAACAAAGCCTTTTCACTGCTCAACCTTTCTAGCCTCTACCCGGTAGGTTATTGGGCCATACAGCTTCGGGGAACCACCGGCCAATGGCGGATCTATTGACCCGATGCTGACGGCGCCTACCCCTGTAGATATTCAATTGGGAAAGCAGTATAGTAAGCCAGAGAGTAACGACCACGCATGTGGTTGAGCGATTTTCTATGTTGACCACTTGGCACAAGGTTCTTGTCCTTACCTGTCATCCAGTGAGGCAATGGCCCAACACCAACTCGTGGCTGTCCACCTCGAGATTTCACTGATGACTCACTTTTCCACAAGTCTATTGGGTTGTCCAACTTTCTGAACACAACTCTCAACTCACCACCAAAACCATTGGCGCACCACTAATACTCTCTTTTGATTGATAAACACATTTGTGTGACAAAGCTACTTATATAGATAATATTTTATGTGAACTTGTCAAGGTGAATATGGCCTACAAGTGCTAGGTGGGTTTATATGTGGGGTTATAGGATTTATCTAATTATCATGGCATTCAAAAGTATTATTTCAATAAATAAAGTAATTGACACAAATACAACAATGAAAGTAATAATAAATATATTGAATATGGGTTCAAAATGATCAAGGAATGCGACTTGCCTTCTTGCACTATGTCCTGTAGATACTGGTCTTGTCCGGTGTCTTCTGGAGTCTGGTTGTCCAAATCGTGACCTAACGAGAAGCAAAGCAATAAAAACAACCAAGTAAAAACTAGCTCGACAAGGAATGAGCTGTGAACAACAAGCAAGTAAATAAAACCAGAAAAGAAACTTAAAGAAAGGTGGTGTAGGATGGTGGGGATTTATCTGGTGCTTGATTAGACTGAACGGGGTTTGAGATTCGGATCTAAGTACAACAAAAATATTGTAAAGGATTAAAGAAATCTATAGGAAGGTGGAAAGATTTATTTGGAGCTTGGTGTAGCTGAATAGAGCTGAGAAATGAACTCACGGACTCGAAATGGTCAAAAATGAAATATAATGTCAAATTAGGGTTTTAGGCGAAAACAGGGTCAGATGATGAATAGTGCTATTTTACTATTCATACATGACAATGGATCAGTGTAAAGTAATTGAAGTTATTGTGTTTAGCTGAAATGAATAGTAGTTAGGGTTTACTGTGCATTTTTCTGAATTTTGGAACAATAATTATTTTTACTGTGCTGTGAACAGTGTTTGGGCCGAATTAAGAATGAACAAGAAATGCTTATGAATGTTGTTTGTACGGCAGATCGCCCGAAGTCCATTTGGCCTAACGACGTGACCTAAACACATGTGACCTTAAAACTTTAAGGTGGCCTTGACCATAGCGCCTTTCTTCTTCTTGTCAGGCGGGACAAGCGGTGAGGATGACGCAAGGCAGAATCGGTGGGCTTGGCACAGCCATGGCAATGATGGAGGGAAAGCGGCGCAAGGAGGCTCCACCTGTAGGTTCTTACCTTAGGTTTTTTCGTGGGGTTGATTTGAAATTTTTTTTCTTGGTTTTGGCGATGGGCGTAGTGGGGAGAAGGGGTGGCGGGAGCTCAAATCGGCCGAGTGGTAGGGAGGGTTTAGGGAGGTGGAGGGAGGTGGAGGTGGAGATGAAGAGGAAGGCTGCCGGCGCCTTTTTATAAGCGGGAGGAGGTGGCGCCAAGAGGCGGCAAGAGGCGGTGGGAGGGAGGCAGGCGTGGCGGGCAACAGCATGGATGGCGGGTGAGGTGGAGCATGGGCGTCTTGAAGGGCGCCGCGTTGGTGGTGCCCCTCATTAGAGCGGGGCGGGAGTTGGCGCGGCGGGGATGGGACAGGGGCGGTGCGGCACTGGCGACTTGGGGGCACAGGACGCATTGAAGAAGGGAGGGGGGGGGCGAGGTGGCACGGGAGGTGGCGGATGACGGTGGCGGCGCTAGAGGCAGTGACGGTGAGGGAACAGGGTGGTGGCGGCTTGGGCAAAGCCGCTTCCGGGGAGGGAAAAGCGGGAGGGAAAAAAGGAAAGCGAGATTTTGGTGATTTTTTATGAATTTTGCTGAGATTTGAAAGAAAACAAAATTCAAATCCAAAACTCAAATTGTTTTTTTTGAAAATTTGAAATTTTGCAGATGTTTCAGAACATCTCTTAACCGTTTTATCGAATCCAACATTAAAATCGAGTACCTCGTAGTAATGAGCGCCTCTGCTGTACCGCTGACGATCTGGATCGCTGTCCTAGAGCCCGGCCAGTTTTATACCGCGTCCTAAGCCTTTTAGGCATTACGTCTTTCGATAAAAGCGCTGTTGATTAATTCCGCCGAAAATTCGGACCTTTCGGAAAACCCGGAGCTCGCATCGCCATCGCATCGCATCCCGAGTGTGGTGGTAGCTCGCAGCTACGCAATGACCGGCAATCGAATTGGTTTTGACCGCATTCAAACGCGAGCGAGCTGACGAGCTCTGCGGTGCTGTGCAGTGTTCTCCTGGCACCGCTGGTTCTCGCTACTCTGCTGCTGCTTGCTGCTGCCAGCAAGCAAGCAAGCTAGACTGCTAGAGGCTAGAGCTGTTCTTCCCAGATCTGAACGCACGCCATGCATGATGTTACTCCACTTGACCAGCATCTGGCTCGCTTGCCGACTTTGACAAAATCTCGTGTAGCTCTGCAGTGAACTCCTCTGGGAGCTTCCATCGTTAATTCCAACGTTGCAGAAGCAAGGAAACAACGCTCGATGCAAAAGCATTACTAGCTTCCAAAATCCGTCCTACTCTCGAGTCTCCAGTATAGTTGCTCCTACATATGACATATTCCTGCTAAACCAATATCATATGGTAACTTGACCACCTTGTTATTTTCTTCAGTTGTTCAGTTAGGAGCAGATCGTTAAAAGCCTGTGCTTAATACAGGGATCATGGTGAGGTTGCAAGACTAAAATTCCAACCGTAAGGTCTATATTGTTTTTAGACTATTCCATTTCACAACTAGCTTCGCTTAACTACCTTTTTTTTTCGATTTAATTTGCAACGGCTGCATGTACTGCACCTCTTTCAGTGCTGAACTTGAATGACTAATTGCTTCTTCTTCTGCTATTCTTTCTCCAAATAGAATATGTTCGGGAACAAGATTTAACATGCTGGATGCCATTATTATCGAACAGGAATACAGGATCATGTGGTGGGACAGGGATGCCCTCTAGAGGCAAATACAGAACAGATGATGTCACATCAAACATTGACCGAAACAGGGACCTAAATGATGATGCGTCGATCAGGAATTCTCAGGCTTCATCCAATCCAAAACCAGCGAGCAAGGCTTGTAAAATTGGACGAGCAATGGAAATGTTAACTACAGAAATAGTCATACTCCATGAAAATATTAGGTACATAAATACTCGTACTCTCTCTATTTATTTTACAAGGGGCCGTTTCACTTGGCATGGTCACCTAAATTCAACTGTTAGTTTTTCATATGATGTTAACTAATAACTAAAAATAATCATCATATGCACCACTTTTGTGTCACTAAGCTTATAAATTGCTAGACTATTTTTTGGGAACTCAGAAGTTTAAATCTTGAAATGTGTGGGTGCTTTATAAAAATCAACACCAATAGCTATTGACTTGTATGCTTAAAAAATTCCCCTGGTGGACATTGGCTTAATTGGCACAATGCTGTTACACTTATCTGTACCATTAAAAGAAGAAGAAAAAAATGGCATCTTACCAAGATTTCATACAAATGTCATTTTAATTGATAATACTAAGGCACCATTTGGAACACAACAATTGAAAAAGTGCATAATAGGAAAACCGAAGAAATCAAGGTGTCATGTCCATGGAGTTCGTACAAAAACTTACACGTTTTGAAAGCGTCGTTTGGATTCCAAGACATAGAGAAAAAAAGATACGAGGTAAGAGCTCGTGTTAATTTCCCTACCCTCAAAATTCCTTCATCTTTCCTTTGTTCCTTTGTTCTAAACGGGATCTAAAACTTTGTAAAAAGGAGTACAATTTCGACACAAATTCTGTATAATCCCTGTTTCAAAAAGGACGGAGGTTCAAAAGTCTAGTGGAGTGTGAAAGAAAGATTGGCTGCCGGCGGCCAATGAGATCCCTGTTCGGCCATGTGACCCACCATCTCATGTGAGAGAAGAGATCTGGGAGGTTATATTAATCGAAGGAAGATTGGAAGAAGCAACGTTGCAACGCATTGGGTCGGGATGTGGGCTTTCGAATCAGATTAGGTGCTAGCTCAAGTTCATACGATGGGCTGGATGGAATTGGAACCATCACAAAACAGAAATTTTGGGCTAATGTGGACTCAGCAGTGGGCTTTGATGGGTGAAGCGAATCAGGCATGCTTGAATCTTGATCCAAGTTCATCCCCAATTCTCCATTGCTCTGCTGGATAATATCTAGTTTATGTTTAATGACGATTTATGATGGAGGTATCAAATATCACCTTTGGAAAATAAATGAGATTTGAAACTAATAGTTCCAGAAAATGAAATACTCCATGAAAAGGAGACAAAACAATAAGGGTCTTTCAAATTTAAATTTTGAAGTGAATATAAACGGAATTCAAAATGCGAAGGTTAAGAAATAAAGGAATGGATATGGAACACTTTATTACAAAGAATATTGAATGATAAATGTAGTCTAAGTTCATCGTTTTAACACCTGGTAAATTTGAGAAATGGTATAATATTCAGAATATGTATAGAACTTCAATGTTACAACTCAGCTCTTTCAACATCTACTTTATAATTTGAGTTGATATTAAAATTTTAATCTACTGCAACTTTGATTTATTTCAAAACATGTTTAAAACAACTCCAAATGTTAAAGCTTGTATTTTTAAGATGATTTTTCTTAATCAGTTACCAATGCATGCTACCTTGATCGTTCCACTTCGTTTTTGTCATGGGCTAGACCAAGTGCTCCCTTCGTTTCAAAATATAAGGCATACAACTTTTACAATTTTGTTTCAAAATATAAGTCGTGCATAAGAATTCATCGATGTTTCCCTTGTTTGCCCTTGTTTATCACATCTTCTCCCCGTGCATGTCAGGTATGGGATTCACTATCGCGCTTTAATCGCATACACGATAGCCCAAGTGCCGCCACGAAACATAGTGGATTAGGATTATTTTCAATTGGCCTTGTTTTAGTTGTTGTACCGTAAAAGGTACAGTGAGTAAGAGTTGTATTTCCATACGAGTCTAAGTTAAGTTAGGTTTTCAATTCGGAAAAGGATTCTATCTCAAATTTGTAAAGAAGTCTCTATATATAATGAGGCTGGAACTATCAATGAAATTCTGAGAAGAATCAACTCTGTCTTCCTAACCTATTCTATGTCCTCCCAATCTATTGCGCTTCCTTAGCGTTGATGTTCCTTGATTTCATCACGGCGCCTCGTCGAAGGCAAGGGCCCAAGCCACCTACAACACACGATTATCCGATTAGATCAATAAGATGTGACAATTTGGTATCAGAGTCAATCGATACATCTTCCACCGTGAACACCAGCGGCAAGCAGGCAAGCATGCAAGATCAGAAGGTTGATCTGATCCTATCCCAACTCACTGCTATGTATGCAGATGTCAATACATTGAAAACAAGAGTGGATGATATTTATCAGCAGCTGATCGTGGCGAGGACCGCGAAGGACAAGCCCAACGATGGCATCTTGCCGTCACCGACGAAGCTGTTCACGCCACCAGCCCCATACTAATCACCATATCAGCCATCATCCGTAGCAAGCGACCGGTTCAGTGCACCACGATTCCACAAACTCAAATTTCCGAACAGTTTTTTCGAGGATAACGAACTCCAGAGGAGGATAAGGTATGGCTAGCTTCGTATCTTATGCTTGGTGCTGCTCAGACTTGGTTTCACAGATTAGAACGCGACACCGGCCCACCATCTTGGCGATATTTCTCTGAACTCGTCAACATCCGCTTCGGACCACCCATCCGGAATAATGCTCTCGGTGAATTGGTGTTATGCAATCGCACCAGCACGGTGGAAGACTATCAGGAGCGCTTCTTGTTGTTACTTTGTAGAGCCAATCCTCTGTCTGAACGCCAACAGACCCAACTATTTACCATCGGATTTCAAGAACCATTGCGGATGGATGTTGAGCTTCAAGCCCCCACAGAGTTTGGAGCTAGCTATGAGTCTCGTGCGCACCTATGAACAGCGACTGCAATTGACAACTCCTTCATTTCGACTAGGATCACATCCCACAGCAGCTCGATAGAACCCGACTGTCGCAGGCCAACCGGCTGCTAGGGCCATGGCGGCAACGCAACAATCCGGATCGGCTGGAGTTTCCTCAGGAACCACGAATACAACAACGGCCGCTTGGGGTAACCGTGTTTTTCGCTATTTGTCTGCCGCCGAGCCGCCTCGGACTCTGTTACAATTGCGATGAGAAGTTCTCATGGAACCATAATTGTAAGCAATTATTCTATTTGTTATGGGACAATGAGGTTCAGGATGACAACGAGGTACTAGTTGCGACCGACATGGAACCAGAAATATCCCTGCATGCGCTCACCGGCGTGTGAACGAAAGATACTATGCAACTTTCGGCCCAAGTCGGCTCTAACAAGAACACACTGCTCACGTTATTGGACTCTGGTTCAACCCACAATTTTATCTCAGAGGAAGCTGCTCGTAGCTTACAGCTCCGGTTATGTCCGCGTGACGGGCTCAACGTAGCAATAGCAAATGGTAATCGCATCTCTTGCATTGGTTTCAACCCAAACACACTTATTACCATCGTCAATGAACAATTTGCTATTGACTTCTAGGTGATTTCGCTTGGAGGATACGACGTGGTCCTAGGTACTCAGTGGCTTGCAACATTAGGACCGATTCTTTGCGATTTTGGTACGCTCTCCATGTCCTTTTTGAGGAATGATCATCGCGTGATTTGGCATGGCAAAGGTTCTTCTCTAGCTAAAAGTGCCCGCCTGGTTACATGCATGTGATGGCTCCAACCTTTTGGACCTGCTCCTTGCCGAGTTTGCTGATAGCTTTGTCGAACCACATGAATTACCACCTCGCTGATCACGAGATCATCGGATCCACCTTCGGCCAAACACTTTACCGTGGTAGTCAGATCATATAGATACCCAGCATTACAGAAAGATGAACTAGAGAGACAATGTGCTTCTATGTTGGCACAAGGTATTATACGGTCCAGCACGTCTGCATTTTCTTCGCCGGTGCTCCTGGTCAAGAAGCACGATGACACTTGGCGGTTCTGTGTCGATTACCGTTCCTTGAATAAGATGACTATCAAGGATAAATTTTTGATTTCGGTAGTCGATGAGCTATTAGATGAACTCCGGGGTGCTTGCTTCTTTTCTAAATTGGATCTTCGATCCGGCTATCATTAGGTTCAGATGCATGAAGAGGATATTCATAAAATGACATTTTGAACACAGGAAGGATTATTTGAGTTCCTTGTTATGCCATTTGGCTTAACAAATGCACCTGCAACATTCCAAGCTTTAATGAATGAGGTTCTTCAATCATTCCTTCGTCGCTTTTGTCGACGATCGAATCGCCGATCTTATGAAAATAAAAGGAGGAAAATGACGTAGAGTATCTTGGTAGAGAATGGGGGCTGCTCTTTATTAATATGAACTGGGACTACAAGACTTGACTAAGGACTATCTCCAATTACACTGAATGTATTGAATACTACTGCTTCGGCTTCTGTGTTGCCTTCTATTGTTTGCTGTTGTATGTGCGTGTGTCTCCTTGTCTTCTACGTTTCACCATTAAATAACTCTCGAAGAGGCGGCAGTTACTCCTGGAGAAGACGTCCCTGATGAAACGCTACAATTGGTCGGAGGTTTAAGGTAGTTAACAATGTGCTAACTGCCTTGCGGTTAAGTATTTGTGAGACACTTAACCGTAAGGTGGTTTATCGTCAGTCTTGTATATCATAGTAAGGTATGGAACGTTTCACACGTGTTCCATTCATCATACAGTTAAGGATGCCTGTTCATATCATTTCCGAGCAGCTACCTGGTCGGAACCTAGTCCGACCAGGGTACCCATCGTGTAACCTCTGGAATCCTTACGACCAGTGAGGTCGTTAGCCTTAGGGGTTACGACCATGAAGACATATGATCTTTTATGTATTTAAATTAATACATAGAGGTTTTAATCCTCGTCAGCTAGCCCCCGAACTTTAAATGAACAGGTCGTGTGAACGCCTTCTCCCGATGAATTCGTATCGGGCAAACCACCATTTAATGTCGTGACATCCGAGGTGGTTTGTGTTCATTTTAAAGTTGAGAACTTGCCTTGGGAACTGAAGAGTTTTTCTGTCCGTTGGGCAAAAAAGAAGCTTTTTGCCGTTCAAACTTTTATGGATAACCTCCGATCGTAATTTAAAGATCCGAGGCTATAAAATCCCCATCGCTAGACCTTTTGGATTCTTTATGCTTCCAGATCCCCTTTTCTGATCTCTTTTACCCAAACAAAAAAAATCTTCGTCCTTCTTTTCTTGTTCTTCCGACCACAAAAATCTTGTGCGAGTTCTACTCATCCTCAAGGATTTTCATCATGTCAGAGCAAATCACAAAGTGGTTACCGTCGGATTTGAGCAAGAAAAATCTTGAAGCTTTGGAGAAGATCGGGATGCTTCCGGACAAGAATTTGATCAGATGGAGATCGGCATTTGGAGAGCATTTCCCAAGTCGCGAAGATGAGGAAATTCCTGTTTTCCTCGCCTACATCGAATGTGGGCTGAGATTACCGGTACACAAATTCCTTCTCCGTATTCTTGAGTACTACAGGGTGGAATTGGTGAATTTGGCTCCAAATTCCATCGCCAATATCAGCATCTTCACATATTTGTGTGAAGCATACCTGGGATTGCCTCCGAGTTTGAGGCTCTTCAGGTATTTCTACCGAATGGTGATGGGGAGAACCACGGATACTCTCGGAGAATGTACATTGCGCCTTCACGACAGGAAGGCCGATGAGTACATTCATATGTACTCAAAATCCTCATGGTCGTCATGGAAGAAGAACTGGTTCTATATGACAGTTACGGGGGATGATGGCCTTTACTTCACCGGGATGAGAGCGAATGAAAATTCCAAGTGGAGAAAGACCGTGGAGAAGACAGGGGTGGTCGGACGATGGGTGGATGCCATCTACGACCTACGAGTCAAGGGCTTGACCTCTTGGCATGTGGTGAGGGACTTCACCAAACGCCAGATTAGTCTGCTGAAGCTTCGGACTCACTCCCTGATTTGGTCCATTGGTCGTGATGAAGCTATCTCAGGAGGTGGTAAGTCTTTGAGATAAACTCCGACCAGTATTTTTATTTGAGTAATGTGCTACCTTAAAACCTGTTCATATTTTGGTTTCTCTCCTTCTCTTTTAAAGCTCTTTCCCCTGAGGAAATTAGAGAACGGATCAGCCGATCTGCAGGAAGCCCGAGAAAAGGCCGATTCCCGAGATCTTGGCCATAGCCCCGCCAAGAGAGAACAACAAGGCCTAAGGTAAAAAAACTCTTTTATCATGCATATATATATTCTCCGATCAGATTTTTGATCATGCTCGCTTTTGTAGGCTGGTCGGGTTGCGAATCACACAAACTAGTGAGGCTAAACATCCCATCGTTGTTCCAACCGATTCGTGCCCAGATGCTTTGGAAGAGGATGAATTTCGAGGTAATGTAACATTTCATAAGATATATATATATATATATATGTAGTTTAGATAAAATTTCATCACCTAACCAAATCCATTTGTTGGTTTAGGTGGAGAAGGTCAAGGCCACGGCAAGCGATACGGAGGTTACTAACCATTGGCCGTCGTTGCACTGCATAGCTTGTTACCGAACAATCGAATGGAGGTCGTGAAACCACTCCGCCCGATCGATGATTAAGGATGTGACTCTTGATGCTACCGATCGAGGACATCGCCCGACATTCTATTGATAATGCAATGATTTGGTTAATCCTCGCGGTTCGGGAAAGCAAGGTCAAGAAAAGAAAAGGAAAGGCGACGGTACAGATTTTACTCTTCTGCGTTTCAGAGTCAAATCTCGGAAATTAACTAGGTACGTTCAAATAAAAGTGGTCGTATAAGCGCATACCTTTAATAATTTCTTGATGATTTGATGCCTCTCTCCCTTTTTTAACTTCCCTTATTTGCTTGGTATAGGTCCTCTGACGTTCCGGTCGCTTCCGACCAGATTCCTTCTAAGGACCAGGTACTTGAAGAGGTCCATGAGCAGACCACTTCCCAGGATAAAGTTCCTGAGGAAAGGGTGGTCGGAGAAGCCCCCGAGCAGGCGTCAAGGCCAACAGCTGAGTTGGAACCATTGGTGGTTCTAACTCCTTCCGCGGAGGTAGATGCCCCTAAAGGCTCTCAAGAAGTTCCGACCATTGTTGGTAATTCTCCTCAACCTGACAAGTTCCCTTTTCGCCCCCGATTCATCGAGGATAAGGAGCTTGACGAGGCATGGGGAAAGATATCGGACCATCAAATCAAAATGCATCCTGATTCCATATTTGGCGGATATAACGATTTGGCGATCCGGGTAAGTATCTACGACCAGTTTCATAATCTCTCCTAAAAAGTCTTTTAAAGAGAATTTTTAAAGAGGAAAATGCTATTTGAACAGCATATGGTCGAGAACTTTGCTGTGGTCGGAGGATTGACCCAGCGGATTAAAGACTTGGAGCAAAAACACTCCGAATTAGAAAGTAAGAACTTTCCCCTTAGCCTTTTTCTTTCTTCAATACTTCGCCCTTTGCTAATTATTCTCCTTTATCGTATTTGATAGATTTGGAGAAAATAAAAGAAGAGATCCTAGCTGAGAAAGCCAAGACAACTCTGCTTGAAAAAGAGATCAAAGCTAAAGACCAGTCGATCGCTGAAGCTACGACCAGTAAGGAAGATCTTAACAAGAAAATCGAAGGTAATAGGTCATAAACTTGACTTATTATTTCCCTCCAATTATTTTTGTGCTTATCACCTGTTTTACTCTTGTAGAGCAAAAACAAGTTTTAAACAGAGTAGAAAAGACTCTGAAATTTGAGCAAGACAAGGAGGCGGCTCTCGTTCAAAGCTTAGATGAAAAGACTGTATTTTTGAACAAGATGATCTTTGATATGGGGTCAGGATCAAGCCTGCCTACCTTAAGAGATCCAGTAGAGAAAATGAACTATTTTGATCAACTTCTAGAGGATCTTAATACTCTGCTCAAGACTATTCGGAAGAATTATGCCCAGGCCATGAAAACAGGCGTTGCTAGTGGAGTTAGTTTTGCTTTAGCAAAACTGAAAGCTTCCGACCCCTCCATTGATTTCCAAGTTGTTGAAGATGACTTCAACTGCCCACCTGAGGAGGCAACCAAGTTCATGGAAGAACTCAAGCCACTCGGAGATAAAGTAGTAGAGGAGATGGAGGTCGGATCCCCATCAAGCAGTAATTAGTCTGGGAATATTTCTAGAGTAGACTCCTGCAAAAAGTGTAAAAATATTGACTATGTGTAAGACTTACCTTTTATGCCATTAACAATGCCTTTGCTTTATCCTGTTTGACTCTCTTGTTTTTTTTTTGAATTCTCATACACCTCCTAGCCCTCGACTGCTTTATAGTAGAAGAACGTTACTATACAAGCAGGTAGCCAAGAAAGAGAATGAAAGTCGAAACCATCATTTGGAAGGTATGTGCCGATATGAAGTCAAAACTGATCGTAGTAATACTAGAAAATCATTGTGGTCGGAACTAGCTTATGACTTCGCTTAGTTATAGATCTTTGTTTGTCATGATCGAAATACCAATCAAAAGTTATACATGGCCGGATAAAAGACCTTGTTTTTTGATATAAGAAGAAATACAAAAATGAATGCAGCAAATTATAAGTGAACTTTGTTTATATCTATTATCCTAAAGTCTGGTCGGAAGGAATGCTTAGATCTGAAATTATATATCATATTTCATAAACGTGTTTCAGACTCTCTATCCGATCGTAGCGAGGATCGAAGAAAAGAACTGCCGCTAGGAAGCTCCTTCCAGCAAGGTGACCACGCGTGCTAAAAAGGAGAGACTTCGACTAGGAGGCTTTCCGTGTCCGACCAAGAGCTGACAAGAGCGGAGCAGATCTTGAAATAATGAAATATAACCTTCATAATCTTAGGCATATCGCTCAAGATGGAAAGTTATTTGTACGATGCTCGATTACTCATATATTTCCTTAAGAAAAGAATGTGGTCGTGGCGTGGTAAAATTCTCACGACTAGGACCAATACGGCAGATGACTTAGAAGTCGTTGCAGAGAGTAATAGAGATCCTTAGAAAGGATATCGAGAGAAAATTGTCCGCTCCGACCAGCTTGAAATTAACAATCATGAACGATCAAAATTTATAGGTATATATATATAAGCAAGGTTACTTATTTTTTTTTAGAGAATAAATGAATTTATTGAAATTGAAAGAAATGAAAGAAAGTAAATAATAATTAAACATAGAACTTACGAATTGATCAATGTTCCAAGAATTTGACAAAATTTGCCCGTCGACATAGCCAACAGACGGAACACCGGTCTGTAACTTCGATTACGCAGTAAGGACCTTCCCACTTAGGGAAAGTTTATTGCGATTTGCTTGGCTCAATTTTTTTCGAGAACCAGATCACCTACAAAGAAGGTCATGCGAGGTTGCACCTTACGACTATGGTACCTTCCCATGGCTTGTTGGTAGACCGCCGATCGCATAAGGGCTTGATTTCGCCGTTTTTCAAGGAAATCGACGCGCCGAAGTTCGTTCATTCTCGATCGTTTGCGGAAAGCGATCAATTCGAGTAGAGCCAATTTTGAGTTTTGGAGGAAGCATGGCTTCAGCCCCGTAAACCAAAAAGAATGGTGTTTCACTGGTCGCACGACTGGTCGTGGTTAGAACGGCCCATAATACAAACGAGAGTTCTTGAATCCAAGCTCCTGACCGTTTGATTAATTGGTTGAATACTCGGCGTTTGATCCCTTGCATAATGATACCATTGGCTCGCTTAATCGCTCCGCTGTTCGTGGATGAGCAATGTATAAAATGAACTTTTACACCAAGTTCATCGCAGAATTCTTGAAATTGACTGCTAGAGAACTGGGCACCATTATCTGTGATTATACGACTAGGTACACCAAATCGTGTGATCACATTTTTCATTAGGAATCTCTTAGCGGCTTCAGTTGTTATTTTAACAACCGGCTCGGCCTCGATCCATTTTGTAAACATGTCAATCATGACGAAAAGGAATTCGAAGCCCCCGGGTGCTCTTGGGAAAGGTCCTGAATGTCCAATCCCCAGGTTGCAAAAGGCCAAGAAAGAGGAATTGTTTGTAAGGCTTGTGCTTACCGATGTACTTGTACTTCCGCTATGAAACCGACATTGTACGACTTCGTCACAAGTTCTTTTGCATCATGAAGGGCGGTTGGCAAGAGTATCCTTGCTCAAGGCTTTACCGACCGGTGTTCTCAGAGGAATGATGTGCTCCACGCACTCCTTCATGGATTTGATCAAGAACTTAATGCCATCCGCTTGAGATATGCATCTCATCAACACTCCATGAGATCCTTGTTTGTACAAGGTACGCTCGATTAGAGTGTATGATTTGGCTTTTCGTATATACGATCGCCTCTACATCATCTTCCTAATTATGTCATGTCAAGATAATTGTAGATCGATGTCATCCAATCTCTACCTTGATCGTGATACGCCAACCGTCAACGATTGTGGAGCATCTATGTTCCTTTGATTGGTTTGTTCGACCTATAAAGAATCATGTATGTTCTCGAAAGGCTCGACTACCGAGGGTGAATCGAGTTGCTCGAGAAAAACTCAGGCGGGACGGTTGACCTTGTGGAGGCCATCCGTGCTAACCGGTCCGCCAAAAAGTTTTCCTTTCTAGGAATATGTTGATCCGAAAACCAAGAAGTGCTTTTCGAAGTTTTCAGATTCCGCCAGATAAGATGACATCTTGGTACTTGAGCATTGATACTCTTTCCCTACTTGATTCGCTACCGCTTGAGAATCGCTTTCACTAGTAATCGAATCCCGAGCTTAACGAGCCGCTTTGTCCCGCCAAGAACCTTCATATTCTCGCCATATTATTTGTGGCAGAAAATTTAATCGATGGCGTGCTTGATGTGTTCGCCAAGAGAGGATATCGATTACTCCACCCACCCTTTTAACATCAAAGAACCGTCAAAGTATATTGTCCACTCGTGGTGTTCGTGACGGGCCCTTGGGTGGGTTCAGGTTTGTTCATTCGCAATGAATTTCGCATCGCTCGGGACTTTATCGCTGTTCGTGAAATGAAGTGGAGGTCGAACACCCCTAGCTCAACCGCCCATTTTGCTATTCGCCCCGATGATTCCTCGTTTCAAGGACTTGACCAAGGATATCCGGTCAGACGACCACTTTGTGGGCTCGAAAGTAGTGCCTTAGCTTCCTTGAAGACATAAGGAGACCATAGAGCAACTTTTGTACTGTGGGTATCTTTCCTTTGGTCTATGTAAGACCTCGCCACGTAATAAATCGGTCGTTGGATGTTACCCTTTCACCACCAAGACACCGCCATTGCTTGTGGTGTTGTCGCCACGAGATTAGCAAGAGTTTCTCCGGCCTCGAGAGACTAAAACCGGCACTTGTAAGGTACTTTTAAGTTCTTCAAAGGCATCGTTTGCCTCTCTAGTCCATTCAAAACTCCCATGTTTCCAAGAAGTTTAAAGAAAGGTAACCATTTTTCCCTAACCTTGCTATGAACGACTTAGCTACGCCATACTGACCGATTAGTTTTTGGACTTCCTTCTTCGTGGTTGGAGGTCGATGTCGATCAATGGTCGCTATCTTTCTTCGGATTTGCTTCAATACCTCTAGCCGAGACTAGGAAACCAAGCAATTTTCCAAACAGAACTCTAACACACACTTTTCCGGAGTCAACTTGAGGTTATGCCTTCTCAAATTGCTGAAAGTTTCTTGTAAGTTAGAGATGTGATTGCTAGCGTTGGTGGTATTTATGACCAGATCATCAACATAAGCTTCTAGATTCCGACCTATTTGTGGACTAAAGGTTTTTTTGCATCAACCTTTGAAAAGTTGCACCAGTATTTTTGAGACCAAATGGCATCTTAACATAACAATAAGTGCCATATGGAGTGATGAAGGAAGTTTTCCTCATCCTCTTTACAGATACTAACTGGTGGTACCTCGAATACGCATCTAAAAACTTAGTAATTTACACCCTGAGGTAGAATCTACCGGTTGATCAATGCGTGGAAGGGGAAAATCGCCCTTCTGACAAGCTTTATTAAGATCTCAGAAAGTCGATACACATTTGCCATTTCCCATTATTCTTCCTAACCATTACAGGTTTGCGAGCCATCGAGGGTGGTTGACTTCACTTGATGAATCCAAATTTTGAGAAGCTTATCAATCTCGATCGATTGCCTCCTTCGATCAGCGAAAACGCCGCAGCTTCGCTTGATCGGTTTCTTATCAGCCGAGAGCTAGCTCGTGCTCGATCACCTCCGGGGACTCGCATATCGGACGCCGCCAGCAAATACGCCCCGATTTGTTTCGGAGGAAGGAGACGAGCAACTCTTCCTATTTAGAATCGAGTCTTGTTCACCGTAACCTTGCGGCGGTACACCAAATTTTCGCCCAGTAGTGACTTGGCACTGTCCGGAGAAGTGCCTTTGTCGAGGGATACCTCTTTTGACTGGTCGGAGGGTTTGGGTGTCATCTTCGGTCTTGAGTGTTTGGCCTGCATGGCAGATGGATTAGCCTCTCTGGTCGGGAGTTCATCGACCGTTCAAAGGATTTTCGGTCACATGCATAAGCCATTTTACGATCACCCTAATAGTGATGACTCTTCGCCCCTAAGATTTTCAAACTTTGATAACCGTAATACATGGCTATCAAGAACTTTGCCAATGCCGGCCGACCAAGAATCCTGCTGTATGCGGATTCAAAGTTTACCACATCAAACGAAATTTTTCCGCTCGAAAGTTATCTGCCTTCCAATGTAACCTAGAAGGAAACTTGCCCTATCGGCTTAGCGGTGGAGCCAGAACTATGCCATGAAAAGCATATTTCATCGGTTTCACCTTTGACATGAAGACCTGCATTTCTTCTAAAGCTCCCGCAAATAATATATTCAAAGAACTACCTCCATCTACTAGGACTCGATTAACCCTACAATTATTAATGGTTGGTTCAACAACAATAGGGAACCTACCTGGTCAAGTCGAAGGAATGGGCAGTCGTCCTGTCAAGGAAAATTGCGATGTCCGACCACTTCGATTGCTTGATAGTGCTCGGAGATTCGATGAGGTTAACCTCCGCCCATGGCTTTCGATGACGCTTGATTCAGATGAAGAAGATCCTCCAAAAATCATGTTGATTTGATGTTGGGGATCCTAGTACTCCATCTCTTCGTCGCCATCCTTGTCCTTTTTGGAACTTGTTTCTCCGGGTTCTTGTATTGAGGGAAATGGTCCTTCACCTGCATAATAATCCTCCAGCTTTTGCCGACTTGACAAAGCGTAGATCATGCCCTCGTCTTTGGTGAAGTGGACACCACTTCTTCTTTTTCTGGAATCCTTCGATCGGAGCTTTCGTCTTGCCCCCGACCGGTGTAGTCCTTCTTACCTTTCGTGAATTTATCAGGAATGGCTAGGACCTCCTTGTCGTCGGGCTTGCGGTTCTTCTTCTTCTTGAGAGACTTCTTGTTCTTTTTCTTGATTTTGTCCAGGCCGGGCTGAGGAATCTTGTCTTTCTGATCAATGGCTTCGCACCACTCGATTGCTTCGCTAGCGGTGGCATACTTATCGGCCATGTCAAAAAGCTCAACGGTTGTTCTTGGAGGGTTCATTGCTATGTCCTCCGTGAATCGCCGATTTCAAACCTGCTTTTGAAAGCCCTAATAACTGATGACTCTGCGACCTCGGGTATAGAGTTGCGAACCTGGCTGAACCTCTTGATGTATTGACGTAGAGTCTCATCAGAGCCCTGCCGGATTCGGTGGAGATCATCCTCCTTTCCAGGGCAGTCGTACGTACCCTGGAAGTTTGCATTTAGAAGGTCACAGAGTTGCTCCCAAGTATAGATCGTTCCGACCGGTTGGTTCAACAACCACGACTGGGCAGACCCTTCGAGTACGGTGGGCAGATAGTTGGCCATCACATTTTCATTGCCTCCAGCAGCTCTGATGGCGGTGGTATAGATTTGGAGAAATTCCAATGGATTTTGAGTTCCATTAAACTTGTCCAAATTGGCCGGTCTGAACCGTTAGGCTAACGCGCGGCTTGGAGCCCTGCAGAGAAGGCTCGACAACCTGTGATTGATTCATGGCGCCTTCTCTGGGAGGGTGCCGGATTGTAATTAGTCGGAGACCGGTTCCTAAGATTGGAACGCCGGAACTCCGGCGTGCCGATCCGGTCGTGGACATTAGTATGATGCCTTCGATCGCCTACTTGATTCAGATGATGCCTTAGATCGTCAGGTCCAAGCGATGGTTCTTCTCGACATGATGGGGGAGTAGCTTCATGAAATAACCTTCTCCCCTCGTGACTCCTTGGTCGGAATCGTCGAGGAGGCCTTGGTATCGACTGTTCCCGAGCATGACTATGCTGTCCCCTACTGAGGGAGGAACGTTGGGATGAAGTCATAGTTTGACTCCCTGAAACCCTTTGTTCCCGATATGCCTCTGTACGCTGCATGGTCTGTTGGAGAATTTCGGATACTTGACCTACAAGCTGTACAAAACCTGGAGTTCCCGCTAAAGTAGGATCAGAATTATTTAACATATCTTGAACATGTCGCAAGTTTTGTATAGCTATCGAAGGTCTCGGAGGTTCAGACCGGTCGAGGTGCACGCAGACTGAACCTCCCCGACCCTCTGATTTGATTCGCCCTATCAACTATTCTAGGTGGGGCAAGACCAAAGTAATTAGTTGATGGATGTCGATCGCCTGCGGACTCCGAAGTTGGTGCTCGACGGCTCGGATCATCTCTAACAACACGTGATGGCGTGGTAGAGAATGTAGGACCGTAGGGCATCTTGATTTTCATCTCCGATCGCTGACTTCGTGCCTCCAAAGATTGATCTTCCGATGAGCTTCCATCGTAATTAATGGAGAGCTTCGATGCTTCGCCAAGTTTCCACGACGGAGAGTGGTCGGAAATGAGTACCTCCGGGTCTCTTTCACCGATTCGGCAGATCGCCGATCGATGTCGAAGCGTGATTATCCCCACATGGCTTATGACCGCGGAGGCTTCATCGACACCGCTACTGATGTCGGCTGACTCTGGAATTGCCAAAAGTCGAGGAGAATATCTTTCACCATGATTTCATCGAGGGTATAGAGATTTTCGAGTGGTGATGCCGACATTTCTTCACTGCTTTGCTTTGGCCGGAAGGACTGTGCTTGAAGAGATCCTCGACATTCCGAAATGATCGAATGGTCGGGTTCCGATTGCGCCACCGTAACGCTATGCATCCTCATCCATCCGGCCGATCTCGCTATCATCGCAACGCGAGGCAAGCAGAGGATGAAGAGGAGGATGATTTGCCATTTTCCTCCATGGCGCTAATGCATCCTTCCATATCGAGGTTGGCGAGTCCGCCAAGTCGAACCAATTCTCCTCATTCCAAACTCCGCATATTCGCATTAGCGATTGCAGAACTTGGGTGAGGATTTGTGAGCAAAGAGTTTCTTCAGAAACTTACGCCTTCTTCCCTACGGACGGCGCCATTTGTCGACGATCGAATCGCCGATCTTATGAAAATAAAAGGAGGAAAATGACGAGAGTATCCCGGTAGAGAATGGGGCCGCTCTTTATTAATATGAACTCGACTACAAGACTTGACTAAGGACTATCTCTAATTACATCAATGTATTGAATACTACCGCTTCACCTGTGGTTGCCTTCTATTGTTTGTCGTTGTATGTGCGTGTGTCTCTCGTCTTTCAAGGCTTCACCATTAAATAACTTCCAAGAGGCGGCAAGCATTCTCGGAGAAGACGCGTCGATGAAACGCTACAACCGGGTCGGAGGTTTAAGATAGTTAACAATGTGCTAACTGCTTTGCGGTTAAGTATTTGTGAGACACTTAACCGTAAGGTGGTTTATCGTCAGTCTTGTATACCATAGTAAGGTATGGAATGTTTCACACGTGTTCCATTCATCATACAGCTAAGGATGCTTGTTCATATCATTTTCGAGCAGTTACCTGGTTGGAACCTAGTCCGACCAGGGTACCCATCGTGTAACCTCTGGAATCCTTACGACTAGTGAGGTCGTTAGCCTTAGGGGTTACGACCATGAAGACATATGGTCTTTTATGTATTTAAATTAATACATAGAGGTTTTAATCCTCGTCAGCTTTGTCCTGGTCTTTTTTTATGACATCCTCATTTACAACAAATCATGGTCTGAACACCTACGAGATGTTCGTGCTGTCCTCGAGGTTCTTCGTACTCACCAGTTATTTCTCAAGCGCTCGAAGTGCTCATTTGGCCAGCAATCAATGGCTTATCTTGGGCATGTGATCTTGGGGGAAGGAGTAGCCATGGATCAAGATAAAGTGCAGTCAGTTTTTCAATGGCCGACACCGCGTTCTACTCGAGCATTGTGCGGATTTTTAGGATTGGCGGGCTATTACCGAAAATTTATCAAAAAATTTGGTACCATTGTTGGACCATTAACTCAGCTATTGAAGAAAGATGGTTTCACATGGTCTTCAGCAGCTGATCACGCTTTTCAGATGCTCAAGGTGTCTTTGGCAACAGCACCAGTTCTTCAGTTACCAGATTTTGCTATTCGCTTTATCGTTGAATGTGATGCCTCAGGATCAAGTTTCGGTGCTATTCTACATCAAGGAGGAGGGCATTAGCTTTCTATAGCCAGCCGATTGCTATTCGTCATATGGGTCATGCAGCATATGAACGCGAACTCATTGGACTAGTTCAAGCAGCTAAGCACTAGAGGCCATATTTATGGGGAAGAGTTTTCACAATTTGTATTGACCAATATAGCCTAGAATTCCTCCTTGATCAATGTCTTACGACAATTCCTCAACATCAATGGGTTAGTAAATTGATCGGTTATGATTTTTTGGTTGAGTACAAACCCGGCCGCTTAAACATTGTTGTGAACGCTTTATCTCAATGTGAGTCAGATTTGGGACAGTTCTCTGCATTGACAGGGCCGCAATTCAGTTTGTTTGATAGCTTGCGACAAGCAACTGACACTGAGCCGGCTTTGGTGGCAGTAAAAGACCAGATCAATAATGGTGAGTTGTTGATTCCTTGGGCTTTGACAGATGTCATTGTTACTTTCAATAAGCGGGCATATATTCCGCCATCTTCACCATTGTTGCAAGAAGCGCTTACAGCAGGGCATGCTACCAGTCATGTAGGTGCGCAAAAGACTCTCCATCGGTTTTGTCATGATTTTCATATTCCTTTGACGCGACGGGTGGTCCAGGATTATGTTCGTTCATGTGTTACATGTCAACGTAATAAAACAGAAAATCTTCACCTGGCCGGTTTATTACAACCATTACAAGTTCCTTCACATGTATGGTCTGATATTGCTATGGATTTCATAGAAGGCCTGCCGAAGGTGGGAGGCAAGACTGTCATACTCACAGTGGTGGATCGATTTTCAAAATATGCACATTTATTCCATTGGCTCATCCTTATACTAGCTTTAGTTGCTAGAGCTTTCTTCAATGATATCGTTCGTTTGCATGGTTTTCTGTCGTCTATCGTCTCTGATCGTGATCCGGTTTTCACATCGATGTTTTGGCAAGAGTTGTTTAAAGCAACAGACACTCATCAATTTTTGAGTTCTGCTTTCATCCTCAGTCCGACGGACAAGCTGAAGCAGTAAACAAGGTAATAATCATGTATCTTCATTGTATGACGGGTGATCGTCCTCGACAATGGATACAATGGTTACCATGGGCTGAGTATTGCTACAATAGTTCGTATCATACAACACTGCGAGATACACCGTTTCACATAGTTTATGGTTGGGACCCCCTTCTTTACGAGTCTATGATTCCACCGAACTTCGGAATGCTACTATAGCCAATACAATTCAGGACAGAGATGAATTTCTGATTCAGGTTCGTGAAAGGTTACTCCAGACACAACAACATTACAAGTTGTTTTATGATGCTAAACATCATCCTTTGGAGTTTGAAGTCGGCGAGTGGGCTTGGTTACAGTTGCATCATCGACCAACAGCATTTTTAGGATCAAGTGCCAAGGGGAAACTTGCTCTAAAGTATTTGGGGCCATATCAAATCACCACTAAGATTGATTCAGTGGCGTATCATTTGGAATTACCATCAAATGCTTGATTACATAATGTATTTCATGTCAGGTTGCTCAAAAAGTTCAAAGGCTTGCCACCATCTGGACCTTCTCCACTTCCACATATACAGCAAGGGCAAGTGATACCAACACTAGCTTCTATTCTACGTGCCAGGTTTAGTCATGGTGTTTGGCAGATTCTCGTTCAGTGGAAGGATCATACTGCATTAGAAGCCACTTGGGAGGACGTTTCTCAGTTTAAACTTTGTTATCCATTGTTCCAGCTTGAGGACAAGTTGTTTTCCGAGGGTGGCAGAGATGTCAGGTATGGGATTCACTATTAGCGTTGGAATCGTACACGACAGCCTGAATTGCCAGCATCAGGAAACACAATGGATTAGGATTCTTTTCAATTGGTCTTCTTTTAGTTGTTGTGCCGTAAAAGGTACAGTGAGTCGGAGTTGTATTTCCATACGAGTCTGAGTTAAGTTAGGTTTTCAATTCAGAAAAGGATTCTATCTCAGATTTGTAAAGAAATCTCTATATATAATGAGGCTGAAACAATCAATGAACTCTGTCTTCCCAACCTACTCTATCCCTTCCCAGTCTATTGCGCTTCCTTAGCGTTGTTGTTCCTTGATTTCATCACGGCGCCTCATCGAAGGCCAGAGCCCAAGCCACCTACAACACACGATTATCCGATTAGATCAATAATACGTGACAATTTGGTATTAGAGCTAATCGATACATCTTCCACCATGAGCACCAGTGGCGAGCAGGCAAGCATGCAAGATCAGAAGCAAGATGGCATTCTGATCCCAAATAGAATATATTACATAGTTTTCCCCCCGCTCGCTCTCATTGTCAGTTTGTCACCAGACGGCACATGCAAAGGGAGCTCCTAGTTCCGAATTATTGTGTCATCTTAGTCTTCATGTGTGCTGTCGGGGCCTACTACGTTTTATGGTAGTAGTACTGGTTAATGATCGGTGACTTAGCGTTACGAGCTTGATCGGTGACTCAGACATGCAAGTTGCGCATACTGGTTGATGCTTGTTGTTGGTTGGTGCCGTCCTGTGTGACATTCCCCTGGCCATTGGCACATGCACACATGACTTCGTGATGGGTTCGGGGTGCCCGCCGGCTATGCCATCTCATGTATCTTGGCCGCCGTGCACGCTCGAGCTGGTGCTAGTGTCCACAGCCACTCTCTCGCTGTCCCCCAACGGCCGGAATTGGCTGGCTAGGCTCGTGGGTTGGACACTACACCGAAAGAATACCCCATTTGTCACCTTGCAGAAATAGAGTATCACGATCCTAATTCCGTCACTTCGCCTCGATCTAGTAGAGCCACTGCCGCGATTTAATTACTTTATGCTTTACGACATCACGCCACTTCCACGGTTCCACTTGTGCTATAGATGGTGCTATTTTTTTAGGGCCTTTTGGGAGTTTCCCAATTAGAGAAAACATGAAATAAAAAAGAAGATGAGGGAGGGCCCACCTGTCGGATTGGAAATGGGATAAGATTGGCATTGTGTGGGCTGCCTCATCTTGTAGGGTTTCCTGGATAGGATCGGTTCCTTTTTGGCTCTTCTGTTTTTGCTCTTGCAGTTGGAGGAGATACCTGGCGGTGGCACCCTTGGTGGCACGAACGGCCCACGCGCATGCTTGAATTACAAAATGGTAGAGGGACGGTAGGTGATGGAGCAGCTCCATAAGCTACAACTCCATGTGCATGATTTAAATCAATACGTCTGCCTCCTACCAGAGAGTTTTCAAGTTAATGTCATCTTGGCTAAGTTACCGCCCTCGTGGCGTGATTTTGTGACCGCTCGAAGACATATAAAGGAGCGCTTGACACTCAATGAGCTGTCAGCAGCTATGAATGTCGAAGAGCGAGCAAGAGCCAGTGACAGTAGAGGTAAGGCTCAAGTCCAGGATCATCAGGTGGAGGTCAAGAGTGGTGGAGGCTTTGGGAAGCAGAAATCCAAGAACCAACCCCAAATCAAGATGCAAGGAAAGAAAATGAAGAAGAAGAAGGAGGACATTGTCTGCTTTGTGTGCGGAGTGGTTGGTCACAAAGTCAACCATTGTTGCAATCATAAAGGCAAGGGTCGTTCTCCTGCTCAGCATAAAGGCCACAAGGCCGAAGTAAATGTCGCACTGGATAGCTCTAGCTCAGAAGGGTATGTACCCCAAGCCTTTATGGCAAGTCCATCTATTGATTGGTGGATTGATACAGGTGCTACTAGACATATATATGCTGATCAATCATGTTTCCTTCATTTCAGGATGAAGGTGATGGATCCGTCCTGATGGGGAATGAAGCCACTGCTACAGTACGTGGGATTGGACAGGTTTGCTTGAAGCTCACTTCAGGCAAAACACTCATTCCGAAAGACGTGTTGTACGTGTCTACAATGACTTGCAACCTTATGAGTGGGTCTATGCTGTGTAGGCAAGGAATAAAACTTGTATTTGAATCCAATAAGGTCGTGTTGACCAAATTTGGTACTTTTGTGGGCAAAGGCTATGATAGCGTAGGCATGTTCCGCTTATCTATTCTTAATTTTAATATTGTAAATATTTTTAATGTTTTCCATTGAAATAAATTAAATGATGTTTGGCATTCATGTTTGTGTCATGTTAACTTTGAAGCTATTGTGCGTTAAGCAAAATGAATTTAATTCTAAGCTTTAATTATGAGAATGGTTCAAAGTGTGAAGTGTGTGTGCAAACAAAGCAACCCCGAAAACCTTTTCATAGCGTTGAAGGGCGAAGCACCTCTCCACTTGAGCTAATACATTTTGATCTTTGTGAGATGACTGGAATACTAACTAAAGGTGATAAACGTTATTTTCTAACTCTCATAGATGATGCGACTAAGTATTGTTATATTTACTTACTTAAGTAAAAAAGATGAAGCAATAGAACACTTTAAAATCTTTAAAGCCGAAGTGAAAAACTAACTAGATAAGAAAATCAAATGGTTAAGGTCAGACTGAGGCGATGAATACGTCTCAAATGAATTCTCTCAATTCTGTGACGAAAGTGGAATAATTCATAAAATTACTCCACATACTCACTCCAATCGAATGGAATAGTCAAAAGAAAGAACTGAACTCTCTGTGACTTGGTTAATACCATGTTACAAAGTTCAGGTATATTAGACTATTGGTGGGGTGAAGCAGTTCTCACAGCTAATTATGTCCTTAATAGGGTGCCACTTTGCAATCAGGAGGAAACACCTTATAAAGGATGGAAGGGGAGAAAACCTAACTTGTCCTTTCTTTGTACTTGGGGATGCCTTGCGAAAGTGCATGTGCCGTTATCGAAGAAAAGAAAGCTTGGTTCGAAGACCATTGATTGTGTCTTTCTAGGGTATGCTAAAAATAACACGACTTATAGATTTCTAGTGGTCAAGTCCGAGGTGAGTGACATCGCTACTAATGTAATGATAGAATCTCGTGATGCGACATTCTTTGAACATGTGTTTTCTATGATACCAAATGAAGTCATTGATCCTAATGGTTCAAGTGAACACTCTATTATTCATAGTGTGGAAAACACCGCTCCAGAATTGGAGTTGAGAAGGAGAAAGAGGCAGAGGACTAAAAAGTCTTTAGATGATGACTATGTCACCTATGTCGTGGATGATGAACCATGAACCTTTTCAGAGGCATACGCATCCTCAGACGTGGATTACTGGAAGGAAGTAGTCCGTAGCGAGATGGAATCCATCATAGCTAACAGAACATGGGAGGTTACGGACCTTCCATCTGGATACAAGCCAGTGGGCTGCAAATAAATCTTTAAAAGAAAGCGTAGACCTGATGGTACTATAAAAAAGAACAAGGCCCGCTTAGTGGCTAAGGGTTTCACGCAAAAAGAGGGTGAATAATATTTTGATACATACTCTCTTGTGGTTCATTTATCCACAATTCGGGTGCTTTTAGCACTAGCTGCTACGTATAAACTCCAAGTACATCAAATGGATGTAAAGACCGCTTTTCTAAACAGAGAGTTGGATGAGGAGATTTATATGCAACATCCCAATGGTTTTGTGGTTGAAGGGCAAGATAAGAAAGTATGTCAATTGATTAAATCCTTGTATGGCCTAAAGCAAGATCCTAAGCAATGGCACGAGAAATTTGATAGTACTATGACCTCGGTCGGCTTTTGTGTGAACGAAGCCGATAAATGTGTCTACTATCGGTTTAGTGGGGGAGAAGGTGTCATTCTATGTCTTTATGTAGATGACATATTACTTTTTGGGACCAACATGGATGCAATCAATAAAACAAAGTCTTTCCTTTCCCAGAATTTTGATATGAACGATCTGGGTGAAGCTGATGTTATCTTAAACATCAAGCTTATAAAGGGTGAGAATGGGATTATTCTTTCACAATCCCATTATGCGGACAAAGTCCTAACCAGGTTTGGACTCATGGACTGTAAGCCAGCGGCCACACCTTATGATCCAAATATTAAGCTACATAAAAACACTGGACATGGGTAAGTCCAGCTTAAATATTCTCAAATAATTGGATCCTTAATGTATCTAACTAGTGCAACGAGGCCTGACATCTCATATGTTGTAAGCAGATTGAGTCGTTATACGTCTAATCCAAGAGATGATCATTGGGTAGCACTAGTGTAACATCCTAGTTTTCAAGGCTTTTTGAACAAAAAATCAAATTAAAATTAATCATTTGATTTTATTGAATTGATAAAAGCTTAAACTTGAAATTTTAGAAAATAAAAACAACTTAATATGAGTTAATCAAACTTCAATTAATTCAAAATTTAGTTTATTTGAATTTTATTGGATTTAAAGTGAAAAGGAGTATTCTAAATATTTTCTTGAATTTTCTGGATTGTATAAATGCTTTTTCTATTTTCCTGAAATTTAAAAATAATTTATTTGCAAAATTAAAAGCTAAATTTAAGTTGTAAATAATTTTATTAAGTTCCAAATGATTCAAGGAATTTTTGTGTATTTTTCTTGAATTTTTGGACTTTATTTACTATTTTCTAAAAGCCTTTTTTGGATTATTGCATATTTTGTAAATCAAAAACCAATTGGAAATCCAAAATCCATTTCGGGCCGAATTCTCCCTTTCAGCTTCTATAAATGGGTGCCTGAGACGACCTTCGCCTTCCTCTCCCTTTCGCCCCATTTCTCCCTCTATCGCTCGCCTTCGTTCACCGGGATTTTGAGCTCCAAGTACTCCGACCGAAGCTCGCGCTGCCGGGGATTGCGCCGTCATTGAGGTTCCTCCATCGCCGATGCCTCCACCTCTGGCACCGCCTCACCGTTCTCTTCACGGTGCGCATCTCCTAGCCGTCGAAGCGTCGCCGGAGCCCTAGCGCCGCCGCAAGCCGCATCTCGTCTGTCGCCTCCTTCGTCGCCGCCGGCCATCTCTTCACACCTCGTCGTCAAAGCAGTGCGCCCTAGAATCGCCTGATCCCCCTCCTTCTTTTGGCACCCCCGCAAAGGCTCGCCGTGGCGCGTAGTGCTAGTGAGCCTACGCGCCCGAGCCGCCGCCGTCCACCGCGCCGACATGGCCGCTACGTGGCCGCCACGTCTTGGCCACCTGGCGCCACCTTTGCATCCCTTGCTTGCGTGGCATGCGTACGTGTCATGCACACATGGCAAGCCCTGTTCCGACCGGTCCCTCGCGGACCTGGGCCTTCCCGTGGACCTAGTCCACCAACGTGGGGCCCACATATCAGCAGCACAAACATTTTCTTGAGGAAAATAATTTCGGCCAAAAATCAAAATCCAGTCGTTGACATGAGCATGACGCAATAAATTTATTTTCCTTTAGAAAATTAATTCTGAAAATTCTGAAAATCCCCTTTTTCATCATTTTATGTATTTTCAAACTTCTGGGAACCCGTTCGAACTCCGATTTCGACGATTCAAATTTATAAATTCATCTAAAATAAATATCTAGCCTTCTATACTGTAATTATTTGATCTGGAGTTCATTTGAATTTTATTTGAATTTGCTTTGTTTTCACGTGTAGATTTCGACGACTCTGGGGAAACCGAATATTTCGAAGAAGTAGATCCTCAAGCATTTGAGCAAGGCAAGTTACACCTTTGATCATATTGAATCCTAGTGTTGTAAATTACTTAAATTCTATTTTAAATTATTATTGCATGCTATTTAAATTCAAGTAATTTAAATTCGTGTTTTAAGCTTCATAGTTATTCCCAATTCCTTTGTATAGCCAAACTTTGCTATTAAATTAATCGTTCCTTGATACCATAGTTAAAATCTAGTTGATACATTAGTATGAGCTAGAGTAGGTTAATAAATAGTATGCTTAGATAAAGCTTAGACTGCAAGTGTTTGATTTGGGGAATTTAGCCAAAAATTCAACTATAATTTAAAATGATACTATGGTATTGTCTTTACCATAGAAATTTATAAAATGATTTAACTTGGCAAATAAAATAAAAATTGGCTTGGACTTCGGCGAAATGGATGTTTGGATGGTTCATGTTGATGCACAGGATCGAGTCATCTCTATGATCGAGGCCTAGGGGTTATTTTGGAAAGTCGTCCAAGTTAGTTAAGGACCGGTCTTCGAGCCGCATCTTGCTAAGCCCCATCGTACTGCCACATGTCCTGTGTGGGTGGGACCTGACTAAATAATTTGTATCATTTTACCGTGATTGTGCCATCCGGTTGCGTGGGTGTCTTTATGACCTACTTTTATGTATTCTCACATGGCGTAAGAGGGGGCTTAAATCCAGCGGGTTTCTATCGAAAGGAAGCAAAACCTTAGTGAGGCGGGACTACGCTGGGATGATGCATTGTAAAGGCATTATGATAATGACTTAGTCGCACACCTTCGATAGTGTGTTAAACGGACATTATAAGTCAATTATCTCTTGTGGGTAAAGTTGTACAACCTCTGCAGTGCGTTAAGAACTATTCAAATAGCCATGTCCACGGTCAAGGACATGCTAAGTAAAGCCACTCAAAATTGGAATTTTGTTTTGATTTCAAAAGACTTTATCAATTGTTGTTGGATAGTTTATTCAATTGGGAAATTGGGTGGTTTGCCATCTGATAGGAAGGTATCCTTCACCACTCGTTGATGAATGTTATCTCACTATAAAACTTGAGATTTAGAAAATAAAATTTAGGTATGGTGTAAACTGCTTTAGAACTTAGTATGAATATTTAAATGGAAAATATCGCTTTATGTAAATTGAGCCATATGAGCCTCCCGTTGTTAGATCCTTGCATGCATTATAATATATTATTGTGTGTAACTTACGGAGCACGGTTGTTTGTGCTCACTCTTGCTTAATACAATTGTTGAGCAGGAGAGGAGTACTACGTGGAGAATGAGAACTTGGACGACTAGGCTACGCCCCTAGATGATCGCCTGTGGCGAATCATGTGGTCTACCTTCTTATGTTGCTTTCGCTGTATTTTGCTTATTGGCTTTATACCCCCTTTTGTAATGAACTTAAATTATTATCAATGAATGACGTTGTATGGTTATGCTATCCACTCTTGTTTGACTGGGTGCACTAGCTGTTCCTAGACAAGTGTATGAAACACAGAGAATCTGGGATCATTCGCTCACTACTACAAAAATGCTAATAATGGACACCTGATCACATACGGTTGATCGAAACCGTCTATATTAAACACAACCACAGACGGTTTTTGTTTAGAGACCGTCTGTGTAAGTGGATGCGCTAAAGACCATCTGTGAAGAGGTAATTTCACAAACGGTTCATATTGAAACCCATCTGTGATAATTGTAGACTTCACAGATGGTTCATATTGAAAACTGTCTGTGAAATATCACAGACGGTTCTAAACACGAGCCGTCTGTGATAATTGTAGACTTCACAGACGGTTTTTAATTATAACCGTCTGAGATAATGTCACTTCAGCCTCGTGAGTTTTTTGTCGCCGGCGCGTGTTCGCTGCATCAATGCCGCCGCTCCCCGATGTGTCTCTTCGTCGCACGCGCCGAATTTGTTCCTTGCTTTATAAAACGGATCATCCGCCATTGAAGATGATTATCCCCACATATATATAACTCTATACTTCTAAAATAGAAATGGCTCCCTCTATTTCCTTGTCGCCGGCATTGTTGGCCTACCTGGCCATACTATACGAGCGCCTCTCCCGCCGTACATTGGCGGATGCTGCAGAAAGACATTGTTTCAATAGTGTCTTCACTCCTCTATCTGAGGATTTGCCGGAGCAGGAGACGGCCACCTTCCGCCATCTTCACATCCTCCTCCACCGCGTCTTCTGTAACATCCCAATTTTCTGAGCTTTAAAAATCCTTCAAATAGTTAGTAGGGGGGGGGGAATTCACCATTTGGTTTATTTGAATTTAATTCAAAAGTTTAATATTGGACTTTGAGTAACAAAACAATTTAATGTGACTAAAGTCAACATGAACAATGGTCAAACCTATTTTATTTGGATTCTATGTGCTTGGATATATTTTCTAGAATTTTCTAGAATTTTTCCAAGTTCATTTGCTATCTTCTTTTGCTTATTTGGAATTTCTGGTATTTTGTTAAAAAGAAAATCTATTTAAAACTCAGATAAACAGTTCGGGCCGATTTTCTTTCGGCCCAATTCCTTTCCTTCACGTGCAGCCCTTTTCTCGGCCCACTTCCACTCGGCCTTTTCCTTCACGCGCAGCTCGCACGCGTGCATCTCCGTCACCCTTTGCCAGGGGGGCCCGAAGGTGTCGTCGTCTTCGTTTGGTTCTCTTCTTCGCGTGAACCTCGCTTTCGTCCGCCATTGAAAGCCGTGGGAGCTTCGTCCGACAACACATTTTTCCATTTGAATCCCTTCTAGAAAACGCACCAAATCTTATCCCTTATCTCTCCCGTACCCGAATTTGGTAGAATCGAATCCCGAATCTCCTTCAAACTCGGAGATTTCCTCGTGTTGGTTTCGGACTCTTTTAGGGTTCCGCTGCCCTAGCCCTCCCGAGACCCTATAAATATGACCCTCAGGATCGCAGTAATGCCCGCACCTAAAACCCTCAAGCCGCCGCGCCTCCAAAGCTTCAGCGCCACCGCAATTTCAGCTCCAGGGTTTGTCGCCGCCATCGGTTTTTCTTCAATTGCGCCACCGCCGTTGACGCCCTGTCTCCATGGAGTGCATAGCCGGGTCCACCGTCGCAGTAGCTCCCTCCAAGACCTCATCGTATCATCAGAGCTTCACCGGAGTTCCCGTCCGACAAGAACAGATTGTATCCGCTGCTCAACTTTTGCCGCCGGCCGCCTCAGTCATCCCCGACCATTCGGAGGTACACCAATAGGTGCGTAATAGTCTGAGCTTCACGCTGGTACCATCCATCCTCGCCGGAGCACCGTCGTTCGCCGTTGTCGGGCGGATCCTAGGACTTCGCCGTCGGTTGTCGACGTGTGCGTCCATGTCAACAGCCATCTCAGTGCCCATGTCATCGTTCGTGAGGACATGTCACCCTCGTGGCAGCTTCGTCAGCACCACATGTGTGCATATGTGGCACATCAGATCAGATCCCAAATCCATCTCTCATAGACCCAGTTCACCATACACTGGGTCACTGACGTGTGGGCCCCACACGTCAGGTTTTTCTTTTTATTCTTTGATTCTAAAAGATCCCTCGCCGACGTCAGCGTTGCGCATTAATCTGAATTTTCAATTGAAAAATAATCCAGAAATTCGGGTTAATTCCAAATTAGGGTTTTCTTGTAGATTCAAACTTCCAAAGCCCATATCTTTTGCATCCGAACTTCGATTGAGCCCAGTCAAATTTCTAAATTCATATAAATTCAACTTCTATTTATCTGGGATTTTTATTTAATTTTTGGAGTTTGTTTTGCCTCTATTTGTATTTATTTTGTTTGTTTATTTCGTTTGCGAGTAGACGTTGATACCTCGGGAGGTTTTGAAGAAGAAGGAGCACCTCAAGAGCAAGATTAGTACTTAGACCTTTTCCAAGGCAAGTTATACCTTTGATCATGTTGAATCCCAGTTTTCAAAAAATTACTTTGATTCAAATTATTGCATTTACTTTAAGCATGTATTTGAATGCTTTTGGGTATAGCTATTGTCCAATTTGTTACATCCACCTTGATTAATTGTGATGTCATAATATTTTGTCACCCTAGATTGGTATATTTAGTTGGTATTATCATAGCACCAACGTGGGTTGGTTAGATACGATTAGATTGCTTAGCCATGCTATGAGTCATCATCTCATATAAGTTGCAAATATAACCTGACTAAGTGACTATGGAACTATGTGATAAAAACTGTGTGTACTATGTGCTATTACTCATTGATGGCATGTGTTGCACTTAACCAACAGGGTAGGAAAGGATTTAGACTGAGAAAAGTGGTGGATACTGTGTACTACTTTTGGTGGATCTGTGTGCACGGGCTTAAAAATCTATGTGCGTAGGGATTTGTAGTAACACTGGAAGTATTGCCTTGGTCAATTAAGGACTTAACTTTGTGTGCCATTGAACTGAGCCTCTCGTACAACCACATGCTTGATGGGACGGGCCTAACTTAGTAAGTTATGGATTCTTGACATTGACTACTCAGGTAGTAGGTTAGACTGTGTTGTATGGGTGGAAATGTGTTACCGCTGTGGTTGGGTGCACATCATGGGGCGGTTCGCCGTGTCCCTATCCAACGGTGTGTGTTATTCCAAGCACTATGGAAGGGTTGGTATAGCATAAAGCACACTGGGAGTGTCAATGCTTGAGACGAAGTTTTTGAAACGTTTTGTTATGATTGGTGCTAGCTACACTAGTTGTATCATGTGGGTAAAGTGTACAAACTCTGTAGAGTGTTAAATCAATATATTCGAATAGCCGCGTCCGCGGTCATAGACATGCTCGAGGATTTCACACGACGGGTAGATTTTCATAAAACTTGGGATGGGACAGCTGTATGCGATAACTTATGCGGCTGTATGAATAACTTGTTTAGGACACGTGTCTTTGTGAAACAACTGATAAAATTACTATTGTCTATTTGTTTTACTTGTGCTTTCAATTTATTATTTGTATTCAATTGCAAATGCTGTATTTCTGCAAAAGAACCACAAAAGCCACTCCTTTGGAATAAACCTGCATCTATAATTGCATTTCTGTGGAATGACTTGCGAGTACGGTTGTGTACTCTTGCTTGTTGTAAAACATGCAACAGAAAAGGAGTCATCGCCTGCTTTTGAGGAGGAGTTTATCGAAGGTGCTTGATCGTAGGGTCTTGATCCCAGTCGGTTGGCTGTGGTGAATTGATGGGATGCCGCTGCCGTTTCTGTTTCCACTGCTATTTGATTCTTTGTCAGCCCTGCGTGGCTTAATAATTGTAAACTCAACCATAAGGTCAAAACCCTTATTTGTTAATCAAATTACTCGTTTATGTTATTAATCGCTTGTGTGGATCAACATTCACATGTGTTGACATTGTGTGCACTAGCGTGATCCTGGACTAGTGCATTATACACAGAGGGTCCAGAATTGTATTTTTGGGTCCCGACATCTTCCGGGTGATCTCCTACTTCCGGCAAGTTTACCGTGTTATCGACGTGATCCTCCACAATGACGTTGCACATCTCCAGGAGGCTTGCCGTCACTTGAACTGTTTAATCGGGGCGGCGTGCGACCGAGTCGACCATGCCGAGACCCCTCAAGCAAAGGAAGAGAGCCTATGGGCTCAATTCTTCTTGATTCAACAGTCCGAGGGTCTTCAGGATACACTCAAACGAGCGCGTCAGCAGGTGGATGTATTTTGGGATTCGTTCACTGATCACGAACCGTCCAATGCCGTCGCCACCGCCTACGAAGTTTTGAAGACGGAGATAGAAGCCTACCTCCGCCACTAGAAAAACTTTATTTATTTAGGTTTCTACTTCTTTTTTAATCTTTGTAACAAGCGACTGGAAACAATGTTTGGCCATATGTAAATTCCAAAATGAAAAAAATAGTTTGGAGGTGAAGTTACTATATTATATGTTGAATTAACTATTTATCACAATCGACGGTTTAGTGGTTAACAAATTTATTATATTCGATCTGTGTGATATATGTATCGATCATAGTTAAAGCAAATTTTTAGCAGTATTTCAATGACAAAATTGACATATAAACATGTAATTTCTTCATGTCATGTAAATGTATACACGAGAATATATATATATGTAAGCTATCACAGACGGTTTTATCTATAAACCGTCTGTGGTACGTAAGCCATCATGTCAGGGTGAGTATATCCAAGCAGACACCATTCTTGCTTATGACGGACGGTTCTATTACGTCCGTGATGTCTCATATCACAGATGGTTCCATAATAGAATCGTCTGTGATATGAGACATCACTGACGGTTCTATTATGGAACCGTCTGTGATATGAGACATTACTGACGATTCTATTATGGGCCGTCTGTGATATGTCTCATATCACAGACGGTTTCATAATAGAACCGTCTGTGATAAGTATCACTGATGGTTCCATAATAGAACCGTCTGTGATATGTCATTATTAGTAGGAGCCCGCTAGGGTTTGTGCCCTAACTCATCACTCCCCAGCGCCCTTACTCTCGTCTGCTCCCCCTAGCACCGCACCTCCTCGCCTCCCCCACAGCGTGAATGGTTGTGCACTTGTACTTTTTGTTGATTGCTGAATGAGTGAATTCATAAGTGTAAGTGTTGTCTGCTATTGAAGTATTGGGGTGTTGATATGTATGGGCTGTTGTCTGTTAATATGTTATATTGTTATGAGTTATGACTTATTCAGAAATGTCAAGTGTTGTCTCTGCTATTGATATGCATGGATTGTTGATATGTTATGACTTAGTGGGTTGTTGATATGTATGGGCTATTGATATGTTATATTGTTATGACTTATGACTTATTCAGAAGTGTCAAGTGTTGTCTTCTATTGATAGTGGAAATTTGCTTGGTGAACCATGGGCTGTTCATATGTATGATTGATGATTTGCAAAAATAGATGTATAAAATGTGTGATATGTATGTTATGACTTATTATTGATTTGTCATTTTGTCAAGATATCATCCATTGCTGTATATATATATTGTTCATAGTCCCTCAGCCACTTTCGAGGGGTCTTCCACGCAGCATGAGGAGGATGAGACAGTAGCCATGGGCAATTTCATCAAGCCCATGCAAGTTTAAGAAGCATGGTTGCCAGGAGAGCGTCAGGACATCCAATTACCTGGATGTCGTCGATAGGTAATTGAACGTCGCTATATTCAGAAAGTGACGTGGACACGCAGGTACTCCGACTGGGAAGTGACATCATGTACCAGCAACCAACCTAATATCATGTATTGGCAACCAACCATTCCTTGATAATGGGTGGTTGCTGATTCATGATGCCACTTTCCAGTCGGAGTACTCGTCGTTCACGCCACTTTTCGAACATAGCGACGCTCAATTACCTATCGACAGATCCGTAATTGGATGTCCTAACGCCTCCGGCACCAGATTCTTAAATTTGCATGGGCTCGATGAAGTTGTTCGTGGTCGCCGCCTCATCCTTCTCATGCTACGTGGATGACCCCTAAAGTGGCCGAGGACTATAATATATATATATATATATATATATATATATATATATATATATATATATATATATATATATATATATATATATATATATATATATATATATATATATATATATATACCGGTTTTAAAGGCACAAGCGTATTACGCTGGAGGCTTTATAAAGAAAAGTCATCATGCATATTTACCACAAACCGTTTGTAGATATATCATCATCACAGACGGTTTCAAATTTAAAACCGCTCAGTGATATATCACCATCACAGATGGTTTCATTTAAAACCGCTCAGTGATAGTTGCCTATCACAAACAGTTCTCGATTAATAACCGCTCATGACAAGATAGCGCCACTGAGCGGTTTGAAAACCGTTAGTGATGACCTCATGTCATCACTGACCCATAAACTCATACGGCTCACGAAACCGTCTGTGATGACGTTTTTGAACCGTCTGTGAAGACCTTTTCTGTAGTAGTGACTCCCAGGTTTAACAACTAGAGAGGGTACTTAGGTACCTAAAGGGGACCACAAACTTGGGAATACATTATTCTGGTCATCCGACAATCTTGGAAGGATTCAATAATTCTAACTGGATCAGTGACTCGGGTGACATGAAGGTTACGAGTGACTATGTATTCACTCTAGCAGGTGAGATTGTTTCGTGGAAGTCTTCTAAGCAGACTATCCTTACATGGTCCACCATGGAGGTTGAGCTGGTAGCTCTAGACGCAGCAGCTGTAGAGGCAGAATGGATTAGAGAACTCCTTTATAACCTACTTGTGCTGGAAAAACCAATTCCAGCTATTTTAAACTACTATGATAACCAAACTATTCTGGTTAAGGCGAAGAGTAGGAAGGACAATATGAAGTCCTCAAAACATATTAAAAGGCGACTTAAGTCGGTAAGGCATACCAGAGAGACGAGTGTTATTTCTGTAGAATACATCTAGTCTGAAAGGAACTTGGCGGATCCTTTCACCAAAGGATTGGCGCGGAAGGCCATTCTTGCAACATCAAAGGGAATTAGGCTTATACCCGTGTAAAGGCTTACATTGGTAGTAACCTATCCTAGTAGATTGGAGATCCCATAAACTAGACTCTAGAACAACAAACTGTGTGGGATTATAGAGCATATCTAAAAGGTCCCATTAGCTGCAATGCTCTTTTCTGTATGGGAGGTTGAGCAATAGCTCTTAATGAATTCGAGACCTATATGGTATCGGGAATCATCCTACATGATTCCATGAAGAATTCACCTACTTGAGTACGATCGTGAGGTCGCGATCAAAGAAAGATAAGGGTATACTTTCTGAAGTACTCATGAGCTAGATACGGGAACATGACCGTAACGTCCCAACCCGAGAGGGAAAAGGGCAAGCCGCCCAGTACAAAATGTAACTTGGGAGAAAATTCTCACACCAAGGTATTGGAACAAGGCGTAGTCCTCCTTTGTCTGTGTAGAGTCGTAATTCTTGTTGCTAGGATTTGTGTTCAAACCCACAAGGTACCCATCGTCGAATAGCTATATATTAAACAAGACTTTGAACATCTTTTACTAAATTAGTAAATTGGTGGGGACTATTGTTTTTGAGGGCCTTTTCGAAATTTCCCAATTAGAGAAAACAAGAAAGAAAAAAGAAGATGAGGGAGGGCCCACCTGTCGGATTGGAAAGGGGATAAGATTGGCTTTGTGCGGGCTGCCTCATCCTGTAGGGTTTCCTGGACAGGATCGATTCCTTTTTTGCTCTTCTGTTTTTGCTCTTGCGGTTGGAGGAGAGACCTGGCGGTGGCGCCCTTGGTGGCACAAACCGCCTGTGCACTTTGTCCAGCGGCCGTTCGCAGCAACTGGGTAGCCCCTGGATCTTCCTCCTCTTCAAAGGGAGCCCCTTGGTTTTTCGGTGGAAGGAGTAGAATCAAGAAATCAGTGAGTTTTCCCCGGTTGTATCTTCATCTTCCTCATCAATCTTTGGCTTTGTTTGGGGGGGGGGATTTGGAGCCTGTGCACCACCATAGCTAATCCTACTTAGTTGGTTGTAAGCTCTTGATTTCCTGGGTGCCATCCCTTCGGTTCCTTTTTGCCTCTTCCTTCGTGGGTTGTTCGGTTGTGGCGATTGTGGAACCTGAGTGGTGGGTGCTTGAGTTGGCCGGCTCTGGATTGATTTTGGTGGAAGAGGGCTTCAGCAATTTCTGTTTCTCGGTGCTCTCTAGTGCACTCGGCCAGTGTACTTTGGTGTTCTTGTGCGGCGTTCACCTACACCTCAACTTCATTTTCGGCGTGTCCCGAAATGCGAAGGATGACTCTGTATCTCCGACGACCTCGTAATCTCACCGTGGCATAGCGGGGCGCTAGGTTTTCTGGGATAGTGTCCTTGTGACGTGCCTTGTCTATTTTTCTTCTCGGTGGTTTCGAGTACCATCGGCTCTATGAGTATTGCGACTTACCTTGTTCTGTCCCTTTGCATTTGTGTTGTGCTAATGATTCATTCATTCTGTGATTGTCAATCTCTAGTACTGGGAGAAATTGCAAAGTGGTTATGGTGGGTTCAGTTGAATAGCTATGTGATGATTGTCAAATCTGAAATCAAATTGATAATAGGAAACGATCTTGAGCTAAAACTTTTTACTTTCTGTGGTCAGTTATAATCAGTAACTTTGATACTTTTTGGTTTTCAGTTCTATCTGAATATAGATTATCCTTGTATGTTCAGAGAGCTAGTTGATCTTCTGTGAGATATTTGCATTGTTATTCTCAGTCTGTTGACTTGGCTTATTCCTGAAATATTCTTGTGAATTATGCTGAGATCACTTGCTTTGTTGTTCTGTTATCAGAATAGATCGTATATTGTTTTTCTTTGTGAATTTATTCACTCTGATGGTCATTTGATAATCTGTAGACAGAAAGTTTAATCTGCTACTTTAAGATAAATTTGACATTTTAAATAGGAAAGTTGTAGTTTAAGCTCAAGATCTGTTTTGTAATTATCAAATTTGATTGGTGAAAAGATATTGACTGATGTGCTGTGATGGCCAAGATTTTATCTTGTGCAACTAGCATTCTGAGAGCAATATTCAATATTATATATCTGAGCTTTATGCTGAATTCTACAGTATACATATGGTATTTGTTGAGTATATTATTCATTTTAAATGATATGCAGAAATTACATTTGTATATGTTGATTTGGTCATCTAAATGCTAGTGGATTTATGCTTTAATGTCATCTAACTATGCTGGAATTAAATATGCAATTTTGCTGAATCTGCACTGTTTACAACAGATGGCGCATGCACAGATCGAGGAGCCAACCAAGCTACGCGCGCGCGCGTCGATTTCCATCTTTGGTGTGGCGTCCATATAATCGTACGTGCGCCGGCCTCTCGTGCGTGAGCGAGGCCACCTCGCTTAACACTTCACTCTGCGGCAGATCTTCGTTTCCTTATTCCCACTTTCTTTACAGATGGAGCTGTCTAGAGCGTTGGTCTTGGCGGCTGTTCTCTTGGCGGCCGTCGTCGCGGCCGACGGTCAGCTGTCGCCGACGTTCTACAACGCGACGTGTCCGGGGCTGCTGTCCATCGTGCGCCGCGGCATGGCGCAGGCCGTCCAGAAGGAGACGCGCATGGGCGCCTCCATCCTCCGGCTCTTCTTCCACGACTGCTTCGTCAATGTACGTCCGCGCACGCGAAAACCGGTCGCAAAAACGTCTTGTTCTTGGCCTAGCATTACGAGCTGCATGCTGAGTTGATGCAGGGGTGCGACGCCTCCATCTTGCTGGACGACACAGCCAACTTCACGGGGGAGAAGAATGCGGGGCCGAACGCCAACTCGGTGCGCGGCTACGAGGTCATCGACGCCATCAAGTTGCAGGTCGAGGCCTCCTGCAAGGCCACCGTCTCCTGCGCCGACATCCTCGCCCTGGCCGCCCGCGACGCCGTCAGTCTGGTCGGTATCCATCTTACTCGCTCTCTCCGTCTCGTATGCTATTCTCCCAAGAAATGAAGCTACACTGATGAGCTGGCTGGTGGCATTCATGGTGGGTGCGTGAAGCTCGGGGGGGCGAACTGGACGGTGCCGCTGGGGCGGCGGGACGCGCGCGCGGCGAGCCAGGGCGCAGCGAACGGCAACCTGCCGCCGCCGGGCGCGAGCCTCTCCTCGCTCCTCTCCATGTTCAAGGCCAAGGGCCTCGACGCCCGCGACCTCACCGCGCTGTCCGGGGCGCACACCGTGGGGCGGGCCCGGTGCTCCACCTTCCGCTCGCACATCTACAACGACACGGGCGTGAACGCCACCTTCGCCACGCAGCTGCGCACCAGGGCCTGCCCCTCCACCGGCGGCGACGGCAACCTCGCGCCGCTCGAGCTGCAGGCGCCGGACACCTTCGACAACGCCTACTACCAGGACCTCATCACCCGCCGCGTGCTGCTGCGGTCCGACCAGGAACTGTACGGGAGCAGCGCCGGCAACGGCACCACCGACGCGCTCGTGCGCGCTTACGCCGCCAACGCCACGGCCTTCGCGGCCGACTTCGCCGCCGCGATGGTTAGGCTGGGCAACCAGAACCCGCTCACCGGGAAGAACGGCGAGGTCCGGCTCAACTGCCGGCGAGTGAACTGAGCGAGTTGAATCATTGTATTCTTGATGTACGCTTCACAAAAGCATACTTATTAAGGTTCTTTTCAAAAAGCAAAAAAAAAAAAAAAATCAGAAATGCTGTTCTTGCGCTGGACCTTTCTGCTGCTTCGATTGACGCGAGTCGCGAGCTGCTCATCTGATTCGTGGCAGGCTGAGGTTTTAGTACAGTAGGATAACAAGATTTAGCCGTTGATGAGCAGATGGACGGTTGAGATCGGAACAGGGAATCTCCCGGGCCACTAGAGCACTGGAGATGTGCCAGGGCAGGAGGACAATGGCCCATGGCTGACTGGCCTGACTGCTAGAGGTGTACATCAATTACCAATGACGTTTTCAGTGAGCTAGATGTTTGTCATTGGAGTAACTCTGAGATTTGAATCCATTTGAAGTTTTGAACCGTACAACATGTGTAGATATCTATAGGGTGTGCCTGAAAAACATACCGTTACACCCGGGTTGGAACCAGAAAAATATCATAAAGGTGACATCTACCAGTAAGAGACGCGGCGGTAATTGATAGCCCTATGTAGCAATAGATCCGAATCCTCTGCAGTACTGCAGAGGTCCACCATAGGAACATTGTTTCGAGGGAGAACAAATCTTTTTGCATTACTGTAGGGACTGTAGTAACAGTGGGCTGCAACAATGCTACTGAAAACACTGTAGCAGCATGCTGTTGCGCTTGGTCTCATCCTCTAGTTTTTCATCGGACGGTGAAGATCGCTTCTAATGCCCATTCAATATAGATCATCTGCATTGACTCCTTCGATACAGCGGACCTCAATTCATATAGCAACCTTGGTGTAGCTAGCACAGGGAGAGCCATCTTGCCCACTAATTCCACCGATGTGCACTGCCTTGCTATGAACAGGCTCGGACGCGGTTTTGCAGTGTGCTATACCATAAGAAATCATTCTTGGTAGCATAATTCACATATAGATGTTTCTTTGACGGCTTCATTGCCCGCAAAATCCTATCCACAACAATAAGCAGTCATTTGATTTGAGTAACTGCAACCGATACAAATTCATAATACTCTCAATGATCCAAAATCAAGACATTTAACACGGTTCAGTTTCTTAATTTGGTAGAACCATTCTCTCTCAAATTTTTTTTGGTAGAACCATAGAAGCATTATGAAGTTACAATTGTACCGGTTGGCTGCTAAATTTGGGACGGGTTGATTCGAAAAGATGCTTGTTGCCTCCTGTGTCACCATCACACGTAGCCATTTGTAGCTACGCACTCATTAGTGGCTACGTGTAGCTACACACTCATTAGTCAAGTTATCGGCTAAAATGATAATGTTGCGATTCGAAATAGCAAAAATAATCCTTCTACGAGCGAATTGCTAAAAATGATATCGTTAATGTACCGATAGACGACACGTGCCCTCGTCCGCGCCTCCACCGCGTGGAATCGCTGCTACAATATTCGTTTACGCCCAGCCAGGCACCCAGCGGACATACTCGGTAAAAAAAGCCTAGCGCACATACAGATGTGCTACAGTGCAACACATTGCTTTTCGGTTTTTCTGGCTGTCGCTTGTGGGCGAGCACTGTAGCATGATTTTGTGCAGTGGACGCACGGACGAGGGTACTGTCGTCTACCGGTAAATCTACAGTACTATTTTTTGTCTTTTCCTTTCGGGTGGAGCTAGAGTTACTATTTCAACGCTAAGCCGTGCCAAACGAGGAAAACAAAACTGTTAGTCGTCGCTACTCGGTACTAGTACCAGACTACCAGTGACTCAGTAAGTCAGTAGTCAGTACGCTGCCGACCGAACAGGTCCTTGCGGCGATGAACGGCGAGGACATGAGCCAGCAAAGTGGCCACAGGGTGGGCCACAGCCCACACATGGGCTCACATGCTACAGAGTGGTGCGTACTGTGCAGCCGTGCTTTTTTTCTTCTTTTTACCGACTAATTATCACACTTCACAAAAAAAACTTATCACAGAGATCCTACTAATCATTACACAAATGCCCAGCTGTCTGTAATAGAAGGGTACTTACTAGCTAGGGATCTTCTGTACGAACAATTTGGTCCGTAAGCAGTTGGCGTCTCGGCAACTTTGGCCTGCCACGCCCCGTGTATCATATTGTTTGGTTAGCGGCAGTAGTTTCGAATGCGACAAAAAGTGCCACGCTGGCATATAGTACACCACACTCTTCAGGAACTTGCGACAATCACCGAAATGGCTTTAACCCTCTAGAGAAAAAAGGAGAGCCAGGCAGGCCTCGTGCCGTGCCGGAGCCAGTCAGCCCGCCCCGTGAAACGGCCTTGTTCGCGTATGCGCCGCGCCACTGTAGCGTGGGGAGGTCACGTCCTACGTATGCATCATCTTGCCGACGCTTCGCGTGCATCTACCGTTGTACACGAATCGGTTCGATTAGCGATCGAGGCAAAACGACGAGTACAAGTACGGAAGGAGCAGCGGTGGTTATTACTGTATCTTCCATGGTTACGCAGTACAAGGAAATTAGAAACGAGTAAGTAGCATCGCATTGCTGCTGTATTCCATCTCAGACTCAAGCCGCGGTCTAGCTAAGATGAGGTGCTCGATCGCCGGCTGCAGATGCTAATGTGGTACGCGTGGCATGACCTGATATTTTCGGTTCCTGTCAGGTTGAACACATTTTTTTTTTGGGTAGCGATAGGAGTCAGCCTCCCGTTAGCATTGGAGCTGTGAATTGTGATCAATGAGGGACCATGACACTGCATCCTTGAGGATAAAAGGCAGCTTTGCGTTTGTCTGTTTTCGAGATGCTGAGAGAGTAAACCTGAATAAACCTGCAACTCTGGGGCAGGCACTCCATAATTTAGAACATATAATTAAGCATGTTAATACAGCTCACGTGAGATTTGACACGATGCATGGATGGAAATTTCAACATAGAAGTTTGTATGAATATTGGACTGCAACGCGTGCAACGCGCGAGCTTACGGTCATCTCATGCACAACAAACAATATAAAGTGATTGGGATCATGTGTCGGAGCCTGGATTTACATCTAGACCCTAGACGCATACCGAGTTTGTCTTATAATCAGTAGTTAGCTCACACAGTACAACATTGATTAATATCATATCTATACATAAGCATAAATAAAATGAATACTTCATATTACATAAGCAATTATAAATAGGCCTTATGGCCAAGTTTTACCGACAGGCCGAATGAGTCCAAAAGAGGAAATGACAACAAACGGTAAATAAATCAAAATGGCATCCATGATTTGCCGTAGGCAATCGACTAAAACCATGACCTAGTACTCGTCATCGTCTCTTCAGCTCCAAATCCTAATGCATAGAAGTATTCACACACCTGGTCTTTATCATCAAAGTCTGAATCCACATATTTGAGCAACCTTGAGTACAAGGGTACTCAACAAGTTCTTATACCAAATGCAAGTATATAGATGCTTGGCTTGTCAAGGGAGAGTTATGGTTATTTAGCACAAAGCTAGTTTTAATTCAAATACCATAGTTATTTTCTAAGCATATGACCTAACTATTTAACCTAAAACCAAAGTGTGAAGTTGTTGATGGTTTAGTATCGATCTTATGAATGAATACTGGAGGCTTTCCTAGAGCAAAACCACACAAAAAAAAGGACACAGAGATTTTGTACAGATTCTGGCCTTCTCCTGATAGAATGATAATCATACTCCTGTGTTGATGTATTGATTGTGCTTACAACAGGGAGAAATGCACTAAAACTTGGGCTTGATGACTTCTGTCTCTCGTTGTCCTATTTTCCAATCTCTTCTCTCTCATCCTCTGTTCACCGACATTACTCTTTATATAACGCATAAAAGGGTGACAGTTGTCCACATCAAGAGACACCTTAACGTTTGATGCAATGGACACGTACAAATGACGGTTATTGTCAGAGACGTATCCCTCCACGTTGCCTTGCAGTTATGTCAGAGAGAAAGGTTTAATATGTGCAGTTATCTCAAGAAATAATGAGACATATTAACTACCGCATGTATTAAACACAATACATAAATGTCCCTAGTCGATTAGGCCCACATGTCTGTAGGCTTTATCGACCATAGGGTGGTCGTAGCTGACCTGGATGTAGTAAGACTTACAACCATGATTGTAGTATGACTTACAATCAATAGGTAGTCGTAGGAGAACTTACGATCATAAGGTAATCGTAGTAGGACTTACAACTATATAGAGTGGTCGTAGAATAGTTTACAACCACTAGGTGTGTATGATCTCTGTCGGAAATATGCCCTAGAGGCAATCATAGAGATGATTATATTTCATTATGTTCATAACATTGGATAATATGTTATCTTGTTCCTAGAATAATATTGTTAATATTTATTATCAAGTATGTGGCTTGATTGTGAAACTCTCTATTTCGGCGATAATTATTCTCAAACGTTCCCTAGTCGAAAACATATGAGAACACATATGAATAGACTAGCACATGTATTAGTTGATGACTATGTTTCACAGGTCATAGATATGGATATATCAAACCAATAATATGGACGCATGTTAGAGAACATGGTGTTGGTCTGACCCACCTTGAGACACTGTTGAGATTGTTATGATTTCATGTGTCATCAGTTAGTCTCAAGCAATGATGATGTATAATTCTTAGACCTGAGATCAGCATGGTTTTCTACATGTGTAATAGCACTCTTAGGGGTTGCCAAACGTTACTCGTAACTGGGTAGTTATAAAGGTAGCTTTCGGGTATACTATGAAACATACGGATGGATGTGACTGGTTGGATATGGGATTTGCCCCTTCTAACATAACATGAGAGATGTTTCTGGACCCCTTGTTGTGGTCGGATAAAGAAAGTGCATGGCCATGCCACTAGTGGTCGAAGTGTCGACCACATGAAGTTATTCGACACTTGATCGAGAAAGTATTGAACAGTCCATGGATGACAAATTATCTCACCTGGAGTTCAACCAGATGTCGTGAGGCAAAGGGAGAATACACAAGTAGGTCATTCGGTTCGACCAGATGCAGAATAGTCGAAGCTGGTCGTATGGAGATATGAGCTGGTCGCAGACTGCTCGAACATAATCACCAACTGGTCGTAATTAAGTATTAACTGGTCGTAAGGAGTTACGAACTGGTCGTAACTAAATATGGACCGGTCATGACTAAATACGAGCTAGTCGTAAGTGATAAGGACCTGATCGTATATCATGTTGCATTAAGATTCGTCCGATATATTCTATGTGTGTTCGGGAATCGTTATGTCCTGCTAGGTACCGCTGACGACTCATGGTCAGAAAAGAGTTTCCGAGTCACAACCGATTACACATGAACCTATAGGGTCACACACTTAAAGGGCTAGAATTTGATTTGGAAGGTGATCCGAATTCTTGTAGGCCACGAGTTCCTAATGGGCCTCAAGTTCGAGACCCATTATGGATGCCTATATATAGAGTGGCGGTGGCATGGGGTGAGATGATGATCTTTTGGAAGAACTCCCGAAACCCTAATAGCTATGCCTTCCTCAACCACGCCATCGGCGCTAGCACTCCAGTGCGTGGTGTCCCTGTCCTGTATGTGTGGATACCTTGGAGGTGTTGTTGCGAAGCATCAGTACTAGAACGATCCGCAACTCGTGACGATCACAGGAGCAGGAGGAGAAGACGCACGGTGAATACGACCACTACTGCATCAACTTGGAGACGTGTGGTGAGTACGACTACGACTGCATCATCTCGCAACATCGACTCTACTTCCACTATGAGTAGGCGCGTCTAGTGGTAATCTCGTGATCTATTACTAACGGAGGTTCCTTGGTTGCGCGATATAATTTTTGTTTTGTGCTATCGTAGCCTACCTGTGACCCAACAATCTCCCTCATTGTTAATATAGAGGTGTACCTTTGAAGGTTGTGTAAGAGATATTATTATCTATAATACTATAGATAAATAACTTAATTAATTGAGGATTATTAGATTATCGTCATTCAGCCCCCAACTTCAAGTGAAATATAACTTACTTGAAAAAGAGGTCATAGGATAGCGGTCGGAAGTAAAGTCTCTTCGACTGGTTTTTCTTTTGACCAGAAATTGACTTGGTCAAGAAAAGTATTTTTACTTGAGTTGTAAAAATAAAACCCCTTTTCCTGAACATACAGAAAAAAAGAATGAAAACTGTCTCTCGTAATTATATTTATGGAGAATAGTTCTCGAAGAGATGGTGATGCTTTGGTTTCCAATGATTTATTGAGAACAATTTCTAATACAATTTTAACCGTTGGACTTCTATCCTTATCCATTGAATTCTGTCACAAATTGATGGCTATAAATAACCATCAGAAGGGCAGAACTAAGAAAAAACTCACTTGTAATCTTTCGATCTATCCCATCTCTGCTTCTTCTCTAAAATTCTTTTCCTAAACTCAAGTCCGACTAGATTTCTTAGAAGAAATAGTCGGACCTGAGTTTAAATAGGAAGAATTAAGGATGGATATGAAGAAGACGATCATCTTAGATGTTGTTAGAAGAACTTTTCCGAAATTTTTGTTGAAGTGAAAAAGGGTAGATGATGAACGGTGGTCTTTAAAAAAGAAATGTGAGATTTCTATCTTCAAATCTTTTTATGAGTGTGAACTCAGATCGCCTTGGTATCCTTCCGTTGTGAGTAAGATCGTGGAAAAAAATCTATGAAACATGACTTTAAGGTGGTTGAAAAGTGAATTTGTTCCATGGATTGAAGTCTTGAGGAATTTGGTAAAAAATATCTCAATGATCAGGCAAACACTTCATTGTCTACGATGTGCAATTTCTGATTAAGACTGAAGTCCATATCAGAGGGAAGCAACATTTGGACAAGCATTTACCAATTTACATCTCTTTTGCTTTCTTTTAATGGAGATCAACTTCGATCACTTTGAAGAAGAAATCCAAAGAACAGGTCGAAAAGACTAACCAGTTAGAAGAAATGTCGTAGAAGAAATGTAACTAGGATTTTTTTTTTTACTTTTGTAACATGTAATATGTATTTTTTTTGGACTTTATGAAATAAAGCTTTGTTTCCTTGGTTTTGATCACATCTTTTAAAATTAATTCCTTATCTTGGTTATAAGAATAAGGGTCTGGTCGACAGTAGAAAGTTCCTTCTAGTGGGCAAAAAACCATGTGCAGAGAGGAGATACTTCAACTAGGTGACATTCCCATTTTTCGACCAGTGTAAGGGGGGATCAAAAGGCATGGAAAGAAATATAAGGAAAATAATAGCTTTCGAGTACTTACTAGCACTTGTATCACTCTTTCCCTTATTTGTTCAGAAGTGATGGAAAGACCATAACCGATTTACTCGACCACGGAAAAAATCATGTTGCACAGGTTAACGATCGAAAGAGAAGTATTGGAAAGATGTTATCTCTCATGATCATGAGACCAATAAGTTTTGCTTTCTCTTGGCATGTAAAATTTTTTTACCTACAACCAGTTTTATTTGTTAATCTTTAAGAAGTGTTTTTCTAACGGGTCGTGCACTATTTTCAGAGCAAGAAGTCGAAATAAAACAACTTTAGGAAGCTTGGACCTACAGTCAGGAGAAAATGAGGGCTATGAAGATCAATCTTCAAGACAACATTTCTCTCCTAAACAATGTGCTCGGTGGACTTGGTGCTAAGAAGGTCACTCCTCTTGAAGATACCATGGTTAGACATACGAGCGCCATTGGGCAATAAGTCGGGACAATTCTTGAGTTGATAACTACCCTGAAAACCAATCAAGTTGACTCAATAAGACAAGCGGTCGAAGGTGCGATAAATTTTGCTCTTGCAAAACTTAAGGCTCATGATCGAAGTCTTAGCCTTCAACCAGTCGAAGCTGACTTCAACTGCCCTGAAGCAGAGGCCACTCGGTTGATCAAAGAAGTGCAGCTAATCGGCAACAAGGTCACAGAGGAGATGCAGATTGGGTCTCCTTCATCAGAGTAGTTTGTAATAGGATTCCCTTTGTAAAAATAATTTCTTATTTATATAAAACTTCATTTCCTGTAATATGCCTTTTTGAGTAGTTAGAAACTCATCAGACAAGATAAAAAATGAGAACTGAAAATTTAAGACTAAGAATTGAAGTCATAATTATAACTTTATCCTAGTGCACAACTATTTGCATAGATTCATTAGATAAACTAAGTAAATAGTAGAAAAAGAGCTTGCTTAAAAATTCGTTCGACCTTTGCTTTTAATCTCGATTTTCTTGTACCGGTATCTAGTTAGAAACATATCGACACTAGAAAGTTCCTTCTAGTGGGCCAGACCACGTGTAGAGAGGAAAGATTTTGACTAGGTGATTTTTCTTCCTCCGACCAGGTTGATCAAATCGAATAGATCAAAAGTAGTCGAACAAACTATAAAAGCCCAACTAACTTATAAATATTTATGTAAAATGAAGTAAAGAAATTAAGTAAATGATTAAAAAGACCTTGCTTAAAATTATTTTGACCATGTTTTGTTGAACTCATTTTCCTTGTATTGTTGCTAAAGTTAGGAACAGATCGACGCTAGGAATTCCTTCTAGTGGGCAGGACCACGTGTAGAGAGGAAAAACTCCGACTAGGTAATGTTACCTTGTTTCGACCAGTGTAAGGAAAACCAAGTTTTGTAAAAAAGTGATCGAAAAATTATTGAAGCATTGTTCAAAGGATATTTTAAGACAATAAAGATTGAAGAAAACACAATCTTTATTGAGAATGTAGGAGGTTACACATAGAATTTTCGCAACTAGTCGATATTCCATGAATTAGAAAGAACTCTACCGTCTTCCATTGCTAGTCGTACTAAGCCTAGTCGTGTCATTTTGACCACTGTGTAAGGACCATCTCATTTAGGGGACAGTTTATTTCGATTAGACTGGGACTGAATCTTTTTCAATACCAAGTCACCTACCATCTCATTTAGGGGACAATTTGTACTGATTAGACTGGGACTGAATCTTTTTCAATACCAAGTCACCTACAACAAGGTTGCGAGGTTGGATCTTACGATCGTAATATTTGCGTAGGGCTTGTTGGTAGACTACCAAACGGATTAAGACTTGGTTCCTCTTTTCTTCCAGTAGATTGATGTCATCAGCTCGAAGTTGTTCTTGACCAGAGTCGTTATATGTTTCGACCCTTGTTGGCCGAATCTTTAGTTCAGGTGGAAGCATAGCCTCAACACCAAAAACTAAGAAAAATAGGTTTTGTCTGTAGCCCGACTAGCGTTCGTGCAAATTGCCCATAATACTGAGGGTAATTCTTTTACCCAAGCACCTGAGGGCTTTATAAGCTGGTCGAAAACTCGAGTTTTTATTCCCTGCATAATTTGGTCATTTGCCCTTTCGACTGCCCCATTGCATTGTGGATGGATGACAGAGGTGTAACATAGCTTAGTACTTAATTCTTCGCAAAATTGTTGGAATTTTGCGCTCAAAAATTGTATAACATTATCTGTTATGATCCGATTTGGTACACCAAATCGAGTGATCCGATTTATCATCATAAATTTCTTGGCTTCTTTAGTTATTATCCCAGTCACATGGTCAGCTTCAATCCATTTTGTGAACTTATCAATTGCCACAAAAAGGAACTCGAAACCCCCTGGTGCTTTTGGGAATGGTTCTAGGATATCGAGACCCCAGGTCGCAAAAGGCCAAGAAAGAGGTATGGTTTGTAATGCTTGAGCCGGTTGGTGTTTTTGTCTGCTATGAAACTGACATTGTACACACTTGTTAACGAGCTCTTTAGATCACGAGGGTTGTTGGCCAGTAGAAACCTTGTAGAAAAGCTTTTTCGACCAACATTCTATAGGAAGCATGAGTACCATAGATGCCTCCATGCATTTTGTTGAAGGAGATCTGATCCTTCTTTCTGCGATATGCATCGTATGAAAACCCCTTGAGTATCTCGTTTGTGGAGGACTCCTTCGACCAAAGTATACATTTTGGCCTTACGAGATAAACGATCAACAAGGAAATTACTTATACTAGGTGGTCATAGTTGGACTTACAATCAATTGGTGGTCGTAGGAGAACTTACGACCATGAGGTAATCGTAGTAGGACTTACGACTATATAGAGTGATCGTAGAATAACTTACGACCACTAGGTGTGTATAATCTCCCTCATTGTTAATATAGAGGGGTACCTTTGAAGGTTATATAAGAGATATTATTATCTATAATACTACATATAAATAACTTAATTAATTCAAGATTATTAGATCCTCGTCAGAAGTTTTACCATGTAAGATCCTCATGAGATTTGGAATCCCTCCATTTAAACTAGTGGAATCACTCCACCTATTGTAAGATCGAGGTGGCCGACTAGAGGGGGGGTGAATAGGCGTTTTAAATTCCTTTAGGCTCTAAAACCGATTTCTAATGCGGAAGCTAATACAAATACGGTTTTGCACAATTAAAGCCTAAATCAACTAGGTTCCCCTAAATGCACCAACAATACAAGTCTATTAATAAGTATATCAATTAAGCATATGACTTGTAAGCTAATCAATTCTAGCAATGATGAATAGCACAACGAACAATTGCAATCATACACAATGAATAAGCAATTTAATACAAGGTATATAAATTGCACAATGTAAAGCAAGCATTCATACACAATGAATGTAAATGCAATAGTAAGGCACAAGGATGCAAACCACAATGGACACGGTTATGTTTTCTGGTGGTGAATCGGAGACTTGCTTGGTCTCCCTAATCCACGTTGAGGGAAACCCAAACTAATTGGGCGGCTCCACGAATTAAGCCTTCCTCCGAGGATCAAACACCTCGCTCCACTTGGGTTGCTCTTTCCTCCACTCCGGAGATGGCGAGCACCACGCCACTCACAAACCGCCGGGTCTTCTCACAATCTTCTTTGAGAAGCTCACCAAGACGACGCCTCCACGCCGCCTAGGTGTCGGCAAACACCAAGAGTAACAAGACTCTAACTCTCACTTGAACCAATCAAGTGTCAAAGCTCTATGGATACGAAATCCACAACCTAAGGCAACACATGCACTTAGGGTTTGCTCTCTAACCTCACTAAGTGCAACACATGCACAAGAGAGTATGAGAGGCTTGCACTAGCTCAATAGAACTCAAGGGGCACCACCGCTTGCCCTCACACCCGCCAAGGTGGGTATTTATAGCCCACACACACAAACTAGCCGTTGGGACAAAGTCTCTGAAAAAGTTAGGAAATCGAACGATCGCCGTTATGGGGCGGTCGTGCAGCGCTTCCTCCAACGGCTATAAAACTAGCCGTTGGTCACCAATCGAACGACCGCCAACCAAAGTCCGGTCAGACAGCACCAAACAAGTACAACCAAGACAAACACTGCGGTCGCATCGCTCCACAAAGGAGTGCCAAATGCGCTAAGTCCCACGAACACTGTTTCGAATTTTACAACCGCCACAGAGAAAACGGAACGACCGATGTGCGGTCGCATCGCACCAAGAAATCGGTCGAACCACCGCGCGGTTGTACCGCCTAACACACGTCGGTACTACCGCCCAAGGGTTTCTCAAAACGAAAGTCATGCTCAAATGCATCTTCTCGGAAATATTGAACCGCCAACAAATAATCGGAATGACCGGTCTCACGGTCGTGCCGCCAAGACACGCCGGTACTACCGCTTCCACACCCGAGCAACACATGCTCAAGAAAGTGTCGCATCTGCAGATAATCGCCAGATGACCGCATCCCGGTCGTATCGCACATTACACGTCGGTTCATCCGATTTTCCGAGAAAACACAGATTGCATTCGCTTCAACTCAAATTGCAAAACACATTTGCTAATTTGATGCGCAATGCACACAGGGCTTAAGTGAGATTCTCAACAAGTTGCAAAACACATTTGCACACTTTTAGAATCACACCACAAGGAATAAGGTACATGGACTTACACCATTTGCAAAACGATTCGCAAACTTAAGTCACATGCTACAAGGATTAACCATGAGCCACAACTATTTGTAAAACACATTCACAAATATTGGCAACATGTTAAAGTGAGCTAGAGCAAACACAATGAGCTATCAACACATGACAAACTCAAGCTACTAGTCAAAGACCCCTCTTAATAGTACGGCAACCTATACTAGCAATCCGGTCATCCAACCAAACACCAAGACCGGTAAAAGACTAGGAACACATCCTTAGCCCTAGCTAGTCATACCTTTGCCTTATGCAAACACTTGAAGCTTGATGACGCACATCCTTGCTTCAACTCCGGGTTCTTGACTTGATATGCATCAACTCATGATGCATCCTTACTTGACCTTCATCAACACATGATGAAGCTTTACTGGATCTTGACTTGATGCTCATCAACACATGATGACATCTTCCATCCCGAAGTCTTGATATGCATCAACACATGATGCACTCTTCACTTGACATCCATCAACTCATGATGGGTCTTCACTTGACTTGATGATCAACACATGATCATCTCTTCTTGACTTGATGACTATCAACACATGATGTCATCCCAAGTCATCAACCACCGGAACATAACCTATTCATCCAACTCATGGAAAATGTTAGTTCCACAATATGATTATCATTAATTACCACAACATACCATTAACTCATAATGGCGGGACAAGATACCACAATCTTTCCCTCATTGGTAATTGATGATAACCACTTCAATAGCAAATAATTGAATAGAGTTTGGTATGAGTATATAAGTACTACATAAGTTATATATACTCAACATGAGTGTATACTGAACTACACAAGTCGTATTAACTCAAGAATACATGAGCATATATGAACTACATAAGTCTCATATACTCATATGAATATATTAACTACACAAGTTAAACATATTCAAAGATATGTGAGTACACATGAACTACACAAGTTATGTTCTACTCACATATAAGTATATATAGACTACACAAGTCTTATACACTCTTATGAATAGATTAACTACATAGAGTTAAACATATTCAAGAATATGTGAACACACATAAACTACACAAGTTATGTTATACTCACATATAAGTATATATAGACTACACAAGTCATATATACACACTTGAATATACTAACTACATAAGTTATATATATTCAAGAATATGAGCATATATAAACTACACAAGTTATATATACTCACATGAATATATTAACTACACAAGTTAAATATATTCAAGGATATGAGTATATACGAACTACACAAGTTATATATATACTCATATGAATATATTAACTACACAAGTTAAATACATTCAAGAATATATGAACTACACAAGTCTCATATACTCATATGAATAAATTAACTATGCAAGTTAAATATATTCAAAGGACATGTTTCAAAGTAAAGATCCCAATTATATATGGACAAGGAAATATGGATCAATACTAATGAAACCACAAAACATATATTGAGCTCCCCCTAAATGTGTGCATACACAAATGTGTAATGGAAACATATGCACATATTCAAGTTAGACTTTTGGTGGAGTTCAACATATATTTTGGATCCGAGGAATGCAACAAGATATATGAATACAAAGTAGAATGCATACCTCTTTTGATCTTTATATCCAAACGAGACTAAACATGATATAACAAATAGAAATGTTAGTCTCACAAATAGATTCATCATTATGAATGCATACCTGTTTGGATTTTCCTTTTGTTTATCCAATGAATTGGATTTGTCATTAATCACATGCATGCCTTCATGATTATTACCTTTTATATCCAAATAAGACTACACAATATGTATATCAATGAAAGTGTTAGTCTCACAATTAGATTTGTCATTAATCACCAAAACCCCATTAACACATAATGGTAGGTCTAGATTCTTCAATCTCCCCTTTTGGTGATTGATGACAAATCCTTTATAAATGACAACATTTGGATATAAGTCAACATAGGATAATCAATTAGGCTATTTGACTATATGCATGCATTGAAATGACAAGAGAATCTTGGTAAACTCCCACTTTTGGCACCACAAGATTCTCCCTTTTAGGCAACACAAGAGATCAAGAGAATAACAAATAAAGCTCATACAAATTAACATCCAAATGTAGCTCATACAAATTCTCCCTTTTGGCATTAAGCACCAAAACCGAAACAAATCTTAAGCAAAAGGAGAGTCTTTGCAAAACTTATGAGCTAGGAAATAAAACTCATTTTATTTTGAGCAAATAAGCATACTCCCCTTTTGGCATAAAACAACAAAAATCCAAAGTAAAACAAAGCCATAAGGAGTCTTTTTAAATTGGTTTTCCCATATAATAGATTGCCCATTTTAAAAATCAAAACATTTTTCAATAATACTTTTTCAAAACTTTTAGGAAAACTCCCCTTACACAAAGGTTCCTCTTGAAGATAGACATTCTTCTCCTTTGACACACAAAGGTTTTCTTCTTGATGATACTCCTTCGACATTCTTCTCCTTTGACACACAAAGGTTTTCTTCGTCAATCCATATATTTGCTTTTGACCTTTAAAAACTCCCTTTATCCAATTATCTCCTCTTTGTCATCTTTTGAAATTTTCCATCCAAAACTTAAGATGACTTCAACCTTCTCTCTTTCACTTGACGACACCACTTGTTGGTAAAACATGTAGATATCACTTGTAAATAATACTCTTGTAAATCCACATGTTGATACCACTTGAAGAAAACATCGTCGACAAGGCTTGAAGGCAAAGATGATACCAAATAATAATTAATTCCACTTGTAGATACTTGGTACCACTTGGAGAGATAAGACTTAGATAGATACCACTTGAAAAGATATATCATGAAATGAAAGTATCGAGAGATACCACATGAAAAAGATATATCATGAATTGGAGGTATCGAGAGATACCACATGAAAAAGATATATCATGAATTTTAGGTATCGGAGAGAGCTTGGTTTGAAAAGAATTGATTGGCAAGGATTGAAATAGATATCACTTGTAGGTGGGTATAAGAAGTATACCACTTGAAGGATATCACTAGAAAGAATACCACTTATAAAGACAAGATGATATCATTTGAAGAATACCACTTGTAAACATAAGTAATATGAATTCCATGCCTAGATCAAGATGATCAAAAGGTGCTACCACTTAAAGGAATACCACTTGAATGATAAACATATCACAAGGATCAAAATGGTATTTGGAGTCAACAAAGCATGAGTGGGTAGCTTGCAAGGATTACAAGGATCAACTTGACTTGAGAGGGATAGCCAAAAAGATTTAGATTTGAATCTTTTCGATGTCAAGATGATTTTGAGAAGCTACTCTTGGAAAGGATACCACTTGAGTAATTGCACTTGCAATCAAGGACAATTAGTAGTGAGTAGCTTGCAAGGATAACAAGGATCAATCTTGACATGAGGGAGGCAGTCAAAAAGATTTAGAATTGAATAGAATTGAAATGGAATCAATTGACTGCAAAAACAGCAAAATCGGTACAACCGCAGTTCAATTTCCGGTCATACCGTTCTTCGATCGCATCATGCAGTGCAAAGGCGGTCGTCAGATCAAAATCGGTTGTACTGCTTGAATAACTCCTATCGTTCGATTTTCCCGAGCTTCGAATAGATCAAGGAATAGGAAATTTTGCAAATGATCCTTTGTTTTAATATTCAAATAAATGTTACTTAGGATCCTTATGCATTAGATTGGAGATAGTAAACTTCAATGAATATAGTTTTTATGAATTAGTCTTTTGAATTTTCGAATAAAGCTCATTTTTGAAAAACTTCTATACAAGAAGTCAAATTTGAGCAAATGAGGAAATTAAAGCATCAAATTTCATGTGTGAGTTATGAATACCATTATGGACCTTTTATGTGAACAATTTTGGTTCATATGGCAAAACTCACTTAAGTGCTAGAAGGTGACCACTTAGGTCAACCTTGAATTTTGGATGAGTTTCAAAATCGAATAACTTTTGATAGGTTGGCCTTTTGGAAATATTTTGAATACCAAAATTGTTTAGAATAGCCAATTCTATCATTTTCATTTTGGGACAAAAGTCAAATTCCTTTTAGAATAGATTTTACACAAAAATCTAGTTTTGGTCAAAAACAAGATACTAAGATCTAGAATTTTGGCTAGAAACTCATTTTCATTTGAAATAGTTTTTTTTTTGAATCAAAACCTTTGAAAAACATTTGGAAATCATTTGTATACATTTTGCAACTAGTTTTTCAAAGTATATACTAATAATTTCAAGAATTTTGACTTTTGGCTAAATGGCTTATTTTTGAAAAACATTACTAGCACTTAATTAATTTGGGCACACTTTGGGATGTGATATACATGGTCATGATTTAGCACTCTCCCTTAATGTGCCACTTCTTTCTTGCTCAAGAAATTAATAACAACGAATTAGCACAAGAGCAAGAACAACCCTTTTAAGATTTTACATGAATGCAACCTACACAAGGTATAAGGGCTAGATACTTCAATGTAAATACTTGTTACCGAGATAGCATTGGTTTATGATACTGAATTTATCTTCCTCAAGCTTGGCTCCAATTTGTATATGGTGGAATCCACCTCTCCATGAGTGAGCCAAACCTCCAATACTTCTCCAAGTACCTATTAATCATTTAAGCATCTTTTGGTACCCACACTCGGTTGGGTCCTTGAATGTTAGTCACAATAGATTTGGGCACCCAAATGGCCATATCAATAGTTTTATGTGAGTTAACATTCCTAGCAAACACATTGCCATTTCTATCCTTCCTAAGCAAATAATGATCATTATAGATGATAGGCTTAGGAGTGATACCTTTGGGACATTCTTTACTAAAATGTCCTTTCTCCCGGCAATTGTAGCAAGTAGGGCTTTTGCTTCCCCTTGATGTCTTCTTATCTTGCTCAATTCCGGCTTGCCTCTTCTTTGAATGTCTTGACTTGACATCCTTTTGATTTGGACACACCGAGGCAATGTGACCATTCTTCTTGCATCCAAAGCACTTGATATTGTTGACTTGTTTTCTATCTTGCTTTGGAATGCTCTTCACCTTCTTCTTGGCGGTGAGACCAAGTCCTCCTTTGTCATTCTTCTTGTTAGGGCATACGGAGGCAATGTGACCCTTCTCATGACAATTAAGGCACTTAATATTCTTCATGTGTCTTGCATTGTGCCTCATTTTGCTATTTTCCTTTTTCTTCTTGGGAGTAAATCCAATGCCACTCTTATCTTGTAAGCATATTTGCTTGCTCAATATTTCATCGAGAGTAGCCTTCCCTTTATAGCTTCTATCCAAGTCATTCTTCAAACTTGAGACTTGGGCCTTGAGCTTTTTGTTTTCCTCTACAAGGTTAGTCTCAACAAGTATAGAGGAAATAGGTACATCTAATTTTGAGCAACAAGGCATATCAATTAAATCATCACAAGAAGTGGATACATTAATTTTAGATGAATTGCAAGGAGTAGGAGCAATACAAGGCAAATCATCTAATAGATCACATGTAATTCCTATATCCACGATCACATGTAATAGATCACATGTAATTTTGACTCGGTTTTGAAGCAACCTTCACTAAAACGGAAAAAGATCAGAACTTTGGCAACGATCTTCACGATCGTTGATTGGAATAGATTCCTGACATCCTAAAGAAAGTATGTTTCAAGTTTCGTGAATTTTGGAGTTGCGGATCAAAAGTTAGACTAATTTGTGATTTTGAGTTCGGACTGATTTTGTTGTTCATTGACCTGGATGTCAGACCGCCATATATCTAGTAGTCAAACCGCCCATGGTGATCAGTCAGACCGCCCCTGGTGAGAGGTCAGACCGCCCAACTTTGAGTTTTTTGGTAATTTAAGTCTATTTGCTTCGGGGTTTTGTTTGGGTTCAATACAAGTCTTCCATTGTGCTTATATATCGATCTTCGTAGCTTTCATAGCTATTGGAGTGAAATTAGTATTGAATCTGATCAAGGTGAAAAAATGATCATGCTCCTATTCACCCCCCTCTAGTCGCATTTTCGGTCCAACACTAAGAAGATCATAACAAGACCTTTACAATACTTCACCCTAACACTTCACCATCTGATGGTTTTGACCCTCAGACATGGAGTCAGCACCATCCTAATACATGCATCATTGTGGGAGTAGACATATGCCATCTGGCAGTACCCCACATTAATTCGTGCGCCATTCCCTAGCCAACAAGTATGTACCAGAATACGTGCCCCTACAAGCTAAGTCCAAATGACTGACTTAACTTGCCTAGGTATGGAGGTATCGCTAGAACTAGGTATATTATTCAGCCAGTTCGTGCCCATACTTGACTTGTCATTGCACGATTATTAATTCAGAAATACGGCACATGATTTGGTCCTTAATCGACCTAGGCGAGACAATCCACAAACCAAAGCTTGTGAAATCAATGTGCATGTCTCATATAATCCACTCACCCAAGTCTCCACCATTTTATAAAACATTTTCCTGTTTCTAGTGCTAACCCACGTTATCACACTACAAATCATATCATGTCCTAACTGTTGTAATGGCAATGTTTGTGTCATTTTCAAATTAACTGCTAAGCAATGTCTAAGCACAACCATTTGTCGCTATTGATTAACCAAGGGAAATTTTTTGTTGTAATAGTTAGACGGGGGTGACAAGGTAAATAGATTATCAACAATCAAGGAAGGGATTAACAAATCAACATTTAACATAATATTTTATAAGTATATAAGGTATGCAAGTAATATTTTAAAGCAAAGTAACTGCATTTGAAAACTAGGTTCAACATCATCAATTATAAGGGTTTGTCTTCCTCAACAGTGGATGGGGCTGGTTCTTAATCGACAGTGACAGGGGCATTTGAAGCATCAAAGTCTATAATTGCGAAAAGCTTCCAAATTTAAATTGAATTCACATAAACCCAAATAAATTCAAATGAAGTCAAAAAATTATGATTTTAGTACTGATGGAAAGATCTTGAATTTAGATGAATTTATAAACAAAAATAAAGTAATTGGATTTAAAACGACGAAGAACGACTCCTCCAAAGTTTAACCCGAGTGGAAATTCAGGGAATTATGAAATTTCTGACATGTGGGTCATCTTCGGTTTTTCTTTTATTTTTTGATTATTTTTATTCATGAAAACTGTCAACAGCTAACATGTGGCGCCTGCTAGTCATTGACTTGGTCTACGTGGACTTGATCTATGAGCAGGTTCTAGTCGGTGGGGTCTATGTGGAAAGCTCTTGAATTTAGATGAATTTATAAATAGAAATCAAGTCATTTGGATTTAAAATGACAGAGAACGAGTCCTCCAATGTTTGACCCGATAGGAAATTAAGGGAATTATGAAAAATCTGACATGTGGGTCCGCTTCGATTTTTCTTTTCTTTTTTTATTCGTGAAAATTGTTAACTACTAACATGTGGGGCCTGCTGGTCATTGACTCAGTTTACGTGGACTAGGTCTATGAGGTGGTTCTAGTCGGTTGGGTCCACATGTCAGTTACTTGTTTGTTAACTGAAGATTTAATTATATTTTCTAATTGCCTCGTGCCTGCATGTCATACTAATAGATAATGTCTACTTAAAGCATAATAAATTATGTGCTTATCTCTGAATTAATCCTCGGTGGGGCCCACTTCATCTCCTTCCTTTCTATTTGAAATAGAGAAGGGGAGAATAAGGGAGCACCATGGCTGGCCCATAGCCGAGCTCTGGTCTGCTACACTGTGAGCTACGACAAGATCCAGGAGATACCCAAAATAGGGTGTGGTGACTGTGACGAGCCCACCGGAGGTGACGACGCGGGCAACGATGGCCTAGAGCGGCGACGGCGGTACTACTATGGCACCTGGGCAACCCCCAATCCTAGTCTAATCTCTACAATAGAGTGCGACTGAAGCATCTACACACCTATGCAATCCTTTTGGTGCCCATGGTGCTCATGATGATGCAGTGTGGAGCAGGGATTTTAATATCGGCCGGTTTTCGGCCAAAAACAGATTCTACTGGACCGCCCAGTAGAACCACAAACCGGCACTGAAATTTCGAGTTTGGTTGAATTTTGGCCGAATTTGATTGAATTTTGCTCAAATTTGATTTTTTTAATTTAAAAATCCAAAAAAAATCAATTTTTTTGGGGAAAATTTCAGCTAAAATCAGCCGAAATTTTTCGATTATCGGCCTTATCGACCACCCCCAGTATTTTTTTTTGAATCGATATTAAAATCCCTGGTGTGGAGAGCTGCCCATGGTGGCCTATGCGGCGCGGCAAGGAGCTATGAGGCGGCAATGCTACGACATGGGCAGCGGTGAGGCCTTGGCTTCGGGAAAAGGAGTTCATCGTCATGGCGACGTGCATGGGAGTGTTGTGAGGAGGTGTGGACGAACTCATCGGTGTGGCTGTGGTCAAGGTCGGTGTCTGGAGGCGCATTTGCGACACCGCTGGTCGGCGGAGATGGATGTGGTGCAGCTGCATCCAGGATGAGGCAGCAAAGATGGCGAGGGTGCTGAACTGAAGAACAAGGGAGCTGATGGGTGAAGAAGGTGGTGATGGGAGGGTGTGGTGGGAGGCGGATGCGGCGATGACGAGCCTATGGGTTGTACAACACCGGAATGTAATCGGGTTGATTTCGACGACGGTGGCTGAAGGGAGGCCTCATGACTTGGCTGCAACAAGAAAGGAAAGGGAGAGTGAGGCAAATAACGATGGCCACGCGGTGTTAGGGGTGAGCTGGGCACAAGCCGGTGGTGGTGATGAGTGGATGTGAGCGCACCATTGCGGCTTGAGCATGAGGGAGTTACATGGGTGCTATTCAAGGTGGTTGCGTGCATAGAGGTGTTCGGGAGAGCTCTGTCCATGGTGGCCAACAGCGAAGAAGGAGGACGTGCGTGGTGGCAGGGCTACAACGACTAAACAGTGATGATGGCTGGCCTATCGGATTCAACATGTCTAGGAACAATGTAGGACACGAAGGAATGAGGTGAAAACTCACAGGAGACGGCATTGGGCGTCGAGGCAAGTGGTGGTGGCGTGCTCTGCGGCGATTCTAGACCGAAGCCAGAGAAGATGAGGCATTCTAGCGTCTACGGGACATGGAAACACATAAGGAAGGATGCATTGGAGCAATGTCTAGGCACAAGCATTAGTCGCTATTGATTAACCAAGGGAATTTTTTATTGTAATAGTTAGGCTGGGGTGACAAGGTAAATAGATTATCAACAATCAAGGAAGGGATTAACAAATCAACGTTTAACATAATATTTAATATGTATATAAGGAGAATCAAAATTAGTCTTGACAGCGCATCGGCCCCTTCCCCTTGTCTCCTGACTGTGGCGACGACTAGTCTTGAAGGAAGCCCTGTTCTATGAGACGGGATGGAAGATTGAATGATGTTAGCAGAACATAAGGCTAAATCAATAATCACGATGCAAATTGAACAACACTTACCTTTTCGATCCGGAGTGTGCCAGGGCGATAGGGAGCGCTAGGACGACTGCCGGTCTCACTAGCAAGAGCCTTCCCCTTGTCAACTAGTGCCTCTTCAATAGGGTCGGGCACGTAAGGTTTCCATTGTTCGAAGGTCTCGACTCTCTTCGCATAGTTCAACATGTATTTATGCTTAATGAACAATTGAACACTCTATCATACTTGTTCGGGCCATCGATCCATTGGAAGAAATTGCAATGCATCTCGGGCTACCATTATGTGCAGATAAAGTTAGGGATATGTAGAATGCAACGTAAGGTGTGAAAAATCAATATGTGCGTAAGATTCTCTTATGAGGATGTTCCCGCACGCGTAGTACGCCCAGGCAGCGGTCGTCAGGTGTATGGATTGAATGACCTTTGTCGGTTCTTCACACACACATTGTGGGCGTGGAAACTCCGATGGTACAAGCGCATCCTTCATTGAAAAATCTGAGTAGGGTTTAGCCCTCTCAGCAAGCTACTTGCGCTTCCGCATCATCTTTGCATAGAAGTCCGACGACGAGTTCGACATCTCCAAGGCCGACCTAATGTTTTGCTCTAGCTCATAAAACAAGGGTGAGTCAGTTTGGAACAAATAAAATGGCAATATACATACTCGTTAAGAAAAAATGGCGTACACGAAGGCGCAAATAGGATAACACTATTCGTTTACATAATATAATGGTCCCCTAACATGCAAACAATATAATTAATTACGACATAGAATGACACCTAGACGAGCTTAGTTTGTTGGGGCAATCCTTCATGGAATGTCCAAGGGTCTTGCACATCTGGCACTTCCCCGCGTGGCTCAAGCCCCCACGCTGGCTCTTATCCATGTCGTTTCGGAAGCGCCGCATCTACCATCGTCCCTTTCCAGTCGTCTTCAAGGCTATGTTCGGGCCCAATTTCACCATGTCTGGCCAAAGATCCCTATAGTTCATGTGCACACAATACGAGTAAAAATCAACACTCCTTGTCTCGAAAAGATGGTGCATGTCGTAGTACTCGGAGATGTACGATGTAGATATATGCCCGACTTGCGCGCACGCTTTGTACACATGCGAGCATGGTTTACGTAGGAGCTTCAGCTTGTTGCAGCTGCATGTAGCCACATCAACGAGGGTGCAAGTACGTTTCCTTTCCCCCTAGCATGACTGTTGATATATTTTTGCCTCAGCCGAATCTTATACTTCCTCCTCAGGCCATCGATCACCTGGATGTCGTGCGTACAAGCTTTATGCATTTTCTGGTCCATATATCTCTGCATGTTCTTGGATCACTGTTTCCCTTCTTCCAGCTGTCGCCATGCTGCGGTGACTCTATTGACGAAGTAATCGACCGTGCGAGTCCAGGTCTCCTCAACGATAGCAGTGATAGGGAGGTACCGCACGCCTTTTAACACGTTGTTGTACACCTTGGACATGTTGGCCGTCATAATGTCGTACCTCGCACCATCGGTGCTATACAGCTGGGACCATTTCTCCAAGTCAGGAGCGTGAATATTAATCCACTGGGTGAAACTTATCGGGCTTCTGGATTCCCCACTCGTGGCCTGCTATCCCTCCTGTGCTTCCAGAGGGGACTCCCTTGTATGCCTTGTAGTATGATGTTTGAGGTCTCTCCAGATGGACTCAGACTTCTACCTCTAGTTTTGCATACACAACGTCTTGAATATCTTCATTAGTTTCTGACTGTGGAACCGCGTGAAAGAGTTCGATGCATATGCCTCATGAAACACCGGGTTTCCATGTCGTTCCACTGGTATAGGGGTTCTATCCCATTTTTCATGGTGTTCGGAGCGGACAACAACCCCGCATTGCAATCTGTAATAAGGCATATGTTTAGCCAGTCTCCCACAACCTCCCACTTGATTTTTGTTAGGAACAACATCCAACTAGATGTGTTCTCATTCTCTACGATGACAAAAGCAACCGAAAGAAGCTGGTCATTCGCATCAGCCGCCACCACGGTAAGAATGGTTCCCTTGCACCTCCCAGTGAGGAAAAGTGCTATCCATAGTGAGCACCGAACGACAGAACTTGAAGCCCTCTATGGCCGGGAAGAAAGCCCAGAACACACGATCCAGTATGAATCAATTAGGGCCTTCATCAGGATCTTCTCTTTCCATCTTGTTTTTGTACGTGTCGGGGTTTGCTTCAGTAATCTGGTGAAGCATCCTTGGCACAAGGTAGTACACCTCCTCGTATGTCCCGTACATGGCCTCGATAACATTCTACTTGACTCGTCAGACCTTGCTATAGATGACTAGATAACCAACCAGATTAACGACTTCTGACAACAGCATCTTGGGGGAGACAGACACGTCCTCCGCAACTAGGTGGCTGATCAGGCTTGCCACATATGCGGAAGTTACATTCCGATGCTACCACAGCAACTCACTCAGCTCGCAAGTGTGGTCGATCACCGCCTTGGCCGTAAAGACCAAGCCAAAGAACTTCACCCTGTGAGTGCTGACCTTACCAGGGCAGCCTTCCACTAGGCACTTTACTGCGTAATGTCCTGAGTTGGACTGGTGCGCCTGGTACACATGGCTGATGTACAAGACATACCATGCTATAGCTTGCTGCACAACTGCCTTGTTAGGGAATGCTGCCTAACTAATAGTGTCAGCATCAAACCCCCACTAGGACCCTTCTTCTTGTGGTAGTACGAGCGGCCGCACTACGATATCATCAAGTCTGGATGCCACGTAAGGCACCTCCGATGACACAATTCCGCCGATCCAACCACCATCCTGGGGTGCGTCCTCCTCGCTACCATCTGAGCTTGGGTCAATGTCCTCGTTAGACTCCAACCAGACTAGCTGGTCTGGTAGAAACTCATGGCAGTCAATGCAAGCCGACCACCATTGTCCCGCCCCCTCATTTTGCACAAAATCATGCGCAAGTCTTCTCTTGTAGTCCTCACCCAAAACAACACATTCTGTGCTCACAACACATTCTGTGCTACCGTCTTCATGCACCGTCTGTGGTTGTCTGCTTCCTGAGGCACCAGCATCATTAAGGTTTCCTGGCGCCCTGCGCACAAAATTCACGTGCACCATCGGCTTCTCGTATATCGCCGCCTCAAGGTGGGAAGCAATCTGTATGTACTAGCTCCATGCAACGCTACCGTTCACCCTGAGTAGCTCTGAAACACCCTTCCCTTCCCTATTCGTGTAGGTGATCCCCTCCATGAAAAGCTTTTTCGTCGCTGCCTCCGTGTCGAACTCCCTTCGGATGCAGCTCCTAAGATCATGAATATTCATCGCATCGAGCCCCTCACCCGGAAAACCTTGTACTAGCATCTCGATAGGTCCAACCCATCGGGTCTAGGGATGGAAATTATGCCCTATTACCTGCGTGCTCGTGGGTAACTGCCCTAATGGAGCCGACATGGGGTGTTTTTTTCCTACGGGCATGAAAATGGGTGCAACTCTCTGCCTATCGGGTAAACAGGTATGGGCATAGGTGAGCCCCACTAGCGTCCGTCTCTCTCGTTTACCCGCGACATACACTGACAGGTGGGCCACACTTCCACTAAAACCCTAGTCACTTTTACTCAATCACTACTCACTCGACTCCCAAGTCCCAGCCACCAGCCCTCCTCACGCCGTCCCCAGAACTCCAGATCCAGATTCACCCCTGTCGGCCCATCCTCCTCTGGCGATTGCCGCCTCACAACATCTCGATCGACCCGCCCTCTCGCCTCCTCCCGAACTCTCGATCCAGATCCGCCTGTCACGGCCCGCCTCCTCCTCGACCAACTGCCGCCCCATCCTCCTTGTAGGATCAAGGATAACCGACTAGAGGGGGGGTGAATAGGAGGTTTTTAAACTTTTTAACGATTTAACAAATTAGCTAATTAATAACTTAGTCTAAATAAGTTATACTTCTAGCCAAGCAAATCAATCACAATAAACAAGCTAGAAATATAAATGCGGAAAGTAAAGACTAGAGATAACCACAAAGACACGACGATGTTTTTCCCGTGGTATCGAAAACTTGCCGGTCTTCACTAGTCCACGTTGAGGAAGCTTGACGTCTCAAGCCGGCTCCACGAATTAAGCCTTCCCTCAATTCACTATGGTTGTTCTTCCTCCGCTCGGAGATGGTGAACACCAACCAATCATAAGAATTGCACCGGGCCTCTTCACAATCTTCTTTGAAGAGATCCCCGTGCTCTACCACCAACCGTCTAGGAGTGCGACAACACTCCAAGAGTAATAGACCAAAGTCTTCACTTGACAACACTCAAGTGCAAATGGATCAACTAGGAGTATGAATGCACTTGAATGTATCTCAACAAGCTCACAATGAATGCACAAGAGTGTTTTTGAGTGTTGAGTGAATGCAAAAGTTCTCAAGGCTCTAGAGATGTTAAATGGGCACTAGCAGCCTTGACTTGAGCAGTTGGGGGGGGTATTTATAGCCCCCACCAACAATTATGACCGTTGGGGACGAAACCCCAACTTCTCGAGAAAATCGAACGACCATAGTATCCGGCAGACGATCGCACTTCGACCGAAAGCACACCAACGGCTAGAACAGATACTAAAAATGAACAAACTAGCCGTTGGACACCCCAATCGAACGATCGCAGCAAACAAGCGATGACGTCTGATGGTTCCGCCGCATCTGTTTCTACGAGGTACGACCGTTTGTAGGGTTTCACAAAACGCTGAAGATTTCAAGCGTTCTGGAAATTTTGTACCACCATGTAAAAAACGGAATGACCGCAGGCCGGTACTACCGTTCCCAAGCGCGAAACGTCCGATTTCCAAACTGAGTTTTTGAGCAGATTTACACTTGTTCTGCTTTTTATTGAACCGTCTCACAAATATCCAGACGACCAAGACATCGGCATGCGACCGATTGTCACGGGCGGTACGTCCAATTTCCAAGAGAGATTTTGAGGCAAATTGCATCGCTTCTGGTTTTCTTGAACCGCCAACTAAAATTCGGAATGACCGCCATGCGGTACGACCGTTCAAGGGGCCGGTCGTTCCGCTTGAGCACTTAGTTGGATGTTCCCTTCAAAATACGGTACTACCGCCAAGTAAAGTCCGGTCATACCGCACCAAGCGGTACGACCGCAAGTATAACTGCGGAACTACCGATTTAGGACAGAAGCACTTAATACTTTTCAATTTAATTTCAAGTTTAAATTCAAATGCATGCATGATCCTAAATTAATCCATATGGCACTTGAACATGCTATCAAGCTACTAGCCATGATCCTCTTAATAGTGCGGCGCTTATCCTATAATCCGGTCCTCCATCCAAAACTCCTAAGACCGGTAAAATAGAAAAAGGAATCTAGACTATTTGTACCTTGTCTTTGAGCCAAAAGATCTTCGTGTAGTCCATTTGCATGCCACTTTGCATCAACACGTTCACCAATGGGATTTAACCTTGTAAATACTCAATAAACACGTTAATCCTATATTCACATATTATCATTAATTACCAAAACAATTTTTAGGGGCCTAGATGCTTTCAATCTCCCCCTTTTTGGTAATTGATGACAACACTAATAATATGTGAGAAAGATTGGTTTGAATATACCATAGTTGTATATTCTTTTGATGGCTTAACAATAAAATAATTCTTGCAATAAGCACAAATGAATGTATGAGAATTATTTTCTTGTTAAGTCTAATTTAAAGAAAGCTCCCCCTAAACATGTGCATATAAAGTGAGAAAATATTGCAATCACATGTAGAAATTTTGAGAGATTTTGGCACAATTTCTTTAGCATATTTGAACTTGAGAAAATACAATAGTAAGATATGACGATAATTGAGATTGCATTTAAGATAATAACATGAACATGACAGCATCCAACAAATTTAACATGATAAAAGACACAGAATTAAACTATTACAAGCACATATAAGTTCAATATTACATAATAAGTCCAACATATAACCTAACACATATAAGTCCATAATATAACAGCAAAAGCTTGCGCTTGCTCCCCCTAAAGCTATGTCTTCTCACTTCTATGTCTTCTCACTTCTCTCCCCCTTTGGCATCAAGGTACCAAAAAAACAACTCAGACAATGGGATCCTGAGGAGGAGGGACGACGCGTCTGTGAAGCCTGCATCAGGCCTTTGGAGCAGAGCGGAATCGGAGCATGATCCTGAGAGTCTGGGGCTGGAGGAGCGGAGTCCTGAGAAGCGGTGGCCTACTCTGGAGGAGAAGTTGATGGCGGATCCTGAGAAACTGAAGCAATAGGTGCTTGGGATCAGGAGATGCTTGACTCAGAATTAGGGTGGATCTCGAGTCACTGTCTCAGTAGTCTTTGGATCCCGAGTCACTATCTCGGTAGCTGGTGCTGGAGGAGTGGAGACCGGAGCTGGCGCTGATATGGGAGCAATAGGAGCTGAATCGGAAACAGTAGCCTGAGGTGCTGGCACTACAGCTGGAGCTGGAGGAGGTACAGGTGGCACAGAGGATGTCCTAGAAGGAGGAGGAGGACGACGAGTGTAACACTGAGGAGTTCTCAAAATCCCTTCTAATTCATGAAAGCTCTCCATTAGGGCTGACATCCTGTTATGAGACTCATCGAAGAAATCATTCTGAGTTTGCTCCATCTCAAGTAATCTGCCTCGAGTCTCATTCTAAAATTTAGCTTGTTCAGCCTTGATTTCTTGCAAAGAGCTAAGAATGAGCAGCTGATTCTGAAGAATCTGTGCAAGAGTGCTATCAGCAGGAACATCAGCAGTAGTAGCAACAGCAGGAGCCTCACCGGCATCATCCTCAGTACCATCACGACGTGGAGGAAGACCGTCTCGTGGCCTGTAGGACTTGTGAACAGATCCCAATCCACCATGATACTCAATTTTCTTTGTTATCCATGCCATGATGTATGGAGCACAATAGATCCTTTTAATCCTGTCATTTTTAGAGGAAACTATGCCCTGAAGTATCACGTCCACAACATCAAATTTGATCCCCCTCATAATATTATCAATAATATTCCATGCGTGACCACGGATTGCATCAAAGTTGCCACTTTTGGGGTAGAAGGTATGGTTAATAATCCATTGATCATACTAGGAATTGGTCTCACCGTTGATTGTGCCTAACTTATTTTTGACAAGAGGATCATAGTAATCAGACCAAGCAGGACACAATAAAGCAGGCCTCTCAAAAACTTTATCCCAAGTTCCGGACTGAACCCTCAAAACTTGCTCAAACTCTTCCTTAGTACTCTCCACATACCTAGTAGCTGATATCCATCTGATAGATTTCAAGTCGGGAGAGACATGCACTGTGGCATAGAACTGTCTGATAAGCTTGTCGTCATAGTTATGTTTTAGTGCAACATGGTCATGAAGACCTACTTGAAGAAAGAGCTGATAAATACCACTGTAATTGTCCAAAGTATTTAAATGAGTCCACTTGATCCATTTATGATCTCGAATTTTTCGTTAGGACCATCTGTTTGCTCATATACTTACTCTTTGGAAGACAGTGTGAAAACCAGGGTGTACACTGTCTGATTTTAAGAGATGTTGATTTACATGCCTTTTGATGGCATAATCATCTGCTGACAGGAGGCGTAAATCAATTGGAGACGCTGGAGGATCTCCCAAGTTATCAAAAGTACCTTCTGGAGAAGTTGGTTCTGACTGAGTCTCATCATCAGAATGATATTCCTCACTTTCTTCGGTTTCAGATGCTGGTGCTGGCCCTTTCCCTTTGCCATGCACAACCTTTTAGCGAACGGAGCGAGATTGCTGTACAGGAGCTGCCGGACGTCGACGTTGAGGTGGTTATGTTAGAGCGACAGAGGATTGAGGTGACGACTGTCGTTTAGGTGGTCCATGAGATTTCCTCGTCGCAACCCTCATCCTATGCATCTTTAGAAAGATAGGATAGGTTACAAGATATTCAAAGAGATAATTTGGAATTGAATTTAGTGAAAAAGAATTGAAGTTTCTGTTTTCTATCAGGACAATCGGACGTACCACCGTTTCATTGGCGCATGCGACAAGATCATGTCGCGTCGCACGCCAAGAACCTCTCGTTCGATTTTCTGACCGAGTTCGTGGTGTCAAAATTTTGCATATTTGGTGATTTTTCATGGATTGAATCCATGGATCGATGCTAATCATCATTAGACACCAAATAACTACTTTTGCCCAATTAGAACTACAGAAATTGATCACATTTTCAATAAACCCTAAAAGGACAACCTAGGGTTCCAAAGGTGATAAAACTAGAATCAATTGAGGTTTTACCTTCGGATTTGGAGGAGATAATCCCTGGAGAGGCTGGCAACACGAAGAAATCAAAGTTGTCGAGATTTTGAGTGGATTTGGAGAGAGTTGAGTCGCATGGGTTTGAGTGAGAGAGAGAGAGCGAAGGAAAGAAACGGACAGGGAGGGGCGTATGAACCGCCTCAAACAGTTAAGGTAAAGGGAATTGTAACTGCTGGGAGTTAATTTCCCTTCACAAACCATCGCGGTCGTACCGACCAAATGCCGTTGGTCGCTCAAGACCGGTCATATCTTCTGTTATAACGCCGGTCGATCAAGACAATGGTCGCATGCTGCCAGCAGATAACGGTTGTTCCGATTATCCTGGAGCTTTCTGGATTTTTAGGAAACTTAGATTATTTTGCAAATGATCCCTAGTTTTGCACTCAAGTAAATATCATTGAGGATCATTATGCATAGAATAGACTATTGTCTATATAGGAACATAATTTTTTTATGATCATAGCTATTTTTAATAAAGATTTGAAAAATATTTTCATAAAATACTCAAATAACATCAAATGAAGCACACAACATGAGGCAAGAGTTCAAACAGCATTTGAATAGTCTATGATATTTAACTCATTCCTTAATTTGCAAAAACGGCCTTCATCTAATGGCTTAGTGAAAATATCCGCTAATTGGTCATCGGTTCTTATGTGGCTAATTTCAATATCTCCCTTGCTCACATGATGTCTCAAGAAATGGTGGCGGATATCTATATGCTTGGTTCTTGAGTGTTGAACAGGGTTATTAGCATTTTTCACGGTACTATCATTGTCACACAAAAGAGGTATTTTATCAATTTTAATTCCATAATCCATCAATGTTTGCCTCATCCATAGCAATTGAGCACAACAACTTCCCGTGGAAACATATTCGGCTTCGGCGGTGGATAAAGCTACGGAGTTTTGTTTCTTGGATGACCATGATACTAAAGATCTTCCTAAAAATTGACAACTACCCGAGGTGTTTTTTCTATCCACTTTGCAACCCGCATAATCGGAATCCGAATATCCAATTAAATTAAATTTAGCACCCTTAGGATACCAAAGGCCAATGCTAGAGGAATGCTTTAAATATCGTAGAATTCTTTTAACGGCCATTAAATGACATTCTTTTGGAGTTGCTTGAAATCGTGCACACATGCAAACACTAAACATGATATCAGGCCTAGATGCGGTAAGATAAAGCAAGCTACCAATCATAGATCTATAAAGCTTTAAATCTACCGGTTTACCTCCCTGATTTAGATCAAGATGACCATTTGTAGCCATGGGAGTCTTGATGGGCTTTGCATCTTCCATGCCAAATCTTTTAAGTAAATCCTTCACGTACTTGGTTTGACTTATGAAAGTCCTATATTTGAATTGCTTGATTTGAAGTCCAAGGAAATAGCTTAATTCTCCAATCATTGATATTTCAAATTCCCTAGACATCACATCACCAAATTCTTTGCAAAAATCTTGATTAGTAGACCCAAAAATGATATCATCAACATAAATTTGACATACAAAGAAATCATCATTTATGACTTTAGTGAATAAAGTTGAATCAATTTTTTCAATTTTGAATCCTTTTGAGACAAGAAAATCTCTAAGGCGTTCATACCATGCTCTAGGAGCTTGTTTAAGACCATAGAGCGCCTTGGAGAGTTTATAGACATGATTAGGATTTTTAGGATCTTCAAAACCGAGAAGTTGTTCAACAAAGACAAGTTCGGATATTTTACCATTTAAGAATGCACTTTTAACATCCATTTGAAATAATTTAATATCAAAGCATGATGCAAAAGTAAGTAATATCCGAATTGATTCAAGCCTAGCTACGGGAGCAAAGGTTTCACCAAAATCCAAACCTTCGACTTGTGAATACCCTTGAGCAACCAACCTTTCTTTGTTCTGAACAACCAAACCATTCTCATCTTGCTTGTTCCTAAAGACCCATTTTGTGCTAATAACATTGTGTTCTTTAGGTCGATCCACCAATGTCCAAACTTCATTCCGGATGAAATTGTTGAGTTCTTCATGCATCGCATTCACCCAATCCGGGTCGTCAAGTGCTCCTTCTACATATTTTGGCTCAATAGAAGAGACAAAAGAGTAATGTTCACAAAAAGAAGCAACACGAGAGCGAGTTTGGACACCCTTACTTACGTCATCCAATATTTGATCTATTGGATGATCCTTTGCAATTGCATTGTGGATTTTTGGTGGTTGGTTGGATGGTTGATCATCTTTTTTATTGTTCTCTTCACTAAGTTGAACTTGATTTGTGGAAGAGGTGGGTGGTTCAACTTGAGTGGAAGATGTTGGATCGTCTTCGGGCTTGACGGCGCCTATTTGCATATGTTCCATTGCTTTTCTTAAGGCTTCATTACCTAGATCATCCAAGTTCTCATGCTCTTCTTGAGAGCCGTTAGTTTCATCAAATTGCACATCGTGTCTTTCCTCAACCAAACCGGAGTTTTTGTTAAAGACACGATAAGCCTTGCTATTTGAAGAATAACCAAGTAAGAAACCAACATCACAACGACTATCAAATTTTGAAAGACGAACACCCTTCTTTAAAATATAACACTTGCAACCAAAAACTCGGAAATAAGAGATGTTCGGTTTTCTTCATACAAGAAGCTCATAGGAAGTCTTTTTCAAAAGACGGTGCAAATAAAGATAATTTATGGTATGACAAGCGGTATTAATAGCTTTCTCCCAAAAGATATCAGAAGTATTATATTCATCAAGCATTGTCCTAGCCATTTCAATTAATATACGATTTTTCCTTTCTACTACTCTATTTTGCTCCGGAGTGTAGGTTGTGGAAAGTTCATGCTTTATTCCAAGTTTATCACAAAAGTCTTCAACTTTAGTATTCTTGAACTCGGAACCATTATCACTACGGATTTTCTTTATTTTGAAATCAAATTCATTTTGGGCCCTTTTTGCAAATCTTTTGAAAATCCCGAAGGTTTCACCTTTGTCATCTAGGAAGAATATCAATGTATATCTAGAGTAATCATCCACAATGACTAAACAATAGCTATTACCTCCGATACTCTTATAGGTTGTTGGCCCAAACAAGTCCATATGTAAGAGTTCCAATGGTCTAGAAGTTGACATGATACTCTTGGAAGGATGAGAATTAGCGACTTGTTTACCGGCTTGACAAGCACTACAAAGTCTATTTTTTTCAAACTTCACATCTTTCAAGCCAACAACTAAATCATGTTTGAAAAGTTTTTTTGAGTTGAATTATTTCAACATGAACTAGCCTTCTATGCCAAAGCCAACCCAATGAGGTTTTTGCCATTAAACAAGTTTTTAAACAAGATTCACTTGAACTAAAATCAACTAAGTAAAGATTTCCAAATCTAAAGCTTTTGAAAGCTAAAGAGCTATCTTTTGCATTAGAAATGGTTACACATTTATTAGAGAATGAACAAATAAGTCCAAGATCACATATTTGAGCAACGGATAGCAAGTTAAAGTTTAAAGATTCTACTAAAGAAACATTAGAAATAGAAAGGTCATTTGAGATATCAATTTTACCCAAACCTAATACCTTTCCTTTGCTATTGTCGCCAAAAGTGATCTTTTCCATTCCTTGACCATTCTCGAATGTGGTGAACATTTTTCTATCACCAGTCATGTGTTGTGTGTATCCATTATTAAGCACCCAATATTTTTCACTAGTTTTATAGTTCACCTACAAAACAAAAGTCAAGTTCTTTTATGTACCCAAATTTGTTTGGGTCCTTGGAGGTTAGTAACCAAGGATTTAGGCACCCAAATAACATTCTTTTTAGCACCTAAAATTGAAGTGCCAACAAAACGAGCAATTACTTTACCATCCTTAGTCTTTCTAAGCATATAGCAAGAATCATATATACCAATAGATGGAGTCTTACCCTTAGGACAATTTTGTTGCGCATGTCCTATTTTCCAGCACTTATGGCAATACTTACCATTTTGCCTCACAAATCTTGTGGGCATGTTTGCCAGCTTCTTACCTTTCTTAGGCACATACCTAAGACCTTCCTTGTTGAATGAGCACCTTTGCTCACTCAAAAGTTTGTCAAGAGTGACCTTGCCCATGAAACATCTTTCCAAGCTCTTGCTTAGCTTGGTCACTTGTTCTTTTAGCTCATTGTTCTCATGAACAAGTTTTGAATCATTTTGCTCAACAATATTATGATTAGCATCAACATTAGAGCAACATGGCATAGCAAGTAGGTCATCACATGAAGTAGATGCACTAGTCTTAGCAATTTCTACACTAGGCATTCTATCAATAATATTGCATGTAATTCCTACACTCGAACAAGATTTATGTGAATACTCTTGGATAAGCAAGTTATGAGCTTCCTTAAGCTCCATATAAGAATTTTTTAGAGTATTGTATTCTTTATTTAAGACCTTATATTTTGATTTTTCTTTTCCAAGATATTCATTTAAATCATTAAGCATATCCATTAATTCATCATAAGTTGGTTCATCATTAATAATGGATTTTACCTTATCTCCTTTTGCCATGAGGCAAGTAGGAGTGGAGAATAGCGATGGAGCTTCCTTGATGGCGATGCCGACTAGTCCCTTCTTCTTGGGGGACTCTTACTCATCGGAATCGGAGTCGCTTGACTCATCATTTGAATCCCATTCTCCAATGTGGGCTTCATGCTTGCCGTCTTTGTGAAGCTTCTTGAAGAGCTTCTTCTTGCCATTGTACTCCTTCTTCTTGAAAGACTTGCCCTTGTCATCCTTCTTTTCGGGGCAATGGGAAGCAATGTGCCCCTTCTCTTCACAATTATAGCACCGAATGTTGCTATAACGCTTCTTGTCACTTGAGGATTGCCCCTTCTTGTACTTGTCGAAGTTATAGCTTCTATTGGGGTGTCTCTTCATGACCCTCTTCATCCTTCTCACAAGGAATGCATACTCCTCATCGGAATCTTCTTCATCATCTTCATCATCACTTGATTCCGCTTTGGCCTTGAAAGCGGTGATCTTCTTCTTTGAGGAAGATGTCTCCAAGAGCTCTTTCTTGTCCTTCTTGAACAACTCATTTGTGATGAGGTTGCCCAAGAGTCCCGTTGGTGTCATCCTTGGTAACTCGGGCGAGTTGAGAAATAGCGTCATCAACGTCTCATATTTGTCCGGGAGAGCCCTAAGCATCTTGCGCACAATGTCAACATCAAGAAGGATAGTCCCAAGGCCTTTGAGCTCATTCACAATGTTGTTGAGTCGTGAATACATCTCATTGATGTTTTCATGAGGCAACATCATGAATGTCTCATATTTGATCCGAAGCCTATGCAATTTGGCTTCTTTGACCGTGGATGTACCCTCATGGATTTCCGAGAGAGTGGTCCAAATATCATAAGCGATTTCCAAATTGCTCACTCTATTGAACTCATCCGCGTTCAAAGCGCCAAAAAGAGCATTCATAGCTTGGGCATCTAAATGAGCATTACGCGTCTCTTGATCCGTGGGATGTAGTTGATCAAGGGGCATGACGTAACCCTCATTTACGATTTTCCATACGCTTGGACTCATGGCCTTTAAATAAATTAACATTCTAATTTTTCAATAAGCATAATTTGAGCCATCGAGTAAATGAGCCTTTCCTATAGCAATTCCCTCACTAGCCATCCTTTTCTCTCTTAGACGGTTAAGTCTAAATCAATGAGAGACCAAGCTCTGATACCACTTGTAGGATTAAGGATAACTGACTAGAGGGGGGGTGAATAGGAGGTTTTTAAACTTTTTAACGATTTAACAAATTAGCCAATTAATAACTTAGTCTAAACAAGTTATACTTCTAGCTAAGCAAATCAATCACAATAAACAAGCTAGAAATATAAATGCGGAAAGTAAAGACTAGAGATAACCACAAAGACACGACGATGTTTTTCCTGTGGTATCGAAAACTTGCCTTGCCTTCACTAGTCGAAGCTTGACGCCTCAAGCCGGCTCCACTAATTAAGCCTTCCTCAATTCACTATGGTTGTTCTTCCTCCGCTCCGAGATGGTGAACACCGAACCAATCACAAGAATTGCACCGGCCTCTTCACAATCTTCTTTGAAGAGATCCCCGTGCTCTACCACCAACCGTCTAGGAGTGCGGCAACACTCCAAGAGTAATAGACCAAAGTCTTCACTTGACAACACTCAAGTGCAAATGGATCAACTAGGAGTATGAATGCACTTGAATGTATCTCAACAAGCTCACAATGAATGCACAAGAGTGTTTTTGAGTGTTGAGTGAATGCAAAAGCTCTCAAGGCTCTAGAGATGTTAAATGGGCACTAACAGCCTTGACTTGAGCAGTTGGGGGGGGGTATTTATAGCCCCCACCAATAATTATGACCGTTGGGGACGAACCCCAACTTCTCAGAGAAAATCGAACGATCGCAGTATCCCAAGCAGACGATCAAGACTTCGATCGAGCACACCAACGGCTAGAACAGATACTAAAAATGAACAAACTAGCCGTTGGACACCCCAGTCGGAACGACCGCAGGCAAACAAGCAGACGTCCGACGGTTGCCGGTTGTACCGTTTCTACGAGCGGTACGATCGTTTGTAGGGTTTCACAAAACGCTGAAGATTTCAAGCGTTCTGGAAATTTTGTACCGCCATGTAAAAAACGGAATGACCAAGAAGTCAGACGACCGCTTCCCAATCGCGAACGTCCGATTTCCAAACCGAGTTTTTGAGCCGATTTACACTTGTTCTGCTTTTTATTGAACCGCCTCACAAATATCGCAGACGACCGACATCGGTACGACCGATTGTCACAAGCGGATACGTCCGATTTCAAGAGAGATTTTGAGGCAAATTGCATCGCTTCGGTTTTCTTGAACCGCCAACTAAAATTGAACGAGTCACATGCGCAGACGACCGCTCAAGGGGCCGGTCGTTCCGCTTGAGCACTTAGTTGGATGTTCCCTTCAAAATACGGTACTACCGCCAAGTAAAGCCCGGTCATACCGCACCAAGCGGTACGACCGCAAGTATAACTGCGGAACTACCGATTTTGGACAGAAGCACTTAATAATTTTCAATTTAATTTCAAGTTTAAATTCAAATGCATGCATGATCCTAAATTAATCCATATGGCACTTGAACATGCTATCAAGCTACTAGCCATGATCTCTCTTAATAGTACGGCGTTTATCCTATAATCCGGTCTTCCATCCAAAACTCCTAAGACCAGTAAAATAGAAAAAGGAATCTAGACTATTTGTACCATGTCTTTGAGCCAAAAGATCTTCGTGTAGTCCATTTGCATGCCACTTTGCATCAACACGTTCACCAATGGGATTTAACCTTGTAAATACTCAATAAATACGTTAATCTCATATTCACATATTATCATTAATTACCAAAACAATTTTTAGGGGCCTAGATGCTTTCACTCCTCCCTGCCGGCCATCGCCTCCACCCCTCCTCACGCCCAGCTGTCGCCCCTCCTCACACCCGACCCCGTCAAGATGAAGTGACGAAGCAGTCAAGATGAAGTGACACCCGGTCGTCGCCCCTCCTCACGCCCGGCTGCCTCCTCAACGCCAGGTCTCCGCACCTCCTCAACGCCTGATTGCCTCCTCAACGCCAGGACGTCGCCCCTCCTCAACGCCGGCCTACCTCCTCAACACTCGGTCGCCGCCCCTCCTCAACGCATGGCCCGATTCCTCAACACCCAACCCCCCCTCACTCCCAGTCGCTTCCTCCTGCCCAGACGCCTCCTCAACACCTGGCCGCTACCCCTCCTCAACACCCATCGCCTCCTCCATGATTACGATTTAGCTCTCGCCATTTTATTGTTGATTGTTTGTAGGGATGTAGTTTGTTTTGCATGTATTAGTAGTACCACGGTAACATTCTCAGTTCGGCGTCAGGAGACCAATACTTGTCAAATTTTCATAGGGACTAGGGATCAAGAATACAATATTTAGCTCTCAATTACTTTTATTCTTGATTGTTTGTAGGGATGCAGTTTGTTTTGCATGTATTAGTAGGGATGGGAAATGGTAAAGGATAATCCGTTTTATCCGATATTCGTATCCGAGAAAACACAAATGTGGTAAGTAAAATCTGCATTCGAATAGTATTCATATCCGTATTCGGTGTTATTCGTATCCGTATTCGGTGGTATTCGTATCCAGGAAAAATGGATAGTATTCGTATCCGTATTTGGTGTTATTCGTATCTGGGAAAAAACGGATAGTATTCGAAAAAAAAATACTATCCGGGAAAAACGAATACAAATACTATCCGTTTTTTCCCGGATATGAATATGAATACTATTTGTTCTACCGAGATTTGTCGCAAAAGTTGTAGGATATTCGCATTCGACCGAATTGAGTACATGTTCGATTCGAATTCGTATTCGTTACGACATTCAATTCGTATTCGAGAATGTTCAAATTCGTATTCGTATTCGTTTTAAAAATAGGGGTTCGTATTCGTATTCATTTTAAAAATAGGGATTCGTATTCGTATTCGGAACTATTCGATTCATATTCGATTCGTTTCCATCCCTATGTATTAGTAATACCATGGTAACATTCTCTGTTCGGTGTCAGGAGACCAATACTTGTCAAGTTGTTTGTAGGGACTAGGCATCAAGAATACAATATTACACAGTCAGTCGGGGTTCGTCAACTCTCAATCTCTCGTATTTGTGTTCAACTCTTAGATGGTGACTCCGGGAAGTAGTAGCCAACATGGGTAATCTTCTCATAGCTCAATACTCCGTCCTCAGCAAGTAGGATCTGAAGGCAAACCTCAAGTTGAAGAACAACATGCGGAAGATGCAGAAGTAGAAGAGGAAGACTCTCATGGCACAAAGAGGAAGCTCACTTCACCCGTTTGGAACAAATTTACAAGACTGAAAGTCAAGGGCGCTTGGAAGGCAAAGTGCATTTGGTGCAGTAAGTACCTTTCGGCGGAAACGAAGAATGGTACTAAACATCTGCATGAACATCTGAAGGTTTGCATCTATCAGAAGAGGCAAGGGAAGGTACAAACCGGTTTGAGGTATGGATCTTCTGAACATAGACAAGTAACTATAGAGAACTATGTTTTTGATCAAGAAGTTCCTAGGAAATCTCTTTATTAAAGTGGTCACTCAAAATACTATTAGAAAGGACATCTTGGATCATTATGATTCAAAGAGAAAGAAAGCTCTTAGTTACTTAGATAAAAGCAGTTGTCGTGTTGTTGTCACAACTAATCTTTGGATAGCTGATAATCAAAAGAGATGCTACATTGAAGTGATAGGACATTTTATTGATGACTCTTGGAGGCTTAGAAGCTGCATTTTGAGGTGATTGCTAAGCTGAAATACTATTAATCTTATTGCTATGTTGAAATACTATTCTTCTTGTTATGCTGAACCATGTATGTTTATATATGTGCCATGCCCACATACATCAGAGGTTATTTGTGAAGCACTATATAAAAGCCTGCTGAATTGGAATCTTGATTGCAATCTATCTACTTTGACTATGAGCAACTGCTCAACAAATGATAAATTGGTTGAAGCAATAGAGAAAAAGGTTGGTCCATCTAATCTTTTATTGGGTGGAAAGATGCAACATATGCGCTGTTGTGCACATATTTTAGCTTAATTGTGAAAGATGGCTTTAATGTCCTAGAAGATGGCATTAAGAGAGTCTGTGACAATGTTTCCTATTGGGCAGATACACCAAAGAGGTACGAAAAATTTGTGAAAGCAACTCGGTTTGTTAAGGTTGAATTCACTGAAATATTTTACGGAACTAAATACGTAATAGTTAACATCTTCTTCCCAAAGATATGTGAGATCAAAATGCATATGAATAAATGGCTAGGATGTGGAGATCCAATAATTGAGGCTATGTCTGTTGAGATGATGATTTGTTTTTGACAAGTATTGGTATGATATTCATGGTTTGATGGCTATTGCTATTATTCTTGATCCATGTGAAAAAATGACAATGTTACATGCATGCTATATTGCCCTCTTTGGTGAAGAAAACTCTGAAGAGAATGTTACAAAGAGTTATAATTGCTTATGTGAGTTGATAAATGAGTACTGTCGACGATCGAGTCGCTGATCTTACGAAATAAACAGAGGAAAATGGCAAAGAGTTCTTGGGAGGGAATGTGATTGCTCTTTATTGCTATGAACTGGATCCTTTACAGGGGGTGCCCTCGACAAGGCAGTGGATTAATCCTAATTACACTAAGCGTAATGCTTGCTATGCTATTGAATCAGACTTGAAACATGAATCTAATGCTGATTGCCGTCCCTCAATCCGATGCCCTTGTTCCTCCGTGCTCCATCCTTAAATAACCATTGAAGAGGTGACAGTTACTCTTGGAGAAGACGCCTATTGGAAGAGGCCCGTCCGGTCGGAGGGTCAGTTATGATTATCGACATAAGAATCGTCGGTTGCTACCTGTGAGACATAGAACCGTATGATGGTTGTTGTCAGTGTCTTAGGACTATGAAACGTCACGTGGTATGCACCAAATTTGACATGTGTTCCATTCATCACACGGTAAGGAATATACTTGGAGTTAGATCCACATGCCGCTCATTGCTTCTCGGCGAAAATATCCGGCTCGGGATCGGCACAGACCTCATCCGACCATGGTATCCGTTATGTAACATCTGGAATCCTTACGACCACAAGGGTCATTGGCCTTAGGGGTTATGACCACGAAGGTTTATGGTCGTTTATTATGTATTAAAGTAATACATAGAGATTTTAATCCTCGTCAACTAGCCCCCGAACTTTAAAATGAATTGGTCATGTGAACCCTCTCCCCCGATGAAGTCGTATCGGGCAGACCCTCATTTAATGTTGTGACAGTCGAGGTGGTCTGTATTCACTTTAAAGTTGAGAAGCTGCCTTGGCAAATCGAAGAGTTTTTCTGCCCATTGGAAAAAAAGGTCTATGTCCATTAGACTTTGTGTAACTCCCGATTGCAGTTAAGGAATTACGGCTATAAAATCCTGTTTGCGCAGGGCTTTAGGGGGTTTTACGCTCTCAGATTTTCCTCCAATCTTTTTCATCTTCTTGCGAAAAATCTTCTCTGACCTCCTCTCACTCTTCCATCCAAAGCTTCCTTCGACCTCTGTTCATCCACTCAAAAAAACCAACAATACCCAAACTAACCAAAATTAATTAATTATGAATAATTAATTTATAGTATTTAATTAATCCTAATTAATTAAGATTATTTCATTACGCTTATTTTGTTAGGTCTATTTTAATTACGCCTAACTAATGACAACTAATTAATTACGCTTAATTAATTAGCACAAATAATTAGGACTAATTAATTATTAATATGTAATTAAACCTAATTAATTAATAGTATCTAATTAAGCCTATTTACAACTATTTTAATTAAGATTAAGTAACTACGACTTTTTAATTAGGCCTAATTAATTATGATTTAAAAATTATGAAAAATAAATTGCAACTAATTTACTATGACCAATTAACTACCACTACATAATTAGGACTAATTAGTTAGTAGTATTGAATTAATCCTAATTAATTATAATTTATTAATTATGACTATTTTAATTAATACTAACTAACTATGACTTTCTAATTAAGTCGACTAATTAATAATATTTAATTTAGCCTAATTAAATATTACTAAATTATTATAGTTAATTAAATATAACTATTTTAGTTACGAATTTTAATTACGACTAACAAACTACGAGTAATTAATTACAACTAACTAACTGCGAGTGAAAAATTACGACTAACTAACTTCGACTACATTAAATACAACTAACTAGAAGATCTTCACTTGATGTTGAACTAACTCTACTAAAATGACCGTTAAACACTTCTCTAAACACCCTCAAATCGGCAGTGAAATTGGAACTAATTTCGGTTGATCGCACTATCTCTCGCTCGCTTGATCCTCTCTATCTCTCTATGCAGAGCAGAATGGTTCTAATGTGTGTGTGTGGGGGGGGGGGAATGAGAGTGCGTCGTTGGGTTTTATAGACGCACGAAGGCCAACCGTGAAGTGACGGGATGGAATCGCTGGGTTTTACGCGCATGCGATCCGGCGAGTTTTTCGCGCATGTAGGGCACAACAAGAATCCGGGGACAGCCGAAAGCACATATTTTAGTTTTAAAAAAAACACGTGGGGGTGTCCGCGCCCTTGGGGACTGGACCTGGCAGTGTCGCGCCCCTGAGGGCCGAACTAGGGCAGTGTTATGCCCCTAGGGGCCGGGCATGCCAAAACTGTGCCCCTAGGGCACATACTTGACAACGTGGTGCGTCCGCACCGCTTCGCAGTGACATTTTTACAATTCTTTCGAAGAGAGAGCTACTTTTGCTATTCCATTGTGCCAATAGTGCTAAATCGGCCAAAAACTCCCTATTTTCCCCATCTCCCATGCCATGCACCCCTCCTTTCCTATCGGACTTCTCCACCCGAGGCGCTGCTTCTCTCCTTGCATTCTTATTGTCCAAAGGAGGAAGGCAACTCCCTATCCTCTCTCCCTCTCTCACCAAATGGAATGGGTCCCACATCTATTTTTTTTTCTTTTAAAAAATTAACCGTGAGCCAATGACAAGTGGGTCCTCCTTTAACATTTTAATAATAATCATACGAAGATGTTTTAGGGATTTGTTTTTGCTAGGTCCAAGGGCTAGGATTATGTGTGGGTAGATATGACGGTTACCGTAATTTTGATAAGTGATTTGGTGGATCTTTTGTGGCAAAACTGGATGATATGACAGACATGGTGGAAAACCACATCGAAACTGGTCTCAAGAGGTGAGGCGAACCCATAATGGAAGTTTAGATATAAAGTAAGTTGAAAAAAATGCTCACATATGACACAGCATGCCCCCGTCCCTTTGCCTAGCACACCGCCACGCACAGCCACGAACATACCAAAGTCTCGAGATGAGAGAGGGGGATGTCAGACAACCGCCACCCCGTAAACGGCTAAACCCAGTTCACATACCCACTCGCGGAGGCCATGGAACTTACCCCATTCAACTTTCAAGCCCGCGGCCAGGTCCCTCGTTGAGTTGGGCAGCAGCCTCAGTCTTGGTGACGGTGGACCAAATCCAATTAACGCTTCGTTGTCACCCAATGACCCAAGGCGCCTCACCAACATCGACTCCCTTGCCCCGTAGCTAGTTCGAATTGTTTGTTCTATTTCTCGATTATTCAATTCTCGTCGATCCAGATCTCGGTTGATATAGTGAAGTTATTTGTTATCTTTTTGAAGTTATTTGTTATATTTTTGTCTTTTTTTTTACGATGTGTTCTTGGCCTCTTGATCAGTGATGAAGCTTGAGCGAATTCGTTGGGAGGGGCCACAGAATCAAGAATCGAGAATCACTATTCAAAATACAACTTCATGAACCAAGAACTAAGAGTAAAGAATAAAAGAAAATACCAATTCAATTGCCCCAATCCTCCGGCTTCCCCATGCGACCGCGGCCTGCGCCCGACGCCTTGTCGCCAATGCTGCCGCCTCTAACCCTTCCCCGGTTCGCTCAGCTCATCAGACGATGCGCTGGGGTGCCTCGTCGTCGCCGCCACCACGCCTAGGGTTTCTCCTCGAGTCCTCATCTGACGTCTCCTCATCTGTTGAACAGCCTAGTGCAGTGCGTACTGTCGACTGTGTAGTGCCTTCGGTCTTCGGTCTTTCTCTGCTATCTTCTCGGCCGGCCTAGCCCTCGTGCCCTGGCAGCCGTGCATACTGCATACATGGGGTTCAATTTTTTTTTCGAAATCGCTAGGGGACCACGACCCACGTTGGCCCAACAAATGCTCCGTCCCTACTCTTGATGCTCTCTGAAACAAGCCCTTGCAGATAAACAGGCATGCCTGCGGGCATTAGACACCTGCGGGCAACAAGCCTGGTCAAAGTTTGGCGGACATACCCACTGACAGAAAAATACCCGACAGAAAAATATCCATCAGGTACAAACATGAGATGACCACTACCTATGGCCTTGCTATCCCTTCCAAACAAGAGTTATTGGCTAAAATGATAATGTTTCGTGACGGAATAGAAAAAAATAGCCTTCTCCGTAAACGAATTGGCAAAAATAGCACCCGTGTTGCGGTCAAAATGCACGGTAGGGGCCTACCGCGTCCTAGCCACGCAATAGACCACGTGGCGGCCTCCCATTCGGTGGTAGGTCGGTTGCCGTGCATTTTGAGCGTGGTAGGAGTGTCATTTTTGCCATTTCATTGGAGGAAATGCTATTTTTGCTATTTTGCTAAAAGAAACTAAATGGGCCAAAAACTCTCCTAACAAGTCCTATAATGGTATGTATAACAGTTTGTCTTTTAGGTTGTCTCTAAAGCCTCCAGCTTATTTATAAACAACCTTAGAGACAACATCTCCAACAAGTTATCTATAAAATTATTTATTTTCAACACAGCTTTTCTCCTTAGGGCATCTCCAATAGTGCCATGTCAGCCGTCGGTTAGCCCTTCTATGTCAGCAAAATACTAGGTGGAAGAGAGAAAAACATGAGAGAGAAGGAAAGAACAAGGACAAAAACAACTAGTGCATGTGAGAGAGGGGTGAAAGAGTAGAAATATTATAAGTTCGGCATAAATGTTAGAGACAACTTATTGGAGGTGTTGTCTCTAAATTCGTCTTTCGGTGACGTGGAGTTGATATAGCAAAATTAAAGACGTCACTATTGGAGGTGCCCTTACACACAATTTGCGATGATTTGCGTGTCTAGTTTGTTTCTTATATAAGAAATGACACATTCTCTTTTTTTCACATGCTCTCTCCTTCACTTAGACTTTTGAGTGATATGGTATCTAAAAAATGACTGACGTAACCACCATTAAAGATGCCCTAAGTTTATGCACCAGCAAACTCCACCGTACCCTTCGTTTTCCTAGCCCTACCCGCCGGTCCACTAACTGTTACTCCCTCCATTCTTGAAAGAATGACGTTTCGGACCAGTTTGTTTAAATTAAGGTAACAGTGAATTTACCTTTTTGCCCTCCCATCGTCTTCGAGTTGGGGCTAGCACTCGTCGTCTTGTTTGGTGAAAAAAGCTTGACCTTCTTGTTGGCCAACTCCCGTCGTCTTCGAGTTGGTGCTAGCTCCTCGTTCGTCTGCCCTTCCTATTGTCAAGTAGTGCCGCCGGATCCTCGTTCGTTCGTCACGCGTTCCTCGCTCCTCCCCATCACGCTCCTCCGTCTGCCCCTTCCTCCCGTCAAGCAGCGCCGGATCTCGTGACGCGCTCGCCACTTCCTCGCTGCACCATCGGTGGAGTGGCTTCCCCGGCAATCACGTCTCGCTCCGGCATCAGCGAAGGAGGGCTCAGCAATTTTTGCAGGTACAACACCACATTTCTACACGTAAGGTGTTCGATAAATTGACAGTTAGTACCCGCACACTCTATTTTCGTTGATGACTTGTTCGTTGGGTCAATTTGATGTTTGGATGTTCGGAATTGCTTGTTTCCCTTTCTTTACTTACCAAATGGGTAATGTTCGGATGTTCGGAATTTGATGTTTGGATGTTCGGAATTGCTTGTTTCCCTTTCTTTACTTGCCGATGGTCCACTTTGGAAGCTGCTCGCACACTCTATCTAGTTGATTTCAGATTTCAAACTCCCCTGCAGACATACTGCACAAATATTGTCCTCATCGGTCTGAACACAGAAATATTTGATCACAAAGTTTTATGCATTCTGAGCTGTCCACTTTCGAGCTGCTGCATATATGTGTTGGAATTGGCAGTTCATTTGAATTTTTTGATACATGTAGCAATACATTTTCAGCTCATAGTTCAATTGATGCTCCTACAGGGCCCACAACCTGAGGCTGCGCAAGGAGGGCTAGATGTTCAAGAACCAGGAGGGCAGAGGAGTATGCAAATGGAACCAAGAGATCCTGCAGCTTCAACTAGCTCGGCGAAAAGGAAGTCTCCTTGTGTGAACATGCCAATTTTTAGATCCCCACTGAGCAGGATGTTCCTGTCACCGAGGATGCATCTATCTCCAGTGGTGAGGTCTCCTTCTATGAGACGTGGGATATCGCCATCAGCTACACTAGAGAGATCATTGTTGCCATCTGCAAGATCTTTATCTCCGGTGGTGGAAAGAACAGTGACCTCTCATGATATTGATTTGAATGTGCCATCAAGTTCTGGAGCAGTTCTTGCTAATACAATTTGTGGAGGTCGAAGAGTACTAGGAGATATTGATTTCAATATGCCATCAAGTTCTGGAGGTCGAAGAGCAATTGGTGATATTGATTTGAATGTGGAACCAACAGAAGAGTTGATGATAGGTAAACTCTCTCGATCACAAAGTTATAAGCATGTCAATCCTTTGTCACATATAAGCGCCACACCGAAATACTAAATCGACTATACTGTGTTTGGATCATGGTTTTGGGGTTCCAGTTGCTAATGAAAATGCTCCGATGCTCAAGAGAATGCACATAGGAATGACGTGTCTAATGATAAAGAGAGTGATATTTGAAGCTTTGCTAGCAAGAGCCAACAATGGTAACTTGAAGGGCCATGAGACAAGGGAAGTTTCAGAGCATTCTTGCACTCCATTCGGACATTACAACGTATTTGGAAACAAGGTAAAAGTTATCTGGATCAAGGTAGTTTGGTTAATGTTTCTAGTCGAAAGTCCAAGTGTGGTCGCAACAAGTTAGAAGTGGATGTTTTCGTGCTTCGTGGTCTTCATTTGTCAAGTCGTACAATACTAGATGACTTGTCCACCCACTTACATGTCAGTAAAAGCAAGTTGCATTCAATGAAACGGAAAGGTATCATAAAGCGTGTCTCAAACGGCATAAAGCCGTACTTGACAGATAAGAACAAGAAGGATCGTTTGAAGTGGTGTCTATCTATGCTTGACCCAATGAGCATACCTAATGATCCGGTGTTTAAAGGACTGTTTGATTTTGTTTTCATTGATGAGAAACGGTTCAACATCACATGGAAGACAGAGAGATATTATACGGTTCAAGGTGAACATGAGCCCACACGGACATGCAAAAACAAAAACTACATTCCTAAAATCATGCTTCTGACTGCTCTTGCTCGACCAAGATTTGATTCTGATGGCAACTGCACCTTTGATGGCAAAATTGGCTGCTTCCCTTTCGTGACATACGAACCAGCTAAGAGATCGAGTGCTAACCGGCCTGCAGGGACAATAGAAATGAAGCCCATTGAGTCAATTACAAAAGAGGTCATTCGAAATTTTCTGATTGAAAAAGTCTTGTCAGCAATTCGTGCTAAATGGCCGCATGAAGACGCCAATAAGCCCATATACATACAGCAAGACAATGCCCGGCCTCATATTGCGCCTAATGATAAACTGTTTTGTGATGCTGCCAAGCAAGATGGGTTCGACTTTCGACTCATATGTCAACCTGCAAATTCGCCTGATTTTAACATCTTGGATCTAGGGTTCTTTAATTCCATTCAGTCAATCCAGTACAAAACAACATCAAAATCAACAACTGAACTTGTAACTGCCATTGATAAGGTAATGTTTGACTTCTTTTACTTTGCTTTATGTTTATGCTGATATTGCTTTTATATGAATGTCCTCTTACCCAATTGCTTTTATATGAGCTGACATCTTGATATTATGGATCAGGCTTTCCGAGATTATTCGGTGTGCAAGTCAAATCGAATTTTCTTGACACTCCATGGATGTATGAAGGAAGCTATGAAAATTGGGGGCGGCAATGGATATGAAATTCCTCACATAAAGAAAGAAATGCTAGAAAGACAAGGGTGTCTTCCTTTACAGCTCAGCTGCGATGCCTTGTTGGTACATGAAGCTATGGCACAAATCAACAACTAATTCCTCCATCTGGTTTCGAACACAAGAATTATGAATTGTGAATTTAATGGTGCTACTGCTATTGTTTCGAATGCAAGAATTGTAAATTGTGAATTTAATGGTGCTACTGCTATTGTTTCGAATGAAAGAATTGTGAATTGTGAATTTAATGGTACCACTGTGGTGACATGGTTCATATATACTCCGTACAATCTGTGGTGACATGTGACAATCTGTATATTTGTGTATGAGCTGTGTGACAATGGAGTACAATCTGATCGCACTTGTGACAATATCTGGTGTTTGTATTGGTGACTGAGGTATCTGAGAAGCATATATCTTAGATTGATTCCCAGGTTGAGGCATTGATGGTACCAATACTTTATTATCAGCAAAATACCCCGGCCTGTTGCATAATTTTTTTTTATCGAAACTTGGTTTTTGAAGTTGTAGAAATGCCACCGCTTGAGTGGCATCAACCGGAGGGCTCGTGCATCATATTCCTCGCCTAAAATCTTCATAAGCTTAGCTTGTTGGCTACCTTGATAGCCGATTGGGAAGCACCGAGCTATCGTGTGGATTTGGTGCGTGATGCCGCCGCTTATCTTTGTGGTTGTGAAGATGGGACAAGATCTGGCCGCAGATCCTTGGCTCATTTGTTGCATCTGTGAACCATTCTCGCATACTTCTGATCTTTGACCGGCTCCGTAAAGTGGGTGTTGTTGTTGGGACATGATGCATTGTTGAATGTGCCTTTCTTTAGCCAAGCGCATAGCATAAGCCTTTGTTGTGGGCTTGACTAGTTTGTTCCTTGGATATGAGAATGGTGTGTATTTCCAAACATGTGTGACTGTTAGGCATCCGATGTGGTTGGGACTATCGAACAGAAATGATTGTACAGTGCAGATGCTCCAAAGATTGGAAAATGGTGTACCACTTGAAATGGATAGCCCGGCTATTTCACTCGAGACTTGAATCAAACTCCTGTGATCATCCGCCTATGCTCATCCAAATTCTTGCCGTGCTACAAGGTTCATATATACAATCTAATCGCACTTGTGACAATCTGCATATTTGTGTATGAGCTGTGTGATAATGGAGTACAATCTGATCGCACTTGTGACAATCTGCATATTTGTCACGGCAACAGTTTGCATAGCTTTGTTTGATCATAGGCCAATAAAAACATGCATGTTTGCCATGGAATTCCACTGCTAAAAACTTTATCAGGTCCTGTCAAGGTCCCATGGCCACCACAGGGTGCAGAACAACAAGACGAAATTCATTGCCATTAATTTCGACCTCATTTCCAGAAGGATCTTGATGCAACAAAGGAGAGATCTGATAGGTCACACACAAGTGCAAGTGTTCAGAATTCATATGCGAATTATCTTCCAAAGCACAACAAGTTTGGTAAACATTTGAACAAAACTGTGTGGTTGGGCTCTTATCTTACCATTCTATTCTCCATTTTGTTGAATTAACATTGTGAGAAACCGTTGAGGGCACACAGGTTTTGATCAAGTTTGATAGACAACCCCATCATCTATAAACTGAATCTTCCAGTGTAGAAAACATCAAGATATTAGCAAATACTCTCTCATTTCAGACCACATCAGACACATCAGTCACAATCAAACTATAGACATTTCAGATAGAATTTTGTACAGAATGATCACTTCAGTTCAAACTACAATTCACTTCAGTCAGGCAAATACATACTCCAGCATCCTTACAATTCAAACTACAATTCAAAATACTGAATTCAAACTACAATTCAGTTTGAATTCGATGGGCACTACTGGGACTGAGTACTGAGTACTGTCAAGACTACCAACTGCTTTCAAACATTTGAAGTATCAGGATGTTGCTTCCGATGCTTCCCTACGTTCTTGGTTCTTCGGCCATCTTGGCTTCTACATATTGCTCCTTGTAGAACCGATAAAAAGGAGGAAAAAGGGATCGCATTAGAGATGCTTCGTATGAGAAATTACTGTCAGGAGTATTCATACAACACAACACATCAAAGATTTCAAAGCAATTCAAAAATCCTTACCGTAGGCTCGGCTTGGCACGGGGGCGGAGGCGGGAGGTGCGAGGGTGGAGCCGCAGGGGGAAGCGCAAGGGTGGAGCCGCAGGGGGAGGCGCGGGGGTGGAGGCAGGAGGCGCGAGGCGGAGGCTGCAGCTATGGGAGTGGAGCCGAGGGGAGGCGCGGGTGGAGGCAGGAGGCGTGAGCGGGCAAGGGGGAGACACGGGCGGGAGGCGGAGGTAGGGGCGAGCTGCAGGGGAGGCGCGGGCGGGAGGCGGAGGCAGGGCGGGCTGAGCAGCAGGCAAAGCAGGGGAGGAGTGAGAAAGAAGTTGAGTGATGGCGGCGAGGGTCCGGCGGAGGTCTCCAAGGAATGGAAACGAGCCGTATGCTGAAGGGATAATTGATTATTTGCCACTGCAAAGAACAACCTTTTAGGATTTGTCACTCATAACAATGCAATCTATAATTTGTCACTCCAAAGGTTGGTTGCTTAATAATTTGCCATTTTAGCATTTTAATGACATTTCATATGTTTTCTCCTTTTTTCCCTATGTGAAATGATTTTACTGCTCATCTCTAATGTATACAGCCCAGCGCCTCTGTCTGACTCGACACACTCCTCTTTCTCTGAAATCCCCTTCTTCTGCACTTCTTCCCCATCATACCGGGGGCGACGGCGGCGTCCCCTCCGCCTCGAGTGCCGAACCGAGTCCAAGATCTGATGCCCCTAGCCAGCCAGGTAGTAGTAGTAAGCAAAAGCAGCAACAATAATCCACACAGGGAAGGGAAAGCATTACTCTTGGGTCAAAAGCCATTGTAGCAGCAGCAGCAAAACATCTTTGCCCAAAAGGAACTCGCGTATGATACCTTGAAGGGCATCGAAAGAATGAAAGATCATGTTTGCTAAGGCATCAAGAAGACAAATAGGCTTGTACGCAAAGATGCTCAAGGCTTCGAAAGCAAGCACATCTCCATTCCACCAAAGCAATGGAGCCATTTCCAGTACGGGAAGCAAGAGCAAGCGTGATGAACATTCAATTCAATGAACAGGCTGGCCCAATAAGAAAACGGATTTGGATTTCTACGTGGAAGCTATCGACGGAGAGGATGTACAGTACATGACAGTAGAGAATGATCTTCACCGTCCTATAAAAAAAAAATCAAAGATCGAGATCAATCGCTACAGTATTCTCGGAGAAGGCGTTGCTTGAGGCTGAGGGGCTGCCGCTGTCGTCCCTGGTGATGGGGAAGAAGCGAAGAAGAAGGGGATCCCAGAGAAAGAGGATGTGTCAAGCGATATAGTCGAGATTGACAGAGGCGTTGGGCTGTGTACATTAGAGAGGGGCAGTAAGATTATTTCACGTGGAAAAAAGGGAGAAAACATAAGAAATATCATTAAAAGGCTAAAATAGCAAATTATTAAGAAACCAACTTTTTGGGTGACAAATTATAGATTGCATTATTAGAAGTGGTAAATTCTAAAAGATTATTCTTTGCAGTGGTAAATAATCAATTATTCCTATGCTAAAGAGCAAAAGCGAAAGAAAACGGTTCGGCCTCTCCAAACGTCAACATTTTTCCCATGTTTTCAATCTCTCCAAACGTCATTCTTTCGAGGATGGAGGGAGTACATGGCACAGGCTTATGCAGAGCGAGGAGGAGATGCGACGCAAATGCTACGCGCAGAAAACAAAAGGGTTGGAAAAGGGGGGAAATATTCTGTGGCTCTCGTCGACATAAAAAGCGCAACGGCATCCCCACCTCTTCTCCCGCAAGCCCAAGCAGCAGCAGGAGCTCGGGAGTCGAGAGGAGATGGCGGAGGCGAAGCAGCAGCAGCCGCCGCAGGCGGCGGCGGCGACCAGCGGCGTGTGGAAGACGGTGAAGCCCTTCGTCAACGGCGGCGCCTCCGGCATGCTCGCCACCTGCGTCATCCAGCCCATCGACATGGTGAAGGTATGGTTGGATCGCCGGGGGGGGGGGGATTTTGGTGCGCGGTTAGTGGAGTTGAGCTACTTGAATTGGAGTTCTACGCTTTTGCGGAATGGCTCCGAGGGAAGTGGGAGTTCTAATGGGAGTTTTGCGGGGATGAGCTGTTTGATGTATTGCGTCTAGCCGTCCAAGGAGAATTTTACTCGACCTGGTTGCTTACATTGATGGAAATGGTTCGTCGCGGCTTTGGCATGTGGGGAGTTGGAAGAGTTCGGAGTGAGGTCTGGGAGTGTGGTCGATTTGCAGAAGGTCTGGAGTTAATTTTTGCGTTCATGAATTTACCTCTGAGCTGAGAAGATGCTGTCCTGCAAGGCTGCAATATTTTTTTAATGGCTTAGGAATTGAGCTCTTTTATGTACACTCAATTCAGATTAGTTACACATGACAGTACGAGTAGTAGAATCCTAAGGGGTAGAATTGTAATTGACTATGTGGTGATGGTATGACATAAGAGTAATATCTTCAACCCTAGTTAGAAAAGTCCATAATACCCTCACAAAAAAATATACATACAAATAAAATTCTATTATGCTATTAATAAATAATAAATCAATGATGAGTTTTGATTTATACTACCACTGTATACTACTAGTAGAATGCACCATAAAATTTCTCTAGGAATTAGGATTGTAGGAACTAGGAAGTAGCTTGCTTGTGCATCTTGTAGGAAATTGTCTAGTAATTGTCTCTGTCAAAGTATTGATGGCCCTGCTTTTGGTGGGACATGCCTGCTCTTAGCACTTGGGTGTTTGTTTTCAGTTGAGGTTTGGGGGAGTGGTGTTTATTCTAAGACTGATTGTTGCTGTTTTGTTTCAGGTGAGGATCCAGTTGGGAGAGGGCTCTGCAGGTACTGTCACCAAGAAGATGCTTGCAAACGAGGGAATTGGTTCCTTGTACAAGGTTTGTTCTCTTAGGTGTTCTGCCTTACATATTCCTGTCATTGTGCTTAGTATTGAAATATTGATCCCGCGAATGTGGCATGCACTATAATTTGGTGATGAACCTGCGTCTATAGCATTTGCTAGGAAAATAGTCCTTTATGAATGAGATTTTTATTTGTACTGTATCATTTGAGAAACTATGCTGTTTTTCTCAAATTGAAGTTACTGGAAAGTTTTGCTTTTCTCATCTGCGATTCTGAGTTCTTAGAACATGACGTGATGACTCAATACAATGAGTCATAAAATCCATGCTGTTGGTTTTAGGATATTTTCTGGGCACAATATCTCACTTTTTTGGTAATGAATATCAATTTTTCCATCGTTTATGCTAAAACCTATAGTCAATAATCTAATTTTCAGGACAGCGTTGTACTTATGTTTTGGTCAACACAGAAATAGATAATCTTTTACCCCTATGGTCTTACAAATGAGTAAACAAATTACCAATTTCATTGTTGTTATGCTACCAAGATTTCGTCGAAGAGAAATGTAGTTACTATTGACATATAATGAATGTTTTGGCCAACACAGCAATAGATAATCTTTTACCTCTATGATATTACAAATGAGTAAACAAATTACCAATTTCAGTGTTATGCTACCGATGTTTCTTTGAAGAGAAATGTAGTTACAAATACTATTGACATATAATGAATCAAATAGTTCATGTAACTTTTCAAGTTGAATGCACGGAAGATTCAAAGATACTGCTGTCTTTCTTACTCTTGTGTAATATTTTGTTGCATGCTAGGACTACATTTACAAGTTGATTCATGCCTTATGTCCTGCCACTATTGATGTCTTTGTTGTTTGTCTTTGCAAGAATCATGTATCATGCCAAGTAGTTTAGGAATTCAATTGCCAATCATGAGGTGACTTGTCGCTTCTGATTGTTTATTGTTATACATTTGTTTCATGCAGGGATTGTCAGCTGGCTTGCTAAGGCAAGCGACATACACAACCGCTCGTCTTGGATCCTTCAGGTTTGTACTTAGCCAGTAACTTATTTCGTTAGTAACCTTCCAAATAATTAACACAGGATGGTTACAGACTAAGTTAATTTGTAGTCAATAGTATGCCTGTTCTTTCAGCTGAAGAATACATCAACAATGTGAAATACCATTTTGTGTCAAAAGCCTGTGGTTTCTGTAGTGGCAGACTAGATATTCTGAAAATTTTCAAATTGATGCTTGCTATATATTATTGGCTGGTATCCTGCCAAAGCCTATCTAAAAATCCAAGTATGCACTTCTAAGGGTGCGTTTGGTTCATTGAATTATCTGGTCCTGTACCGGACGGTTCAAGAAATGAGGACGTTCATGCGTTTAGTTGAAGGGATAGAACCAATCCATTCCAGATGAGATGGTTCAACTTTATAGAATATTCCTTGGAGATGCTGTATCAACTCATTCCAAAAAATTAGCTGAACCACGCTGTCCCGGTCGTGCTCGCTCACGTGGCTTCACTGGATTTGGAGTTAAAAAGAAATAGTTATGCATTTTTGAAATTAAATGATTTTTCAGTGCAACAATAATTCATTTCGGAATTTATAAATGCATTAAACCCCTTAAGTCCTTATAAAAACCTCTGTAAAAATAATTTATTCAAATACTATAATATTTATCATAATTAAATATAATTTTCTCCAAATTTTTGGAACTCTATTCAACCTACACAAAATTCAAATTCTATTCAACAACCTAAGCTAGGTTTGAATTTAGTTTAAGCAAATAACACTTGAACAACGAGGTTTCAAATTTTATTTGAGTATTAGCACATCCCAGGAACCTCCCTGAATTATTTCAGGATTTTAGGATTTTTTTTGTTTTGCTATTTTTGTTTTGCTATTTTATAGAGCCCGGGTCTGTTCGGACTGTCCGATCGGAATCGGACTGTCCAGATCGGAGGAGACGTTTGGACCGTCCGAACAGGTTGGTCCGATCGGACCGTCCAATTCCGATCGAACGGTCCGAATAGACCCGTGCTCTATAAAATAGCAAAAAAATTCCTAAAATCCTGAAATAATTCAAGGAGGTTCCTGGGATGTGCTAATACTCAAATAAAATTTGAAACCTCGCTGTGCAAGTGTTATTTGCTTAAACTAAATTCAAACCTAACTTAGGTTGTTGAATAGAGTTTGTATAGAGCTTAGGAAATTCATAACTAATTCATGTGAACTCTAATTGAGGTGAACTAAGTTATTTTGGTCTTATAATTTTATTTTCTATTTATCTATATAATCCTTATCTCTACCACAGTTATATAAAATTTCACTAAATAATTAAAATTGGATGAATAGTAACCAAAGTGTATTTTTTTCAGAATCTGGTTTTCAAACTACTATAACTTTCACTTGCTAACTCCAAATGAAATAATTCTTTCACATAAATTCATCAAAAATAATCATCTAGCTACTGTAGAAAATTCATGCATTGTTGAACACTTTGAATTTTTATGTTTTTCTTGGTGTTGATTCGAGAGAGAGGAAAGAAAAGAAAAGAAAAGAAAAGAAAAAGAAAATAATCTGGATGTGACAAAATTTTTCTATTTATTAAAATGGGGATGTGACAAAATTGTTCTACTGAGATAGAACCATTAAATTTGTGGCAATCAAAATATCCTCATTCATCAAACTAAACACTATCTTGAACCATCCAAGACTATCCTATCCCACCAACCAAACAAAATCATGCATCATCCTATCCTACCAACCAAACACCATACTTGTATCATCTCGTCCAGGGTCATCACATCCATTCTGTACCATCCCATCTCATTCACTCTGGTTCACCCAACCAAACGGCACCCTAAATGACTCTCACTTGTAGGATACCTGCTGAATCTAAGAATGGTTTTTTTTCTTGATTCGTTAAGTTGTGTTGAAAAACTTTCAAGAAGGAACACTGATGTTAAGGTAAAGTTGGAGTTGACAGATCCATTATTCCTGGAGTTGGATTAAAATATGACTATTGAAGCCATCATAATGCATCAATTAATAGTGTTTTTTACACCACTCTGTGCCAAGCAGAGGATAAGTTAACTGTTGTTTTTTACTATAAAGAGCAATCTGTAAAACCTTATGCATGGTTTGTCAGCTATTTTGATCTGATTTTATCTTAAAAGGAAGTTTGATCCTGACTGCGATAGCTATTGTTCAATGTTTGACTTGATTTTATGTGTTCAAATTGTATTCCCTCAGGGTTCTGACAAATAAAGCAGTTGAAGCAAACGATGGGAAGCCACTGCCTCTAGTCCAGAAAGCTTTTATTGGTCTCACTGCTGGAGCAATTGGAGCTTGTGTCGGTAGTCCTGCGGATTTGGCACTGATTAGGATGCAGGCTGATTCAACCTTACCAGCAGCCCAACGGCGCAACTATAAGAATGCTTTTCATGCACTTTACCGTATTGTTGCTGATGAAGGTGTTCTGGCACTTTGGAAGGGTGCAGGTCCAACTGTAGTGAGAGCTATGTCGCTCAACATGGGCATGCTTGCCTCCTATGATCAGAGTGTTGAGTTATTTAGAGACAAATTTGGTGCTGGAGAAATTTCTACAGTGCTTGGTAAGATTATATTCTTTTCATATTTAGGTATCATGCGATAATTATGTTTCTATGATTTCTCCATTGAGAATTGTTTATGCATTTTGAGACATGAAGTAGTGTGGCATACTGTCACGTTATCTATAGGTCATGGACTCTGGCATCTTTAGTGCATGGGCTGCAGAGACAAAAAAATAAAATAAAATAAAATGCAGGGACTATGAATTAATTAGTGACTCAATGTAGAAGCACTATGGTCACTTTAACTGTTGATTCATGCTCTAAATTTAAGTTAAGCTCTCTGGGTTCGAATGGTCTATTGGCCTGTTGGAGGTAGCTGCATGATGGTAGGCCTGCTGAAAGTATTCCATTTGCTTAGTTTGTGCTCCAACTGATGGATTTGCATGGGCCTCCCTTACTGTTTTCCGTCAAAAAAGAAAAGAAATGACAAGAAAATGATGGATTTGCATCACATGTGTCGAGTACGCTGTGTACTGCCACCCAAATTGTTTTTAGTTTATATGCCTTTCATAGTTCGCTGTGCTCTTTAGTTTTATTTTGTGTTTTTTTTAATCGCGATGTTATGTTTGCTTTAACTTACATGATTTTGAATTTTGCTTGTAGGGGCCAGTGCTGTTTCAGGATTCTTTGCATCTGCTTGCAGTTTGCCCTTTGATTATGTGAAGACACAGATTCAGAAGATGCAGCCTGATGCCACTGGAAAGTATCCATACACTGGGTCTCTTGACTGTGCCATGAAGACCTTGAAGAGTGGAGGCCCATTTAAGTTCTACACTGGCTTTCCTGTCTACTGCGTCAGGATTGCTCCACATGTCATGGTAATGCAAATACTACGCAGCATTTCTCTGCTTACAGACAACTTTACATATTTCATGTTCTATCATACTTACCTCATGAGATCTCGTGTGCAGTTGACTTGGATATTCTTGAATGAGATCCAGAAGTTCCAGAAGCGTAAGGGCCTCTAAGAGCTGGTTGGTTGAGTCATGCTATACGTACCTAAGACATTATAATTGTCCCCCTGCTTTATAAGCCAGCAGTTGGTTCTGATCTTCTGATAGAGAAAATTTGAACTTCTTATTTACTATATGCTACCATGGTGCCTTGAGCCTTTGACACCAAATAATCATATCATTTATTGTATTTTGGAGAATTTCTGGGGGAGTTTTTTGGCTTGACATACACTATTGCTGGTAGGAAACACTACCAAGAGAAATACCACCACTGGATTCAACTCATCTCACTGGAATGGAGCCAGACATCAAACAAATTTTATTCAATCTATCTTTTTTTTGTAGGCCCTACAATGATCACCATGTGTAGTTAATACTTGTTACGCTTGCTTTTTTTTTTTTGTATAAGATACCATCATTTCGTTGGCTCTGTTGTGTATTACTGTACTGCGTTTGTTGATAGTGGACGTTTGTGTTGACCGTTGATGGACATGTCCTGCTTTAGAGAGGATTCTGATCTGAAGTCGTTGTGCCTAATCTGCTGAATTACCATGGCAGTATGGAAATATTACTTAATATACTTTTGCATGGGTTGGTTTTCTGTGGAATGTACTCACATTTAACAAATTAACATACTTTTCCTGAATTTTATTTGAAATTTCTGCGTACCTGATGGAACCATCGACCATCAATTACCCGCAGAAATTGCTGGTTTTGAACTTCAGATAGACAACAGTGACAAACAACATTCAGTTGCAGGGCATGCGTGGTTACTGGTTTGCTGTTGCCCATCTGTATGAAAGGTACGATTTTGGGCACATTTGTAGCCCTGAAACCCGTTTATCATGTGTTTGTTGTTTTCTTTCTGTGGTCGTACCTTTTCTTTTCATGCGCTGGAGTTATTTGTTCAACTCTAGAAGGTTGTACTCTTGCTACTCTTAATGGAATGACACGCAAATTTCTTAGTGTTCTAAAAAAATATTTATCATTGATAAACTCTTCCAAGTTACGCAAATTTCTTACGTGTTCTAAAAAAACATTTATCATTGATAAACTCTTCCAAGTTACAAGCATGGATTTTTTTTCCTTTTGGTATGATGTATGTACGGTAAGGTAGGAAGGTTGGATAGGTATCTGCTATTACATTGCTTGATCCTCTTTAATTCATTGAATTGAAGGGTAAAGACCACCGTTATGTTTTTACATTGTCCATCATGTGTTGTGAATGTGATGATGTAGGTCCATTTGGCTACGAGGTGGATTCAAAAAGGGAAAGATACTGGTACTTCTGGTGTACTCTAGTTTTAGCAGGATATTTCAGTTACGCGGTGGGTCCGTATCCTCTGCTGTAATATAGAGGAGCACTGTATAAACAGTTATCTGTGAGCGAGTGAAAAATACTTGACATAAATACTGTGGAACAAAAAAAATGCATTTAGCATGCTCAAATGAAGGGTTCTTTTATGATAAATGAGCTGCTTTTCCATGCTCAAAACCGAAGGGTAGTACAGGGGCGGACCCATGTAGTATCTAGGCTTTTACTCAATTTTGGTCCACAATGTATTGGATTAATCCCTACCATTGGTGCTCATACTAGTCTAGAATCAGTACATCGGGTTTAGACTTTTAACTGAATAACTTAACTTGCTTGTATACATAGTGTTTCTAATCAATTTTTTTTCTAGATCGGCACCTGGGTAGTACTACTACCACTCTAGAAAGAGAGTGAGCTGTGCAACCAGCGAATAGATAAAAGGTTAAGGACTGTCCACTGAGTCCTGGCCCCTGGAGCTGCATGTCAGCAATCACGCTCCTCACAAACACTTCTGGCCAGAAACATATCAATTATCATCAGTGACTATAGAAATGAGATCATGCACATTGCTTGTGACATTATCAAAAGCTTATAAGAGAACCTAAAAATTCTGATTGGCTTTATCTATGTAGCCTGAAATTGACAAAAAAGAAACTAAAATAGGATTACCCAGTTTAATATGGCAGGAAATCATATAGGACAATTTCTTTAGCTTCCTTTGGGGTTTGGGCATTAGTGGCGGCCACATTCTTTTTTCCACCGTACTGCTTCTGATCTCTGTGTTGGATCCGACGTGTAACTGTTGGATTGATCTCGGCTAACTGCATCTGAGATTTAAGGGGGCACGCTCCACCACGCGCCTTGATCGGGGGCATAACCAACAAGTTGGTTTTGGTCCCGTTCACTTAGCGACATATAAAAGGATTAGGGGACTCGGAAGGCTGATTACCCGCGTGTGGTTCTAGGCTAACGAACACCCCTAAACAAACCCGATCTCTCACAGGCGCTACGGTGGCGAAGACCAAGACCGCAGCCGCCGTCACCGTCATCAAGAAGACACCTCCATCCTCGCCCACGGCTCCTCTGCGACCACCGACCGGCTTCTACATCAACCGATCTACAACTACTCATGGCTTCCTCCAGTTCGGGTATGTTAATCACGCTTCCGCTCTAATGATTAGATTAGGTGTTCATCATATGAGATAGGGTTTAATGTTGCTTAGACTTAGATTTATGCCTACATTTGGTATCAGAGCAAACCTAGTCTCATTTTGAACCCAAATTAGTCACAACCGAACCGGGTTACATGTTTAGTATTTCGGTTTTAGCATTTAGAAGGAGGGGAATCAACAAATTTCGCAAAATCCCTAACGAAAATCCCCAAATCAGAATCCCCAAAATAGGAACCCTAAGAACCCTAAGATATGGCGGCGGAGACTTACGTGTTCATTGCTCCTTGTTTGCGTCTTGCCCATTGCTGGCCATTGTGCTCCCATGAAAGATCGCCGGCGCTCCCGTCTTGTGTGTGCTGGCCGCCTCAAGTCGAACTCTCAGCAGACGCGCTGCTTATTGCTTATCCTCATCAGCAGTCGCCGCTTGCTGGCCGGCTGCCGCCTCGCAGGCTGCGACCTCAGGCCTTCGCCGCGCTGCCTCAGCTCAAGCCCCAGAGCGCCAAGGCCCTATTACCGCCGCCGCTTTTTTTTTGATTGGAAAAGGAGAACTGAGCTAGGGTTTTCATTTGGATGTTTATGCCTTTTGGGGCCATCTGTGGCCATCCGTCGATCCTACTTCAATTGAATTGGGCCTACCGAGCAAAATAGTTTTTGGGCCTACTGTTTTGTGGTGAAATGTTTGGTTAAGTTATGTTTTATTGCATCGTTAACTTGTCTACTAAATTTAATGTTTAGCGAAGGCAATCGCTTAACGCCTAAATTTCAATAACAAGATATTATGTATAATGTTTCTCTAATTAAAATTGAACCAACGAGATATTTTAATTAGAGATTCTTTTATATTTTATTTGGCATTATGTATGCATATGATTATATTCTAACCAACGTTGTTTATAATCATATGTCGCCAGATAATATTGTTAAGTTCTTTTTCCATTTTACGCCTAACGGTGATATGGATTAGAACTGTAGTTTTGCATGTTGTTAATCAAACCAACGTAGGGTTAATTGCATGCAATATATCTTTATGTTATTTTAAATTTTTGCAAAGAATAAACGCTTCAAATGTTGCCGCCACAATAGACAACATTGAAGCGACTTACGGAAGCAATTTTCCGCTTGGAAAGAAAGAATATCGATTGTCCTTGGAGTTTTAGACCTTGATTATGCATTAAGGGTGACCCTCCCATTCCCCACCGACGGTGAGGAAAATTATGATGAGAAAAAGAAAACTTATGACACTAATGCTGAAAAATGGGAGCGGTCTAACCTTTGTCACTAATGATAATGAAGACCTCTATCTCGCTTGGGATCGGGAGCAATCCAGATTCAAAATGCTAAGGAGCACCGCTTCAGATTGAGGAGAAATTCAGAGGCTCCACTAAAGTCTATGCCAAGATTTTAATCCGAGGCTCTTAACCACTAAGTATGACGGGTCCCAGAGTATAAGAGAGCATATCATGATGATGACTAATATGGCAGAAAACTCAAGGGCATGGACATGGAAATATCGATGGTTTCCTAGTCCATTTTATTATGACCTCTTCCTTCCGACTACACCGCTTTTAAGATAAATTACAACACTCGAGAAGATAAGTGGAGCATGAGCGATTTAATCGCCATGTGTGTCCGAGGAGGAAGAGAGAATAAGGACCGAAAAGAAAGATCTTGTGAATCAAGTTGGCGGTCCTAACAAAAGGAAGTTCTCGGGGACTTCAAATCCAAGAAAAAGTCGCATTACTCCCCAATTCAGATAAGTCGGGGCCTAAGGTGCACAATACACCTAAGCCTCATGTTGCTCTATTTGGAGCACTTAAAGGATGAATGTCACTACGCAAGCGATCGGGCATTTTCGAAGGATTGTGTCGGTTTTCAAGTGGCTCGCAAAAAGGGTAATGATACAATAACATTTATTGATGAAACTCTTTATGCTGATTTCTCCTTAAGTCTTGGTGGATTGGCTCGGGTGCAAACTGTGCACGCTACCAACTCTTACAGGATTCCATACCGCGAGAACACTAAGAAAGGGGAGCGAAGTCTTAGAGTCACGGATGGAAAAGAAGCTGAAGTTGAATCAGTTGGATCTGTTTCATTAGTTTTAGATAGCGGCTTCATACTTCGTCTTAATAATGTAGTCTATGTTCCTTCCATAAGGAGGAATTTGATTTCGGTTTCTTTATTGGACGATGATGGTTTTAAGTGTAATTTTGGTAACAATAAGTGCATTATTGCATTTAATACAAATAATGTTGGTCTTGCTTTTAGACAAGACAAGCTCTATAAGCTTTCCCTTAATGAATCTCATGTATCTTTGAATGTATGTGATGCTAAGCGTAAAAATAATGATGAGACTTCTTCGAAACTGTGGCATTGTCGTTTAGGCCACATTTCGAGGGGGAGAATGGAGTGTCTCATTAAGGAAGACATTCTCCACCCATTAGATTTCTCTAACTCGCACCATTGCATTGATTGCATTAAAGGAAAATATGTAAAGCAAATAAAGAAGGAGCCACTCGCAAAGACATGACTATTAGAATTAATTCATACCGATATTTGTGGTCCTTTTCCTGTGACATCGGTGGATGGTTTTGATTCCTTCATTACATTCATCGATGATTTCTCCGTTATGGTTATATCTTTCCCATTAAAGACCGATCCGAGTCACTTGACAAATTCAAGATATTTAAGGTGAAGTTGAAAATCAAGACAACCTAAGAATTAAAGTGGTAAGATCGGACCGTGGGGAGAATATTACGGAGACATGCCCTTATGGGCAAATTTCGCCCTTTCGCTAAGTTCCTTCAGAAAATGGCATTATTGCCCAAGATTCTACACTGTGAACCTCAGCAGAATGGGGTAGCTGAGCGACGCAACCGTACACTTATGGATATGGTACGGAGCATGCTTAGCTATTCTACTTTGCAAACTGGTTTGTGGATGGAAGCACTAAAGACGGCCGCACATATTCTTAATCGGGTTCCCAGTAAATCAGTACCTAAGACACCTTATGAATTATGGACTGGGAGGAAACCAAGTTTAAAATATTTACGAGTGTGGGGTTGTCGTGCTGAAGCTAAGATATTTAATCCACATATTGGGAAATTAGATCCTAAGACAGTAAGTTGCCATTTTATTGGGTACCCTGAAAGATCCAAAGGGTATCGATTTTACTGTCCTGATAGGATAACTAAGTTTGTAGAAACAAGACACGCTGTGTTCTTAGAGAATGACGAGGACCTGGAGCCCAGGAAAATAGATCTTGAAGAGAAGCGGGTTTATGTTCCTTCACCGCTTATCCCAGAGATCTTTATTCCTGTGCCTCAGGTGGTTGCACCTCCAGTACAAAATACTGTTGTCGCACCCACTGTTGAGGTCTCTGAAATTCCTAATGTTGTACCTAATGATGAGCCTCAGCAGTCCCCTGCAATAGCTGTTGAACCTGTTAGAAGATCACAGCGAGAGAGAAAATCTGCCATCCCAAATGATTATGTTGTTTATATGAATGAGGATATTAATGATATAGGGAAGGTAGAAGATCCCACCTCTTATAAGGAGGCCATGATAAGTGAACATTCTTCTAAGTGGCTTGATGCCATGAAGGATGAACTAAAGTCTATGAGCACTAATGATGTATGGGACTTAGTAGAAATTTCGACGAGTCAAAAGCAAGAGGGTCAGTAAATGGGTCTACAAAACCAAGCATGACTCTAAGGGAAATATCGAAAGGTTCAAAGCAAGGCTTGTAGCAAAGGGCTTTTCACAAAGAGAGGGGATTGACTATAATGACACTTTTTCTCCTGTCTCAACTAAAGATTCATTCAGAATTGTTATGGCACTTGTAGCTCATTATGATTTAGAGCTACATCAGATGGATGTTAAGACAGCATTCCTTAATGGTGACTTGCAAGAAAACGTTTTCATGGCTCAACCGGAAGGTTTTGTTGTGGAAGGCAAGGAGCATATGGGATGCCGACTTAAGAAATCAATTTATGGCTTAAAGCAAGCGTCAAGGCAATGGTACCTCAAATTCGATAAGGTCATAAGGAATTTTGGGTTTAAGGAAAATGAAGTTGATAACTGCATATATGTTAAGTTCAAGGGGAGTAAATTCACCATCTTAGTTCTTTATGTGGATGACATCTTATTGGCTAGCAATGATAAAGATATGCTTTATGAGACCAAGAGATTTCTTTCATCTAATTTTGATATGAAGGATCTTGGTGATGCCTCTTACGTTCTTGGCATTGAAATTCACCGAGATAGGTCCAAAGGAGTATTAGGTTTATCTCAGAAGGCATACATTGACAGAGTACTAAAGAGATATAATATGCATAAGTGCTCTGGCTCGCCTGCTCCTATTGTTAAGGGCGATAAGTTTGGGACATTCTAATGTCCAAGGAACCAATATGAAACTGATCAGATGAAGTCGGTTCCTTATGCTTCAGCTGTCGGAAGCATTATGTATGCTCAAGTATGTACACGCATACGATTTAGCTTTTTGTAACCGGATGCTTGGCAGATATCAGTCAAATCCAGGACCGGACCACTCGAAGGCCGTTAAGAAAGTCTTGCGCTATATGCAAGCTACTAAGCATTTCATGCTCACATATAAGAATTCTGACAACCTTGAGGTTGTTGGTTATTCAGATTCAGATTTTGCGGGATGTGTTGATACTAAGAAATCCACGTCAGGTTATATCTTCACACTCACGAGGGAGCTATCTCGTGGAAAAGCTCAAAACAAACCCTTACGGCATCTTCAACGATGCAAGCTGAGTTTGTGGCATGTTATGAGGCTACTGGGCAGGCTGTATGGCTTAAGAATTTTATCCCGAGACTTAGAGTGGTAGACAGCATCTCTAAACCACTCACCTTATACTGCGATAACGAACCCGCAGTCTTTTATGCGAGTAACAACAAGTCAAGTGGTGCTGCCAAACACATTGACATTAAGTACCATGTTGTGAAAGATGTAATCCGTGATCAAACCATTAGTATCAAGCATATTAGTACTAAGTCAATGCTTGCGGATCCGCTTACTAAAGGCTTACCACCCAATATCTTTCGTGATCATGTTGTCGGCATGGGTTTAATGGAAAGCCTCTGATTCTGGATAAAAGGACCTTAAAGCAAACCAACTCCCATAAAGTATAATGAATATCCATTTCAAGATGGAATAGTACACTATAGGTACTGTGGTTGTATGACACTTCATTGGTCACGCAACGCATTACTTTGGTATGCTGTTTTATTGAGAATGGGCTTATGATGTTAGCCTTACGATCAAAGGGGAGAATGTTGGATTGATCTCGGCTAACTGCATCCGAGATTTAAGGGGGCACGCCCCACCACGCGCCCTGATCGGGGGCATAACCAACAAGTTGGTTTTGGTCCCGTTCACTTAGCGCCATATAAAAGGATTAGGGGACTCGGAAGGCTGATTACCCGCGTGTGGTTCTAGGCTAACGAACACCCCTAAACAAACCCGATCTCTCACGGGCGCTACGGTGAGCGAAGACCGAAGACCGCAGGCCGCCGTCACCGTCACCGCAGCACCTCCATCCTCGCCCACGGCTCCTCTGCAGCCACCGACCGGCTTCTACATCAACCGATCTACAACTACTCATGGCTTCCTCCAGTTCGGGTATGTTAATCACGCTTCCGCTCTAATGATTAGATTAGGTGTTCATCATATGAGATAGGGTTTAATGTTGCTTAGACTTAGATTTATGCCTACAGTAACACTAAATCCTGGGCATCACATCCCTACTTATCCATATTCCTTCATATTGTGAAGTATTTTTTATTGCATTGCAAATTGTTTATCCATTATTGAAGTTTTCTTTTGTATTATTTCTGTGTCAGGAAGTAATCAGAATTATTTTCTCCTCTCATTTTTCTAAGCTTATATCGTGGCATGCATGCAACTTTGTTAAAGAAGAAAGAATAAACACTACGGAAAAGTAGTTGCTGTGATTCTATGGGGCCAAAGGTTGTATTGTTTGGGGGAAAAAAATTAGGCAAATGGGTTAATTACTTGTATTTGTACTCAACAAGTGTCGTAGGGGTAGTCCACCGGCCCCAGCGACCCGGTGAACAGGATAGAAGCCCCCACAGGGGACCCAGAGGCCACAGGAGGGATCCCGAGAGTCGTCCGAAGGGTACAGGGGTGCCCCGAAGGGTCGCCCGAAGGCCGCAGGAGGGGCCTTGAAGGGGGCCCGAAGTCCTCGAAGGGGGCCCGAAGGCCACAAGAGGGGCCTGAAGGGGGTCCGAAGCGAGCTCGAAGGCTGCAGGGGGTGTCCACCAGCACCCCCAAAAGGCTACCTCGTAGGCACCAAGGACGCTTGAGGTCCCCTCGGGTCCAAAGCCGCTCAGCCAAGAGCGAAGGAAGAAGACAAGTGGACCAGGCACACCGGCTGGGTGAGCCAGGTCCACAGAAGCCCACCATGGACCAGAAGCTATGCATAGGGGTAGGAAAAGACCCTGCAGTCTCTGTGCAGGCAGTACCTTCCTAGGGGTAGAACAATAATTTCATGTACCCTATTAGTTGGCTATAAATAACCCCCCCCCCATGTAAGAACAGCAAGCTTTTTTTAGGCATTTAATATAATATACTTCTCCTGGCACCAGTCCCCTCTCCGAGGATCCTCCGACCACTCAGATATCAGGGGTCCCCTTTTCTCTACTGTCTAGTCTTTTCCGCTACGACAGTTGGCGCCGTCCGTGGGGACCGGTAGGAAAGCTACGAAGCCCAGACTCCGAAGCACTAGCATGGCCCCTCAGAAGAGGGCCAAGCCCAAGGCATCGGCAATGGCGGCTGCGACAAAGTACCCCAAGGCGGCGAAGTAGAAGCCTCAAGGCGCATGCGCTTCGCCCGTCCAGGCCGCGGAGGAGGAAACAAATAACTCCACGCGCAGAGGTATCACCAGGAGTGACACCCAACAAGCTGGCCCACCACCCGGGGAAGCGGGCGCAAGCCAAGGGTCGTACGAAACCCTACAGCAGGAACTGGCGGACCTTCGTCGGGGGATGGCGAACCTCCAACATCCACCAAAAACGGCCCTTGCGGCTCCGACAGTTGAACCTCCCGCCTGCCGCTCGGGGGACCCTAACTCCCGCTGAGCGTTAAGTGAAACGCTCACCGCCGCAAGGCTTCAAGATGCCCAAGGTCGCGCCCTTTCAGGGATGCACTGACCCCACGGAATTCCTCCGGGTATACAAGACCACTGTGGAGACAGCCGGAGGCGACAACACTACGAAGGTGAAGAGCATCACCCTCGCCCTCAAGGGCGTGGCGCTGACGTGGTTCTTCACCACCCCCCACTCTATATATGTGTGGGAGCAACTGCGGGACCTCATCTGCAACAATTTCCAGGGAAACTACACGGAGCTCAAGGACGTGGGGCACCTGTTCGCAATAAAATTGGCCCCAAGCGAATCCCTTCGCAGCTTCTTCAAGAAGTTTGTAGAGGTCAAATATCAGGTGAAGTGCGTCAACAAAATCACCATTATAAACGCAGCCACATGCGGGCTCCAGAAGGGCCCCCTGTTGGAGAGACTGGCTTGCAAGCATGTCCACACGGTGACGGAGCTCTTTGACAAGATGGAAGGGTACGCTTGGGCGGAGGAAGATAGTACTCGGAGAGGCACATCCCCCACATCCACCCTGAGCGCACCACCTGCAAAAGAAGGACCCACTACCGCCCTGGCTGGGGCACCCGCCAAGCCACGAGCCAAAGACTACCAGCAGAAGGGCCGGAATGTCTACCACGTAGATGGTGGCCCACCCCCCGAAGGAGGAAGACGCGGAGGCCGCTGGGGCCGTGGCCGCGACCGAGGATGCGGGTGAAACGGAGGCCATCAGCCCGACAACCGCGCTGGAGGCCCTTCGCCATTTTGTGATCTCCACGGCGAAGAGTCACACACGACTAGCGAGTGTCGTACCATTGTGGCTATGCGGGACTACATGCACTGTGAGCGACAGCCAGCCAAGCACGATAACAGAAGGGGGACCAATAACCAGCTTCCTGCACCACCACCAAGACCCTGCATAGAAGGAGGTTGAGGCGAGAGATCCTAGCAAAGCATCATCAACATGATCGCTGGAGGATCCTAGCTCAGCATACCCTCGACAAGACAACGTCGTCCATACGCCCGACAGATTCATCACCTCACAACATACCCCGTATCCAGCCCACCTCGCTACTCCGAAATACCAATCTCTTTCGGCCCAGAAGATGCTCAGGGTGTGTATTTCCCAAACCAAGACTACCTCATCATTTCCGCCAATATCACGGATTTCGAGGTCAAGCGCGTCCTCGTTGACAGAGGAAACTCGGCCGGCCTCCTGTTTGTAGACGCCTTCAACAAGATGATGATCCCTCGAGACCACCTGTCACCCCAGGCATACCCCTAATAGGCTTTGGAGGGAGGCTTGTGACGGCCCTCGGCCAGATCGACCTGGCCGTCGCATTCAGTGATGACTTCGCATCCCGGACCGAGGTCGTCATGTTTAACGTCGTTCAAATGCAAAACCAATACAACGTCATCCTCGGCCATGCTACGCTCAACACCTTCGGTGCCATAGCTCACCAAAACTACCTGTGCATGAAGATCCCCGCACCAGAAGGCATAGTCACCGTGCGAGGGGAACAGGGCCTCGCAAGGCAGACGGAGCTAGAAGCACTATCGTTAGCCCGACATGTCCACACCGTCAGCCCGGACAAAAAAGATCAACTAAGCCCACCTTCAGCGAAGTGGACACCAAAGCCAAAGCCGCAGGGGCAGCTTCGGATAGTCTCCCTAAAGGACGACTCCCCAAAGAGGACAGTGGCCCTTGGGGCGGAGCTCCCAGCGGAGGCTCACGACGCCATCCTTGGAGTAATCCGCAGCAACATGGATGTCTTCGTCTGGGGCCCAGAGGACATCCCCAGCGTGGCACAGGGAACAATCGAGCACCGCCTAGCCATCCGAAGCGACGCATTGCCGAAGAAACAAAAACTGTGGCGCATGTCCACCGACCGGTTAGAAGCGGCAAAGAAGGAGATTGCCAAGCTGCTGAAGGCTAGTGTCATTCGTGAGATCAAACATTCAGAGTGGCTAGCCAACCCCGTCCTAGTACAGAAAGAAACGGGCAAATGGCGCATGTCCGTCGACTTCACCAACCTTAACAAGGCATGCCCGAAGGATGATTTTCCCTACCCCGCATCGACCAATTAGTGGATGCCACTTCGGGCTGTGAGCTGATGAGCTTCCTGGACGTCTACTCCGGGTACCACCAAGTCCTCATGGCAAAAGAAGATGAACCAAAGACCGCGTTCATCACCCCCATAGGAACATATTGCTACACTCGCATGCCCTTCGGCCTGAAGAATGCGGGCACAACCTTCACTCGCCTCATCACCAAACTATTGGCCGGCCAGCTTGGCCGCAATGTAGAAGCATACGTGGATGACATAGTAATCAAGAACAAGATCGTAGGCATGCATCCAAGCGACCTGCAAGAAACCTTCGTCAGCCTTCGGGCGGAGGGAATCAAGCTCAACCCGGAGAAATGTGCCTTCGGCGTAAAGGCGGGCAAGCTCCTAGGGTTCCTTGTATCCGAGAGGGGTATCGAGGCTAACCCGGAAAAAATTAGGGCCGTCCAAGAAATGAAACCCCCTCACACCGCCTGCAAGGTGCAAAAGCTGACAGGGCGCCTCGCTGCCCTTAGTCGATTTCTGTCCCGCTCGGCGGAAAGGGCTTTGCCATTTTGCAAAACACTACGAGGAACGGAGCCGTTCCGATGGACGAACGACTGCCAGAAGACATTCCAAGAGCTGAAACAATACCTCACCCAGCTGCCAAGCCTGACCAACCTGTAGCAAGGGGCAGACCTTCTATTATACCTCGTCGCCTCTTCCTCAACGGTGAGTGCAGTCCTTGTCCAGCAAAGCAATGGCCAGCGCCCAGTATACTATGTCTCGGAGGCCCTCTAGGGGGCCAGGGTCCGATACACAGAGCTCGAAAAGTTAGCATATGCCCTACTCATGGCCTTGTGCAAGCTCCAGCACTACTTCTTGGTGCACTCCATCACAGTCCCAACGTCTTACCCGCTAGCATTGATGCTCCAGAACAAAGATGCCTCGAGCCGAATAGGCAAGTGGGTAGCTGAGCTAGCGCCCTTCGACATCACCTTCATGGCACGAACCGCCATCAAATCACAGGCTCTGGCAGACTTTGTGGCCGAATGGACCCACACACACTGAGGGACAGCTACCTACCCCAATCGAGGCACCTTGGATGATGTACACCGATGGATCTTGGTGCGCTGCCGGAGCCGGCGCGACGGCCATTCTAGTCGCCCCGCCTCGACTTCCCGACAACAAATAACGCCTCAGAGTACGAGGTGCTCTTGTTGGGCCTCCGCAAAGCTAGGACGCTGGGAGCAAAGCGTGCAATCATCAAAAGCGACTCCCGCCTGGTGGCAGGACACTTCGATAGATCGTTTACGGCAAGAGGGCCTGAATGGCTAGTTACCTGGCCGTGGTACAAATAGTGTCGACACACTTCCTCGGCATCACCGTCCAAGCAACACCAAGGGCCGACAACGAGGCGGTGATAGGTCGGCAAAATGGCGATTCAGGCAACCCCCCCCTCAAGTCTACTACGAAACATCGCGCAGACTCATTGCACAAGGGCTACGCTCGAAGCACAAGGGGCTGTGTGTGCAGTGCTCCTCGCAGGTGACGAACCCGAAGATGCAGTCGAAGCAAAGCGCCTCCGGCACAGGGCCAGAAACTACCATGTCATCAGCGGGGAACTCTACAAGGGGGCATCTGCGCCCCCTTCCTAAGGTGCCTATCCCCAGAAGAGGGTCAATCCCTCCTGAAGGACATCCACGAGGGCCTCTGCGGCGTGCACCAAGCACCCCAGGGCCTCGTGGGTAAAGCCTTCCGCCAAGGTTTTTACTAGCCAACCGCACTCCGAGACGCGCAGGATCTCGTTCAACGCTACCAAGGGTGCTAGTGGGCCAGCCGACACACAAGAGCACCTTTGGTCCCGCTACAGCCCTTGCCTCCTGTGTGGCCCTTCGCATGGTGGGGGCTCGACATCATCGGACCATACCCAACGGCCAAGGGCAGTCTTCGCTTCGCGTTCGTCGCCATTGAATATTTCTCCAGATGGGTCGAAGCCGAGCCAGTCGCCAAAATCATGGCTGCGGCAGCACAGCGCTTCGTATGAAAAAACATAATATGCCGGTATGGGGTACTGCAGGACATCATCACTAACAACGACACCCAGTTCGACTTGGCCACATTCTGAGTATTCTGCCAAAACCTGGGCATAACGGTATGCTTCGCATCCGTAGGACACCCCGAATCCAATGGGGTGGTCGAGTGAGCCAATGACAACTTACTAGAGGGCCTGAAGAAACGCCTGGTGGGACTTCCAAAGGGACTCTGGCCTGAGGAGCTCCACAAAGCCCTATGGACACTTCGCACATCGCCAACAAGGGTTACGAGCTTTTCTCCGTTCAAACTCCTCTTCGGCGATGAAGCCATGACCTCGGGGGAGTTCACAGCCAAGTCTCTCCGAGCAACGTCCAAAGCCGACCCGGCCAGACGGGAGACCTCCCTCGACCTCCTCGAAGAGCACCGCGTACATGCCATACCAACCATGGCAAAGTACAGTGAGGGCATCACACGAGTGTACAACCGAAAAATCAAGATTCACCCCTGGCACTAGGCGACATGGTTCTCAAGCGAGTTGCAAATCCAGCGACCATGGGCAATTTGGAGTCCAAATGGGAAGGGCCATACATCAACACCCGCGGCACTCGGCCCGGTTCCTTCTACATCGCAACACCAGAGGGACAACAATTGGGCCACACATGGAACACAAAGAGCCTTCGAAAATTCTATCCTTAAGGACTGTAAAAACCGGCTGCGCCCGGCAATTCGCCCCCATTGCTTTTACACAGCGTGGGCATGTACAAAAACAAGTGTAACCCATGGCATTTTGCCCCCGTCTAATGAACAAGCATTAACAAGCTCACCAGTGGCAAAATACACCGCACATGGCCTTCGGCCCCGGTGCACACCGATGCCCTCCGTAGGCACGAGTGTATAAACCAAGACACTGCGCATGGCCTTCTGCCCCGGTGCACACCTATGCCCTCCGCAGGCATGAGTGTATAAACCAATACACTGCGCATGGCCTTCGGCCTCGGTGCACACCGATGCCCTCCGCATGCATGAGTGTATCAACAGCCACCGCGCATGGCCTTCGGCCCTGGTGCACACCGATGCCCTCTGTAGGCATCAGTGTATAAACAGACACCGAGCTTGGCCTTCGGCCCTGGTGCACACCGACGCAATAAACAGACACCGAGCTTGGCCTTTGGCCCTGGTGCACACCGACGCCCTTCGCAGGCAACGGTGTGTAGACGAAGATGCCGCACAAGGCTAACCCCGGCACGGCACTGGGTCCTGGGACCAAGGCGCACCATGGAGGGATGGCGTCGATCTTCGCTTCCCCCTCGCAAAAAGATTGGGCTCCCTGGAGCCCTATCTAAAAAAGAATGGGGGACGGCGGCTTTGCCTCCCCCCTCGCAAAAAAAAGTTAGGGCTCCTCGGAGCCCTACCTAAAAAAGTATGGGGGACGGCGTGAGGCTTCGCCTCCCCCTCGCAAAAAGATTGGGCTCCCCAGAGCCCTATCTAAAAAAGAATGGGGAACAGTGCGAGACTTTGCCTTCTCCTCGCAAAAAGAAAGTTAGGGCTCCTCGGAGTGCTACCTAAAAAAGTATGGGGGACGGCACGAGGTTTCACCTCCCCCTCACAAAAAGGTTGGGCTCCTCGGAGCACTATCTAAAAAATTATGGGGGACGGCGCAAACCTTCGCAGTGCAAACCACCCCCCCCCCCCGCGCAAAAACAAGGAAGACAATACACAACAATCATAGTATTAATCACATACAAAGTACACAAGCATCGAACAGCATGGCCCAGACAATGGACATGCGTTACAAATATACTCAGCCCTGCAACATACGAGGCACATCAATACCAACGATTACAACCCAACCTCACTACACAGCTGCACACAGCACAACATAAACACACCGTGACACAACTATGGGACAAAGTCCCACACCTCTGCACGCGTCGCCCACTTCAGCAAATCCTCATCTAAGGGCCCTGTCGGCCTCACAGCTTGGCAACCCCGAGAAAGCCCGTATCTCCTCACGCGCCCTTGCCGCCTTACGCTCCCAAAAAAGCCAGAATTCCTCCATAGAGCCACCCGGATTCGCCTTCTTCCACTGCTGCCACTTGGCGCTATGATACTCTACGCCCCGGTAGTACACCTGCAGGGGCCAGACGGACAAGAGACTAGGCTCGTCCTTCAACCCCCGCATCGGGGCCATAGCCTTACTCCGCCCTCCGGGGGGTCGGGGCCCCCGCCGGGCGGGACGTTTGAATAGGCGCTGTTCACCCTGCGTAAGTCACTAAAAAGCATAAATAACCAGAGCTAGGGACACAACCACCATTCGAAAAATCTCATTTTCATTAAGGAGAGGCCATTACACAAAAAAGGGGTCAACCTCTACAAAAAAACGCTCTGAGGTGCAGCAAACAAAAGCGGAGCGTACAACTACAAAAAAATTTAGACCCTAGCTTTCTAGCAGCAAGCGGCGGGGTCACACCTTATCACTGTGGGCGGACCCCTGCTTGCCAGCCTTCTGATCCTCCGTCGGAGCCCCCGCCAGAGCCTTCCCCTTTGCCTGTTGGGCCTGAACCACCCAGAAGGACTCCGTCACAGCCTCATAGCCGTGTAGCGCCCAGAAGTACTGCTGAAGGACTTTGCTAGCCTTCCGCATCCGACGCTGCGTGGCGGCAACCTCCTCGGCAGTGGCAACTACAATGGACCAGGCGGCAAGGGCATCCAGATGAGCACACCTCGCCTTGTCAAGGGAGGTAAGGGTCGTCAACCAAGCAACCTTCACGCAATGATCACCGTATGTGTGAGCCGTGGGCAGGCGCACTTCGCCGGCACGCCGGAGATGCTCCAAGGTTATGTCCATCTCGGCCGGACGGTAACGCCTCGCAGGAGGGATGACGCCAAGCTCCGTCACAGCTTCCTCAAGAGCCTCCATGGCCTTCTAGGCGGAGAGACCAACAGTGGTCTACAGCTCCCGCTCCGCCTGGATATCCTCCTCAAGGGTTGCTCGGACGCCCCGTAGATCCTGCACATCACCTCGAAGTATGGTGCACTCTACTTCTAGGTCCGCCACCCGAGCCTCCAAGGTCTTGACCCTCTCGGAAAGATAGTCACGTTCGGCGCTCAGGGCCACGCTCTGAGCGTGCTCCGCATCGACCATCTGCTGAATCTCGGCGAAGCCATGGGAAATGTCATCATTAATGGCCGGCGATAGCATCAAGGTCTGCACACACAGCAGAACGTCAGAACAAAAAATATATAAAATAACGAAGAGCAGGTAAACCAGGCAAAACAAACCTTCGTGGAATTCGTCTCGATGCTTCAAAACATATCCCTCAGCGACATCTTCCGAGAGAATTCCCGCACAAGGGGCGAGGCGGCAAAATCAGCAACCGCCTCGCAAACACTAGCGGCACCCTCGCTCACATTGAAGGTGGCGCAGCACAATGGACCCAAGTCCACCGCCCCATGCTTGGCCAAGGCGAACCTTGGCGCGCCTCAAAACCCGCCGAAGCGGAGTCAACACAACCCCCCTTGCCACCCTCATCGCTCATCATTGCACCACCAACAAAAGTCAAACCAGCACTCCCTGACAGTAAAATAACAACAAAATGCTTACCAGTAGCCAAGCGCGGGGGTAGCTGGGGCATCCCTGAGGCCTTCGGCGTCCCCTCCATAAACATGCGACGGGGTGTCGACGCTGGTGGACTCCTCCACAACAAGGCGCGTTACACCAAACGTGCCTATCGCCTTGTCCACCTCTGACATAGTACAACCAATGCCCCCCCTCGCTTCGGCACCCTCCACGGGCAAAAAGACGCGCTCGTCGGACGAAGAGCTGCTGGACACGGAGCACTCAATCCGCTCTGGGGTGCCTTCGTCCACCCTCTTAGTCGGTCGCTCCGTGAAGTTCTCCATACTATGCGAAGGACCGCTGCCATCACGAGGGTAGGCGACGCGAAGGGGAGTCGCCGCAATCGGGCCCGCGCCTTCGACCTCGGGCACGTGGGCATGCTTCTTCTTCCCCGCATCGGGGTTTGGGCGCTCAGACAGACGAACCGACGTGTCATATGCGCGATTCAAGCGCGCCTCCTTCACAACCACGCAACGCTTCGCATGCTCTCGCCCGTGTAAGGGCCCAAGAGCAGCTCCGCGACGCGCGCTGCTTCGGCAATGGGCACGACTATCAGGATAACCACGCTCCGATTAGTCTAAACACCATGAAAAATAGGGCAAGAGGCCAGACAAAAATGAAACCATACATTCACACCCTTCCACAGTAAGGACGGGGAGCTCGGACTTTGGAGCCCTGAGCTCCACCCTCCACTCCTTGGCTAAAGGCCAAATCCCAAAGACACAAAACTCCTCCACCAGGTCCCACGTGGAAAGCCGCCTCGTGGTATCCAGTAGGACATGGAGGAGGGCCTCCTCCCTTGAGGTAAGAACAATCTCAGGAGTAGCGATAAGCTGTATCAGCCCACCTGAGATTGGAGACCGTCCTTCGCTAGACAAGTATGGTAGAACCACCTCCGCGTCCAGTCCGTCTCCCAACGGTTGCGCACTGCCGGGGCAGGGACATACATTTGACACCATGCCTTGGGTTGGAAATTGACACTGTCAAAATTGAGTATCTCGATCGTACTTTTCTTCTTCTTTGGCTGACAACGCCCATCGTGAAGATAGGCGAACAGGCGCCCCTCACCACTGGCTCGGCTGATCTCAGCATCCACTCGAAGACCCCCCGCTTTACGATGGAGTTCGGCGTCTGTTGCGCCAACTCCACTCCGTAAAGTCGCAGCACCGCGGAGACGAGCTTGATGCAGGGAATCCGAAGGCCGGCATCGAGGAAAGCAACGAAAACAACCGCCTCGTCAGCCCGGGGCATGGGCACTGTCTCTAATCCAGGAGCACGGACCTTCGCCAGACTCTCCAGCTTGCCCTCATCCACGAGGGCTTGAAGAACAAGGCTCGTCATGTTGGACCTCCCTAGATCGCTTGTGTACACGGGTCACCCCTCGCTCCTTGCTACACTTCGTCATATTCGAAGATCCCAGCCCGAACCCTCGCAACTCACTAAGTGCCGCAAAGAAAGCAAGAAAAGCAAGAAAACAAGATAGCGACAGGGGGGGGTCACCCCTTATTTATACCCACCAGAGACACCAACGGACAAATTGGGGGGGGGAGGGACTGAAGAACCACGCGTCAATCCCACCGTGATGCGTGGCAACCATAAAACAACCCCACTAGCACCATTATGATACACAACCACCACCCACTATGCACGCCCCCCAAAGGGGCACCATTATTGCTGACCGGCGCGCAGCACCTGAGCAAACACCAACGCCATCAACTACACGCCCCCCTCCCCCCCGCGAGGACGACTCCGAGGCCAACCTCCACAGAACCAGAAGCTGTACAAACAACGCTTCGCCAGACCTAAGGGGACAGTGTGCCTAGATCCTTCGGGAGAAAGGCATGGTTTTAGCCATGACGAAGAAGGACCTCGATCGATAGGGGCTTGTCGTAGGGGTAGCCCACCAGCCCCAACGATCCGGTGAACAGGATAGAAGCCCCCATAGGGGACTCGGAGGCCACAGGAGGGACCCTAGGAGTTGCTCGAAGGCCGCAAGAGGGGCCCCGAAGGGGGAGCGAAGGTGGCCCGAAGGGGGACCCAAGGCCATAAGAGGGGCTCAAAGGGGGTCCGAAGGTGGCCTAAAGCGAGCTCGAAGGCTGCAGGGGTGTCCACTGAGACCTCGAAGGCTACCTCAGAGGCACCAATGGCCTTCGAGGCCCCTCGGCCCAAGCCGCCTTGACCAGAGTGAAGGGAGAGGACAAGTGGACCAGGCACATCGGCTGGGTGAGCCAGATTCACAGAAGCCTACCATGAACCGGAAGCTATGCATAGCGGTAGGAAAAGACCCTGCAGTCTCTGTACGGGCAGTACCTTCCTAGGGGTAGAACAATAATTTCATATACCATGTTAGTTGGCTATAAATAGCTCTCTCCCCCATGTAAGAACGGCAGGCTTTTTTTGAGGCATTTAATACAATATACTTCTCATGGCACTGGTCCCCTCTTTGAGGATCCTCCGGCCACTCGGATATCGGGGGTACCCTTTTCTCTACTGTCTGATCTTTTTTGCTACGACAACAAGAAAGTGTCCCCTCGTGCTTTCGAAGGTTGATATACATGACATTCCTTTTGTTTATGTTCTGGAGATCAGTGACCACGGGGAAACAAAAAGGGCACTTTTTATTTATTAAACTCTTGGGAAAAAAGTATAGCGATCCATCACAAGCTTGTCTGAAAAAGCTAGCGTAATGTTATTTGATATCATCTTTCAAATCATCATCACATGAGAGCCAAAGAAAAAAGAAAAATTTAAACAACTTCTGAGAAATATATGAACTCAGAGTTATAGATTACAGCTACTCCAATTAATCCAACAGATTTTTGTTGCTTCCCTCTTTTTTTTAGAGAAAATTCCCTACATTCCACTGAAATTACCCGATTCCTTCCATGCCACTGAAAAACAGTTTGATTCCTTGTATGCCACCGTGTTTTTCGTTCGTTCTCTTTCATGCCATTTCCGCCACCTTCGTTAGTTGAAGTCGCCGTTAAACCCAAAAAAACCCCATCTTCTTCCTTCTCTACTATCCTCAACCCCCTCTCTTTTCTCTCTCCTTCCCCCACTGGCCACTACCTCCCCCTCCCCCCTCTCTCCCTATTTGTTCTCAGTCGGGCGTGGCTACTCGCAGCTGCCAACTGCCGCTGCCCACGACAAGACCCCACTGCCCTTCCTCGTCCACCACACGGGCGGGGCGTTGGCACCCCACCCTACCAGCGCGACCCTCGAGGATCACAACACCTCCTCCCCCTCCCCTCTCTCTCTCTCTCTCCCTATTCTCGGCCGGGCATGGCTACCCGCAGCCACCAATAGCCGTCACTCGAGACAAGCCCCCACCGCCCATCCTCCACCACACGGGCGAGGTGCTTGCACCCACCCTGCCGACGTGGCCCTCGAGTATCTCCTCGCCGCCTACGATTGCGACATCCAAGAGCTACTAATCGACAATCAACACTTCGCCGCCACCCACGTTGCGCTCCAGTAAAAGGGGCGGAGGATCTGAGCGTGTGATTTTTGGATCTTGTTGTGTGTTTCTTTGTTGTTCTTTTCTGATTTCGTTTATGTGATGTTGCACATCGGTTCCAGCAGAAAAGGAAAAGAAAAGAGGAAGAGTAGAAGGAGGAAGAGGATGAAGAAGAAGGGCAAAATAGTCTTTTCGTGTGTCAGTCGACAGATAAGGTGACGGAAATGGCATGAAAGAGAACAAAGCAAAATTTGGTGACATACAAGGAATCGGACTTTTTCAGTGACATGAAAGAGATTGGGGTAAATTTCAGGAGCTTATAAGGATTTTTCTCTCTCTCTTTCTCTTTTTACTCAGAGTCCTTAGAAGAGTTTAATAGTTGTCAGGACATACAGGTGGCATCTGAAGGCTCTGAGCCAAAAAAAAAAAAGGACTAGCACAAAGAATAATTTAAGTGGTGCCCCACCAACCTTTTCCTACGTGGCGGATAGCTGCAATTTGCCTGTGAAATGTGGAAATGTCACGCTACACCGACTTTCTAGTCCAACTCAGCAAGGGGAATAGAATTGTCAAACAAAATTGGACATCAAATTATCTTCCAACTAATTGGAAGTGTCATCACAGCAGAACAAATTGCAGAAAAAGAGAACCCGTCCACCAACCATGCACAAGTACCCTTACTCAGAACCAACGGCTAGGATAACATCACAACCCGCATCGAATGGTCTAGGATTAATCCACGTCATCAGTGCCCAATTAGTGCTAGGCCATCACATACAACTGTACCAAATAAACATTTTTTCTTCACAAGGGAAATTAATTAATCATGAGAAGAAATACTAAAATGATCACCAAGAAGTCAATGTTTGTTGGAAATTAATCTAGACTTGCCAAGTAATAGGGCGTTAGGATCCTGATGCAATTAGCATCGGATCAAAATTAGTTTGTTTCCTTTGTTAGGCTTTCTACGTTTAGTTTTTGGCTTGGTTAGCAAGTTGATTAGGTAAGCTTTAAAAGGACGTGTAATCAGATGTTTTTTAATGAGAGAGAGTAGAGAAGAAAGAAAGTTATAGGCAGTTATGCAGCACAAAAAACTCATCTACGTTCATCTTGGTGTGTGCGTTCTAGAGAGAAAACAATGAGCGAGTTCTCTCCAGGAGCTGGGCCAACATTTGGTATCAAAGCGGGGTTGTGCCACGCATAGCGATGGATCGGCGGAGCCACGTTCTGGCGGCAAGCTCGGTGGCACAGCGGCGCATCGGGCGTAGGCGGGTATGTTGGTTCTGCACGCGAGCGGAGCATGCGGCTCCGCGATGAGGAGAGCCGGCGCATTGGGCGGAAGTGTACAGGCACTGGCGACAAGGCTGGCTGCAACACCGTGCACTAGGAACATGACGGTGGAGGTCCGCACGACAATGGTGAGGCCAGCGCAATGCGTCGGAATCACACGTGACGTGCGCACCGGCGGCGGCGACGTGATCGCCGCGGAGTAGGCCGACGACGGTAGTCTCCACCGGAGGTGGAGGCCGACGGCGATAAGGTGAGGTGATGCAAAGCCGTCGAGAAACGAATCGGCATGAGACCGACAAACGGCGATGGCATGGAGGCCGTCATCGCAAAAAGAATCGGAGGTCGGAGTCACCCGGTGAGTCGTGCCACCGGTGACGAAGCTGTGGCTGCAAAGAGGTAGCGCTGAAGAGTGGAGTCGGCATGTCTCCCAAATACCTGTTATCAAGGAGCGTCGTCGACAACCAGCAAGGCAAGATGGCATTGGCGGCCATCTCCGTATCTCCGGGAGAAGAATTGCCAGGTGTATGGGCTGCTGTGGTGCCCATGTTCATGGTCGCTGATGACGAAGGTGAATGTATTATCCCTCAAGAGTGATCGGGTGGTGAGGACGACTGTACTATCCCTCAAGGAGTGAACCATGTGGTAGAGAAGCGGCTGCATGAGTTCGACGACACATAAAGGGAGCTTGTGTTGCTAACTCGTGCCGAGTGGGAAAACAAAACTTCTTAGAGATGCATCAGAAGATCGGCCTTCGAGATGTGAAGAAGAGGCAAGTCTAGATTAGGGGGAGACTGTTGGAAATTAATCTAGACTTGTCATGTAGTAGGGCGTTAGGATCCTAATGCAATCAGCATCGGATCAAAATTAGTTTGTTTCATTTGTTAGGCTTTGTATGTTTAGTTTTTGACTTGGTTAGCAAGTTAACTGGGTAGACTTTAAAAAGATGTGTAATCAGATGTGTTTTAATGAGAGAGAATAGAGAACAAAGAAAAGTTGTAGGAAGTTGTGCAACAAAAAAAAAGTCATATGTATTCATTTTAGTGTGTGCGTTTCAGAGAGAAAACAATGAGTGAATTCTCTTTGGAAGCTGGCCCAACAATGTTTTTTCTTTAAGAGCTAGTACCACACTCCCAACAGCATCCCATCCCCCGCCCCGCGGGCGAGAGCTAGCTAGCGAGGTTCTTGCCTTCTTGCTCGTCAACGGTGCGGATGGCAAGCAAGATAGGCAGCGCTGGCGGTGGCCGGGAGGGGAACAAGGCGCTGCTGCTGGGGCGGTTCGAGGTCGGAAAGCTGTACCACGCGCGCAACGCGGCCACCGACGAGGAGGTGGCGATCAAGGTGGTGGAGAAGGAGAAGATCGTCAAGTCCGGGCTGGCGGCGCACATCAAGCGCGAGATCGCCGTGCTCCGGCGGGTGCGCCACCCGCACATTGTGCAGCTCTACGAGGTGATGGCCACCAAGTTGCGCATCTACTTCGTCATGGAGTACGTGCGCGGCGGCGAGCTGTTCGCGCGCGTTGCCCGGGGCCGCCTGAAGGAGGACGACGCGCGGCGCTACTTCCAGCAACTCGTGTCCGCCGTCGCTTTCTGCCACGCGCGCGGGGTGTACCACCGGGACATCAAGCCCGAGAACCTCCTCGTCGACGACGCCGGCGACCTCAAGGTCTCCGACTTCGGTCTCTCCGCCGTCGCCGACCAGATGCGCCACGACGGGCTCTTCCACACCTTCTGCGGCACGCCGGCGTACGTCGCGCCGGAGGTGCTGTCCCGCCGCGGGTACGACGCCGCCAAGGCCGACCTCTGGTCCTGCGGCGTCGTGCTCTTCGTCCTCATGGCCGGCTACCTCCCTTTCCAGGACCGCAACCTCGTCGGCATGTACCGCAAGATCCACAAGGGCGAATTCCGCTGCCCAAAGTGGTTCTCCACGGAGCTCATCCGCCTCCTCCGCCGCGTCCTCGACACCAACCCGCAGCGCCGCGCCACCGCCGACGAGATCATGGAGAACGATTGGTTCAAGATCGGCTTCCGCCGCTTCTCCTTCCGCATCGAGGAGGACCGCTCCTTCACCTGCTTCGACCTGGACGACGGCGCCGCCGACGCGTCCACCTCGCCGCCCGACACCCCGCGGACGACTGACAGCGGGTACGCTCCTTCCGAGCAACCAAGAAAGGCGGGAGGGCTGACGTCGTGCGGGTCGGCGCCGTCGTTGCTGGATTTAGGGAGCTCCGATCTGGGCGGGAGCATGCGGCGGCCGTCGAGCCTGAACGCGTTCGACATCATCTCGTTCTCGCCGGGGTTCGACCTCACAGGGCTGTTCGAGGACGGCGGGGGCGGGGGCAGCGCGGGCGACCAGCAGCACACCGCGCGGTTCGTGTCTGCGGCGCCGGTGGAGCGGATCCTGGCTGCACTGGAGGGGACGGCCGCCGCGGCGGGCATGGCGGTGCGGGCCAAGGACGACGGGTCGATCAGCATGGAGGGGACGTGGGAGGACGAGTACGGCGCGCTGGCGGTGGCCGCGGAGATCTACGAGCTCACGCCGGAGCTGGTGGTGGTGGAGGTGCGGCGCAAGGCCGGCGGCACCGCCGAGTACGAGGAATTCTTCCGGGCGCGGCTCAAGCCCAGCCTCCGCGAGCTCGTCTGCGACGACCGGCCACGCGTCGATTCCGACGAGCTCTCTCGGAGCCTATGATCGCTGCGTCCATGCATGCATGCACGTTCCCCTGTTTGACTGGTGGTTTGTTTTGCGTACTTTATTTAATTCTTGTAAGTATACGTACGTACATATGCAAGGGAGTATCTGTATACGTATATACATATACACAAAAAATATTTTTGCAGTGCTGTGGATGGTATTTAATTTCGAAGGTTCCATGGCACTGTTTTTGTAAAGGAAAAAAAACAAAAAGAGAGAAATGTATCTCTTATATAGTATAGTATAGTATACTTGTGTTGCGTGTTAGGAGATCATGCGTGTGATTGTGTTAAACTCTGAGATTTGTTGTTTGTTGATGTATGAGTCACTGTATTTGGAGAAAGAAATGCAACCGATTCATTTTATTACAAAACTCAGAGTCTTCATACAGTAGCCACTGACAATTTTATGCCATCATGCATGCATGCATAAGATAAGATCAGATTAGATCACAAGCATAACTTGTCATACTAGCAGCTACCAGATTAATAGCCACGTAGTACATATGACAATTCACAATCACTTCAGGTCATACTAGCAGCTACCAGATTAATAGCCACGTAGTACATATGACAATTCACAATCACTTCAGAAAGTACTTGTGTTCTTCAATTAACCACAATTTGCTTTCGCTTACACTAAAACAGAGTAGAAATAAGGGCAACATTAGGAGTCGGACGTATAAGTGGGAGCTCCTACCTATACGGTCCGATCCGAGGTGCATCACGATGGAATTCCAAGGTTTCGTAAACTCATGGCTTTTGTTACAAGTGGAATTCTAAGGGAGCTTTTGCTGAACTGAGGGCCGACTCCATCTAGCTTTTTCTTTCCGTAAAGCTAGAAAGTTTAGAAAACTCCAATTCGGTCAAGCCGCTTGTGGTGCATGCAATAATCACGTGCATTGTGTTCACCTGAACGTACTTGAAGGGAAGGAATAATAGCATGGTGCAGGTTTGAGGATTTCATGGTTATGGACAATGTTGCGCTACCACAATCTAGTTTTATAGGTTTGGATGAACAGGGATTAGACTCAATCCCTTCGTATGGGTAAAGGAAAACAGGATTGGTTGGCCTGATCCCTATCTACCCAAATTAGCCTGTAAAAATAGGGTTAGACAGGACTAGAAGCTCCCATCTGTACGGTCCTTCTGTGTCGACGTCTATATGTAGTACAACTGTTCCACCATTAAAAGGTGCGTGTATATGATACACAAAACACAAGGACATGTGTATGACGCACATGAGGAACTGCACATACATGTACATGTACACATCGCAGTTGTAACTTGTACGAGTAAGCACCATAAAATACTTTAGTATAAACAAAATCGCAAAACCACTAGGCATGCAACATCCTCCGGACACGATTGCAATATCCCCGGATAACGGTTGTAACATCCCTAGACAACAGTTGCAACCTCCTCGGACAATAGCTGCAACATCTCTGGACAATGATTGCAACATCACAAATCAAAACAAGAAAAAAACGCATTGGAAAAAAATTGCGACATCGCCGTGAACTGTATGCAACATTTTTTTTCTATAGATGCAACATTTTTTTTCTATAGATGCAACACTTGTAACATCCCTAGATAACGGTTGCAACATCCTAGGATAATGGTTGTAACATCTCCGGACAACGGTTGCGACATCCCCGGACAACGATTACAGCATTTCTGGACAACGGTTGCAATATCATAGGACAATGGTTGCAACATCCTCGGACAACGGTTGTAACATCCCCAGGCAACGGTTGCAACATCTCCGGACAATGGTTGCAACATCCTCGGACAACGGCCGCAACATCCTCGAGCAATGGTTGCAACATCCAGGACAACGGTTGCAACATCCCTGGACAACGGTTGCAACATTCTTGGACAATGGTTGCAACATCCCCGGACAACGGTTGCAACATCACAAATAAAAAACAAAGCATCTGGAAAAAACGTGTTGAAAAAAATTACAACATCGCTGTGAACCGTATACAATTTTTTTTTTATAGATGCAACATTTTTAAAGTACCACCGAGTACAGTCCAATGCCTATAAGGAACTAGTTTCTCTCGGCCCACGATTCATCGGCCAGCTTAATTTGGGACATTACCAGGACAACCAACCGGTTAGGCCCATTATGTCAAGAACCCCGAAACAAAAGGAGGCCTCGGCAGATGCTATACGTGGACACGAGTAGATGCGTACAATGGTAGTCTTTGGTATCAGACGTCCTCACTGAATCATTACCCTAGAAATAATGGTTATTACGCAAGTATCAGCAAAATGAAATCCACACCTACGTACTATGTCAGAAAGCCACACAGGCACTATTTAGAACGTAAGTAATTACAAAGGCATATCATAAGAGCCAATATAATTCCTCCATAATTCCTGGGAAATCACGCCATTCCAAACATGGCCTAATAATAGTACACTAGCAGCAGCAACAACAAAAAGGCTTTGCTAGCGCCCGGACATTCCATGGGAGATTCCCATTCATACCCAAAAAGCCACAACTTCATTATAACGTATGCAACAGTTTTAGCACAGATGCCCAACATTGCAAAATATAATCAACAACATCAGAAAAACATTGGGGAAAAAAATTTCTCGTATTGTCATCAAATTTGACTAAACCTGAGTAGTATTGGACACCTTACTTACTCCCTTCCAGGGGCGGCTGCCCGAGGTCCGGCGCCGACGACCCCCCCTGCCCCACGTCGTCCCATGCGCCGACCACTCCGCCACTGTAGTCTGCAGGCTCGTCAGTAGTTGGCACTCGGCGGCCATAGGAGGCAGATGGAAGGAGGAGGAAGCGCTAAAGCCCAAAGCGCCAACAGCCCATATCCCGGCCCAGCTAAGCCCATCATCTCATAGTCAACCTCTCCCCGGTTCCCCACTTCCCCCAAATCCCCAATTCGCCAAATCTCCAAATCTCCAACCTACTGCTGGGCGGCGGGTGGCAGGCGGTGGGAGCCGGGAGGAGCGAGCAGGCCACGGAGGAGCTCTGGGATCGCGAGGGGACGGCGCTGGTCGCCGGGAGGAGCGGGAGCGAGGAGGCCGGCGCCGGGCGGGAGGCGGCGCCAGTCGGGAGGACCGAGGAGGAGGAGCCCGGGAGGAGGAGCAGGCGCGGGGCCCGGGAGGAGGAGCGCGGCGCCCGCTAGGCGCCTCGGCCGGAGGCGGCAGGGAGGGGACTAGGACTATGCCGGCTGATTTGATTGGGCTTCGGTCGTTCAGGTTCTTGTGCATCTAATCACTTCATAGTGATTCCTTAATCTCTTTGGCCTTCCCCTATTTAAGTCTAATAATCTTCAAATAGTCTCCAAAGTTCATTCACAGTAGGTTAATTTGTCTTTGTAGTTTGAATTTAAGAATGGAGAAGTATTATAACTTTGATTGATCCAGATGGCATAGTTCCCGGGACCCCACTTTAGAAACAATTGATGAATATACAACTTTGGACATTAGAGATAGTATTTGTTAATGAAATGGACTCAACAAATTGGTTATAATCATCTTCACAAACAACATGGAAATGATGTAAGGAGCTTTCATGATGCGTTGTTTAAGAAGTATGGTTGGAAACAATTTGGCTTATTGCATTTTAATTTAGTGTACTACAAGCATGGTGTCATCATGTGTAAATTTTCACTATTGCATTTTAGTTATGGTTCACTCCGCCCTAGCTTAGATTTAATCCTGGGTCCGCCACTGCTCCCTTCGGTTACAAATACGTATGGTTTTTGACATCGACGTGGTCCCTAAAACGCAATTTTGACTTCTAATTTTTATTGTAATATATTTATAAAACCCAGTAAATTTATAATATTATGAAAGTACTTTTCGACACAAACATATACGTATCATTTTCATGTATTCGATTTAAATATTTAAAAATATATCGATAGCCAAAGTTTTAAATGTTGACTGCATATATCCCAAAACGGTGTGTATTTATGACTCGAGGGAGTAGTATAAAACCTACACATGTTTGAAGTGAGATGTAAAAATCCCCAAACAACGAATCTTATTTAGAAAACGAAGTTATACTATTGCAACATTCTGAATACATAGGTGCAACGATTAGAACTCTTGCTTGCAACAAATCATGAAACTTTTGCAACAAAACAATCTTGTTGCTTGCAATCAATCAAAAACATGTGTTGCAACAAATAAAAATCTCAGATGAAACAAATTGGGGATCTCGTCTAGATCTACAATAGATTAAGAAGGGGTGGGGCTGCATCGACTCGCTGGAGCGTGAAGCTTGCCGGAGATGGTCGTGTAGCAGAAGCACGCATGAGGGTGCGAGGATGGTGTGGCTCCGCCGTGCAGCGTTAGTTGAGTCGTGGTCCACCACGTCACACACACGGAGTTGTTGTTGTTCCACCACTTGCGCACACGCAGAATGTGGATAATGTCATGCATCGTCATCGGCGAGTTGGGATTTGGTCACCTGGCTCCTCAAGCCACTGTCCGGCTAGCTGCGATGACTCCCCCTCCTTGCCGGTCTAACCAGAGAGAGGTGGCGGGGGAGGGGGGGGGAGAAGAGCACGACTTTGGTGGTGATCTCTACCCTGACAAGCCCTCAAGGTAGGAGGCGAATGGGATTGGGTGGATGAGAAAAGGATGGATAGAAGGAAGACATGTAGAGGAGTAGCAGTGGTAGGCTTGAGAAATTAAAGCATCTATGGGAGAGGGAGTGAATTTGGGAAAGAAGCGTCCCATGCGTCCGGATACACGAAAGCTAGAATTATCCACAATAAAAATATGTAAAATAAAAAATGCTGGTGGCAGTGGCGGTAGGGGTGCAAGTGGGGCGGGCTAGCCCGCCCCACAAAATCAGCCCGCTAAATTTAGCTCGCCAGCCCGCCAACCGCTCGCATACAAATTTAGCCCACCCCGCTTGGTTGCTGGGTCAACTCGCCCACTACAGTCCTCGCATCCCAATTCCCAATTCGTGGATGACAAATCAGAACTCGGAAGCAGCGAGGCACTTCAAGCTCACAACTACTTGGCTGCTCAGTGCTCAACATTCCATACTCCTCGCGATACACGAGGACGCCATTGCCGTCGCCATGAAAATCCTAGTCGCGGTGAAGCGGGTGGTGGACTACGCCGTGAAGGTACGCGTGAAGCCCGACCAGATGGGTGTGGAGACGGCCAACGTGAAGATGTCCATGAACCCCTTCTGCGAGATCGCTGTGGAGGTGGCGCTCCGCCTCCGCGAGGCCGGCACCACCGCCGAGGTCGTCGCCGCCACCGTAGGCCTCGTGCAGGGTCGAACCAAGGTCTCAGACGCTTTCCAATCCAACAGGTGTTGCCTCCTCCAGTCAATTCTTCCTCCTCCACCACCTCCACCTCCACCTCCACCTCCACCTCCAACCCCCGCCTCCTCCTCCGGTCGAGCTCTTCTCCGCCTCAAGCCCCCACCAAACCCTAGCCCTGGGCCTCCCGACCCGTCGCGAGATACGCTGCCCGCTTGCCCCCGCCGTGCGCTGATCCTCAGCGCCGCCGCTCCTCGTCGCTGCGGCATGGGCCGCTCTGACCTCTTCGCGTCTCCGCCACCGCCGAGAGGCGGTGGGGGCTACGCCGCCGATTATCGCCACGAGTCGCGCTCCATCGTCATCGACATCGCCATTGCCGCCGCATCCTTCGTGCGGTGCGTCGATTCGATCTGGTGTCCCGTATTGTTGCTCTGCTTGTGATTAATGGCGGACAGGGAGTGAAGAATTCAGCCAAGAACAAACGCCCCGCTACTTCTACAAGGAATGCCGCCACTACTAGACCCAGGGCGGCTCCCTCCGCAACGTCCCCACCGGCGGTGGCTGCCGCAAGAACAAACGCTCCTCTCTGGTGTTTTCTTGTACTTAGTTTGTGGGCACTTTCACATAGTATCGTGGGTTACATTTGTAGGCTAAAGGCAGCCGCAAATAGTATGGCGTATTTCATGGGTGGGTGCAGGCTGTTCGCAGCCCGCCCTACTTGCACCCCTAGGTGGCGGTGGCATGTTCGGACTTTCAATTTTGTGACAGCTATTAGATCGATGTGCCAAAAAAATAATATCAATAGTTCTTTTATATCTTTGCATCAAGGCCAGCGAATATGGACCGAGATTTTTTTCAGCTGCTGAAATGCACATGTGACTAAACAATTTTAATTTGACAAACCAACCAGAGGCACACTGCCCCCTTCAATTCTTTAATTCCACATCAAAGAGTCTTTACATTATGTTAATATAGTTAATTGGTACCAAAAGTCTTGCAAAATTTCGCTTCTTTTACCTGCTTCAACGCTCAACCCTCTCGCATTTGCCCACGTACGCAGTAGGAGAACTACTCGGTCACGGAATTAAACTGAAGAGAACAGGTGTACACGTACGTACGTTTGGTGTAGCTAGCCGCATTTTATATGGCGAATTAGCTTGCAGATTAAACTAGAGGTCAGACTTTGAGCTGCATGACGAATAGATAGTTGGATACCTTATTAATCTGGTGAATAATTCGCTATTTTCTTAATGGGGTTTCACAATTCGCAACCATGCACGCATTGCCAAAAGTTGGTGTTGGTGGGGCCTCCACCCTCGATGCTACTAGCTACTTCTGGAACGAGTGACGACCGATGTTAGGCTGATTTGCACGAGCTAATCATACCGTGATAGTTTAACTGTTATGACATTTTCTAATTCGTTAGAGCTCATAACAAGGTATGCAAGTTATTTGATGTGTTATAAACAAGGTTGGTGGGTTGAGTGAAGGAAGTTTCCGGATAGTTTAGGTGCCTTAGGCTGTTTTCAATGGGCAGTATCTTAGTGCAGTTTTTTTAGTGCATGAGGAGTGTTAGGATACTATATTCCTAATGCATGGTTTCTTATGGTGTAGTATCTTAGGCTGTTTCATTTAATTACATGCATGATCTTTACTAGTATTTGAGCATTGTGACCTATTTGTGGTATGTACTAAAGCAATGCATGTATGATCTTTCTAATGCACGGGATCGATCACAATATATTTTATGTGTTGGATTTTGAGACTGAACTGGTATCCAGATTAGATACTAGAGTACCCTCTCTCTTCATTAACTATGGTGCAACATCATCATTTTGCTTACATGGCAGGGTTAAGATACCAGCCAGGGTGAAGCACTGGGAGCAGCCTTATACGACCGGTTAGTCACGTACTTGATACTAACCGGTTGAAGTGTAATAAAATAAAATCACTTAAATAATTGATTAGGATATTATATCCTTCTCAGTACCTATTTTATTTTGGTGAGCACGCACGTACAACAGCAACCTTAGGGCATATACAATGATACAGACAACTGCTGTCTATAGCAACTTTTCATGTCACATGTAGACAGCACTAAAGATAGCTCATACAATAGTACAAATAGCTACTGTCTTTTTAGTTGTTTTTATAGAACACACAGTCTTTTAATGCTTTTCTTGTTTCTCATGATACAGTCGACTACATGATTGTAGACAACATCTTTCTCTCTCTTCATTCTCTTTCATCTACGTCAGCAAAAATCCTACGTGGCAGCAACTATAGATGGCTGACATAAGCCCATTGTGCATGCTCTTAGCCAACTGCGCCACGCTCAGGCCTCTTGGCTCCAGTCATTCTAGCTCACTATTATCCTAGACTCCAGAGTCAACAGTGGGTGGCTATAGGCTTACCGCCAGGCATATCACAATGCACACATATGTTAATGCATCCATCAGCACAAGCCTAATATTGCAGATTTTAAGATAAACTAGATGGTGCAGCGCGCGCCGCAGCACGCGCTCGTCTGTTTGAAAATACAATACTAGATAATGGTTCACATGTTGTTTGGCAGGCTAGGATGCATTCATGCATGCGCAATTATGTTAATGTTTTGCATAACAGATACCTGACATTGTGAGCAGTTCATTAACAAACAGTATAACAATTCTAGAATTGGGTAGTGCACATTTAGATATAGCTTTACAGGGCTTGTATGGAACCATGAACATTTTAGGTTAGGGATTAAATAAGTTGTACAAGTGAACTGAAATGGCTCGAAAAATTTACAACCATAGATAGCTGTATAACATATACAAATCTTGACAATTCTTTTGAACAGGGTAAGCATAACATTGAGTTAACAATTCTTTCCACAGGAAATGGATTAACATGAGAAGTCGCAAGTCCTTCAAATGCGCCCTATTTTTCATCTCATCTTTATGTTCCGCTCGGTTTCATCAACTACATATAGCATACACATTTTTGTATAAGAAACAAGAAGTAGGTTCACAATCGGGAGTGATATATGTAAATGAAGCTATCATCATGCATGGTTCGTTTGAGATCAAATGGGAATATATAATTTAAAAATGATAGCTCATTAGTTGGAGTTCCAGCTAGCATAGATCTGGGCAGTTCCTCCGAACCATTTAAAATACAGATTTTGGATTTAAAAACAGAAGCTAAGTCGGTAGGCTAACAATCGAATAATAAAGATGGCATGTGGGTCTTTGTGGGCATGTTCACTGTGATACATATAAATGAAGCTATCATCATGCATGGTTCATTTCACAGCAAATAGGAATACATAATTAAAAGGATTAATTTGCTCATCCTCACATCGATATTATTTTGCAACTTGTGATATTTGAGTAGTGTTACTATGCAAATTACCCCTAATTAAAAAATGTTAGCTCATCAATTGAAGTTTGGATTAGCATAGATTTGGATAGCTCCTTCTAACCATGTATGATCTAAAATGGGCTAACCTTGTAAACTGCTTGTCAAGTAATAGATAATCAAGGCTAGTTGAGGTAGACAAAGGGCTGAACCAGGATCTAAAAAACTACTTGAAAAGCATATCAGTGGTATCTCTCTTTTAGCAACATGTAGGGGTAGGCCCGCGAAGGTGCATGAGCAAACCATCAACCAGCAAATGTACCAAGGACATCTGTAGGAAGCTTGGCTAAAAACACAGCAGTTAAGAGTGCAAGTATCCACCAGAGTGGCACCGCAATAACCTCCCTATAGTGTCAAATGTGATACAGCAACTAATAGGAAATGAAAGTTAGTACGTATTAAATCATCTCGTCGTACAAACACCACATGTGCAAAATCGTGATTTTAACTTAACAGGAAATGTGTGCCATACAAACATTGCATATGCAAAATCATGGCCTCAACTCAATAGGAAATGAGTCTGGTGGGATGTGAATAAGTATTATATGAGATAGGCTTTATCTATTGGTTTTCTGTACTCAAAGTACCTAGCATGACAAGCTACATGTCATCATAAGGAAATAGAACTCTGTAATCCAGCTGCTGAATATATTAACTTTGCTATAATATGTTATCCCTAACATGAGGTTCTAAAGCTTAGCAAAAATTGACTATAAAACACGAGTAGCTGGAGCACCACCCTAGAGTAGAATAGTCCGCATATGGAAAATTGTGGCTTTAACTTAACAGGAAATGCGTGTCGTACAAACATTGCATATGCAAAATCATGGCTTCAGCTCAATAGGAAATGAGTCTATTGGGATGTGAATAAGTATTATATGAGGTAGGATTTATCTATTGATTTTCTGTACTCAAAAGTACCTAGTATGACAAGCTACATGTCATCGTAAGGAAACGGAACTATGAAATCTAGCTGCAGAATACATTAACTTCGCTATACTATGTTATCCCTAACATGAGGTTTCAAAGTCTAGCAAGGATTGACTATAAAACACAAGCAGCTGGAGCACCACCCTAGAGTAGAATAATTTATGATGATAAACTTCAGTTGACATCACCAGGTCAAATGCAAGATTTATTACCATAATTGCTTTGAGGGGAAAAAAACTGGCAGATAAAAGAGAGAGGTAAAAATGGGATGGCCGGATATAGAAGAATTGGAGATAACCAAATCAGCAAATAATCTATCTACTTACTAAGTATTTGAAGGTTAACCAAATCAGCAAATAATCTATCTACTTACTAAGCATTTGAAGGTTTTTATGAACCTCTCTGTCAACCTGAAGGAACTAAAAAGCATGCAACTCTTCCATGTGCACCACCGCCAAAACGAAATCAACATCTTCAGCATGATTCTCAAGAAAATGGAACTTTCCACTAGCTGGATAATGGAAGCTGTTAATATACTACCTCAAAAACTCTATATATGTTTTAGAAAGATATATAGCCGAACTAATTGTAAAAAACAAATTGCTGCAGGGAAGAGCAATATAACCATAAGCACCGTTGAGAGAGACATACTCAGGCAAAAGTAACCACGGCAAGGAATTGACATGCACTAATGCTAAACCATCGCATCACCATCAAAGTATCAGCACACTACAAAGCATCACGACTAAATCATTAGGAAAAATAAGAACCACGGCAAGGAACTAACATGCACAAATGCTAAACCGTCGCATCACTATCAAAGTGTCAGGCATGAAGAATGGAATGCGAACCAAACCGGGAACCAGGCGGCAACCTGGGGACAGTGATGGCAGCAAGGAAGGCGACAGGAGGTAGCGGCGGGGGATGAAACGCAGAGAGGGGATAAGGACCGAGGGGCAGATCCGCGGCGGTCAGGCTAAGGAAACGAATGGGAGGGAGAAAGGGCCGGCGTGGGCGAAGGGGAGGAGAGCGAAGTGGGGCAAGCGGGTGGCGGAGGCAGCACGATCAAAGGCTAGGGGGAGAAGCCACTGTGGGGGCGGCACAAGAAGGCGGCGTCGGGGAGGAATCGGGGGAGGGGCAGCCGGTGTCAGAGGGGGAGACGGAGGTGGCGGTGCGGAGAGGGGAGTAGACGGCGGAGGGGCAGGGCAAGAGGAAGCGGAGGGGCAAGGCAAGAGGAAGCGGCGAAGGGGAGGAGAGGCCGTCGCGGGCGCCGGGGAGGAGGGAGCTGCACGGGACAAGGAGATGAGGAGATGAGGGTCAAGCGGAGCAGAGCAAGAAGGCGAATGGGAGGAGGAGATGAGGGTCACGCACGCGTGGTGCATCGTGAAGACTGAAGAACGATCTGGACGAAAGCAAGGTAGTGGGAACGCTACCGCACGAAGCGAAAGGCGAGCATTTAAAAACACAGGCTGCGAAGACGGCGCAGAGGAAGCAGACCGCGGACGGACCAACGGCTGTGAAGGAAAATGGAACAACGGACCACGGGGAAAGCGGATGGGCACTGCCAGGCAGGACCGTAGCGAAGGAGGAAGTAGGAAATCTCTCACGTATAGAGATAAGAAAGATCCACGATCTCTCGGACACAAAAACGTACTTTCTCAGTGAGGTGATACTTCGTATGGAGAGAAATCACCCCATAGACAAACGTTTCCCTTTTTTTAAAGACGGCATAGGTGGTATGAAGGCCCAAGTGCTCAAAATTTTAAGAGCAAAAAAAAAATCTAAATCCTCATGGCCCATATAGTCAGCGACCGTACACACTTACTAAGCCCGTGTATATAAAGTCGTGACCCATTTTCAGTAGTAGCCAGAGCCAAAAGTCGACATGTGTGCGATCAAAATGCCTTCACAAAGAGAAAAAAAAGGCAAAATTAAATTCATATCACTCTAAAACTTGCCAATTTGGAAAATGACATTCCAAAAGAGCAAATTAAAAATATGCCGCTCTAAAAATTGCCTTCTTTAAAATGTTGTGAACCTTGGTTCACAACGAGATAACTCCGTGCCGAAGATGGCCAGACAACATGGATTGGAGGGGATTAGGGCAATAGATGGGGAAATAGACATAGGTTAAGATGAGAGAATATTTGGGGGGAGAATAGATTGTTTCTTTCTTGATTGGTTACAATGATGTTACATGGCATCCTTATATAGTGGATGTTGGACCTTCTTATCTAGACTAACTCTAGCACATTCCTTTCTTAATATGAATCAATTCCCTAATTCTGACTTGACTTCCTAATTCTCCTCCAACTCTAATTCCCAACTCCCTGGTCGAACTCCTGTTGTTGGACACTTAACATAAATTCCTAGGACTCTCCTTGGACTACAGACTCCTAGGTGTCAACCTCTTCCTAGACGTCTTGCCGGCCGGCGGTGGCTAGTATTTGTCTTGTGCTGCCCTTGCACGTATGTGCTGCTACAGCTACCTTAGCCTATGTCCACAACATTACACCCCTCCCGGACAAGTAGCTTGTCCTCAAGCTGTAGGGTGGTGGCCATGGCCGAAGTCCTCAGTAGCCCCAAGTCGACAAAAGGGCACGATGCCAACGTCGCATCATGTGAGAGATCAGCAATACTTCGGCGACGGTTGTTGACATTAAGGTGTAGCCCTTAACACGAACAAATGTATTTGAAAATGATGGTGGTGTAGAGAACTTGCATCGAGCAGCAGCGACGCGATGACATCACGACCTGACCCATTGTACCCATCGTGACCCACACAACAGATGGCACGACTTCGGTTGACGATGTAGAGAAGATGGCTACGCCACAATGATATCATTCTTTTTCGTCAGCGATGGTTGCACAACTTGTGTAACATCGTGATGCACCTCCTTCGCCTTGCTGATTACCTCATGTTGCATCAACTTCTCCTTAATAGCCTCCAATTCAGCGAGGAATTTTTCTTCAAAAGTTTTGAGGCGTTCCTCCAATGTATTGGTCGTGGAAGGCATAGCGAGTAATTCGATGCCAAGTTGACAGCAACTGTTGTAGATGCATCTGCCTTGCAACTTCTCGAAAACTTGTGCCGCCTCATGGTTTTCACCATATTTGATGAAGGCCACGACCCTTGATCTCCCTATAAATATTTCAATAGTATCCACAACTCCGAAAGGATAGAAGACTTGATGAAGCACACTCTCCATCATAGGGTATAGTACTTGTTGGATTGTAATGCGGAGGATCCTTTTATTCTTCTCGGCAGCAAAAGCCATAGTGGTTGGATATGATACCAAATGTTGTGAACATTGGTTCATAATGGGATAATTACCATACAGAGTAAGGCTAGACGGCATGGCTTGAAGGGGGCTAAGGTATTAGAAAGGGGAGATAGACATAGATTGAGAAGAGAGGAATTAGCTTGTTTCTTTCTTGCTTCTCCAAAATAGTTACATCTGACTCATCTATGTAGTGCTATCTTTACTTGACCCTAAAGACCAGGACTTTGATTACTACCTCCTCTAATTTTGCTAATCCTCCTCTTGGTCGAAACCACCTGGAATTCCTGTGGGTTGTTGATTTGTTGCTGTAGGCTGCTGACGTTACTTGGACTTTGACACAGACATGAACTAAACAAATAAAGAAGCAACCTATTCTATCTCAAAAGGACACGAATTGCACTTGTAAGCTTTCCTAGACGTCTTGTCGGTCGGCGACCGCTAGTATTGGTCTTGTACTCATGCACGTCATGTGCTGCTGCTAGGGCTAGCATACACAACATTACACCCCTCTCAGACAAGCGACCTGTCCTCAAGCTGCAGGGTGGTAGCCACAGTTGTAGCCCTTGATAACCCCACGTAAATGAGATGTTGTGACGCTAACGCTGCATCATGCATCATGTTAGAGCACGAGTCTTTGTGGATCGCTGCTTCCACATGTAGTTGCGGCAACGCCGCGACAAACTATTGTAGTACCATGACCACCTCCAATGGAACATGCACCTTGATCCTCGCCATGGCTGTGATGTGCTCCTCTTGTGTCGTTCCTTGGATAGTCACCTCAGTGCATAAAGCAATGTGCTATGCAGCTAGTTCGTCCTGCTTCTGTACCCCAACCGGCAAAGTGGATGGCGACCCTAGTGGCAATGTTGTTTTAGTTGTCAAAGTTGCAAAGAAGTCCGTTGCTATGGTGTTGTTGGGTGATAGTGTGGGTGGCAAGGATGGTTTCAGCAAGGTACCATCACCACCCGAAGCTCCTACGTTATCTTCCAAAGCCTTCATACGTGCCTCCAAAGTTCCTAGCCGCTCCTTGAGAACCTTGACTCATGCCTCCAGAGATGTGAAACCTTCTTCAAACTGCTTTCTTAAATTGGCGAGTGCCTCCACCACATCGTTGTTGGTGATGCTCTTCTTCTTATGCGCATAAGAAGTGTCGATGTTTTACTATCGATCTTACGAATGAATATTAGGGGTTTCCTAGAATTAGAATGACACAGGAATTTATATAGGTTCATACCTTCTCCGGAGAGAATAACAACCCTACTCCTGTGTTACTGTATTGAGTGTGCTGATTACAATCAAGAGGAAGACTAAAGCCTAATGTCTTTTGCTCCAGATTGCCTCTCTCCTCTGTCTACTGACTTCATCCTTTATATATGTCGGGACCCCGAGTAAGCAACCCCGGGACCCTATGTGCATTCTGAACTAGTCCCATGATCAGTAGGTAGTCCGCACAGTTTCAACATCGATGTAATTAAAACCATACAACAAACTATAGAAGACGCAGATAAATTAATATTAATAGCAGCAAAAGACCTTATTGTCAAGGTTTTTACAGAGCTGCTACGCAGGGCTTACAACAAAAGAGAGGTCGCAGCGGAAAACCAAAACACATCGTGGAAGCCATTCGACATGCCTATAGGCAATCGAGTGGAGGACGTCTCCTAGCTCGCATGGTCTTCGAAGAACTCCTCTTTAAAGAGCTCGGAGCTCCCTGAGTCCTCTTCAGTGGCTGATCAACCAGAGGGCATAAAGCCGTGAGTACTTTGAATGTACTCAGCAAGTTGTAGGGAATTGTATGCAAATAGTATTCCTGCTAGGCTTAACAAGGATAGCTTTATGGTTTCTTTGCAGAAAGCTGAATTGACTGGAAATACAGTAAGTAGATTATAAAGCACAAGTTGAAAGACTAATACATAAGTAATCAAGTTTTCTTTGAAACAACTCGTGGACACCCAGTCCACTTTCCAGACCACTCGTCAACACCATGTTCACTTCCCAGACCACTTGGAACCAACCACGACCACATTTTGAAAAAGTCTACCCCTTACGTGAAATCACTAGGCGTTGTCCATAATCGGGGACACAGCTATTCGAATAGTTTTACATTCTGTAGAGATTGTACAGCTTTACCCACAAGACACGACTTCTCTGGTTAGTTGGGCACCCGTCGATGCCCCTGCTCACTACCTTAGGTAAGCAGTTTAGAGCATGTGACAAGGCCTTTACAAGGCTCTGCTTTGACCCAGTTTCACTCGCTAAGGATTCACCTTCCTGGCCCCCTCTTGCACCATTCTCAACCAAAATAGAACCGACTCAAAATATTGCTAATTAGTTGGGAAGGTCCACCCCATAATAAACTTGTGGTTGCACGGTATGGCCCAGATCAATGGCTTACAAGGTTAAGTCCTTAGTGACTACTCAGGAGAGACAACCACATTCCAATGTGCTTCCTGCACCCCCTTTACTACACGATCACTCGCTCGAGTAAAAAACATTTTGGGTTCATCCTGGCCAAATGACCACCCTTGCCATGGTACAACATCTTTTAACAATAGTGGTCGCGCCACAATTCCATATTCACTTAGTCAATTTATCATCATATATCATGTGATCGAGAGATATCGCATAACTAAAGCAAGACTAAGCAATATACACACCCATGTTGGTATCATAATAAATGTCCAACTAAGATTACCCAACCTATGGTGTCTAAGGGTACATATCAACATGTCAATCACAAGTATTCAAGGAGTCATACTGTTGAGTAGGTATTTAGCTATTTTCCAAACTATTTTTGTACAATTAGCCATGCATGTTGATATAACACAATATAATTTTACAAACTGGGTACGACATAGTCAAAGGTCTATGACTTAACTTCGTTGAAAAGCTGAGATTCTTCGGTAGAGATCGCCGGGTCCAAGAGCTCTTCAGAGAAGCCAAAATCTACACGTGCGAAAATAGCCAAATAAATACAACAAATCGAAACAAAAACCAAAAACTACCAAACTAGAACCAAAAGAAAGGGGAGGGGGAGGTCCTGAGGAGGAGGTCAAATGAAGGATACGACTACTCAACGTGGTCGTACGAAGAATACAAAAAAGGGGTATGACTACTCAACGTGGTCGTAAGAGGGATACACTACGCAACGAGGTCATGAGAGCAAAAGGAGAACAGGGCACGGAGATACTCACCAGGAGAGAGAGAGAGAGAGAGAGAGAGAGAGAGATCGGAGAAGACAGGAGGAAGACGGCGAACGGCACGGGCGCTCCAGTCAATCCTTCGGCTCCTTCGGCGGCGAGGTGGTCAAAGACGGCGTAGGCTCCAGCGGGATCCTTGGTGACGAGGAGGCGACGGCGCGGCTTCAGTGGACGGTGGCGAAACTTCAAGCATGGTGAAAATGGGTGAGAGCAAGAGAGTTGGGTGAGGAAAAGGGAGATGAAAGAGGACTGCTCATGTTTTTATAGCCAGGGGAGACGGGGAGAGTCGCTGAGAGACTCAGAAGCGCACGCGTTTAAGGGTAGGTGAAAGAGGAGATGGGTCATGTAGGGGAGGAGACAAGAGGGGGAGCAGGTACTGCAGAAGCGGCAGCATTTAATGTGACACAACATCATTTAATGCGTGAAGACTTTTGCGTCAGCAGTCACACGACGAGAGGAAGAAGAAGGTAAGCAGGGCTGACAGGTGGGGCCGGTCGTGACCACTCGGAGGTCTCCCAGGACCACCTAGGAGGTCTGGGCTAAGGAGGAGGTCCAAACGAGAGGGAGGTCTGGACTGAGGGGGAGGTCCAAACGAGAGGGAGGTCTGGACTGAGGGGGAGGTCCAAACGAGAGAGAGAGGTTTGGACTGAGGGGGTGGGAGGTCCAAACGAGAGGGAGGTCTGGACTGAGGGGGAGGTCCAAACGAGAGAGAGAGGTTTGGACTGAGGGGGTGGGAGGTCCAAACGAGAGGGAGGTCTGGACTGAGGGGGAGGTCCAAACGAGAAGGAGGGACTGAGGGGGAGGTCCGAACAGAGAAAGGGAATTTTTAAACACTAGAGAACTCCAGCACCCAAAATGAACCAAACGTTTGGGTTAGTTAAATTTTGATTTAGTCATTTAAATCACTTTTAATTCCAAAATCTCAAGTTAAGCTTTAGAACTTCAACAAAACCAAATGATTATTTTTATTTTCAAAAATTCAAAAAGGCTCAGAAAAACTGGGACGTTACAAACCTACACCCCTTAAAGGGAATCTCGACCCCGAGATTTGGGTTGACTAGAGAATAGGCTCGGGAACTCGAACTTTACTCACTCTTCCATTCGACTTTCTCGTTTGAGCGAGACAAAGCTGCAACTGGCACTGCACTGACTAGAGACTTACCAAGAATGAAGTTCTGAGCTGATTGGGCCTGCTCCATGGTGACTCGACTCAATTGACCTCTTGCAGAAGGAAGTGGAGTCATGGTGGTTTGACTTGGGATCTGAGTTATTCCTTGGCCTGCTCCTGGTGTAGTGATTCGGGCTGGTGTAGCTCCCAAGTTGAAGGGAATTGGCGTCAGGGATTACTTTCGTGGGCAACTGTGAGCATAATGACCTATCTCGTGGCATTTGTAACAAGTGACTCCTGGGGCTGGATTGTTGCTTCCCTGTGGTTGGTTGTTGTTGCTGACTCTTGAAACAGCTGGGCGAGATGTCGGTATAGTGGTTCTCAATGTGGCAGGAGGAGCAAAATGGACGGGATGCTGCACATACATTCTGAATCTCTACGGATGTTCTGTTGATGAAGCCTTCTTCAGTGGGCAATTGTTGGCATAGTGACCCATCATGTGGCAGTTGAAACATTTGATTCCTGCGGCATGAGACGAGTTCTTCTGTGATGGACCTCCAATGGATGTGTTGAGGAGCAACAAGCTGGCCGGCTGGTTCACGGTTGTTTCTTGAGGCATTGGCAAGCCTAAACTTCTGTATTTATGCAACCGTGACATGTATCTTCTGTTGTTTTTACCACCTGCTACTGGCATTATTGTTGCAATCAGAGTAGCGTCTGGAATGCTGTCTGAAGTGAACGCTAAATGTCTTTGCGGGCATTCATTGGCAAAATGTCCCATCTCTTGGCACCTAAAACATTGTACTCATGCCCTGAAGGTTTTGTTCTGTTGAGATTGGCCACCATTGTTGTCACGGAACATCTGCATCGGTGGTCGTAATGCTGATCCCGAAGTCATGCGTGGGGTTGTTGTTGGTACTTGGTTGGGCTGAGGTTGAATCACCCGAGTCTTGGAGTTTCTTGCAACATTTGTTCTTAATTCACCCTCTTCCTCTTGTGACTATTGTCTGGCTGATGGTAGGTAGCTTCTAAATGGAGTGTCTTTGGGATTGATCTTGTGGAAGTTTGGTTCCTCTAATTCTTGGGATGACTTGGTAGAAATACCCAAGGTCATGCCTTCCTTGACTTGGATGAGAGCGGCTGGAAACTTTTCATGCTGCTGTAACATAGGGGTCAACATTGTTTTTAAAGGACACTGGGCTGGGTGCGGTGTTCCAGGTTCTTCTGACCTGATTTCCAGTGCCGAAATTGCTTGTTTATGTAAGGGACATTGTTTGACAAAGTGTCCTTCCTTGCCACAATATTTACAGACTTTATACTGGATCAACTCCCTCTTGCGCCACCTAGAGAAATAGTGTCTTGTGCTTTTACAGTTAACACAATGATTATCTTGTTTTGGCTTTCCCTTTTGAGGACATTCACAAGCAGAGTGCCCTTGTTCACCACATCTGTAACAAATAACGTTCTTCCCTGGACGGTGAGTTTCAGGAAGAACGTGACTCAAGTCATCGAAATGGGATACGCCTGGTGGCTGGATCCTTGGTGACTCATTTTTCTTCCTTCCTACTATACCCTCTGGGATTAGACCTGTTCAAATGTACAACCGGGCCGGGCTTGAAAAGCCCGAGTAGAATGGGCGAGCCAGAGCCCGGCCGCCTGCCCTAATCGCTTTTTCACTAAAAAAGTGTTATTTTAATGTTTTTTAATAAAAAGTAATATTTAATTCATTTTAAGAATAAAAAAGGGTTTTTTATATTTTTTTATTGGTTTTGTCAGGCCTGTGGGCTTCGGGGCCAGCCTTGAGACCAAAATGTAGTCCTGTGCCCGGCCCGGGTGGCTCTGCTCAGCCGCCACCCATGAACACCTCTATCCGGGATATGGTAGTGGCAAAAGTTGCTGAAAACTCGCCTGTAATAGCTTCGGATTCTCATGGTCGCATGTAAATTCTCCCACCATTACGATGGTGCCCTCCAAATTGTGTGGCATAAAGAACTTTCTCACGGTCGTTACAATGAGCAATGGTGAGTTTCTTCCCAATAGAGTGTACCCAATCATCAGCGTCCGGGGCTTCGGAGGGGTTGGAGAATGTAGGTGGGCGTGTCAGAGAAACTACAAATGACATTAATCGCGGATAAATTTGGTGGTGGCGGGCATGGCAATGACCGATGGTTTTGGTTCATCGTTGTCATAAGAGCAGCAATAATCTGGTTCTGCTGGTTCATCATGTTGACTAGGGCTGCAGCAGCCTCATTCTGTCGATTCATCATTTGATCCATATTCTGCACTACGGCATTCATTAACTGAGTCTGGGCTGCCATAAACTGACCCGAGCCTTGGTCTGCTATTATGGCCGGTGGAGGTGGTGTATTGGGGTTAACACTGGTGTTGGGGTCCACTGATCCGCTGAGACTTGCTGAGGTGCGGGTTTGATCCATCTGAAACAAATCTTCCCAGATTTAATGGACGAGATGAAGAAAGCACACTAGATAAGAGGGAAAAGCACAGAGGTGAGCGAGAACAAGGGAGAAAGATGGAACAACCTAACTGGGGAAAGTCGGTTAAACCCAAAGAGCAAATAGCCGGAGAGCTATTAAGAGGCAACAAAACTCAAACAGAAGATCCTAATTGCCGGACTAAACGATACTGGAACTAAGAAGGGCAGCTTTGCTACAACACTTCTAATATAACTTATCTAGAAAGTCGATTTAAAGCGAAGCTCGATCCTATTGAGATTACCGAGATGAGAAGGATCAATTTAAATTTTGAACACAAAGTTTCAGAAGAGATAAGGTATAAGAATCTAAGAATGAGGTGAGAAGAGATTAGATTAAAATGAGAACAGAATAGAATAAGATGAGAGAAGAATAACTACCCATGGTACTCTGTTGGTTTGATTTATAAAATAATTTTTGAAACTCTTGACTAAAGCACCATGCTAACTAAGGTTACGTCCTACAGTCAATATGGCTCTGATACCACCGCTGTCGGGACCCCTAGTAAGCAACCCCGGGACTCTCTATGCATTCGGAACTAGTCCCATGATCAGTAGCTAGTCCGCACAGTTTTAACATCGATGTGATCAAAACCATACAACAGACTATAGAAGAAGTAGATAAATTAATATTAAAAGCAGCAAAAGACCTTATGGTCAAGGTTTTTTTTACAGAGTTGCCACACAGGGCTTACAACAAAAGAGAGCTCTTAGCGGAAAACAAAACACTCATGGAGCCATTCAACATGCCCACAGACAATCGAGTGGAGGACGTCTCCTAGCTCGTATGGTCTTCGAAGAACTTCTCTTCAAAGAGCTCATAACTCCCTGGGTCTTCTTCAGCTGCTGATCAACCACAGGGCATAAAGCCGTGAGTACTTTGAATGTACTCAGTAAATCGTAGGGAATTGTATGCAAATAGGATTCATGCCAGGCTTAACAAGGATAGCTTTATGGTTTCTTTGCAGAAAGCTGAATTGACTGGAAATACAGTAAGTAGATTACAAAGCACAAGTTGAAAGACTAATACATAAGTAATCAACTTTTCTTTGAAACACCTCGTGGACACCCAGTCCACTTCCCGATCACTCGTGAACACCCTGTTCACTTCTCAGACCACTCGGAACCAACCATGACCACATTTTGAGAAAGTCTACCCCTTGCGTGAAATCACCAGGCATTATCCATAACTGGGGACACGGCTATTCGAATAGTTTTACACTCTGCAGAGGTTGTACAGCTTGACTCACAAGACACGACTTCTTTAGTTGGTTGGGCACCTGTCGATGCCCCTGCTCACTACCTTAGGTAAGCAATCTAGAGCATGTGACAAGGCCTTTACAAAGCTCTGCTTTGACCCGATTTCGCTCGCTAAGGATTCACCTTCCTGGCCCCCTCTTGCGCCATCCAGATCAATGGGTTACAAGGTTAAGTCCTTAGTGACTACTCAAGCAAGACAACCACATCCCAATGTGCTTCCTACACCCCCTTTACTGCACGATCACTCGCCCGAGTAAAAATCATTTTGGGTTCATTCCGGCCAAATGACCACCCTAGTCATGGCACAACATCTTTTAACATTAGTGGCTGCGCCACAATTCTATATTCACTTAGTCAAATTTATCATCATGTATCATGTGATCGAGAGACATCGCATAACTAAAGCAGGACTAAGCAATATACGTACCCATGTTGGTATCACAATAAATATCCAACTAAGATTACCCAACCTATGGTGTTCAAGGGTACATGTCAACATGTCAATCACAAGTATTCAAGGAGTCATACTGTCGAGTAGGTATTTAGCTATTTCCCAAACTATTTTTATACAATTAGCCATGCTTGTTGATATAACACAATACAATTTTGCAAATTGGGTACGACATGGTCAAAGGTCTATGACTTACCTTCGTTGAAGAGCTGAGATTCTTCGGTAGAGGTCGCCGGGTCCAAGAGCTCTTTAGAGAAGTCGAAAAGAGCCAAATAAATACAACAAATCCAAACAAAATCCAAAAACTACCAAACTAGAACCAAAATAAATGGGAGGGGATGTCCTAAGGAGGAGGTCCTGAGGAGGAGGTCCAATGAAGGATACGACTACTCAACGTGGTCGTACGAAGAATACAAAAAAGGGGTACGACTACTCAACGTGGTCGTAAGAGGGATACACTACGCAACGAGGTCGTGAGAGCAAAAGGAGAACAGGGCACGGAGATACTCACCAGGATAGAGAGAGAGAGAGATAGGGGGACCAGAGAAGACAGGAGGAAGACGGCGAACAACACGAGCGCTTCGGTGAATCCTTCGGCAGCGTGGTGGTCGAAGACGGTGCAGGCTCCAGATGGCCCTATGGCGACGAGGAGGCGACAGCGCAGCTTCAGCAAATGGTGGCGAAACTTCAAGCATGATGAAAATGAGTGAGAGAAAGAGAGTTGGGTGAGAAAAAACGAGATGAAAGAGGGCTGCTCAGGCTTTTATAGCCAGGGTAGACGGGGAGAGTCACTGAGAGACTCAGAAGCGCACGCGTTCAAGGGTAGGTGAAGGAGGAGATGGGGGTAGGTAGGGGAGGAGACGAGAGGGGGAGCGGGTACTGCAGAAGTGAAAACATTTAATATGACACAACAACATTTAATGCACGAAGACTTTTGCATTAGTAGTGATGCGACGAGAAGAAGAAGAAGGTGAGCAAGGCTGACAGGTGGGGCCAGTTGTGACCACCCGGAGGTCTCCCAGGACCACCCAGGAGGTCTCTCAGGACCACCCAGGAGGTCTGGGCTGATGGGGAGGTCCAAACGAGAGGGAGGTCTGGACTGAGGGGGAGGTCCAAACGAGAGGGAGGGTCTGGACTGATGTGGAGGTCCAAACGAGAGGGAGGTCTAGACTAAGGGGGAGGTCCAAACGAGAGAGAGAGGTCTGGACTGAGGCGGGAGGGAGGTCCAAATGAGAGGGAGGTCTGGACTGAGGGGGAGGTCCAAATGAGAAAGAGGGAACGGGACGAACAGAGAAAGGGAATTTTTAAACACCACAGAACTCCAACACCCAAAATAAATCAAACTTTTGGATTAGTTGAAGTTTGATTTAGTCATTTAAATCACTTTTAATTCCAAAATCTCAAGTTAAGCTTTAGAACTTCAACAAAACTAAATGGTTATTTTTATTTTCGAAAATTAAAAAAGGCTTAGAAAAACTGGGACGTTATAATATAGCGCATGAAGAGGTAGTAGTTTCTCCGAGCCAAGAGATGTCCCAATGTTACAAATGATGAACGGTTGATGGGTGTCACAGTCAGAGAGATAACACCCCCACGTTGCCAAGCAGTTATTGTCAGAGACAGAGATATAATACGTGCGGTTATTCACATAGAATAATAGCATATATTAACTACCCCGTGTGTTGAACATGTTGCACAAGACTCCCTAATCGACTGGTCCCACATGTCTGTAGACTCCATCGATTATAGGGTAGTCGTAACCGACCAATTTGTTGAGAAACTTACGACCACAAGGTGCTCATAGAGAAGACTCACAACCAAAGAATCGTAGAAAAGCTTGTGACTAGAGACTAGTCGTAGAAAGACTTACGACCAGGGGGTGGTTGTAGTAAGACTTACGACCACTTGGTTAAGCTTCCCTCCTTATGAACAGTAAGGGGTATACTTGCAAGTAATACAAATATATTGCTATCTATAATGAGAATTACGAATAAATAATTAATTGAGGATTATTAGATCCTCGTCATCTAGCCCCCCGACTTCAAGAAAAAATAACTTACTTAGTACAGGAGTCGTTGAATGGTGGTCGGAAGTAGAGCCTTTCCGACTGATATTTCATTTGACCAGAAATTAACTTGGTCAAGAAGGTAATTTCACTTGAGTTGTAAAGACATAATCGGTTTTCCTGAACAGACAAATTAAAGAATTCCAATCGACTCTCACAAACCTGTCTGTTGATGTGGTTCCCGAAGAGGTGGCAACTGTTGAGTTCTCACGATCTCTAACTCAAGTGTGCGGCTATAAAAATCCACTGCGGGCGCGCCTTAGGGTTTTTACTTTCCCCATTTGCTTCAACTGTTCTTTGAGCCCTTATTCTCTTCGTCGCCAACCAAATCGCACGCTTTCTCAAAACCTTTCCAAATCCAAATCTACCTCACTTAGAGAAGATGGCTGGAATCGCTTCCAAGTGGGCAATATCGGAGATGGATACGGCGAAGATGAAAACTTTGGTCGCCACCGAGAAGATCTCGAAGATGGCCTAAGTGAAGTGGACTGAAGCTACTGGGCAGCATTGGCCCTCGGGTGAGGAAGGCACCATTCCAGTATTTCAAGCATACCATGAATGCGGCTTTCGATTGCCCACTTACCCTTTTCTTACACTTGTACTCGTACACTTTGGGGTGAAATTGGTGAATCTTGTTCCCAATTCTATCACAATGTTAAGTGTATTCGTGTACTTGTGCGAAGCCTACCTAGGGATTCGACCAAACTTGGAGCTCTTCCAGTACTACTACAGGATGAGAAGATAGGCCGGAATCGCAGGTAGCTGCGGTTTGAAGCTCCACGACAGGAAGTTGAAGGAGCACATTCAGATGTTCACCCGATCATCATGGCCGGGATGGAAGAAGAGGTGGTTCTACTGGACGACGACCAAGGACGACAGCCTCTTCTTCATAGGGAAAGCCGCTGAGAAGAGTTCCTCTTGGGATTCAGTTCCTGGCAACCTCGACCGGATCAATCCCTTCATTCAAGCAATAAAAGACTTGAGTGAAGAGGGGCTTACCGGAAGGTACATGGTGAGAGATTTCGTCGCGCGCCACATCAGTCCTTTGAAGAACCGAGCACATCCTATGTGGATGTACTCAGGGACTAAAGATTCGACCAAAGATTTCGAGGAAAGTAAATAATCTTTCAACTCAGCTCTTTTTGATTAATTTTGAGCATGATTGTTGAGTAGTTCCTTTTCCATTGTAGATCTCCCAACAAAAGAGATTGTCGCCCGAGTCAAACTCGTTTGTGAAAAAGCTCCAGCACCCACGTTGACAGGGGTTCCTCGAATCCTGGCGGTTGTGTCTGCAAAGGAAAGTGAAGAATGACGAAAGGTCATCAAAAGTTGATTTCTTCTTTAGGATTCTGTAGTCGTAGATTTCGACCATCGAGTGATGTTCCTTTTCTGTTTATTATAGAAAGTAGGTATGACAAACCGTCGAGACGACCAAGAGATTGAATCGAAGACTATCGAAATGGGGCCAAAGGAAGACAAAGTTTCTCCGGCCAAAAGGCGTCGCTTTGTGAAGGCCGTCGACAAGCAAGATGAAGGCTCAAGCTCTGCTCCTCCTCCGATCAGCCCCATCAAGAAATTCTTAGCAAACGTGTTCGCTGCAGAGAAAAGAGGGGCGGTCGAAGTGCTTGCTCAAAAAGCCCCAAAGACCAAGGTACCATTCTACTATAACAACAAGACTTTTTCAGTTTCTGCCTCTCATGGATTTGTCAAGAAACTAGAAAAGAAGAATTGGAAGAGCTTTGTGTCTTTTGTGAAGGATACTGTTGCATCAGCAGAGCCCGTGGTCGAGGTAGGCACTGTCCCTCAGGTGGTTAAAACAATTTTCGATCACCAAGAGGGGCAGAAAGCCTCGGGAACTTTAGCTCTCATTCATGGCCTATGACTAGATGTGGTCGTAGAGGTCCCAAACTCTCAACAAGATCTTCGACCAGACATGGTCAAAGAAGACCCGACCTCTCAATCTCGTGGTACCGAAAGCCTCCCAAGGGCTGAAAGTGTCGCGAGGATTAAGGCGGTCGACGAGAAGAAGAGAAAGAGATCTTCCTTAGGGAAGGTCTCTTCTGGATCCATGATTAAATCCAGAAAGCTAAGTTATGTAAAAATCAAAAGCATAAGGATAACATTTACCTTTTGTCTTCTACAACTTGACTTCTTTTCTCTTTTCTGCAATTTTAGTCCTGCTTGTCCAGTCCCCAAGGATGCTTCTATCGAGAGGCATGCTGCCATTTCTCCTGTAGTCATAGACTGTGAGCACCCGGATTTATTAAGCTCATAATACTTAGTCATCCAATTGACCCTAGTATTATCAACCAAATAAACCCAGTCTCGAGAGATGTATACTCCCGTAATGCAAGATACATACCTCACAACAAAAGAATGTATCAATTCCATACAACACATAGAACATAAGCAACAAACTAGAAGTTAATATTAATAAAGATAGGTTATTACAAAAGAGGGGCCCTTAGGCCAAATAGCAACAAGAACTACTAAGAACAACAGAGGAAGCAAAAGTGCCATAAAGATGGCTATAACACAAAGCCAATCGGTGTGCCTTAACCCTAGGCATCTGACCGACCGCCAAGCTAGTCGTCAAGAAGGCGCAACACGTAGCACAAAAGAGAGGCTCAAGGAGCTCCCTTCTTCCTCTCGCAACAAAAGCCACAAAATGCCACAACCACGCGAGATGAGTACATAAAGTACTCCGCAAGACTTACGTGTGAGATAACAGAACTATAAATAGCTACATGCAAGCTTTATTTAAGTGGATGAGGCTTTGGACTCATTTTAGCATAAAGCAAGTTTCATTTGCAATAACATAATAGATTGAAGGCAATTTGACAAAGCATTTTAATTGTTGAAATAACAACGAGATAATAACATAGTAACAACAACAAGAACATCCCGAAGTGACTAACCCAAGTCACCACAACAATAGCATGAACTCTCCGCTCATACCAACCATGTCAAGTTTTAATTAAAGGTTGTAGTCTAGTTCTCACGGGCGATCCGAGCGTGTCCATAACCTAGGACGAGGCTATTCAATAGTTTTAACCTGCAGGGTGTACCAATGTACCCACACGCCGACCGCCTTTCTTTAGGCACACTACCTTTGGTATGCAAGACGGCTAAGTCCTACGAGACATTTCCAATGGACAATGCTAATTCGAGTCGCACAACCCACGGGAGAAGGAGACATCACACAACCTACCCGAAGCTAATGCTCCTCCCACATCACACACACATTTTATCTTTAAAACACACCAACCGAGCGACCCCAATTAACACCGCCTAAAGTACTTAGTCAAGAGAGGTCCCATATCCCCCTCGTGTGGTTAGCACGCAACATTGCTCAGAACGGTGGCGCAAGTAACTCGGTCTTTAATGACTCAGGCATACTACCACATTCCAAAAACCACACCATCCATCCAATATGCCCAAGTCCAAATAGTTTTCATTTTTATTTGTTTACAATTTAACAAATCATACAAGGGGACATAATGGAATAATAGTTTTGTGTGATCAAGGTTATCGACATAATGTCGACAACCGCCCATTACTACCGTTACTAAGCATGTCTAAGCAGTAGAAAACGTAACTACTAAGTGATAAGAGCTCATCCAACGAGCTCAAACCACAGCAAGTAACCTGGGCTCATAGGTAGTAGAGGATAAACACTCCTACAGATTATGCAACTATAGGATTACTAGCGACATTTAACACAAAGTAGCATGCATACATAGAAGTAAAACAACATATTAACCTTTAAAGTAATGGGCGTTAGAGGATATGATCAAACTGCTTGCCTTGCTGTTGCTGGTCAATTTGTTGCGGAGGGTCACTCTCGGGATCACCACAAATGTAAAACCTATCGGAAAAGCGATAAAGAACCGATAAGAACGATTTAAAAGCAACAAAGACAGCACAGCAAACGAACTCCAAATTCTCTGAATTTTCTACAGCAGCAAGAGGGTGATTTTAGGAATTTTGCAATAAGAACCAATTGATTTGGATTCTCAATGCAAAAGTTATGAGCAAAACAATTCTGCTCAGCCCCTAAAATACCAAACTGTACTATTCATTAATTTAATTATGAGGCAACATTTTCTAGAACAGAAGTGAAGCTGAAATTTTTACTGTAAAACCAGCACCTCATGAGATGAATAACACAATTGAGTTCACCTCATTTGGAGCTATCATGCACTTGCTACAAATTTTCAAAAACAAGAATTTGAACAAAATTATAATGCACAAGTCCTCATTTCTATAACAAAGAACATGCTCAAAACTAATGTTCACAGAAGATCATTAATGGAGGAAACCAACAAAGTTGGTCTCACCTAAAAATAATCTACAGAGCATTAGTCATGTATTTTACAAGTTAAGCATTGATTTAAATGTATATTTAAAGTTGGTTTTAAAATCTAGGGCAAATCAGTGCTCTGAGCTGAACTCGACTTACAATCATTTTTAGATTAAAGTCAAGTCCAAGACAGAGCTAACCCAATTTGAATGACCCCAATTGGATTTAAAATGAAAAAGATATGGAATTCTAAAGTTTATACCTTATTACGCTTATAATTAAGACTTCAATGGAATTTCAAAAAAAAAAACACACAGTCGGGAGGACGTGAGCCACAGATCATAGATCTCGACGGCTCAAGACCTCCCAGGAGAACAACACACACGCGCACGTGAGGTCCAGAGGTCCTGGACCTCCTAGCAACGCACATGCGCGAGGTGTGGGGAGGTCGTGGCCGTTGATGGTGAATCCAACGAACCAGATCTAAAGGGGGAGGTCCTCAACGGTGAGATCTTCCAAAGGAAGATCTAAACTATCAAGATCTCCCAAGGAAGATCTACATCGCCAAGACCTCACAGGGAGGTCCCGGACGGTCCAGATGTTCCAAGGAGGTCCTCGATGGTTCGGGATCGTCCGAGGAGGACCTTGACGGCCAAGATCTACCCGGGAGGTCATGAACTACCGAGATGACCTAGGGAGGTCCTAACGCCACTGCACCTCCAGGAGGTCTGGACGGCCACGATCGCGCAAGGGGAGGTCTTGGACGCTCCAGATCTCCTCGGAGGAGGTCTGGATGTCCAGACCCAGCACCCTAACTCACGCGCTTGGACAAGGAGTAAATGTGCGCGGGACAGCGAGGAGGTCCGCGCGCAAGATCTTAAATGCGCAACAAAGGGCGAATTAAAAGGCATTTAAGACCCACCCAATGATTACAATGATTGAGGTATTAAAGCGGCAATTCTATGTCCTAAAACGACAATGACACGCTCGGGACGTCCGACAACATTCCGAGCTCAAAGAAGTGGTTGTTGCCGGCGATGCGGACCTCATGGCGACAACAAAGACATCCGTGTGCAGCGCAATAGTGTTGCGCACACCATGGGCTCACTCGACGGCGACGACGGTTTTAATCGCCGCGAGCCGAGATGACCCGCACGACCAAAATACGAAAATGCAAAAAGCTCCCGCGACATTCATGCATGTGCCCAATAAAAGCTCCGCAACATGCATTCAAGCGGTGCCCAAAGATCTAAGGGATTACCAGGAGTTACCGGAGGTCCTAAAGATGCCGATGAGGTCGATGACGGTGGCGGCTCGAGTTGGAGAAGACGGGAGCTCCACCGCTTCAAGTCCAACCTTCAACTCCAAGCTCCAAGCTCCACTAGGCCACCTCTGCAAATGCCCCAACCAAAGGAAGTTAGGGTTGAGGTCGCAGAGGAGAAAGGCCCAGAGATAGAAACAAGAGAGAGGGAGGAAGAGGCCATCGAACCCTTTTGCCACCGAGGAGCTCCAAGCTCGACAATGGGCGTGGGAGAATTGGAGAGTCTGTGGATGAGGAGCTCACCACGCACAAAGTGCAAGGCCGAGATCAATTGTGTGCAAAGGAAGCCAAGGGAGGATTCCAAGGGATAACTTATAGCCCTGGGGTGAAGGTTATGAGTGGGGCTAAGCTCCATGGTGAGCTTAGCCCACGGGTTGGTCCATGGGGTGGCAAGGACATGAGATTGACAAGGTGCGCACTGAGTGACTGTGAGAGGCGGAAGGTCGACTGCATTAAATGCGGTCAAGAAAGAGTGATAAAGGTACCTAGTGGCAAAGCGTGCATTAACTCCATCGCCAGAGCCGCAGCGCGCCGAGGAAGGAGAAGAACAGGAGGTTCTTATGACCGCTGGATAGGACCATGGGGAGGTCCTAACCATCGGATGACAATTTTGAACCGTTCGCTCAATTGATCGGGAGGAGGTCCCAACCATACGATCAAGGATGGGGAGGTCGTGGCCCTCCGATTTCCTTAATGTAATAAGACGTGGGAAAATGGGACAGAGGTCCAAAGCGTTGATCTCCATCCAAGCAGCGGACTCTCTGTGAGGTCTTAACCGCACATGCACTTACGAACCTGAGGGGGAGGTCATGGCCTTTGGATTTAAATCCAAGGGCACACAACCAAAGGGAGGTCTGAGGCTTTGCGTGAAGCGCGAGGGAGGTCAAGACCTTTGGATTTTAATCCAACGGTGATGATCAAGACAGGGGAGGTCCTGAGCCTCGCACGTGGCGCAAAGGAGGTCTTGAGCTTGCACAACACACAAGGGAGGTCATGGCCATTAGATTTAGATCTAAGGGCAACGACCTCACGTGCGCGGGGAGATCTGATGCGCATAAGACAAGGAGGAGGTCGTGACCGTGGATTTTTAATCCAACGGTGCACAACACGAGATAGGGGAGGTTGTGCGCTAGATATTTTGAGGGGAGGTCGTGGGCTGTTGGATCTGATCCAACGGCTACGACCTCGCTTAAGTGGGAGGTTTGCTTGGTTTAACAGGGAGGGGAGGTCATGGCCATGGATCTTGGATCCAAGGGCTACGACCTCAACAAGGTGGGATGTCAAGTGGTTTAACAACCCGTGGAGGTTTTTGAGATTTAACACACATGGGAGGTCATGACCGGGGATCTTTGATCCAACGGCTATGACCTGATGAGGTGGGGAGGCCTTTGCGGTGTTGACCGCGGAGGAGGTCGTGGCAGTTGGATGTAAATCCAACGGCTACGACCTGATCAAGGTGGAGAGGAGGTCAGATGGGGTTGGGCTGGACCAGCTTTGCAAGGTGGCTAGCCCAAGGAACAGTGCCATGCTAAGTTTAATTTCTAACAGCTGAGAGTTTGCAAAATTGTTTGGGATAGCAATTTAACTCCAAAATTCATGAAATTTTTACAGGAGCTTGCTGACAATGAGATTAACCTTGCATAAAATTTCCAGAGGTTATTATGCAATGCATTTTTCTCAGGAAATTCATGAAGGTTGTTTAAAGGATTGTTTTACCTCCAAAATTTATCAAACTAGTTTTACAACTTGTGATATTTTTCAGAGGGGTCCCACATCAGTTTTGGGACCAAGGAAAATATTTTCAAATGTTTGGCACCAGACTTAGACAATTGGAAAAATGAATTTGACTTTTGGTCAACAAGAGCTTGGTGTTTTTGGATTACACAACTCTTGGACAAGAATTACATGAGAGATTAGGGGTTTTCAAGATGTGAGAAAAAGTTTTAATTTCTACACATATAATTATACTTGAATAACCCCAATTATACATTTGGGATGTTACATAGACACAACAATTGTTTCTCTTGCAGTCAAAGAGACGACAGCGGAGGTTGTCGAGGGATCGACCAATGTCCCTGTGGTGGAGAAAGTTGATGCTGCTGAATCAACTACGATCACCAAAGTGGTCGTAGCAGTAGAGGCGAAGACGACGGATGATCCGGTCGCTACGATGATCGAGACGGTTATCGAGGATATCAATAATCAAACAAGGGATTTGGTCCTTCGATCACCAAAAGCTTCCAGTCAAGATGGAGGAGGAGCCTCCGACCGCCGCATCGAGAAGGAAATCAGTGAGGACGTTCTTTCTAGTCCTCAAGGAGGAGTTGCTGATGCCAGCAATGAAGAAGAAGAAGAAGACTCCTTCGACTTCTTCTCCAAGTTCTTTGGCCCACCATCCGTCATGGGATCTTCTTTATTTAGATCTCGTGACCGATTCCCACACCCTAAGGACATTCCTAATAGGGGGAATATTTTTTATGACGAGTGTCTTCAAAAAAAATATGGTGGAACTAAGTCTGTAGGACCAGAAAGGCGACTAGAGGGGCTCGATCAATTTTTCCCTTAGATTGGATTCCACACATATTTCATTCCAATAGCCATGAGAGCTATAAAGATCAATAAATAAGCATAGCGGAAGACTTAAATTGAATCCACTCCTAACCCCCAAGCAAAGCAATCAATAGACACAAAGATGTGTCAAGAACTCGAATCGAACTATCGCCGTTTATGCGCTGGTACTACCTTAAAGGCATGGAGCGGTACTCATCGATTTTCCCGAATAGCTCAAATCCAAATCAAAATTGGCACAACTTTTGATTTACTTGGCCAAACTCTACGAAACTTGAAACATATCTTCTCTAGGAGGTTAGGAACCTATTCTAATTAACGATTGAGTAGATCCATAAAAAAATTCCAACCTTTTTCGATTTGAGTGAAGATGGTTTCAAAACCGAGTCAAAAACCTAAATAAGATCTAAGGCTTGCTCGTGGGTCAAGGATGATCAAGATGATCTTAGATGCACTCCCACATGTCACAGCAAGTTAGATCAACACAAGAACTCGAGGGAAGATCAACGAATCAACAAAAGACTCAAAATCATAAAAGAGAGAGAGCAAGAGCAAGAACAAGAACAAACTCAACTTAAGAGAACTTGCTTGGATTGATTTGAGATAATAGATGTTTACAGCCACTCCAACCTGGAGGACAAAACTCAATCCATAAGCACTCAATCAATCCACTCCCTAGAAACCTAACTTCTCCACCTTTCTCTCTAAAACCCTAAAACACACTAGGGTTTTTCCAAATGAAGTCTTTTTTCTGGTGCAACCAGCACCCAACACAATTTATAGTGGAGGCTAGCATCTAGAGAATATTCCAATTTGGGCACCCGTTAAGCCCACACACAAACGGGTTTAACTCACGCACGTATTTTAAAGTGTCGTCTTCGTCTTCTCTTGGCCTAAACCGCTTCTCCTTGCGTCTTCTCGCGCCGCGGTTTAGCCAAAAGGTCGCCAAGGCAGTATTTAGGTGAAATTACCAAAATACCCCTTCTTAATCCTTCTCCGAAGACTGAGTCCAATCTTGGTGAAGCAATCGCCTGCTTTGCCACGTGTAGGTTGATCAACGACTCTCATCATGTCGGCAAGTCTCTCCCGTCCGGCTCCCACCGAAACCTCTATGGCACTTGCACCAACCCCCGCGCCGCTTGATCCAACTCGTCGCACCGAACTGCTCGTTCGGTCATCCTTGTCCATTCTGCGCCATGCTTGAGTCCATTGACGTCACCCGACATCCTCGATCGTTCTGAACCTTAGCTCTCCAAACTTAGTCCCAATTATCCTCACCGTTGACCGTTGTTGACCTCCAAGCAACCTGTACAACAATAGACCAAGAAATCGTTTCCGGGAATAAGTTCTTCAGAACTTGACCCACGTTAGTGAAAACATGCATCATGCAACACATATGCACTAAAGCCCATGAACTTGACCTAATCCAAAACCAAATCTCCAAAATGGCCGACAATGTGAACACAAATGGTACTACCGCCATGTTACCAAAGAAGATTACCAAGATCTGCAGCTTGTACCGCCTAAGTCGCAGATACCGATTTCAGAGAAGATCACAAAACTCTCAAAAACACGCTCTCTAGAATTTTCGTACCGACACGAAGCAAACGGTATCACCGCTCTGCAGATTACCGCCAAGAGTCTTGATCGCTGCGGTACTGCCGTTTCACCCGAGAGCTCAAAACTTCTAAAAACACCTTCTCTGGAATTTTCATACCGCCAAGTAATAAACGGTATTATTGGTCAATGCAGTATTACCGCTCCATATCAAGGGTACTACTGCTCAGAGAAACTTTCAAGTCCCTTGACACGGGCGGCCAGATTGAGTGGAACGTCGACCACTCGATGAAGCCGCCGATATGGGCATCGTCGACGGCTCAACGCCCCATCGATCCCGACCATCCGATCCGGATGTGCCGCTCGACCATCGTTTGACCGGCCCGATCCGCCCACCCGATCGGACTAGTTGCCTTGTGGTACTACTGCTCCCTCTTGCGGTCGTCAGATCCTCATGGTCAGATTACCCTGTGTAGTACCGCCCAATACATGCTGGTACTACCGAAAGTCCTGTCACTTGCTGAAAACCATAATTTCAACAAAACTTCAACGCTATTGCCAATTGTCTCATCATCCTAAGATCATGAAAATATCTCCATGATATCCACAATCTCCCCTTTGATGAACACATTGGCAATTTCCTAAAAATGTAAGTTTTGAGGTTTGAAAATAAAAACTAGACGTTTTCGCGCAAATACACAACTTGGTTTAAAGATAAAAGAATGCAATGGAAGTGACCAAGTTGGCTTCAGAATAGAATCGGCAAGCGAGATACGGCAGAAGAAAGCAAGAAAGCTTCAAATTCTAGAGAAGAGTAAAAAAAAAACTCACTTAAGGTCCATAAAAAAGAACAATTGTTCAATATGATCTTTGATCATTATGAAGAAATCAAAAGATCAAGGGAATCACAGCAAAACAAAAACTCCAAATCAAGTTCTAAAACAACATTTTTACCAATCTTTATTCCCCTTTGACAATGGAGTTATCAAGGTGCATGGAAGAAGATAGAGCATGAATGAAATGAAATGGCTGCAATTAATTCTTTTTAAGCAAAAGGAGCTATGAAAAATATCCAAGAGGACTTTACAAGTATTAGACCAAGCCATATTATATGAAGTAGCTATTTTATATCATGGCAAATCATATATAGCAAAGCTAAAGCCAAATGAGCAAAAAAAATCTGAGATTGAATGAACGGTTCGCATGACAAGGCACTCAAGATCATAGTTTAGCCAAAGGTATCCAAAAATGAGTCAAGCCATGTAAATAAACTAAATAGAACCAAGAAGCTATAAATGAGTCAATTTAGAGCGCTATGAGTTCAATGTTGAAGCAATTTGTTCAAGCACTTGGAATTTAGCACATTGAGCACTTGCTAAAATTTATTCTTGGTTTTATCTTAGCGAAGCAAGTCCTGGACTAGGAGCCATCCACAACTGCCTCCTAAGCTTCAACCAATTTGCACAATTTGTTTTCTTAGCGTTGTGCTAGATCTCAAGTCGTGCCGTGGCCATCCCAAGCAGGGAGCTTAAGAGAGTGGTCTAGGTCATCCAAAACTCCCCCTGAGTTCATGCCTAGTGCAATGGCAAACCGTCTCATGAGAAAGAATTGGTGAGATCAGTTTTTTTGTACAGAAGAAATCATTTTTCATTTTCTTGACTTAGGAACTATCATAGCTCAATCTAAAACTCAAATTAGATTCAAGAATCAAATTAGCCTATTTGACATGGCATGAATCATGAGAGGATCACTATGACAAAACTAGTCACCAGATCCAACAAGTCATGTTTTAATTCAATTTTCTCAAATATAGCTAGCATGGCAAAAGCTAAGCTACAGATGGAAAGCCATAACAAAAATCTAGCAAACTAGCACAAGACATGGCAAGGTATAAAGCATGAAGTCATATCATATAAGGATAATAATCAAAGCTCCGTGAACTTATATTACAATGCAAGTTGCTGAATTTAAAATGCAATATGGTATAATGAATGCAAAAGATCAAACTCCCCCTCAAAACAGGCCAAAAGAACTAATAACCTCCAACTCTCCCCACAAAGAAGCAAATCGAGAAGAATCAAGAGCCTTAGTGAAAATATCCGCAATCTGCTGCTCAGACTCTACAAAATGAAGCACAACATCACCCTTTTCTACATGGTCTCTAAGGAAATGATATCTAATGTCAATATGCTTGGTCCGAGAGTGTTGCACTGGGTTTTTGTCAATGTTTATAGCACTAGTGTTGTCGCAGAAGAGAGGAACACTATCCAAAGACAACCCATAGTCCCGCAGAGTAGACAAGATCCAAAGAACCTGAGAGTAACTCATCGGGTCATAGCTTACATACTCGCCTTCTAAGAAGGATTGTGCAACAGAGGACTGCTTCCTAGATTACCAAGAGATGAGAGAGGTGCCTAAGAAGTGACAAGTGCCAGAAGTACTCTTCCTATCCACTCTACACCCTGCAAAATCAGCATCAGAAAAAGCCCGAATGGAGAGAGCAGAATCAGAAGAATACCAGAGGCTAAAATCAAGAGTGTCCTGGAGGTACCTGAAGATGTGACGCACTGCTTGATGGTGTGAGGCATGAGGAAGCTCGAATCGAGCGCATGCACACACAAAGAAATCAGATGTCCGGCCTCGACGCCGTGAGGTAGAGGAGAGAGCCAATCATGCTGCGGTACTCCTTCTGGTCCACGGGCTCTTCATCCTCATCAGGATCAAGCATGGTAGAAGTGGCAATTGGAGTAGACATTGGTTTGCTTCTTTCCATGTCGAAGCGCCGAAAAAGGTCCTTTGTATACTTGCTTTGATGAATGAAGGTACCTTCTTTGAGTTGCTTAACTTGAAGACCAAGGAAGAAAGTCAGCTCGCCCATCATACTCATTTCGAATTCTCTGCTCATAGAATCTGAAAATCTGGATACCAAAGCATGAGAAGAACCACCGAATATGATGTCATCCACATAAATCTGAACCAGTAAAAAATCACTATCATGCTTGAGAGTGAACAAGGTTTTATCTACCATTCCCATTTTGAACTCATTTTTAAGCAAAAAACTCTTAAGCCTATCATACCAAGCTCTAGGGGCTTGCTTCAATCCATACAAGGTTTTGGAGAGCTTAAACACATGGTTTGGGAACTTGTGATTTTCAAAACTAGGAGATTGCTTGACATAGACCTCTTCTTCTATGAAACCATTAAGGAAGGCACTCTTGACATCCATTTGAAAAAGCTTAAAGCCCTTAGAAGACGCAAAAGCTAGCAAAAAGTGAATGGCTTCTAATCTAGCTACGGGAGCAAAGGTCTCTTCAAAGTCTAAGCCTTCTACCTGGAAATATCCTTGAGGTATAAGCCTAGCCTTGTTGCGAACTACCAACCCATCCTCACTTTGCTTATTCTTGAAAATCCATTTTGTTCCAATTACATTGTGATTAGGTGGAGGTTAAACTAAGGTCCAGACTTGGTTTCTTTCAAAATTTTCAAGCTCTTCATGCATGGCATTAACCCAAGAGGGATCAGATAAAGCATGGGTGACATCTCGGGGTTAAAAGACGCCACAAAAGCAGAATGTGCATGAGAATCTGGAGAGATAAACCTGGAGCGAGTAACTCGCTCATGGAGATCCCCAATCATCTGCTCTGGTCGGTGATGTTGCTGAATATGAAGAGGGGGTCTTGGTGCAGATGTGGCCTCTACCTCATGAGCTGTGAAGGTAGGAGCAGAGCCACTCGAAGCGCCGGTGAAGGTGGGAAGAGGCTGCTCTCCTGAAGCTGGTGAAGTAAAAGCAGGCTCTCCAACCATCTCAGAAGTGCCTAGAGGATGGATTGGGTCCTCATCCTCAGAGTCGTCGTCGACGAAGATACTCTCTCGATCACCAAGGACCTGTGTACCTACACCATTGGGTCTAGTACTAGGACTAGCCTCATCAAAAGTGACTTCATAAGTCTCAACAATTTTGTTGGTATCCAAATTAAATACACGATAGCCACAAGAATGAGCAGAATATCCAAGGAAGATGCCATCATAGCATCTAGATTCAAATTTATCCAAATTGCCATGTTTAATAATGAAGCATTTGCAACCAAAAATCTTGAAATGAGAGACTCTAGCCTATGACCAAATCTAAGCTCAAAAGAAGTCTTGCCTATGACAGATCTCAAGAACACCCTATTAGACACATAGCAAGCAGTAGAGATCGCCTCAGCCCAAAACCTCCTAGAAGTGCTATGCTCATCTAGCATGGTCCTAGCCATCTCTACAAGAGTTCTATTCTTTTTTTCTACAACCCCATTCTGCTGGGGAACTCTAGGTGAGGAGAACTGGTGCTCAAGTCCTCTCTCAGTGCAGAATGTGGCAAAAAAAGAGTTCTTGAATTCTATGTAATTATCACTCCTAATGGTTCTCAAAGCTCCAGGGAGGTCAACAGCTAGTCTAAGGGCCAATTCTCTAAAGCAGCCAAAAGCCTCATCCTTAAAAACCAGAAAATATACCCAAGAATACCTAGAGAAATCATCCACAATGACAAGCTCATACCACTTCCCTCCTGCAGATTGGACTCTAGAAGGGCCAACCGTGTCTAAGTGCAAGAGCTAACCAGATCCATTAGTCATCACTAAAGTAAGAGGTGGATGAGAAGCAGAAACCATCTTACCATGTCTACAGGGTGTGCACACAAGGTCTCTAGCATTCTTAAGTCTGGGCAAACCTCTAATCAAGTCCTTACTACTGATCCTGGTCAAATGGTCAAATCCTATATGTCCAAGCCTACGATGCCACAAAACTAAGTCAAGAGAGTCAGAAGCCACAAGACACCCAGGGCTAGAAAAAGAAGAGATAATGAAATTAGCATTAAAGATACTCTCAAATCTGGAGATCCCAAAGACATGCTCACCCGAGAAGTCTAGAACTCTACACTCACCACTCTTGACCCTCACTTCTAAACCCTCATCAAGAAGTTGAGAGACAGATAGCAGATTATACCTCAGCTTACTTACCAAAGTGATGTCCTTAAGCATGAAGTTGTTATTGACGTGCACTGTGCCCTTGGCTGTCACGGTCCCGGTAGAAGCATCCCCAAACATGATTAACTCATTACCGGATGCACGTGTGAGGGAGGAGAACCATCTAGAATCTCCAGTCATGTGTCGAGAACACCCAGAGTCAACAAGCCATATGTTCTCCTTCCTCGCATGGCGGACCTATAGGGCATAAGCAGGCAACATCTGTGCCTCAGTACTAGGGTTAGTGATAAAAGACTTGAGAATCCAGTACTAAGCCACACGATGCTTAGGAACAGCAGTAGAAGTAGCAATAGAATGTTTAGAGGGGTAATCATAAGAATGCACATGAGAAATACCTAGACCTCTCCGACTCGACCTACCAAAAGGTCGGTACTCCCCCTGTCTAGATTCTACCCGTGGTCTCTCATCACGATATCCTAACCCAAAATACTGCCTAGAGCCACCAAAAGAGTCAAAGAAGTCATCTACAAACCTAGGCCTATGTCTAGTAGGAAAGACAGGCTGTTTGGCTCTAGAGACAGTAGAAGGTGAAGGAACTCCTCTAATGGACCTCAAAGCACGCACTCTCTCTCCTTCCACTCACTCTTAGCTCTACGGAAGCAGAACTCAACTATGTGGCCATCCTTCTTGCAGAAGATGCAAAGATACTTGACCTTTTGAGAGGTCTGATCTGCAGAATTAGAAGCATCTGTCTTGCTAGAAAGGGTTTGGGCAAAACCTGTAGATCTAAAGACTAGCTTAGATGGCTCAGGGGGTTCTACCTCAAACTTGCCACTCTCAACAGCTCTCACAACCTTAGGTAGGTGGTTCTTGGAATACTCTAGGGAATTAAATCCTAGGCCACTCTTCTTTACACTCACCCTAGATTGATCGAGGATCATGTTAAGATTCTTCTTCCCACTAGAGAATCTCTCAAGAGTCTTTTTGAGGTAGTCATTTTCTTTGGCTAGGACCTTACAAGAGACACTTAATTGACTTGATTGCCCTATCATACCATTCCTTATAAAGAGCTGTCTCAACCTTCAAGGCCTCACAAGACACACAAGAGACATTCCTAATCCTACCCAACTGCTCTTTGAACTTGACTCTAAACGCCTCTTGTATCTCACTAAATTATGCCCAACTTCAGTACAAAAGGCACAAGAATTAGAATCAACTACTTTCTTGGATGCAGTCATGGACATGGATTGTTCAATTTTAGATTTCTCCTCTAGAGTCTTGTTTAGAGCATCATTCTCAATTGTGAGTTTATGACAGTTTTCACAAGAAGCAGTCTTAGAATGAAGCACCATTTCAGTCATTTCTTTCATTTGAATCTTACTATCCTCACAATGAGAGCAAGTGTGATTATCATTAAATTTCAACAATTCCTTAGTAGCACTATTCAATTTCAATTCGAGCAAAGCACAATTTGAGCAAGGTGAAGGAATAGCGTATACAGAAGTCACATCTAGAGCAATAGCATCCAAGAAAACATGACTAGGACCAGATTTAAGAGATTCTAGTTCATCTAGAGCATCTTTAAGTTGATTTACAATGGAGGAATGAGCATATTTCAGATTGGTCAATTCATCATGCAAGCTAGAGCAAGAATCACAATCATTAGCAGGATTAATGGATTTGACCCTAACCACTTCTAGGTTCAAGTTGTCAATCATGATATCATATCTCTTAATCATTTTAGCTTGCTTTTTTAGATTTCGTTCAGTAACAACTAAAGCGCGTTTCATCTCATTGAGTGAGGGGCATACCTCGTCTGGATCGCTGAAGAGATCGTCGTCGTTTGAGGAATCGACGTTGTGGCTGTCCTTAGCCATGAAGCACATGCCGGTGAAGTCTTGGGCCTTCTTCTTGTCATGAGAATCATCCTCGTCAACCTCCGTCCCTGAGTCCACATCGCTCATATCAACATTCTCAAGAGCGGCAAGGACCCGGTTAACGAACTTTCAGTAGTTGGACTTCTTAGTTTTTGCATCTCGAGCTTGAGGACACCTTCGGAAGTCCTTCTCCTCCTTGCCCTTCAGCTTGGGGCACTTGGCCTGAATGTGGTTTGGCTCTCCACACTCAAAGCAGGTAACAGGGCCACTTCTCCTCTTGTTCCTCACTTTGTTGTAGGCTCTTATGAATTTTGTGGATAGGAGGGCTAAGTCATCCTCAGGTAGCTTCTCTAGCTGCTCATCGCTTAAGGAGTGCAAGGCGGATAGTGAAAAACCAGATGAGCCAAAATCCAAAGAATCAGAAGAGCTACCCTTAGACAGGTCAACCACTAGAGTCATCGACTCTGTCTTGGGGAGACGCGAGATGAAGTCAATCTCATGTGTCTTCAACCTTGAGTAGAGCTTATCCGTGATAAGCTCACTCATGACAGTGTTGTCATTGATGGAAGTGATCTTCATCCCCCAAACTCTCACGTCAAGTGCACCCAAGAGCTGACGAGCATTTTCAGACTCAATAAACACTAGATCCACAACACGCAAGTCATGAAGGATTTTGGAAAACCTTCCCCACAACTCATCCAAAGATTCACCAGGCCTTTGTTCGATCTTTGAATATTATTTCTTAAGTTGTTTCTATCTCACTTTCTTGATCGCGGTAGAGCCCTCATGGTAGTCAGCGAGAGTCTTCTAGATCTCATGAGCAGACCTCAAGTGAGCGACACGCTCAAACTCAGATTGACTAAGCCCTTGCTGAAGGGATACAGGTAGGCTACGATAGCAACAATTCAAAATTTCTACCACGTAAACTAGGAAGCCAAGTAAGAAGATGATCACAGATCATTACCACTAGACGCGCAGAGCAGCGAAAGAAGCGTCGGAGCAGCCTGGTCCAACGAAGAGCGCATCGATGTACTGGTCGTAGTTGATCGCCCAACGTCCTCGCGAGTTGATCGTCTCCTCCAGCACCTCTGCAGTTCCTTGCGAAGATCGCGGACCGTCCTCAAGCGCAACAACATAGAAGCTCCTCTATGGTATCCACACGTCCAGGGAAGGAACAACCGTACGCCGGTGTGCTAGCACCAAGTCGCACGGCAAGGCTCTCAAGAAGATGGCGGCTAGGGTTTTGGGAGAGCAACTCACGTCAACTCGTCTAACGCCCAACAAATTTCACGCATCTCCTTATATAGTGCCCGTGACGGATCCTATCCGAACACGCTTTACTTAATCAGATCCGCATCGGGTTTGTTCCAACCCATTAAGTGTGTGACCCGTTAGGTTCATGCATAGTTCGGTTGTGACTCGGAAACCCTTTCCGACCATGAGTCGAAGCGGTTCCTAGCGTGACATAACGATTCCTAATACACATAAATTATATCAAACAAACCTTAATGCAATATGATCTACCACTGTGTCCCCATCACTTACTTACTGTGTCCTATCTCTATATGCATCAGCTTTGTATTTGGTCATGACCAACTCAGAACTCCTTATGACTTGGTTTCACCACTCTATGATTACGCTCACCGCCTACGACTTGCTTGTATCTCCATATGACCAAATTCAGAATCGGGTCGAACTAAGCGACCTACTCATGTATTCTCCTTTGCCTCATGATATCCGGTTGAACTCTGTGAGATGTTGTGCCATCCATGGACTATTCAATATTTTCTCGATCGAGTATCGGATAACCTTATGTGGTCGAACTCTTCGACCACCAAAGGGCATGGCCATGCACTTTCTTTATCCGACCACTTCGAGGCCCAGAGATATCTCTCCGTTATGTTAGGAGGGCAAATCCCATATCCCACCACCACATCCTCCTACTGTTTATAGCAAACCCAAAGCTACCTTTATAACTACCCCATTTAGTAGCGTTTGGCAACCCCTAAGAGTGCTATTACATATGTAGGAAATCATGCTGATCTCAGGTCTAAGGATTATACATCATCATTGCTTGAGACCAATTAATGACACATAGAATCATAACAATATCAATAGTGTCTCAAGGTGGGTCATATCCAACACCATGTTCTCTAACATGTGTCCACATTATCGATTCGATATCCCTATATCCATGATCGGTGAAACATGGTCATCAATCAATACATGTGCTGGTCGTGGAGTCACTAGCGTTCTGACTAGTGACATTCGACTAGGGATACATTTAGAATGACATCATCATAAGTTAAAAGAGCTTCACCAACAAGTCACATACTCATTTAATCTTCATAACTGATGATTCATTCATGGAACAGAATAACATTGATCCAATATTATGAACATAAAGAAATGTAATCATCTCTATGATTGCCTCTAGGGCATATTTCCAACACTTACATCAAGAAGTTTCGAGCCTTGCTATTTGCCTCCACATCAGGTGTGATCACATCGTCATTGGCATAGTGGAAGACTTAAGTTGAATCCACTCCTAACCCCAAGCAAAGCAATCAACAGACACAAAGATGTGCTAAAGAACCTAGAATCGGAACTACCGCCGTTCTATGCACAGTACTACCGCAGTGCATGGAGCGGTACTACCGATTTTCCTGGAACAGCCCGAAATCCAAATCAAAATTGGCACAACTTTTGATTTACTCGGCCAAACTCTACGAAACTTGAAACATATCTTCTCTAGGAGGTTAGGAACCTATTCTAATTAACGATTGAGTAGATCCATGAAAAAGTTCCAACCTTTTTCGATTTGAGTGAAGATGGTTTCAAAACCGAGTCAAAAACCTAAATAAGATCTAAGGCTTGCTCGTGGGTCAAGGATGATCAAGATGATCTTAGATGCACTCCCACATGTCACAGCAAGCTAGATCAACACAAGAACTCGAGGGAAGATCAACGAATCAACAAAAGACTCAAAATCATAAAAGAGAGAGAGCAAGAGCAAGAACAAGAACAAGAACAAACTCAACTTAAGAGAACTTGCTTGGATTGATTCGAGATGATAGATGTTTATAGCCACTCCAACCTGGAGGACAAAACTCAATCCATGAGCACTCAATCAATCCACTCCCTAGAAACCTAACTTCTCCACCTTTCTCTCTAAAACCCTAAAACACACTAGGGTTTTTCCAAATGAAGTCTTTTTTCCGGTGCAACCAGCACCCAACACTATTTATAGTGGAGGCTAGCATCTAGAGAATATTCCAATTTGGGCACCCGTTAAGCCCACACACAAACGGGTTTAACTCATGCACGTATTTTAAAGCGTTGTCTTCATCTTCTCTTGGCCTAAACCGCTTCTCCTTGCATCGTCTCGCGCCGTGGTTTAGCCAAAAGGTCGCCAAGGCAGTATTTAGGTGAAATTACCAAAATACGCCTTCTCGATCCTTCTCTGAAGACCGAGTCCAATCTTGGTGAAACAATCGTCTGCTTTGCCACGTGTAGGTTGATCAACTCCTCTCATCATGTCGGCAAGTCTCTCCCGTCCGGCTCCCATCGAAACCTCTATGGCACTTACACCGACCCCCGTGCCGCTTGATCCAACCCGTCGCACCGAACTGCCCGTTCGGTCATCCTTGTCCATTCTGCGCCATGCTTGAGTCCATTGACCTCACCCGGCATCCTCGATCATTCTAAACCTCAGCTCTTCAAGCTTAGTCCCGATCATCCTTGCTATTGACCGTCGTTGACCTCTAAGCAACCTGCATAGCAATAGACCAAGAAATCGTTTCTGGGAACAAGTTCTTCACAACTTGACCCACGTTAGTGAAAACATGCATCATGCAACACATATGCACTGAAGCCCATGAACTTGACCTAATCCAAAGCCAAATCTCCAAAATGGCCGATAATCAACACAAAGCAGATTACCGCCATGTTACTATCAAGATCGTGGTCGTCATCTCCCAAGTCTGCAGATACCGATTTCAAAGAAGATCACAAAACTCTCAAAAACATGCTCTCTGGAATTTTCGTACCGCCACAAAGCAAACGGTATCACCGCCCTACGGTACTACCGCCCAAGAGCTGCGGTACTACCGTTTCACCTGAGAGCTCAAAACTTCCAAAAACACCTTCTCTGGAATTTTCATACCGCCAAGTAATAAACGGTACTACCGTCCATCGGTACTATCACTCCATACTACGGTGCTACTGTTCCAGAGAAACTTTCAAGTCCCCTGACACGTGGACGGCTCAGATTGAGTGGAACGTTCGGACCACTCGATTTAGCCGTCAGATCTGGGCATCATTCGGACGGTCTGAACGTCCCACTAGATCCGGACCGTCCGATCCGGATGTGCCGTTCGGGCCACTATTTCGATCGTCTGATGTGGCCCGCTGATCGGACCAGTTGCCTTGTGGTACTACCGCTCCCTCTCGCGCATCGCCTCCTCTCGCGATCAGATCATTGCGTGTGGTAGTACTACCAAGACATGCTCTGGTACATCGAAAGTCCTGTCACTTGCTGAAAACCACAATTTCAACAAAACTTCAACGCTATTGCCAATTGTCTCATCATCCTAAGATCATAAAAATATCCCCATGATATCCACAATCGAAGAGATCGATGAACTTAAAGATTCCTAGAGGGTGTATGCCAATTTTGCTCGATCAAATATTAATGTAAGTACCTGATGCCAAACATTTACATATTTGGTTTTTCTTACTTCTCACTGTCTTTCTTTATTCAGTGAGCTTTGGAACAAGTTGTCACTGTTGGTGAATACCGCAGACGATTTGTACTGTTAAGACATCAAAAAGCTGAACTCTATGAGCAGGCAGCGAGATGGTATGTCACTGTCACATGTAGTCTTTTGTCTTTCGACTGCTTGTACAGTTCTCATGTCTACTTTAAACTTTGCAGGTTCAAAAGTGACGATAAGACCCTAGTTGATGCACTCGACTACGAAAAAGTCGAGATGCAGAAGCTAAGGAAAGAAAATCAAGACCCACTGAAGAAACTTTAAGGAGGCAAATTTTGCAACTTGCGAGTTGCAGAATGAGATAAATAGTAAGATTTGGAGTTAAGATTGTTCATCTTAATGAATGTTTTTTCTTTTTCTAACTCTTTTTTCTTTTTAGAAAAAGTGATCAAAATGAGTAAACTCAAAACCGAGGTCAAATCAAAGGCCTTAGTTGTCAACGAGCTTTTCCGTATCGGCAAAGAAAAAGACAAGAGCATAAAGTCGTGGGAAGAGCGATGCGCAAAGAATGATGCCTCCCACGACAACGAGGTCAAGAAACTTGATTCTCGACTAGTAGGTAAGTAATTCTTTACCTACGACTAGTTTTGTTTAGTAGTCTTTAAGAAATATCATTCTGACTGGTCATACTAAATTTTCAGAGCAAGCAGTCGAAATAAAACAACTCCAAGAAGCTTCAACTCGTAGTCAGGAGGAGATGAAGTCTATAAGATCAACCTTCAAGGCAATAGTTCCCTCCTAAACAATGTACTCGGATGGCTTGGTGCTAAGGAGGTCGCTCCACTTGACGACACCATGATCGCCCATATGAGTGCCATTGGAGAACAAGTCGAAAATTTAGAGGAGTTGGTAGCCACTCTGAAGACCAACCAAGTTGTCTCTATAAGAGAGATGGTCGAAAGTGCAGCAAGTTATGCCTTGGCAAAGCTTAAGGCATATGACCGTAATCTCAATCTTCAACCAATTGAAGCCGACTTCGACTGTCCTGAGGCAGAGGTAGTACGACTGATGGAAGAAGTGCAACCGGTCAGCAAGAAGGTCGCGGAGGAGATGCAGATTGGATCACCTTCTTCAGAGTAGCTTGTAATAGGGAACTTGTAAAGACAAGCTTTTGTTTATGGATATAAACCTTCTTTCTCCTACAAATTATCTTGTCAAGTAGTTAGTAACTCATAAGACAATAAATAGAGAAAAGAAATTGAATTTAAGACTAAGAATTGAAGTCATATTGATAACTTTATCCTAGCCCTCAACTATTTGCTTAGTTTATTTATATAAACTAAGTAAATAGTGTGAAAAAAGGTTTGCTTTAAAAAGGTTTGTCCGACTGTAGTTGTCGATCTTGATTATCATGTATTGGTTGCAAGAGTCAGTAATAGATTAACACTAGGAAGTTCATTCTAGTGGGTAGGACCACATGCAGAGAGGAAAGACTTCGACTAGTGGAGTTACATTCTCTAACCATATTAATCAAATGAAGAGCATCAATATGAGTTGGACAAACGATCAGAGTGTCTTAAAATTTTGTTCAAATTTCTTAGTGAACTCAACGGTTTTATGCTGATAGCAAGAGTTAGAAATAGTACAATGCTAGGAAGTTCCTTCTAGTGGGTAGGACCAAATGCAGAGAGGAAAGCCTTCGACTAGGTGTTGTTTCTTTCTCTGACCAGTTTAAACTAATTGAGTTTGCCCAAAGGAGTTAAACAAACTATAAAAGCACACTCCACTTAGAGAATTTTTCAAAAAGAATGAAGAAATAAACTAAGTCGAAAAAGAACTTGCTTGAAATTATTTCGACCAGATTTTGTTGAACCCAGTTTCTTTGTGTTGGTAGCAAAAGTTAGGAACGAGTCAACACTAGGAAGTTCCCTCTAGTGGGCAAGACCACGTGCAAAGAGGAAAGACTTCGACTAGGTGATGTTACCTTTCTTAGACCAGTGTAAAGAAAACCAAGTGTTACAAATGATCGAAAAATCATCAAAGCACTGCTAAATGTAAGACAATAAAGATTGAAAAATCTGAAACTTTATAAGAAAGTAAGAAGTTACACATAAAACTTGCGTAATGGGTCGATGTTCCAAGAATTAGAGAGGACTCAGCCATCTTCCATTGCTAGTCATACCGAACCTGGTCGCATAACTTCAACCACTGTGTAAGAACCTTCCCACTTAGGGGAAAGTTTATTCCGATTAGACTGACATCGAATCTTTTTCAATATCAAGTCACCTACAGCAAGGCTGTGAGGTTGGACCTTATGATCGTAGTATTTACGTAGGGCTTGTTGGTACACCGCTGAATGAATTAAGTCTTGATTCCTCTTCTCTTCGAGTAGGTTGATGTCACCCGCTCGAAGTTATTCCTGGTTAGAGTCGTTGAAATTTTCGATCCATGTCGACCGAATCTTTAGTTCTGGTGGAAGCATGACTTCAGCTCTAAAAACTAGAAAAAGGGTGTTTCACCTATAGCCCGGCTAGTAGTCGTGTGAACTGCCCATAATATTGAAGGTAATTCTTGTACCCAAGCCCCCGAGCGCTTTATAAGCTGGTCGAAGACTCGAGTTTTGATTTCCTGCATAATTTGGCCATTCGCTCTTTCGACTGCCCCATTGCTTTGTGGGTGGGCGATAGAGGCATAACACAACTTGGTACCTAATTCTTCGCAAAATTCTTGAAATTTTACATTCGAAAATTGTTTACCATTGTCTGTAATTATTCAACTTGGAACACCTAATCGAGTAATTAGGCTTCTCATCATAAACCTTTTAGTTTCTTCTATTGTTATCACAGTCACAGGTCCGCTTCAATCCATTTTGTGAATGTATCAATAGCCACAAAAAGGAACTGGTAGCCTCTTGGTGATTTTAGGAACGGCTCTAGGATATCGAGACCCCAAGTTGCAAAAGGCCAAGAAAGATGTATAGTTTGCAATGCCTAAACTGGTTGGTGTATTTACCTGCTATGAAACTGGCATTGTTCATACTTTTTAACCAACTCTTTGGCATCATGAAGGGCGGTTGGCCAGTAAAAACCTTGTCAAAGGCTTTTCCGACCAGCGTTCTGTAAGAAGCATGAGTTCCACAGATGCCCTCATGTATGTCGTGAAGGAGATTTAATATTTCTCTCTGCGATATGCATCGCATGAGAACCCCTTGAGTACCTCTTTTCTAGAGGACTCCCTCGACTAATGTATACATTTTGGCCTTACGGGATAAACGATCTGTCTTAAGATCATCATTAGGTACCATACCCTTCTGAAGATACTCGTAGATTGGATTCATCCAGGTATCCTCATATTCTAGAGAGGTTGTCTCAATAGGAGATGTTTCTAGTGTTTCGACCAGAGACGGCTTCTGGAGCTGTTCTAAGAAAACTCTTTTTGATACTTGTGATCGGGAAGAAGCCATTCAAGCTAACTAGTTAGCAAAAAAAATATCCTTTCAAGGGATATATTGTACCTCAAAACCGAAAAAATGTTTTTCAAGCTTTCCGACTTCCAATAAGTACCGAGACATGGTCGGATTAGAGCACTGGTACTCTTTCCCGACCTGATTTATGACTACTTGAGAGTCTCCTCTCACGAGTAGTCATCGAATCCCGAGCGCTTTCATTGCTTGTATGCTAGCCAACAAACCTACGTATTCCATGATGTTGTTAGTAGCAAAAAAGTTTAATTGAATAGGATACTTTAAGGTCTCTCTTGTAGGAGATTCTAGGACCACCTGTCGGGACCCAAAATACAATTCTGGACCCTTTGTGTATAACGCACTAGTACAGGATCACGCTACTGCACACAGTGTCAACAAAGATGGATATCGATCCACACAAGCGAATAATAACATAAATGAATAATTTGATTAACAAATAAGGGATTGACCTTATGGTTGAGTTTACATTTATTAAGCCACGCAGGGCTAACAGAGAATAAAGCAGCGGAAACAGAAACGGCAGTGGCATCCCATCAATTCGCCACCGCCACAGGCAACTGACTGGGATCAAGACCCTACGATCAAGCACCTTTGATGAACTCCTCCTCGAATGCTGGTGAAGACTCCTCCTCTTCTGCTTGATTTAATTTAAAGCAAGCATGAGTACACAACCATACTCACAAGTCACACCACAGAAATGCAATTATACATGTAGGCTTATTCCAAAGGAATGGCAATCTGTGGTTCTTTTGCATAAATGCAACATTTGCAATTGAATACGAGTAATAGATTGAAAGCATAAGTAAAACAAATAGACAATAATAATTTAACAGTTTGATTTCACAAATACACACACAGCCTAAACAGATTATTCACATAGCCATATGATTTAGATCACACAGTTTCCTTCCCACACAGTTTATGAAGATCTACCCCTCGTGTAAAATCCCCGAGCATGTCCATGATCATGACGCGCTATTCAATAGATTGTTTAACACTCGCAGAGGTTGTACACTTTACCCACAAGATACAACTAGTGTAGCTAGCACTAATCGTAACAAAGCATTTCAGAAACTTCATCTTAACATTGACTCTCCCAATGTGCTTACATCATACCAAACTATACACAGTGGATGGTACGACACACACCGTTGGATGTGGAAGCAATGAACCGTCTCCATGATGCAACTACATGGTAGCACACATCTCCACCCTTTTCACATAGCCTAACCCATCGCCTCGAGCAATCAATGTCAAGAATTCAGATCTTACTAAGCTAGGCCCGCCCCATACCGTGCATGTGGTCGCATGTATGGGCTCAGCCTAATGGCGCACAAAGTTCATCCTTAAATGACCAAGGCAAGACTTCCAAATTCTAACTAAGGCACACAGATTATTTTGACACACAGATTCGTATTCCCATATCACATAGCCACCATGTCACACAGTTTCCACCACTTACCTCAGTCCAAACCTTTTACCACCCAGTTGATTTAAGTGCAACACATGCCATAATGACACATAGTACACACAGATTATCACAAAGTTACATAGTCACTTAGTCAAGTTGATAATTGCAACTTTACATGAATAGATGATTCGTGGCATGGCTAAGCAATCTAATCGCATCTAACCAACCCACGTTGGTGCTACAATATTACCAACTAAAAATATCAACTAGGGTGACAAAGGATCAAGGCATATCAATTATACAAGGAAGGTATAACAGATTGGATTTAATAGCTATACCCAAAAGTATTTAAATAGTTACTTGAATTAGAATGCAATACTTTGAAATAAAATAACATTTAGAAAACTGGGATTCAATCATGGTCAAAGCATGACTTGCCTTGGAAAATGTCTAGGTACTGGTCTTGGTCTTGGAAAGCTCCTTCTTCTTCAAACCTTCCGTATATCGACGCCTACTCAAAAAACTAAGCAAACAAACAAGAATAAATAAATAACAGAGGCAAAACAACTCCAACAATTAAATAAAAATCTCCATTAAATAGATCTTGAATTTATAGGAATTTAGAAATTTGAATGGACTGATTTGGAGTTCGGATGCAAAAGTTATGGCCTTTGGAATTTTGAATCTAAAGAAAAACCCTAAAATTGTATTTACTGAATTTCCCGAATTATTTCTCAATAGAAAAATCGGAATATTGCGCAATGCTGACGTCAGCGAGGAGGTTGGACTGCACGGTGCCCCACCTGACAAGTGGGTCCCACCTGTAAGTGGCTGGGTGCACCGTGGACTGGGTTCACCCGAGGGTGTGGGTTTGGTTCGGGCTGGCGTGGCGCACATGCGCGCATGTGGCGCTGACGCGGCTCCACCTGGGATGACACGCACGCGCGGAGGGTGAGGTGGCGGCTGACACGGACGCCACGTCAGACCCGACGGTGAGGGCGACACTGGACCCGATGGTCGCTAGCGAACGGCGGCTCCTCACCGGGAATGGGTGGTACAGACGTGTAGCCCGGGTTATTGCGCACCTGATGATGCAATCCCGGGTGGTCGAGGACGTGGGTGGTGGCCGATGGTGAGCTCGAGGCGGCGGTGTGCTACGAGCATTGTCTAACGGGGTCTCTGGTGGCGCTCCGGCGATGTGAAGGGGTTCAAGAGGTAGAGGCGGTGACGGCGAACTCAGCGGTGTGCTCCACGACGACGCGGCGGCGATGACGGCGGCGCAATTCAATAGAGACAAAGCGCGGCTGAAAACCCTAGATGGGGAATTACAGCGGTGCAAGGGCTCGGGAGGGGAAATTGGGTGAGGGGTTTTGTAAAGGGTGCTACTTGTGGGCTATTTATAGGCGTCGGGGATGCCTGTATACAGAATAAATGCATGGAGACCAAACAATTCAAAAGAGCTCATGAGGAATAGGGGATAGAGGCGAATTTGAAATTCAATTGCTTGAAATAGATGCGAAGGATAGAGCTTTAGATGGAATCATCCGCGCACTAAATCGAGGTCGCTTGCGGTTTTGTTCGGACGAGCTCGGAGAATCTGAAATGGCCGACGCGGCGCCATGAGGAAGAGGCCACGGGGGACGACGACATCAGAGAGGCCACTATCACGAGACAGCACGCTGGGCCACCCGGCAGAGGGCGTATATGGGCGGCTGCTAGGTTATATGAAGTTGGGCACAAGTCGGGCCACAATGAATAGGAACGGGCCGAAGAGAAGGATTCGGCCCAAAGTTATTTGGAAGATTTTAATTAGCTTTTCTATTTTAGAAAATACTGAGAATTCAAATAAGCAATAGAAATTAGCAAATAAACTTGGAAAAATTCTAGAAAAATCTAGAAAATATATCCAAGCACATAGAATCCAAATAAAATAGTTTTGACCATTGTTCATGTTGTCTTTAGTCATATTAAATTGTTTTGTTACTCAAGGTTCATATTTAAGCTTTTGAATTAAATTCAAATAAATCCAAATGGTGAATTTTCTCACTACTAACTATTCAAGGGATTTTTAAAGCTCAGAAAATTGGGATGTTACACCACCCCAGCCCCCGAGCCACTTAGCATAAGTGATCTGTCAAAGTACATCATCCATCGGTCGGGAATTAGATCGATCCCTAATGTGTTCAGATTTGTCCATTCGGCGACAAAGTCTGCCAAGATCTAGGATTTAATGGCCATTAGGGACATAAAATGGAGGTCAAACTCTCCAAGTTCAACCGACCATTTTGCGATACGTCCCACTGCTTTCCTGTTTTGGAGGACCTCTCCTAAGGGAAACTCAGACGACACAATTACCTTGTGTGTCTGAAAATAATGCCTCAGTTTACTCGAAGACGTGAGGAGCGCATATAAATGTTTTTGGACCTGAGGGTATCACTCCTTAGGCCCGTGCAAAACTTTACTTATGTAGTAAACTTGCCGTTGAACGTTCTCACGTTCGGCCACCAGTACTGCGCTCACTGCTTATGGCATGGCAGCTAGATATGTTAAGATTGTCTCTTCTGATTTCGGAGAAATCAGAACAGAAGCACTCATAAGGTACCTCATGACATCCTCAAAGGCATTGTTTGCCTCTTCTGACCACTCGAAACCCTCGTGTTCCTTTAGAAGTTTGAAGAAGGGAAGTCTTTTTTCTCACAGTCGTGCGATGAAACGACTTAAAGTCGTCATGCATCCTGTGAGTTTCTAGACTTCTTTCTTCGTGGTCAGAGCGCGTATTTGTTCATTGGCCTTTATCTTTTCAGGATTTGCTTCGATTCCTCATGCAGAGACAAAGAATCCAAGTAATTTTCCTAATGAGACTCCAAACACACAATTCTCAGGATCGAGTTTCAAACGGTGTTTTCTAATGTTGTCGAATGTTTCTTGTAGATTGGAAATATGATTAAGTCACTTGATGCTTTTTACGACTAGATTGTCAACATAGGCTTCCAAATTTTGGCCTAGTTGAAGTGAAAAAGTCGTTTGCATTAAGCGTTGATAAGAAGTGCCGTTATTTTTTTAGACCAAATGGTATTTTTGACATAGCAAAATATTTCGAATGGTGTAATAAATACGGTCTTTTCTTCATCATATAAACACATACTAATCTGATGATAACCGGAATATGCATATAGAAAACTTAATGTTTCACAACCAGCAGTAGAGTCAACCAACTAATCAATACGAGGAAGAGGAAAATCATCTTTTAGATAAGCTTTATTGAGATCGGTAAAGTCTACACACATACGCCACTTACCATTAGACTTTCTAACCATTACAGGGTTAGCCAACCACTCTAGATGGTCGACTTTTCCTATGAAGCCTACTTTAAGTAGCTTGTCCAGTTCTGATCTAATAGTGTCTCGTCAATCAGGTGCAAATCTCTGTAATTTTTGTTTTATGGGTTTCTTGTCAGACCATAAAGCTAGCCTATGCTCGGTCACCTCCCTGGGAACTCTGGGCATGTCAGATACTTGCCACGCGAAGACATCTGCGTTAGCCCAGAGGAAGGTGACAAGGGCGTCTTCCTATTTAGGGTCAAAAGTATCCCCAACGCAAACAGTCTTTGAAGGCTCCTCTGGATCCAGCGGAACTTCTTTGACTTAATTGTTCAGCTTTGGTGCAGTTTAAGCTTCAACTGCTTGGTCGAAAGCTGACTCTTGTTTGCTTCTCAAGTTGGTATCGAGCCAACCATCTCGACAGATTTGTGGTCGCATGTAAGCATCATCTTTTTACCACAGCAGACTGTGATCACTCCTTTGTGACCTGGCATCTTAAGACACTGATAACCATAATGAGCATCCGTTAGGAATCGTACCAAAGTTGGTCGTCCGAGTATGGCATTGTATGCCGTATCGAAATCAACCACATCAAAATAGATTTTTTATGTGCTAAAATTGTTTGGAGAACCAAACGTTACAGAAAGAGAAACTTGACTGGTTGGTTTGGCCAAAGACCCCAGTACGATCCCATGGAAAGAGTATCATACATGTTTTACATTGGTACTGGGTACTTGCAACTCATCTAGGGCGCTCGTAAACAAAATATTTAACGAACTGCCACCATCAACTAATACTCTATTTACTCGACAGTTGTTGATGGTGGGCTCAACCACAATCGAAAATAGACCTGGTCGAGTAGAAGGGATCGGACATTTACCCCTCTCGAAAGAGATGGCAACTTCCGACCAATTCGGCAATTTATTGACAATAAGAGGGTCAATGGAGTTTACCTCGCGTTTGACATCCTTAAGCTGTTATTTTGACTCATATGCCAAAGATCCTCCGTACATATGATCGATGGTGTGCTTTGGATCCTGAAATGGCATCTCCTCATCGTCGTCCGACTGCTTTCGACCACTTGTTTGTCCTACCTCCTCGAGTGTAGGAAGAGGTTCTTTGCCGGTGTAATAGTTTTCGAGCTTTCGTTGGAAAACTCAGCAATTACGAAGGTCATGTCCTTCCTTTTTATGGAAAATACACCACCTAGGCTTATCATTCTTTCGTTCGGGGCGTTTTCCCTTGCCTCGGTCGGAGTATGATTTGGAACTCTGAGGCTCCTTATCGCTTACGGCCAAGACTTCCTTTAAACTATTGGCTTGAGGCTTTTGGTCTTTGGCCTTGTTCTTGGATTTCTTGGCATTTTTATCTTTCGTTTTGTTACTTTCACCCTCTTCTTGAGGATTTTTATCGTGTCGATCGATGGTTTTGTTTCATTCGACTGCTTCAGCAGCTGTCGCATATCGATTAGCCATCTCGAAGAGCTCGGCGACAGTAGCCGGAGGATTTAAAAGCAATATTCTCTGTGATCCTTCTACTGCGGACTCCCTGCTTAAACGCTCTAATAACAGAAGAATCAAAAACTTCAGGTATAGAATTGCGAACCTGACTAAAACGCCTGATGAACTGGCGTAGTGTCTCATGGTCATTTTGTCCTATCCTGTGCAGGTCGTCCTCCTTCCCAGGATGATTGTAAGTGCCCTAGAAATTGGCCAGTAGTAGGTCACAGAGGTGTTGCCATGAATAGATCGACTCTAGTGGTTGATTTAACAACCATGACCGAGCAAATCCTTCGAGCATAGTAGGGAGGTAATTTGCCATGACATGCTCTCCTTCTCCTGCTGCACGAACAACGGTCATGTAGATCTGAGTAAATTCGATGGATTCTATGACCCATCAAACTTCTCCATGTTCACTGGTCGAAACTGCGACGGTGAGCGAACTGCTCGGAGATCAGGTGGGAACACCCGACATCCGGTAATAACAACATGACGCCTTCTTTGTGGGAAAGAAGGGTTGATATCACCAGGTGATCGTACACAATGATACCCAGTTGTAGGCGGACCCGACCTATAATAGATCTTAGTCCTACGAGGGTAATACTCCTCGTATTCTATCTGTTGTTGCATATTTCTGGGTTGGAGTGGTGAACGATCACCTCCACTGAGAGCTGGTCGATCATCAGATGTTCGAAGAACTCTTCTCCTACTGGAGTTATGGTTAGAGGAGCGACGTGGCCTGTTGTCATGCCAATCTCCATGAGGTGAGTTGTTTGAACGACTGGTGTTCGATGAAGTTGTCCCAGGATGACTTCTAGAATGGTGCCGACGATGTTGCTCAAGCCTAGCCATCATGCTCCGAAGCCTTCGTGCAATCTCTTTAGCGAAGAGGTCGTAACTTGGCACTCGCCCAAGTTCTTGAGTTGGGTTCTCGAGCAGGTAATTTATATGTTGAAGTTCCTGAGCTTCCTATGATCGATATTGAATGTGCCCAGGCAAAGTTCTCTGAGTTGCAATTCTTCTCATCCGGATAGTCTCAAGATCAGCCACTTCTAAGGTTGTTTGAGTTCGCCTCAATGGAGAGCGATCATTTCTAAGATTTCTCCCTCGCTTATGAAGGTGTTGATCTTATTCATCGCTGGAGGCATCCTCGCCATCACCACGAGAGCTCGCAGTGTGTGCGCGAGGGGGAGCATCCTCAGTCCTGCTTCTCGGAGAGTGACTAGGATCTAACGGGAGGATGAAGACCTCCTGGATATGATCTCCACTTGCTCCTGAGGACTCCTGGCTTGGGGAGTAGTCGAACTACAGCGCCTCGCGACTTGGAGCAAGCCCCTCCAAGAAGGAAAATTATGGGTTATAACCATCTCTATCCGTAGGTGACCATATTTTGCAGGGGTAACCGAAGTGTGATGATCGTCAGATGCTGATGGAGTCCTGGAACGATGGCTTCCAGGACTTGCCGTACTAGGTCGGACGGCCTCAGACGGACTCGAACATTTGGAGGGGGAACCCTCGCTATATTCTGTGCCCGCCTCGGTGCAGTTCTGATTATAGCCGGGTGGACCCTTGCCCTCTGAGGAATCTGATCCATCATTTGGGCGTAATATTGTGGGGGAAAAGGATCCCTCCTCAACTCTATCTGTGGTATGGTCTCTTGGATCTGGTGAAAGATCTCTAAAGATGGCATTACCATCGGACGAAACAATACTCTGGCTCATATTCGTAGCAGGCATCCATGTCGAGTCCTGCGCAGTCGACCAAGTCGAACCAATTCTCCTTGTTCAACTCTCCTGTCATGGAAGCATTAGAGTTGAGAAAATCAAGAGAACTTGTCGAAAAGGAATCACTGAAAACTCCCCACGGTTGGTGTCAACTGTCGATGTTTTACTATCGATCTTACGAATGAATATTGGGGGTCTCCTAGAATTAGAACCACACAGAGAATGACACAGGGATTTATACAGGTTCAGGCCTTCTCCGAAGAGAATAACAACCCTACTCCCGTGTTACTGTATTGAGTATGCTGATTACTCAAGAGGAAGACTAAAGCCTGATGTCTTTTGCTCCAGATTGCCTCTCTCCTACTGACTTCATCCTTTATATAACACATGAAGAGGTGGCAGTTTCTCCAAGACAAGTGACGTCCCAGCGTTCCAAATGATGAACGGTTGGTGGAGGTTACTATCAGAGAGATAACACCCACACGTTGCAAGACAGTTATTATCAAAGACAGAGATATAATACATGCGGTTATTCACAGATAATAACAGCATATATTAACTACCCCGTGTGTTGAACACGGCGCACAAGACTCCCTAACCGACTGGGCCCACATGTTTGTAGACTCCATCGATTATAGGGTAGTCGTAACCGACTAGGCTGTGGAGAAACTTAAGGCCACAAGGTGCTCGTAGAGAAGGCTCACAACCAGAGACGGGTCGTAGAAAAGCTTACGACTAGAGATTGGTCGTAGAAAGACTTACGACCAGGGGGTGGTCGTAGTAAGACTTACAACCACTTGGTTAAGCTCCTTCCTTATGAACAGAAGTGACGAGGATTAAAATCTTTATGTATTACTTTAATACATAATAAAAGATCATATGTCTTTGTGGTCGTAACCCCTAAGGCTAACGACCTCTATGGCCATAAAGATTTCAGAGGTTACATAATGGGAACCCTGCTTGGATGAGGTCATGTGCCCAATCCCTCAACAAATGACTGCTCGAGGAGGCAATGAACTGACATCTAATCTAACTCTAAGTATATTCCTTGCCGTGTGATGAATGTAACACATGTCGTATTTGGTCCATACCACACAATGTTTCATAGTCCTAAGACACTGACAACAACCACCATAAGGTTGAGTGTCTCACAGACATCAACCGACGATCAGTTACCATTTTACTAACTATAACCGACCCTCCGGTCAGACGTGTCACTTCCAACAGATGCTTCTCTAGGAGTAACTACCACCTCTTTGATGGTTATTTAAAGATAGAACACGGAGGAATATTCCATCATATTGAAGCACAGCAATCAACATTAGATTCATGTTTCAAGCCTGATTCAGTAGCATAACAAGCCTTATGCTCAGTGTAATTAGGATTAGTCTACCGCCATGTCGAGGGCACCCCTTGTAAAGGATCCAATTCATAGCAATAAAGAGTAGTCACATTCTCTCCTAAGAACTCTTCGTCATTTTCCTCTATTTATTTCGTAAGATCGGTGACATGATCATCGACAAGAAGCCATGGTGGTCAGCTCTGATTCCACATTTGTTATCAATATGTAGCTCACAGACATAGGCACATGCTTTCTCAGTGAGGTGTGTACTTCGTATGGAGAGAAATCGTCCCATAGACAAACACTTCCCTTTTTTAGGACGACATATGTGGCATGAAGGCCCAAGTGCTCAAAATTTTAAGAGGAAAAAAAAATCTAAATCCTCATGGCCCCTTATAGACAGTGACCGTACACACTTACTAAGCCCGTGTATATAAAGTCGTGACCCATTAGCAGTAGTAGCCATAGCCAGAGCCAAAAGTCCATATGTGTGCGATCGAAATGCCTTCACAGAGAAAACACAAAAAAAAGGCAAAATTACATTCATATCACTCTAAAACTTACCAATTTAGAAAATGACATTCCAAAAGAGAAAATAAAAAATATGCAACTCTGAAATTGCCTTCTTTCATATATGTCACTCTAAGACTATTGTGCCTAGTCTTTCCTTCCTCCCTGCCGTCCTCCTCCTCCTTCTACTATTCTGATTTCGCGCTGCCGCCACCGTCAAGTCCTGTTCCAATGAAAATGCCATTTGACTTCCTCTTCAAAAGCGATGTTGAGTACTTCTCGACAAGCACAACCTCCTCATCCTCTCCAACCGGAATTGAGTGACCGACGGCACGAGAGGTCACGGTAGCGAACCCTTTCCCTTTTTCTTCCCCACTGTCATCTCCTTATTCCCACCACCGTTGGCTGCTGCTCGACGCACTTACCACTGCATCACACCTCACATCTGATGGGAGCGTGATGCCCCAATGAGGGAACTCAACCGTCCCCTCCTCCCCACCATTCTTGCCCTCCGGTTCTGGGTGAGGGAAGCGGAGGGAGATGGCGCGACGGAGCCGGAGTGGGGACTAGGACCGGTGAGCCTTGGCGTGTGGAGGACCACCTTGGCGAGGAGGCGATCACAGTAGACATAGTTCTTCATGGGTGATAGCGTGAAACCTGAGCTGCGGGAGGAGGGCGGGGGGAGGGGGAAGGAGAGTGTTGGGGCAAAACAATCCTATAGTGGCCTATATCAAAATCAAAGTATGCAAGTTTTAGAGTAACATATGTCTAATTTGCCTTTTGGAGTGATATTTTCCAAATAGAAAATTCATAATATATCATCAAATAACTCCCTTCTTCACGACATGTTATCGAATAACTCCTTCACAATATACGATCGACTTCTAAATTTTCTTCACAATATGCCATCGATGTCACTTCTTTGTCCAAGCCCCTCTATTAAGCCATGAGAAAAATACTATTTTGCCCTCATGTGTCACATTTCACTCCATGCCATTTTTTTTGTTGTTCACTGTAAATTATTTTAGTCCAAAGTCTACAAGTGAATTGGGTGCTACTGCCACCCGATGGCAATTTAAAACACATTAGGAGCAATAAAATGTGACAATTGAAGGCAAAATGGTCTTTTCTCGGGGGTTAACGGATGGACTTTGCCGTAGCAAAGATGGCCAAACAGTAGAAAAGGGGACCCCCAGTAGCTACGAGAGGGACCAGGGGATCCTCGGAGGAGGGAGGCCGGTTGTCAAGAGAAGTGGATGTGTATTAATTGCCTAAAAAAGGGCCTTGTTTATTACATGGAGGCAGCGAGTATTTATAGCCTTTCGATAAGGTACGCGAGATTACAGATCTACCCCTAAAAAAGGACCTACGCCCATAGGGGTTGCAGGGTTTTTTCTTTCCCTATGCGTAGCCTTCGGCTTATGGTGGACCCTCTGGTCTTGGTATATCCGGTTGGTACACTTGGTGCACCGGTGCTCTCCGCCCTTCTATCGGGACCGGATTTCTGCATCCGAACCCTTAGTGTATTTCTGCACAAGTCCCATGATTAGTAGCTAGTGCACACAGTAGAAACATCGTTGATAACAACTTCGAATCACGAATAACATTAATAAACAATTGAGTACCGGCCTTATGGCCACTTATTACAAAAGAGGTCAAAAGACCATGAGCCTTACAACAGCAGCAACAACAAATGATAAACTCCAAGTGGTGACCCATCAAATTGCCCACCGACATTCGACTGGGGAGCGCAACCTAGTACTTCGGGTGTCCTTCATCATAGCCACATGCGAAGTAGTTGTAGTCCTCCTCCGTGTCATTGAAGGCTTCTGAGATTTAATTATGTGTGTAGCATGTGAGTACATAAATTATTCCACGAGTCTTGGGAAAGATGTATATGCATAGCTTTAACAATTGGACTTATAGGGTTCATTTGCACAAAGCAATATTTTAAGTTTAAGCAGTTTTCATACAACACATTTGACAAACGTAGATTCAATAAGTAAATTAATTGACATCACTAGTCGAGGTTCTAGCTACGAACCACTAGTATCAAGGCTCTAGCCGCCAAGGTTTTTAGAATAGGGCTCTAGCTGCCCAACTAGCTCTAGCTGCCAGAGATATACCTGAGAGTCCCAACTGCTCTCGGTTCCCAAAATTTATTCTTTTGAAATCAAAACCAAAATCTACCATGTGAAAACGCACCTTGCCCGCCCTTGACCATGAGCACAGCTATTCGAATAGTTTTACACTCTGCAGAGGTTGTACAGCTTGACCCATATGAGATAATCAGCTTATAATGTCGGCCATGACACGTTTCCTTAGGCATGCAACTAAGCGATTATCACAAGGCCTTTACAATACCACGCCCTAACATCAACCCGCCCGACGAGCTTGACCCAAGTCATGGACATCTTTTACCATCGACCTGGAGCTCTTCGTTGTGGGGGATAACCTGCCCGGACATGGACGTTTGTTACCGTCGCCCGGAGTAAGCCCCGACAGACATGGACGTGTTTTACCATCGTCTGCACGACCCAAAAGGGATACCTAACAACTACAACCTGCGGGCATAATGCTAGAACATGATAAATTAGTTGGCCAGGTCCATTCCCATTTTGGCCATGTGGTTGTATGGTAGTGCTCGATTTGGATAGTCACAAGCGTCGGTCCTTAGTATGACTTGGGCAGAACTTACCACATTCCATGTTCTCGTGCTCTAGCTGCACTCGCCTGATCTTACCACCCGCCCAAGTCTAAAACAAGTTTTCAGCGTTTTATTTTATTTTCTAAATACTAACATTACCTAATGTCATACATTTCAAAAAAGATTTGCATAAAAGGTAATAAGAGTTTTCTCCCAATAGGTGATCCAAACCGATAAGCATGTCTAAGCAATTCTATCGCATTAAACTATTCCACAATGTTGTAATCAATATCGTGGATTTGCTATGCTAGGGTGACAATGGATTATGATAGCAATATCAAAGGAAGACATTAACAACTTTTAAGTTTAACTAACAACCTACAATTTAAATTCATCATTTTATGTAAATAGCAATGTATAATATTTTTAAAATAGAAAACATGATTTAAAAATCATAGTTACAAAATGGTCAAAGGAGACTCACCTTCGGTGACGTTGGAGGTAAGCTGTAACATCCCAAATTTTGGTCTTTTTAAAAAATTATTTCAAAATAATTAATTCAAAGATTTGGATTTTTCTAGGATTTTATTGGATTTAAAGTAAAAAGTAAAATTTTAATTAATTTCGGAATTTTAAAAGCTTTTCCTAATTATTTTAAAGCCTAAATAAAGTATTTACAAAATTAATTACCATCTATAAGTTGGAATTATTTTTATTAAGTTCAAAATAATTCTAGGAATTTTTATGAATTTTTCTAGAATTTTTTGACTCTAGTTACTATCTTCTAAAAATCTATTTGATTTGTTGTTTAATCTAATTTCGAAATTAAAAAAATAATAAAAAACTATTTTCCGACGCGGTCACCCATCATTTTGTGCTCCAGCAACATGCACGCTTAACACCAGCGCCACTTTGCATACAATGCCAACTTGCCTTCTTTCTTGCAATCAATGTTATACTTTCTTTTATTCTTTGCTATACTCATTCCTCTCTCCTTTCTTCTTCAACCTCCCCTGAACCGTTTCTTCTCTGGTGTTTCTTCTCAAACCGAGAATAACCATGCCCACCCAACCAACCTCCCTCCATGGCTGACCTCACCTCCGCCCACCACCGCCGGTCGCCCCTCGCCACCACAGCGCCGCCCCTCCCCTACCCGCACCGCTTCTCCTCCCCTCCCCTTGATCCTGCCGAGCCAATTGAGCTCCAAACGACCATTAATGGCTGCCGGCACTATTCCTCCCCGTTCTCCGCATTTGTACAATCAAAATCAATTCCGTTTGAAGCACTAAGACCGCATTAACATCAACCACGTTCTCAAACCATCAATTCTTGCCTCCTCCACTCCTTGCATTCAAATTTTCAGTTTCTTTATTTACACCTTAACTGAAGCTTTAATCTCCTGGTATTTGAAGCATCACCCTCACACTATAAAAGGGCCACCACGTTCCCTTCACCAAGGTAGACCTCGTGCTCACCTCCCCTTGCTGGTTCAGTCACCAGAGCGCCGCCATCCCCGTGTGCCGCCGACGCCCGCGCACTCCGAACGCCGCTCTCGCCGCCTCGCTCCGTCTCCGACCAAACCACCACCACCATCGGGTAGAGGACCTCGTCGGGGTTCCATTTTTGTGCTTCGCTGGCTGCCTATTCTTTTCCTTTCACCGGCGTCGCCATTCCTCTGTGCACTGTGCTTTTGCCGAAGCTTTGCTTCCTGTTCACGTTGCATGGCATTGAACATGACCTTAATTATCTAGTCTTCACCTTGAGCTTTGTACATACACATTTTATTCCTTCTAAAAATTCTTTCTCTCATATGCAAGCTCCAAATCCGTTGATTCTTCCTCCTAAATTCATTCTCTACTCCCAGTATTTATTTTGTAATTTTTGGATTTAATTTAATTTTTGCTATTTATTTGGTCCTATTCGCGCGTGTAGAGTCCGACGTCACCGACGCCAGTTTGGATCAACCGGATGCGGCAACCGCAACCTACGTTGAAGGCGAGTCTCATTTGACTATTTTGTACCTACGATTTTTAAATCATGTTTTCTGTTTTAAAAGTATTATGCATTGCTATTTACATAAAATGATGAATTTAAATTGTAGGTTGTTAGTTAAACCTAAAAGTTGTTAATGTCTTCCTTCAATATTGCTATCATAATCCATTGTCATCCTAGCATAGCAAATCCACGATATTGATTACAACATTGTGAATAGTTTAATGCGGTAGAATTGCTTAGACATGCTTATCGGTCTGGATCACCCATTGGAAGAAAACTCTTATTACCTTTTATGCAAATCCTTTTTGAAATGTATGACATTAGGTAATGTCAGTATTTAGAAAATAAAATAAAACGTTGAAAACTTGTTTTAGACTTGGGCGGGTGATAAGATCAGGCGGGTGCAGCTAGAGCACGAGAACTTGGAATGTGGTAAGTTTCGCCCAAGTCATACTAAGGAGCGACGCTTGTGATTATCCAAACTGAGCAAAACCGTGCAACCACATGTCCAAAATGGGAACAGACCTAGCCAACTAATTTACTATGTTCTAGCATTACGCCCGCGGGCTATAGATGGTAGGTGTTACCTGGTTAGTGCAGACGATGGTAATTGACGTCTATGTCTGTCGGGGCTTGCGTCGGGCGTTGGTAATAGACGTCCAAGTCTGGGCAGGTTATTCCCCACAATGGTGAGCTCTAGGTCAATGGTAAATGACGTCCATGACTTGGGGTTAAGCTCATCGGGCAGGCTAATGTTAGGATAAAGTATTGTAAAGGCCTTATGATAATCACTTAGTGTCGCACGCCCAAGGAAGCGCGTCATGGCCGACATTATAAGTTGATTATCTCGTGTGGGTCAAACTGTACAACCTTTGCAGAGTGTAAAACTATTCGAATAGCTGTGCCCACGGTCAAGGGCGAGCAAGGTGCGTTTTCACATGGTAGATTTTGGTTTTGATTTCAAAAGAATAATTTTGGGAACCGAGAGCTGTTGGGACTCTCAGGTAGTTTCTGGCAGCTAGAACCAGTTGGGCAGCTAGAGCCCTTTCCTTTAAACCTTGGCGGCTAGAGCCTTGATGCTAGTGGTTGGTAGCTAGAACCTCCATTAGTGATACAATTTATTTATTTATTGAAACTACTTCTTGTCAAATGTGCTTTATGAAAACTGTTTTAACTTCAAATACTGCTTTGTGCAAATGAACCCTATATGCCCAATTGTTAAAGCTATGCATATGCATCTTTCCCAAGACTCGCGGAGTACTTTATGTACTCACATGCTACACTCATAATTAAATCTCAGAAGCCTTCAACAACACGGAGGAGGATTACAACTACTTCACTTGTGGCTTTGATGAAGGACACCTGGAGAACTAGGTTGCGCTCTCCAGTCAAATGTCGGTGAGCAATTTGATGGGTCATCACTCGAAGTTTAACTTTTTTTGTTTCTGTTGCTATAAGACTCAAGGTCTTTTGACCTCTTTTGTAATAAGTGGTCATAAGGCCGGTACTCAGTTGTTTATTAATGCTATTTCATGATTCAAACTTGTTATCAACAATGTTTCTACTGTGTGCACTTACTACTGATCATGGGACTGGTGCATAAATATACAGAGGGTTCGGATGCAGAAATCCGGTCCCGACATAAGTGCTTCCTGTTAATCCAAACTCGTGTCGGCGACGTCGAACTCTACACGCGCGAATCGGACCAAATAAATAGCAGAAATTAAATAAATACTAAGAATTATAAAATAAATACTAAAAATTAGAGAATGAATTTAGATGAATTTAGGAGAAAGAATCAACGGAATTGGAGTTTGTATGAGAGAGAACGAATTTCTGGAAAATCAATTCTCCCAAAATAATGGACACATACAAAGCACAAAGCTACTAGACTAGATACTGAATTGGATGACTACTGTTCCTGGTATAACATAGTTTCAAACTGAAGCTTTACTGATTTCAGTTTGACTAGAAACAACGAAGGATTACTAAACACATAATATGATTTGTAGACACAAGACATGTGGGATCACTAGCTAACAAATGAGAAAGAAATTGATAGGAAATGCTGAAATTTATTAATCTGAAATTGATATTTTCAGTTTGACAAGAACAACGAAAATAATTGCTAGATCTTTTGGGTGCATGTCATCCTAGCAAGAAGGAATCACATGCAAGCCAATCAACAGAGAAAGGATTAGAGGTCAACCAATGATAGTGGGACCTATGAGTCATAGACTCAAGTTCAATCAACAGAAGGCATTTTCGGAACTGAAACCTGAAATAGAATAGAAGCAATGAGTGCTGCATGTAAGAATTGAGAGGTAATCAGGAAGAAAAGAAGTGTATAAATTGAAATATAATGGAAAGAAAAGAAAGATTAGGAGAGGTCAAAGATCAGTGAGCCCTAGAGGTCATAGACTCAAAGGAAAGCTCAACACATAGATATGCTAAGCACAAAATGAACAGTGCAGCTTCTGAGCTTCACAAGCATGGCGTTGGCGCAGGAGAGGAAAGGGATGGCGGTGACGGTGGCTGGGAACCACCAAAATGGAACCCCCTGGAGTTCCTCTTGGTGGCGACTCAGCCGGCGAGGCACTACAGCGGCGGCGACGCATCCTTGGGCGGCGGCGTGCACGGTGGCGGCGATGGTCCACAACACATAATTGAATGAATTGATGTGTGGGATAGATAGGAAATCACCGTGAACACGCGGTGACATGGTCGATTCGGCGAGAGACTCACCGAAATGACGAATGCACGATTTGGGTGAAGAGGCCGGCGTTCGGGAAAACGAGAAATTATATGTTGTCAGTGCTCTGGAGGTTCTGATATTTTGAGGGGATGCAAAGGGACGGATGAGGTGATGATATGCCAATTTATAGCTTCAACCGTGAGACGAATCGACGGGAATGCGAGGAACTTCAGGGCGATAGTTTCGGCTTGCTTATGGAAATGAAAAGAAACGTAAAATTGATTGATGAGCTGTGGTTTAAGAGGCTTTGAATGCACCAGAGTAAAGGCACGGTGAAGACGGGATCATAATGGTTCAAACGGAATTGAATTTGGAGCTCCGAGTGGGAAGAAATGGGGAATTGAATGAAAGGCTGTTGTTTGTTATTTTTGGATGAACAGTGAACAACATCATGCACGTCGGAGGTAGAAGATGAACAGCAAGAGAGAGAAAATAAGTAAAAGAAAATCCAAACAAACCAAAAATAAAATAAATTTATAAAAATCCAAGATAATTCCACAAAAATCCTTGAAACCTAAATAGATCAAATAAAATAATTTTGAATTTTTTTGAAGTTTATTTTAATCATTTAAAATATTTTTCATTTTCTAAAAATTCTAATTAAGCTTTAAATTAATCCAATAAATTGCAAATGATTCATTTTATTTTTAAAGCTTCAAAAAGGCTCTTAATTAGCAGGAACTCCAATTTAAAATCCAAATATTTGAATTAATTATTTTGAAATAAATTTTTAAAAAAGACAAAATTTGGGATGTTACACCTTCGCTAGGGGCGGATCTGGCATCCCTCATGCCTGGGCAACTGCCTAGACTTGTTGGTGACGCGCTATGGTAGCCTCAGTGAAGCTCCACGGCGATCACGACCGAAAAATGACATCCTGTCCAAGCAAAACAAGACGACCAACGCCTCCTCGTGGGCTTGCCTAGACTTTAAAAATTTTCTAGCTCCGCCACTGACCTTCGTCACGTGTGGGGTGTCTTCGGGCTGAGGGACCCTGGACACCCTTCGGCGCCCCCCGAGATGGCCTCGGGGGACTCATAACTTCTGGGTTCGTGGTGCATCGGCGATCCTTCGAAAACCTCTACACCACATTTGAAGCCTCCTCGAAGGTATACCTGGTACCTTCAAGGAGGTCCACGACTGCGCCTCCAGCCTGCTGGCCTATGTAGGCCTCCTAGTGGTCTTCGGGTGGGCTTCGAGGCCCTCCAAAAGGCGTTCTTAACGCCTCTCAAGGGCCTAGGCTGTGCCTCTGGCCGTAGGGCCTTCGAAGGAGGCCCTGCGATCTTCATTGGGTCGTTAGGGCTGGTGGGGCTGTCCCTATGATAGCTTTGGATGGAGAAGTGATGATTATGATATATTGTGAAAAAAAATAGAAGTCGATGGCATATTATGAAGGAATTATTCCATGACATACAAAGGAGTTATTCTATATAATGAATTTTCTATTTTCCAAATTGGCAAGGTTTATAGTGTCGTAATCCAATTTTGCCGAGGAAAAAAAGCCTAGAAACGAAGCTCAGATCCCAGTTATTCTCCGCCAATCCAAGCGACTCTGGCGACTGGCGAGTTCCCCACCGCCATGGCGGCCGCCGGCGAAGCCTCCTCCAAGCTCCTCCGCTTCCTCTATTTCGTCGGTGCCGGGGGTACGCGTCCTTGTCCCTCTGTATACACTCGTGTACGCATGCGCGCGGCGCGCTGATCATATGCTTTTGACCATTGGTGTTTAACGCCCCCCTTTTCTCCCCAGTGATCTGCACCAAGGCCATCAACACGTATCGTGACTACGAGCGCAGGCAGGAGGCCTCCGCCGCCGCTTCAGCAGCAGCAGCCGCGGTGGTAGCGTGGTAGCGGTGGATCTCGCTCCGGCAAGTGCCGCCGTCGCCGCTGCCGTGAAGCCCTGACCTCGGAGTCGGAGGTCCAATCTTCGCCGGTTAGGATTCTTGCCTTCTTGGGATGTTGCTCGCCACTCGCCAAAGAGGAAAAATGCTATCTCTTGTTTTGTTATAGGAATAAGTCCAGAAAAGCCTGATTTACCCTGAACTACAAAACCGGTTATTTAACCCTCTAAACTTACAAAATCCGGTCAATACACTCCTGGGCCGGTTTGAATAGGTGGTTTTGTACTATACGTATACAAGCCACGTACACATGTACAATACAATATACAAGCCACATACACATGTATTATACGCCAAGCAAGTGTTGTCGGCGGCGAGGTGCAGGGCCAAGTGCTGTTGGCGGAGTCTCTTCCTCGTTTGCCGCGGGGTCATGCAAACGATGGCAGTGGCGCTGAGTGGACCGGAGAAGGAGCTGGTGGTGGTGGTGTCGACGTCGTCCGCCTGCGGTGGCTCGGCGAGCTTGGGGAAGCTGAGGGATTTCTCGAGCTCGGTGGAGTAGCTGTCGTGGAGCGACCATCGCCGTGCCGAGATGATGCTGATGACGCCGATGCTACACGCGATGACGGGGCGCTCAAGCACGCCGAGGCTGGCCTTCTTGACAAAGAGCCCCGCGAACCGTGCTCGTGCGCCACGCTCATCCACAGGTACGGGTACCTCGCGCCCGTCATGCGCGACACCAGCGGGAACACGAAGAGCCCTCGCCAATGCTGCCCCCTGCGCCGCTGCCCCCGGAGTAGCTTCTTGCGGAGGTCCGCAACGTGGACCCGCATGCTTGGCCACACAAAGCTCGGGTGCATGATGTCCGCGCCCCGGCGGCGCGTGCTCTCAGCCATGGCGCCCGCGCCTCGCTCTCGTGGTCGACACAATGAGAGGGAGGAGGTAGGCTAAGCGGGCGGCGGCACCAGGAGGAGGTGGGCTAGGCGGCGGCGCCAGAGAAGGAGCGGCGCCGAGGCGGCGGCGCCAGAGGAGGCGGGATCGAGCGGCGACACCGAGGAGGCGGCGCAAAGAGGAGTGAGCGGCACCAGGAGGCGGCACTAGGAGGAGGCGGCGGCGGCGGCACAGGAGGCGGCGGTGCTAGAGAGGGAGGGAGCAGCACCAGGAGGAGGCGGGCTGAGCGGCGGCGGCGGCACCAGGAGGAGGCGGCTGAACCGAATGGAGAAAAGGAGGAGAGAGAGAGAGAGAGAGAGAGAGGATTGAATGAAATGGGAATGGATGAAGGTATGGTATTCCTTATGTATTTGCATCATTATTTGCACTTGTATTTAGTGTTGTACACATCTCAAAGCATGGATGGACGACCCAGATGTTTGGAGCATACAAAACCACCTATTCAAACCGGCCTGAGGGGTGTATTGACCGGATTTCGCAAGTTTAGGGGGTTAAATAACCGGTTTTGTAGTTCAGGGGGTAAACCAGACTTTTCTGATAGTTGGAGGGAGTAAACTGGACTTATTCCTTTGTTATATGTAACGTATTGTGATGACATGAAGCGATAAGAATCCTTTTTTATCCCCATGTGAAATTGTGAATGCTGCGAGCTTGAATTCGCCAGCTCAATTTTCGGTGTGATGAATTATATTATTACACTTTTCGTTGCTAAGAAGTTGTGAAACGTGATCATGGTGCTTCTATTATTACTTTCGTATTTCCGTTTACTGGACTGCTATGATAATTTTGGGGGATCATTAATAAAACAATAGATAGTTTACTGGTAAAAATTGAGTTACGGTACTCTCCTAGTTAAGGCTTCTGGTATATCCATGTCGGTTGATAAGTTAGATACTATGGTGCCAGCCTGTTTAGGGCTACTTGTGCTGGTATGGTGCTAACTAGATTGGTGTTTTGGCGAATAATTCTGCGTGTGACAAGAGTTTAATCCTACCAAGCTGTTTTTTTCTTCTACTTTCAAGTATGCACAGATTTAAGTAGCATATGAACTCTCAAGGTCCTATTATCTGCCCTTTGCTTATCTTTACCAGATTCTGTAATGATTAGGACCAACCTTTCCCAAGTATAAGTATGTTTGTCAGGCAATTAGGAATTCTTCATTCGTAGTTAAGGGTTCCATGAACTGATCTTACAACAGATAAAACTATGTTCATTTCATGATGCAAGAGATTTTCGGGATCCTTAGGTTAGTACCCTTGCATTACTAGATTCTTGCAGCAGCTAGGGTGAATTTAAAACAATGATGGAAAGACTCTTGATAGTGATCGGACTGTGAAACATTTGTGGTGTACTATGTAGGATTCCTTCTAGAGGTCCTAGGTGTTAGATGTGTATTATTATCTATGTATTTTCCCTGTTGTATAAGAGGTTACCTGTATATATGTCATACCTGTACTTGTATATATATTGGCTCATTAGTCTCATGACGAATACAAGCGCTATTCATAACACTGGGAAGGCCTGTACTCTTGATTTTGGTATGAACATTATCCACTTCCCTGATCACATCTGTGCAATAGCATTTCAGGGGCCATTAGATTACTTCTTGCTTCCTAGATTCTTTCAGTGACCACGATGAATTTGATGGTATCATGGAAAGTTTTTCATATGGTTAAGAATTATTGTTAATTAAACTGCTAGAGTAGGTGATTTATTGGTAGTTCTTGAAACAAATAGAGGATTCTGTGACCACTTTAGCAAAAGGGCACTTAAACTCATCTTGTTCTTGATTTTCCTTATGGATTTTTCCTATGCAATCACACCTGACAAGCTTGATTCGAGATCCTTTCCTGATTTAAGAGATCTATTATAAAAAAAACAAGAATAATGGGCAAAAGATCTATGTAACTATGTGGTTAAGAATTAATGTGAAGTCAGTTGTATTAGTTGGTATGTTAATATTTACTCAATTAGAACAATATCCTGTACTTCTCTATCCAGCAAAAACTTGTCCTAACACTATGATTTCATTTTTTCATGTATAGAAAACAAGCCCAAGCGCTCTCACTCTCTGGTGATGCACCTTCCATATTTCACATAATTTGATTATATGTAAGTTGATCATGGCTTTTGACCTGAAAATTTCTTAGTCTAAATTGTTTGACAATAAGTATTCATTTCTGGTGGTGTGGGTGTGTGCAATTATGAGATCAAGTGAAGATGTTGTTTAGCTTGTCCGAGTAACTTGGTATGAAGGTATATATCAACGAATTATACTATACTTGATCCCTTGATTTCTTTTTGTTCTACTAAATTCTGACATAACACAACTGAATAATTGTCGAACAGAAAATTGGTCCAACGTCCTTCCTTAGAAAATTCTATTCTACACTTCACCAAAATTTCTTATTTCGTGTATCCACAATTTACTTTTAACATCATAACTAGTAGGAAGTGCATGGAAGTTAGTGATCCATGTACCGGAACCATAAGAAGGTTTATGGGCGGTGTTTTAGGTTCTCGGTTCAGATGGCAGGATGTACGGCTTAGGGTTTTAGCCTTGTAGGGTTTTTTACAAGGCTCTTGTCTCTTTACCTTGAGGAGGTTTTATTTCTAGCCTACCCCAACTTATTTGGGACCAAAGGCTTTGTTGTTGTTGTTGTATCATAACAAGTAGGAAGTGCCCAACTCGCAAGACAACATCCTAGAAATATGATATAGTGAGGAATCAGTTCTTTGCTTTTCTCCCACAGTGAATTTTCTTATTCTTTTTTTTAAGGAAATTTTTTAAAGCTACTTAATCATCCTTTGTTTTGACATCTTTGGCACCTTTGCTATATCAGTTAACATTTCATTCATGTTACCCATTTATTAGTGGATTTCATACCCTATAATATTTGTAGTTCATAAATGATGTTTTCTGCAGGAAATGGTATGTTTGTCCCAAAGCAACAGCTAAAAGAATGACATTGTCAGTCTTCGTGCTTCTATTGGTGAAAAGAACGGGAGATCCATGTTCAGCAATCCCTACTACCAAAGGAAAACTGGCAAAAAGATCAACAAAGAGCCCTAAACCCTGATGCTGAAATGAGCAAAGTCTCAGCTCTTTGAGGAAGCGGGAAAAAAGAAGAGAGGAAAATGGATTGTAATTGCATCTCTGATGAGGTTGCACTTAAATGACATTTCTTGTGATCGACGTAGAGGACTGAGTCAGAGGTGATGACTCAGCCAGTGATGGAAGCTTTTCCTCTGACTGCCCATTCCAGCAGATGTCCCTGAGTGAAGGTCTTAGGTCCTTTTTGCAGAACATTTCGTACTCCAATGTGTCCCCCGCCGACTTCTTCACCTCAACAACATAGAAGGATGGTGTCACCTCAAAGATCTCCGCATCGATCGCAAGCTGCCCCTTCCTCCCTTCTTTGGATCCCTGCAGCTTCACCAGTCCGTCCTGCTTCTTCACCTTGAAGCGCTCTGTCTCAGCAATCTGCTCCAGCTTTGACACTATTGCTGATGCTGGTTTTTGGGTCATGAACCGCGAGTACGCCTTCTGCCCTTGGTCATTCTCAAACAGGCCTGACAGATCAAATCCTTTGGAGAGGGAGATGATGTCAAATGCATTCAAGTTCACTGGCTTCAAAGGGCTATCTGGTTGTTCTGCCTTGTTGCCTTTATCATCCTTGTGGTCAGTGCTGAAGGCAGCCTGGACATCCTTGAGGCTGTTCGAGCCGTGTGGCTGTCCCAGCATCACTGCTGGTTTGTACCCCTTCTTGAACCACGGGTGCTCAACCACCTTCTCGATGGTGATCCTAGTGTTTGGATTTGGATCGAGCAGCCTGGATAGAAGCCTCCGGACATCAGAAGTGAACCACTGTGGGTACCTGACATCGCCTCTGCTGATCTTCCGGTACATCTCCATTAAATTTGAGTCATGGAATGGGAGGTAGCCAGCAAGCAGGACGAAAAGTATGACACCACAAGACCATATGTCTGCTTTTACTCCGTCATAGCCCTTCTTGTTGATTATCTCCGGTGCAACATATGCAGGTGTGCCGCATGTCGTGTGCAGCAGCCCGTCCTGCTTCTGACACTCCCTGAGGGCACTCAGCCCAAAGTCCGACACCTTGAGGTTGCCATTCTCATCCACGAGGAGGTTCTCCAGCTTGAGGTCCCGGTGATAGACACCACGGTTGTGGCAGAAGTCCACAGCCCCAATCATCTGTTGAAAGTACTTCCTTGCAGCATCTTCTTTCAGTCGGCCCCTGGCTACCCTGCTGAAGAGCTCACCACCCCGGACATACTCCATTGCAAAGTATATCTTGCTTTTGCTGGCCATGACCTCGTGTAGCTGGACGACGTTGGGGTGGCGGATGAGGCGCATGACGGAGATCTCCCGCTTGATCTGATCAATCATGCCAACACGCAATACCTTCTCCTTGTCAATGATCTTGATGGCTACGCTCTGGTTGGACACAAGGTTCCGTGCATGGTACACCTTGGCGAAGGTGCCTTGTCCGAGCATGCGGCCGAGCTCGTACCGGTTCATGAGGATGGTGGTCTTCTTCTCCATCCCGTTGGATTCTTTGGCGCAACAGGAGGGATGGTTCACAAGCGTCTACTCTGCGCCACTTCTTGCCTCTGTCTTCCTCCCTCCCTGAGCCATGTATTGGGAGGGGGAGAGGGAGGAGAGGTGAAGGGCGAGAGAGGGAGAGCGCTGCGTTTGGGGGAAACCAAGACACGACTGGTGTGCTTGGAATCCTCCAAGGAGGAAGGAGAAAAGGACAGAGAAATAGTCTATGGTTGTTAGAGCTTTCCGTGTGACATGAGGCCAGGACTCACTCTTTCTCTGGAGATGGAACAGGTTGCCAAAAAATAGGCCAGGTATTTGTGTTGAGAGGCTGTAGTTCTGTATGCTATTTGTAGGATCTCTGGTGCGTTCTGAATTCAGTCATGCCATCACCCTAGCCCCTCTATGCAGTTATTACATGTCTTTCATGATGGACAACGCAAATGAATTATGTGAATTGCAATTGCATGGCATCCATGATTGGTTTATTTAACAAGATATGGAATGGAATGGATGAGGTGTTATTCTGGGAACTACTTATGGGAATGGTGTGTTCTGGATGCAACTGCATGCACCATATCTTGAGCTGCATCTGTTCATCATGGTTGATGTTTCTAATTTCTATAACAAGCTGTTAGGTTTTCTTTAATGGACAGTTTGGTGAGTTCAGAGAGCATCATGCATGTGTCAAGATATGTTCTGGGGAGTTTGGCCGTCGTTGATCCAAATCTAGGGATAAACTCCCCAATACATAACACGTTGCCTACATACATGTGCATTCAGGTGGCACATGATGTTGGAATCGAGGTTCATTTTTTTTCTTTTTGTGACACAAATGACAATGAAACGAATGTCAGAATGCATGAGCATAGTTTGGCATCACGGTGAGGTTGCCACAAACGTCAGGGTTCTCACGGGATACATGACAGTGAGCGAAATGGGACATTTGGTTGGCTGAAACTTGATACAGAAAGTGCAGCACTCAGATATTAACTAGCCTCCAATCCATCGCGTTCTACCATTCCGTGGACATTTCTTTTCCGTGGCATACACAAGACCTTTCAGAGTTTCAGTATTTGAAGCGTTTGGTTAAGAAATTAACAAGTTTTAGCCGTAGACGAAATGCACTGTTCCTTAAGCGTGTCAAAATGTCGCAACACGCTGGCTTGCCATTGCCCACATGTTCAGTAAGCACGGCTGCTAGCCTGGTATTCATAATTTCCTATCGTAGTTCCTTCGACTGGGAGACAGCGGCAGATTTAGGATTCGGGCGACGGGGTGCGAATACCATAGTTCAAGTACACAGTATAAAAGTTCAATTGTTCAAATGTAACAAATTACATATATTGTTTAGACGACAACCGAAATTAAAAATATTTTAGGAAAAAAAATACAACTTCATATATCACTCCTTCATGTCTTGAAAGCGGTTAATTACATCATCATCCATAACTTGTAGAAAAAACTCGCGCTCAAAGAATATAACCAAGTAATCCTTCAAGTGACAGCATCCAAGAAAAACATGACATCGTGGAGGATGAAGTTCTTGCTTTCTTCGGTTCTTCCCGGCGTCAGGCAACTGCCCGCCCCCAGTGTCTGCCGCCGTTGGTACTTGACTACTTGTAGTCGTGTAGACGCCGCCTCCACTGCCCAAAGCGCCTCCCGGTGTCTCTGATCAACCGGCTTGGCTCCCCAGCGTCTCACGCTGCTCGACGGCCCAAAGCGCACATTCCGCCCTCCGCCTCTGTCCTTCTCCTGCTCGACGAGAGTGAGTGAGTGAGAGAGAGCGCGCACAAGGGTTTGGTTGGTGATGGGGTTTGAGGAGTTTTTGGCTAATCTAGCCGTTTTGCAACCCGTAATTACAAATCTAATAACGTAAAAACCGATTTTGTAAAAATAGCATCACTGGCGCACGGTCACCGTGCGCCAGCGGTCGCCGTGCCGACACATGGCGTTGGCGCACGGTCACCGTGCGCCAGCGCCCTCACGCCGCCACGTGGCCCGTTTTTGAGCTGAAAAAAAAATTAAATCGAATTTGGGTGGACATGTGTCGTCGCACGGGGTGTTGGCGCGTTGCCACCGTGCGCCGACACGCCACATGGCATCATGAGGGGCGCTAGCGCACGGTCAACCGTGCGCCAGCGCCACGTGTCGGCACGGCGGTCACTAGCGCACGGTGACCGTGCGCCAGCGGTGCTATTTTTGCAAAATCGGTTTTTACGTGGTTAGATTTGTAATTACGGGTCGCAAAATGGCTAGATTAGCCAAAAATCGGGGTTTGAGTGGATTGGTGGTCGTGGGCTAATGGGCTAGGAGTCTAAGAAATATCTATAATGGGTTGCGTGCTCACGTGAGCTACCACTAGACCTGTTTAAACCCCGGGTTGGGCCAAGCCTGGAAAAGGTTAGCCTTGAATGGACAGGCTTGAGCCTGGCCCAGCCCAAAAAGTGTGTTTTCCAATAAAATAATATTATTTTAATTCTTTTTGGAATAAAATTTACTATTTAATTCATTTCAAGAATTAAAAAAATAGGTTTTTATTATTTTAAATGGCTTTGTCAGGTTTTTCTAGGCTTCGGGCCAAAAATCAAGGCACGAGCCCAGAAAAATCAGATCGGGCTCGGACCGAGTCACCCATAAACAAGTCTAGCTATCACTATACTCATTGAATGTGGGCTGAAAACATTAGAGTGGTGCAAATGTTGAGTATTTAGCTCATATATGTGCATATATACATAACATGATAGGTATATTATGTGCAAATATATGATTTTTTTTGTCAACAAATTTGGGGTGCAGCTGCACCCATGCACCTACCTAAATCCACCCCTGTTGGGAGAGGCCATTGCTAATGCTAGCATGACGATACGGCTCGTCCTGTGGCCGCATTACTCGGGACAATCTAGACTTATACTTAGAACCCGTTTAGAATGCAAGAATTTCAACAAATAAAAACATTTCGCTGCGTTTTTTTTTTCTGTCGGATTTAGACTGTGTGATGCCCACTGCAGGCGGGTGTATGTGGTTGTTAGCGACGAACCAAGTCGCTTTGGTCTTATAATTATTTTGTCCTTCGGAAGGGAAAGAACGGGATGGACTGAGATCTACCACCTGAAGTGCCAAATGAATAGTTTCTCACCACAAGTTTATTTTTGCTAGAGGGTGCATATGATCACAAGATTATTATCATGCACATAGTAGAATGTGTCTATAGTTTTTTTTTGTAGGCAATGTAAGGTAATTCCAAGCATGCTAAATCCACGCGTCAAAAACACAAACGTTTACCATAACTATTTGCGAACCAAGGATTCAGATGGCTGACTTTTCAGAGGCATTAAGGAGTTAATTTCGACAAATGTGTTAGAGATATATGTATAGTGTGTTATTCTCCATTGTTATGAGGGGTTATTTGTATATTCACCTCCTGTACTTTGTGTATATATATTGGCCCATTGACCCCCTGGAAATACAAGTTGCTATTCCTAATATGGTATCAGAGCCAATTAGGTTTACCTCTCCCGGACGCGCAACTCGTCCTCCTCCCCTGCTCTAGCCGCCGCCGTCGGCTTCCCTCCTAATCGCTTCGCCGGCTTCCCTTCCTTCGCTTGCCTCCTCGTGCAGAAGTGATCCCGCTGCCGTCGCGTCGCTCGGGAAGCCGAAGTCATAGTCGACGCCTCCACCGCCCTGACTGAGCCGGTTACTCTTGCTTGGTCACCGCCGCCCGCTTCAGCGATCTACCTCAGCCGCCGCTGCTTCGATGATCTTCCTCGGCCGGCTGCCGCCCACGCCGACGACTGCTCGGGCGGAGTCGCCTCGCGGACCTCAAGCCTCTAGATCGATCCTTTGGACTCGCCCGTCTTGTCGTTGGTCCCCCGCCTCATCATCATGGCGCCGCATCATCGCCGCCTCCTCATTGTGGGCGGCCGCCATCGCCGCCTCGATCCCTCGCCTCCTCATCATGCTTGGGCAGCCGCCGCCATCGCCACCTCGGTCCCGTCGCCTCCTCATCATGCCGGGGCAGCCGTCGCCATCGCCGCCTCCTCATCGCGCCGGGGAAGCCGCTGTCGCCTTCTCATCGCGCTGGGGAAGCCGCCGCCACCTCATTGCCGGGAGCCACCGCCGCCGCGAAGGGGCAACCCTAGCGCTACGCGTGGGTTCTGGTTAGTGGGCCGAGCCGAAGTCTCTCTCTTTTTTTTTAGCAAGTTTGGCAAAAAAAAAAAAAAATAACGAGTTTAACCGCCGCGCCATCCGCGCCGTTAGAACCGTTGCCTTGGTCGCCGCTGGCCCAATCGGTAGCGCCTACCAATGGCTTCGCTCCATCATTGTGATCCCATTCTCGGGAATGAAGCTTCTAAGTGGTGCTGATCTGATGCCACTCCCCTCCGTGCTTTCGCCGCTCGTCCATCTGCTACACCGATCGCTTCCACGCTTCAAAGACTGACCTCCTCTAGCGGTACGCCACGGTGGTGGTGGCCGTCCTCATCGCTTCCTATTGCGACAAGGTCGGTCACGTTGAGTCGGTGCTATAAAAGCAACGGCATCTTTCACGCCGTTCTTCTACTAGCACCGCATCAGTGCATCTATATCGATGTTCAGATCGACTCTTTCAGCGATTTCTCTCGAGCAGAGATAGCTAGACTTCGGCGCCTGCTTGCCGCTTCAGGTTCTCCCTCGACAGGTTCTGCAGTTTCTACATCGACACCTGCATCGACTCCTTCAGCAATTTCTCTCATCGAGCAGAGATAGCCGACTTCGGCCGCTTGCTTGCTTCAGGTTCTCCTCGATAGGTTCTGCGCAGCTCGCTCATCGACTCTTCGGGCATTGCAAAACCACCACCTCCACAGTCAGGCACCACCCCGTGGATTCTTGATTCTGGAGCATCTTTTTACATGACTCCAGATCCTTCCACTCTGTCTTTCATTACACCTCTTGATTCTCCTGTCAGTATTCTTACTGCTGATGGTACATCTCTTTCTGTCTCTGGTCGAGGATCTCTTAGCAACTCATCTTTTCATGTTCCTTCTGTTGCTCATGTTCCTTGCCTTACCATGCAGCTTCTTTCTGCTGGTTAGATTACTGACCTTGGTTATCAGGTCATTCTCGACTCTGACTCTTGTTGTGTTCAGGACCGCCATACGGGAGCTCTGGTTGGTTCTGGCCCTCGGCGTCTTGACTCATAGCGTCTCTGAGAGCTTGACTGGCTTCACCTTCCTTCTACTGCCCCCGTCGCCACCAGTCTCTCTGCTTCTGCTACTCCGTCTACCAGCTCTTTCTAGCAGTGGCATCACCGTCTTTGCCATCTGTGTGGATCTCGTCTGTTGTCCTTAGTTCGTCGTGGTCTTCTGGGGTCTGTCTCAGGAGACGTGTCTTTAGATTGTCAGGGCTGTAAGTTAGGTAAATAGATTCAGCTGCCTTATCCCCATAGTGAGTCCGTGTCTCAGCGTCCTTTTGATCTTGTTCATTCAGATGTTTGGGGTCCGGCTCCCTTCGTTTCGAAAGGGGGTCATCGATATTATATCATATTTATAGATGATTTCTCTCGCCACACTTGGATCTATTTCATGTCTTCTCGTAGTGAGGCCTTGTCTATCTATAAAAATTTTGCCACTATGGTTCACACACAGTTCTCCACCCCTATTCGTGTCTTTCGTACTGACTCTGCTAGCGAGTACCTCTCTCGTTACTGCGGCTTCCTTCTTCGAAAGGTGGCACTCTCGCTTCGATTCTCTTGTCCTGGTGCTCATGCTCAGAATGGTGTAGCTGAGCGTAAGCATTGTCACCTCCTTGAGACGGCTCGTGCACTGATGATTGCCGCCTCCATTCCACCTCACTTTTGGGCCGAGGCTGTTTCCACTGCCACCTATCTCGTCAACATCCAGCCCTCTTCTGCTCTTCAGGGTGCGATCCCCGTTGAGCGTCTCTGTGGTCTTCTTCACGATTACTCGCCTTCGTCATTTGGTTGCGTTTGCTACGTTCTCCTCGCCCTCGAGAACGCACCAAACCGACCTTTCGATCTGTTGAGTGTGTTTTTTCGGGATATCGTTCGAGCACAAGGGCTATCGGTGCTGGGATCTTGTTGGTCGACGGATGCGGATTTCTCGGGATGCAACTTTCGACGAGTCTCGTCCCTTCTACCCACGTCCTGCCTCTCCTTCGGCTTCCTCTGTAGAGTCTCTGTCCTTTTTGACCTTTCCAGATACACCTATATCTGTCTTGCCCTCGTCCACCCATCCCACTGAGTCTCCACATATTCCTCCTGTGGCCTCTCCGTCATTGTCGCCGTCTGCTTCGTCTCCTGTGGCTCCTCAGGCTCCCCCCACTACACTTGTCTACACTCGTCGACCTCGTATTGAGGATCTTCTAGATGAGCCATCTTCTCCTGATGTTCCATCTTCTTCTGATGCTTCATCTTCCCCTGATGGGCTATCTTCCCCTCGCTACGCTCTCCGCGATCGCCAATCAATTTGGCCTCCTGCCCTTTTTGCCTTTGCTGGCGCAGCTACTCGTGAGCCTGTCTCCTACCGGGATGCTATTACTCACCCTGAGTGGCAGCATGCCATGACCGAGGAGATTGCTGCCCTCGAGCGTACTGGTACTTGGGATCTTGTTCCCTTTCCGTCTCACTCTTATCCCATCACGTGTAAGTGGGTCTATAAGATTAAGATTCGTTCTGATGGCTCTTTTGAGCGCTATAAGGTGCGTCTTGTTGCTCGTGGCTTCCAGTAGGAGCATGGTCGTGACTACGATGAGACTTTTGCTCCTGTGACCCATATGACCACTGTCCGCACTCTTCTTTCGGTAGCATCTGTTCGCCACTGGTCTGTTTCTCAGCTTGATGTCAAGAATGCCTTTCTTAATGGCGAGTTGCATGAGGAGGTCTACATGCATCCGCCACTTGGGTATTCTGTTCCCGAGGGCATGGTCTGTCGCCTTCGTCGCTCTCTTTATGGCCTTAAGCAAGCCCCTCGTGCTTGATTTGAGCGCTTCTCTTTTGCTGCTGGTTTTTCAGCTAGTGATCATGATCCTGCGCTTTTTGTCCACATTTCGTCTCGTGATCGGACTCTTCTTCTTCTGTATGCACCTGTCACATCAAGACTATCGTTTTGGCATGATTTGGCATAAGTTTTGACAGATGCAGCTTCTGCGTTATTGGTATATGATTAACATATTTCATTCTGCAGCAGAGACGTACGAATAAGAAAAGAACATGCGTTCAATTTCATTCGGTAACAGTGGATGTAACTTGTCATCAAATCTATAATACGAATTGGAACCAGTATTTTTTTCAAAGTAAATCAGATCAATAGCTTAATGCATGCTTATTCTGTTATAAGCCATGTAAATAATTAAAAATGCTCCCTGCCAAGCTATTTCTAGGACAAGTAGCTGAGTTTCTTGGTAACTTCCGATGAATAAATACTTGCTCTTCTTTTGTCAAGAAACAAAAAACACATGTTTTTCCTAAAACATGTATCTGATGACTACATACTCCTAATTTATTTCTCTTTCTTTTCACATACAAGCATTGATTTACTGCAGTCATACGTCAGGGTCGTGCCATGTGGCAAACATGTGATTTACATGATTTGTCTATAGTATCTAAACCTGAATTTGGACCTGCAAAATGTGAAATTGGAATGCGTGCTTGTGGATGGGAGAAACCCCCCAGTAGTGTTGAGCTTTGAGCATCTGGAATGTTTTTAAGACTAGGCAAGTTTGTCGAGTCGATTAACATGATTGATTAATTGATTGAGTAGGCACGGTTGACAATAAGTTTGTGACGCACGTAGCTTCTGAATAACTGGTACATGATTTCATTGAGCAACAAAGACAGGCAAGAAAACAACATCTATGAAACGGATAAAGTCGTCATAAAACCTGAATCATGCATTGGTAAGAGAATTTCTCAATCACTGGATTAGCATTATTGGTATTGAATCAGTCCTACCTCCTACGCCTGATGTGATTAAATACCCCAAGGATATTCAGAAACTGAAGACTCTGAATGTTAGCAACTTCTTTCGCTTTCTTTTAGGAGAAACAGTGGGGTAGCCGTTGCCATTTTCACCTTGTTTACAAAACTCTATGATATCTTGAGCAAATACATCTCAATAATAATCGAGTACATCTCTTGAGGCATTTTTAGTTATTTGGATGTTCTTTTAGGAATCCCAGCCAAAAGTTGGCTTCTAGCTACTGTGAGTTTGTGCAGGTAATATATCAGACTGACCACGCATGCCAACAGGCAACAGTTACATCGAAACATTTCAAGATAATGGAATAGCAGCGGTCACTTGATTGATTCTTGCACGAATTAAAAATATAAATACTCATACAAATCATCATATTCCCTTCGTGTGTAAAGATCAACATATACATTAGTTGCATCACATATGTACAACAATTTTCTGCATGGATAATGATAACATTCAGATTCAGTAAGTTTACAGTGAAATTGTTCATAGGATCAAGAGCATGAATCCTTTATACATACATATGTGCCCTTCTTAGCCTTGTAAAGAGGGATGTTACAGTAGGTTGGTGCCCAAGCAGTGTTATACAGCATTCTATTAGCTTGCCTCCACAGATAGTATCTCGAGCTCAGCCCACCAGAGAGGCGAGAGCCGCGGTGTCGCTGCCTCAGGCGAGATGCTAAGAACAGCCCTCAGTTTGCCCGTGACATCTCTCATCGTCGGCCTCTGCGTCGAGTCAGGGTTAATGCACTCCTGAATCACCTCGCAGACGGTCTCGAGCTCTTTGCCGTTGTGATCCTTCAGCGACGCGTCCACGAGCTTGCTGTAGTAGCTCTTGTCTTTCAGATGCTCGGCAGCCTGTGGTAAAGGGAGCTTTAGTATTCTATAATGTAAGAAATGGACTTTGAAGTTTTTTGAGTTTGAGAAAATCCTACCCAGTTGCACAGGGATTCTTGATTGTCGGGTTCAGGAAGCTTTCCTGATATAATCTCTATCAGGAGCGTGCCAAAGCAGTATACATTGCTAGCGAGGTCGGGGGGAGCTTCAGAACGGCTGCTGCTGTCCTCCTTTGCAGTCTTTGCTTTGGTCGCGACCTCCTTCCAGACACCAACATCAGCAATCTGCACAAGCAGAATACATGACATTGTTAGTGGTTAGCTCAAGGCAAGAGTCAGGATTCTTCAAAACAATACATGTGCCACAGACTTGAATACCATGTTACTCCATTATGAGTGGCATGATGCTCAAGATGAGCACTCGAGTCTTGATTGCAGGCATGATACTTAAGCAATGCCCATTTTACTCAACATATTAGTTGGTTAATGAATGCGTGCCTCAACTGAATTTCTTCAGATGAATGACAGCTATATGTAGTACTAAAACCACAACAGCCAGCTGAATCTGTACCTTGGCAGCATAGTCATCTGTCATGAAAATTGTGTCGGAGCGCACATCATTTATCGCAACAGGCGGATTGAGCTCATGGTGCATGTATTGGAGGCAGTACGACACGCCCATGATAATCCTCATCCTCGCAGCCCAGTCCAGATGTTCAAGCTCTTTGACTGCAAGATCAGTACTTCAATTTGCAGGCTAATATATGCGCGCATGCGCGAGGAGGTTATGCAAAAGTAATATCACTTACGATGAAGATGCTCAGAGAGAGTGCCATTTGGAGCATACTCGAACACCATCATTCTCATGAAGGGTTCATTTTCTAGACAATAGCCGAGGAGATTGACGAAGTTCTTGTGGTTGACTCTTGACATTGTCTCTATCTACACAAGGAAATGGGGGGATTAAGGAAGTACAAGCATTGAAATATTTACTACTTACATTGTGTCATGTTGACTGCTAGAAGATGTTGTGAGTCCTAAACCTTTTTCCTGAAGCACGTTTCTGAACTCCTGGGCCAGTCTTTGATCGATGAAATGGCAGTGGAGACAACACTGATCTCAATTCCACTGGATAATGTTCCCTTGAACACAGTACAGCTAGGGTAAGTGTTGATGATGTTGCTGAAATCCTCGCAAGCGGCTTCGAGTTCTGGCCTGTTTAGCTTTGGAACACCTGCTTGCAAGAATTAAGATACACAACGTTAATTGCATTGCCTGGAGGCTATGACATGTCAACAAATGTAACTGAAAGCACAATAGAGTTCCTGAATCCAAGTAGGAAAGTCCGGCACATCTGAAATACTAATTGTATCACAAAAGACGCACATGTTCTTGAAATTTTGTCAGGCTATGTATGTGAAATTTAAAATATCATTTTGTTATTGTTTGGTACTTTGCATGTACTTCCTAAGTTTTTGTCATGAGATGCATTAACTTCTTAACCATAAACTGAGATAGGAATAAGATAATAAGAATGCTTACCTGTTACAAATGCCTTCTGAAGCGGGCCACTTAGCCCCGTTTTCCAAGGCCTTATTGGCGCACGCCCTCGCTTCCGCCAAACCAAAATCGACGCAACAATCAGGCCAATCAGCAATATTCCAGCTGGAATTATGATCAGATATGCCCACTTGCTGTACTTTGTACCAGACAACTCTTCATCAGTCGATTGGGACACTGTTGCAGACAGCTGCTGCAATGCAGCAGCATTAGCGTTTAAAACCGATTCTGGAAGCAAAGGCATCAAAATTTGGCCGTCTGAGTTTGGGAACGCGGAGAATGAGCCACTCCCTAGAGATAGAACATCAAAAGCCCTTTGGATTTCTTTTAAATTTGCCGGGCCAGAAGATTTAGCATCATTCCCTGAAAGAGCAGGTAGATTGCCAGCTTCACGGAGCAGCCTGCGGCGCATGGCGCTTGCAAGGGACTGCACATTCGGCATGATGTGCGGCTCACTAAAACCTGACAGGCATAGAAGAATATAAATTATTAATGCTGCGTATAACATAAAGGCAGAAGGGCTGAATTTACAGCATGGAAATGTCAATTACTTGGTAGATTGGTGCAATATTTCTCTCGGAGGCCACTGAATATAATCCAATCCTTAAACCCCAACCTGTAAAATGAAGATCTGTTAGGAGGTGAGATAAAACTTTTAGAAACAAAGCCCGACAATATTAGAAAAGTAACACCAGGATAGCCCATTACCAGCAACCCAGTTTTCTGCTCAAGCATCCTGACTGCTCAGCAGCTACATCTTGTATGTCAAAAGAAGAGAGACCTTCTTGGAACTGGTTGTCATGAAGTGATCTGAAACACATTAACACAGTAGTCCCTCATTATGCCAAGCAAATAACATAATATGAAGGACGCAATTAACCTTACAGTTGTTTGAGCAGTGGCATCGCTCTTATTTCTTCTGGAATTGTTCCATCCAAGTTGTTGCTGCTCAAATCCAGCACTTCAAGAGCAGTTAACCCTCCAAACTCTCTGGGAATCTGCCCATGGAAATTGTTCTTCGGAAGTATACTAGACAGAAACAAGCATTAAGCAAATATCATCCGACACACAGATTTCACGTAATGTAATGTGTTGCACTTGAGCTCAAAAGTAACTTCTAAGTTCTTACTATCCATATAAAGTGTAGAAAAGCACTCACAGTGATTTTAAACGGTGAAGGCTCCCGATCTCAGGTGCGAGAGTTCCAGCCAATCCTCGGCCTGTTAAGTTCCTATATGTTGAAGCAGATAAGAACTCAAGGTACATGATGCACAGTTAAAACACCACCTTAATTAGCAAACCATATTGGCAAAAATATGATTTGCAAACAATCGTGTTAATTACAACAAACAAACTCTTTCCTAACATGAAAAATGACCTATTGGGGTATCATTGAAAGACACCATTCCCCCCCCCCCTCTCTGATGTTTTGCAAATGGAATGGAACAATGTAGCAAACTATTAAATTGGCACTTCAAGAACCATATTGTCATAACAAAAAGGCTAGACAGTGGGTACAAGGTATCATTTGTCTTGGAAGAAAACCGGAGGGACAGGAGCTAAGACCAACAATGGTAGGAGCCTTGTATTATGAATGTGTCCAATGAGAATGAGAGGAAACCCCCTTCTTACATGCCCTTAGGGCTTTATTTATAGGAGGCAAGAATGGACATTTACCTTCTTGCCCTCACAATATATATAGAGAGAGAGAGAGAGTGGGCATTTAGATACATTTATCTAAATACATCATATGGACTTGGTCTACATATGTACAGTATCTCCGACGGCACACCGGTATCCCTGACGACCCTAGGGTGCGGGGCACCCTTGGGAGCCTTGCTACGACAACTCCATCGTCTACGTGGTCCGAGGTCGCGAGGACAGGTCTCGCGGTTCCGAGAAACGAGCGGACGCAATCCTGTCGCCCCCGGCCCCTCAGGAGTGGGGATACCCTGGGAGAAATCGACACTAGGCCGTCCTACTGAGGCGTGGCCCTCGAGGTGGGCAGCGCGTTGGGGCCGCCTTGTCGAGGCGGTAGCCTTGGGGGGCGGTGAGCAGCGGCGGAGCTCGTGGAGACGCCACGCCGAGGCATGGCCCTCAAGGCAGGCGGCGTGTCGGGGCCACCCCGCCGAGGCAATAGCCTCGAGGCGGGCGATGAGCAGCGGCAGAGCCCGTGGAGGCGAAGTCGACGTGGAGCCACCACACCGAGGCATGGCCCTCAAGGCGGACGGCGTGTCGGGGCCGCCCCGCTGAGGCGATAGCCTCGAGGCGGGCGGTGAGCAGTGGCAGAGCTCGTGGGGGCAAAGTCGACGTAGAGCCGCCACGCCGAGGCATGACCCTCGAGGCGGACGGCAAGTCGGGGCCGCCCCGTCGAGGCGATAGCCTTGAGGCAGGCGGTGAGCAGCTGCAGAGCCTATGGGGGCGAAGTTGACGTGGAGCCGCCATATTGAGGCATGACCCTCGGGGCGGACGGAGTCGTCGCTACCCTTGTATTTGATTACTTCTTCGGTATGACCGTTTGTGATGGTTCTGTAGCGACGACTCCGCCCGCCCCGAGGGCCATGCGTCGGCAAGATAGCGGCTCGCGTCGACTTCGCCCCACGGGCTCCACAGTGCCACCGCCCACCTCGAGGCTATCGCTTTATGGGCGGCCCAAGACGCCCGCCTCGAGCCATGCCTCGTCGTGGCGACTCAAGATCGACTTCGCCTCAAGGGCTCGCCACTGCTCACCGCCGCCTCGAGGCTATCGCCATGGCGGGCCCCAACTCTGTTACTGCCTCAAGGGCCTTGCCTCGATATGGCGGCTCTGCGTCGACTTCGCCCGCGCAGGCTCCGCAGCTGCTCACCGCCCGTCTCAAGGCTATTGCCTCGACAAGGTGGCCCCGAACGCCGCCCGCCTCGAAGGCCATGCCTCAGATGGCGACTCGCGACGACCGCCCCACGGGTTCGCTGCTTTCACCGTCGCCTCGAGGCTATCGCTCTGTGCGGGCGACCTCGACGTCTTGCCGCCTCGGCCATGCCTCGGCGTGGCATCTCGCGTCGACTTCGCCCGTGGCTCCACCATTGCCACCCCGCCCGACTATCGCCTCGGCGTGGTGGCCCCGACGTGCTGCCTGCCTCGAGGGCCACGCCTTGGTGGGACGGCCTCGTGTCGATATCTCCCAGGGTATCCCGACTCCCGAGGGGCCGGGGCGACAGGATTGCGTCCGCTCACCCCTCAAAACCGTGGGACCTATCCTCACGTCCTCGGACCACGCAGACGAGAGAGTTGTCGTAGCAGGGCACCCAGGGGTGCCCCACACTCTAGGGTCGTCAGGATATCGATGTGCCGTCGGGGATACTGTACACATGTAGACCAAGTCCATATGATGTATTTAGATAAATGTACCTAAATACCCACTCTCTCTCTATACATTGTGAGGGCAAGAAGGTAAATGTCGCTTCTTGCCCCCTATAAATAAAGCCCCATGGGCATGTAAGAAGGGAGCTTTCTCTCATTCTTATTGGACACATTCATAATAGAAGGCTCCTACCATTGTTCGTCTTGACTCCTCTCTCTCCAGTTTTCTCCCAAGACAAGTGGTATCCTGTACCCACTGTCTAGCCTTTTTGCTACAAAACATATAATGGCATTGGCATCGACATTACATGGGAAAAAAATTAGTGGAAAAACAGACTTACAGAATCTCTACTTTACCGTCAAAGCATTGCACGCCGGTCCAGCTGCACGGATTGTTGTCCATGGGATCCCAATCCTCGAAGGCTCCATGGGGATCGGCCTCCACGCTCGCCCTCAGTTCCAGCAGCGCCAATCCTAGAACATGTACAGGGACACCACACCATCCAGTCACAAAAATCATCCAGACCCAGCCAAACCAAACAAGATCGCCGCATTCGTCTCGATGCAGACTGCCCTCTGCACAACACGGCCTCGTTAGTTACCTTCGCCGTTGAGCGCAGCCGCGCCGCGCCCCGCCTGCGCCTGGAGCAGCACGAGGAAGATGAAGAAGAGTTGGAGCGCTTTGCGCGGATGGAGTCCGACGACGAGGCGAAGCCCCCACCGCGCACCCATGGCTATGGGAGCGCCTCCCCCCGGACAGTGGCAGGATGGCAGCCACTCGCCAGTTCGCCACCCCGCCGTCGTCTCCTCAGGCAGACTGGCACGCACAGACTCTTAAAACGGAGTAGGAAACCAAGAACCAGACGAGACAAATGGATAACCAAAGAACAGCACGGGGACGCTAGTTCCGGTCGGTTCTTGCTTCACGGCGGCCCTTCCTCCTCAGCCTCATAATCACGCCGGAATTAAGAGCAAACGAGGAAGACGAGACATGGCACGCCGCCTCCGCGCTGGTTCCAGCGAGCTCGGGCAGCGCGCCGGGATGGATAATGTGGGTTGCCTCGCCTCCTGTCCGGGCCCGGTGTTCCTGCGCCGCGAAAGCTGGCTTCTCGGCGGAGCTGGATGGATAGATTCTTGTCGGGATGGGTGGTAGGCGGCGGCGCGAAGGGGAGGTGGGAATTTCGCGCGCGAAGGTGGTGGGCGGTGGTTAGATTCGGTTTAGGGGAGGGGAAGGGAGCGCGCCCGTCGCCGCCGCGCGCGCCAAACCGCTGCCTTCGTGGCCTCTTGCGGTTCGGGTCTCGTCCTTATCGGGTTTGTGAATTATGCGGCCTGCGGGTTGTGGCGGGCCCGCACGTGGTGCTTGCAACTCACTAGTGGATGGACCCACTAAACCATTGATCACCAAATGACCAAGCAGAAGTGAAGCTCAAGTCATCACTCATTACATATTGGCAAAATCCTCTAAACAAACTTACATATATTCCTTTTTAGGTTAGACAGATATACCGACAACATGTTGGAAAACCACGTAGATACCAACTTGCCATAGGCAGTGGATCGCAACCGAGGCATCGTTTGGAACACAACAATTCCTTAAGAATTTCAAAGAGAAAATTAAGATCATGCACTCTAACCGAATATTTGATTTCTCATGAAATTCCTATGGGAATCAAGGGTCCCAAACAGCCCTAGCTTAGGTTGCAAAAGTTATGCATAAAACCAATAAAGCAAAAGGCAACGGCAAAATCCAAAAACCCGAGAACATCAATGGCATAGAGCAAATTTTCTCCTTCAGGCGTTCAGAACAGTTTCCATTGATGAGTAACACTGGCGAAACCCAAACAGATAGGAAATACGCAGAGTTCACAAAGGCTTATTAAATTCAGAGACACCTAAGAGAAATACCAACTCCAGGTTTCTCACAGTTGCATGATTTAGTAGACAGGCTCTAAGCCAACAACGGTTTAGTAGTAAAAACTTGCCCAGCCAAATCTTGAAAGCCTAAACTCCTGTCACATGTATGCTGGCTTCACTTCTTTCCTCGCAGCTTTGTACCATGAACCCTTTCCAGCTTGACGATGATCTGTTGGTTTGGGATAGCCTTGCCTGACTCGTACTCTTGGATGATTTGTGGCTTCTCGTTGATCAGCTGATAGTCAAACAGTATGGCTTATGAATAAAGGCAGAGTTACATATTTTTAAGTTGGCAATGAAGTAAGATTGGTACCTGTGCAAGCTGTGCTTGTGTAATTTTCTTGTCCATTCTAGCCTGCATAATGTTCTTCTTCAGGTCTGACGGAACACGCTCATCTATCAAGAAAAACGCCCAATGGTTCACTTTTTTCGTCTTTTTTGAAGTCTCTATCTTGACGTTGTGGTGCAGCCCAGTAGTGGCAAGGGTAGAGACAGATGAGCAAAATACAGCTGCAGTTACCACAACAACACTTCAAAAAAATATCCATAAACACCTCTATAAGTCACCTACATTTTGAATTTGCCCACATATCTAATTATCGCTTGCTATGCCCTCCGTAAGTTAAGTTAACGTGCAAATACCCCTAGGCCGTATGTTAGTACTATTTCTCGTTGTTTCAATATCTTTGGCACTTGTTTCAGTGGTGTTAATACTTGTTTCAGCTATGCTCATATTTATTTCAATTATTTGGGTAATTTCGGTAGTTGTAATACATCATTTCATTGCTAATGTTTTCAATGTTGTGTATTACAAACAGTGAAATAACTCAAATCATTGAAACAAGTATGAAGATCACTTAAATAAGTACTAAAATCATTGAAACAACTGGCAAACATAATTAAAACCACGGTAAAACAGTGCAAAAACAGTGCAAACATGCAACTTAGGGGGGAGGGGGTATTTGCAAACAACTTAACTTATGAGGGGCAAAATAAACGAAAATAAGATATGAGTGATAAATTAAAAAGGTAGGCCACTTATGGTGTGTTTATGAATTTTTTTTTTCTTTTTTGAGAGAGAGAGAGAGAGAGAGAGAAAAGTGCTACTACCACAACAGCATGGCAAAAGAAGCACGCGAGGCATGACAGTGATAGCCCCAGATAAGCCAACGCCATTCAATACTGTAATTGGCCTGCCTTGGATTTGTATCGGCAGTACATCGGTCCATTTTGGGCTACGGCATACGGCACTGGATTCAGCCCCACGAGAGCCTTTCACATAGGGATAGGAGCGGTCAGCTTCTGCCCTTGGCCCATTGCAAGTTCCACATACAGAGTAATAGCCGAGTGAGTGCACGTTGCAATGGTTTTCAAATAAACATAATATAAATTATTAACTTAGAAAATCAATATTTATAAGGTAATAATCCTATAAACGAAAGTTTCATATATAATTTACATCTAATTAACAAGCCACATATAATCTTTTCAAAAGACAAACACAAATAATTTAATGGGTCTGTCTACACAAAATTCGTATGTTTTCTCTGTAAAAAACTGTCATATTCTAAAAGTTCATTTACAACTCCATTATACATAAATTACAGTAAATTATTTATGTAATTTTGGTTCTTGGTCACTGTAATTATTCTTAAAAGTCTTAATAACTCATATTTCCATCACATGATTCAAAATCTTACATGTACTTTGAGAGGTTGAGCAAAAACAAATACAAAAAAAAATCACAACTCCATTATACATAAATTACATTAAATTATTTATGTAATTTTGATTCTTGGTCATTATAATTATTCTTAAAAGTCTTAATAACTCATATTTCCATCACATGATTCAAAATCTCACATGTACTTTGAGAGGTTGAGCAAACAAAAAGACAAAAAAAAATTTATATACCAACAAAATACGACAATATGGTGAACCCGTTATGTTCTTCACATGTATTTTGAGAGGTTGAGTAAAAACAAAGATAAAAAATAAAATTATATGCCAACAAAATACGACAATGTGGTGAACTCGTTATGTTCTTCACATGTACTTTGAGAGGTTGAGCAAAAACAAAGACAAAAAAATAAAATTATATATAAACAAAATACGGCAATGTGGTGAACCCGTTATGTTATGTGGTGAGGGAGCTTGGCGCCGACCACCTGTACTGGACGCGGCCAAGGTCTCCCTTGACGTCATCTCTTAGGTACGTACGGGCGTATGAGCTACAAAAATGCCTTTGCATTTCGTACTCGTTGGTCGAGGCGGTTGTACCTGTACAGCTCGTTGCTTTGGATCCATCCATCCATCGATCCATGTGTGCATATATGTACTGTGAAATATTAAGATGAATGAATAACACATCAACAACACGAATCTTATAGCACATCTAACGAACAGAAAAGTGACAGTTTTTTCATCAAAAAACTGTCAGAAGTTAAGTAGCAATTCCAAAAAACTGTCGGAAGTTAAGTAGCAATTCCCTAATTTAATTATCCATAGAAGATCATTCAAGTAACTTACGTATGTATACATATTTATCCACAAAAGATTCTACCAACTCAAAAGGTGGTGAGAAGATGTAATAGATGACAGACTCACCACCACCACCACCAAGTCATTCTTTTATAATAGTAAAGACTATGTAGGATCGAAATCACTGATTTGTAGGCATCCACAGGGAACTTGTGCCACAAACACCCACGTGGCGGACAGAGGCGTGATTCATTTCATCCATCGTGCTTTCGTTGGTTAACATGTGGTTGACCAACGCGACGTGCAATTGCGCCATGTGGAACACGATCTAGATAGAGAGAATTACACACTCCTCAGCCCAACTCCCACTCAGTCCTCACTCGTCCTCCTCTCTACTCCATTCCCAAACCCCCACTTGCTTCTGCCGCCACCACACCGTCTAGGAGCCACGTGTTGCCTTCCGGAGCTCGTGCGTCACCACCGCCGCCTAGGATCCACGTGTCACTATCCAAAGCTTGCGCAACACCGTGAGGAGCTCGCGTGCCGCCATCGAAAGCCTGGGACAGGAAGGTAAAGCCTAACCCTAATTCTTTTTCTTTTCGATTTTTGAATCGAGGTGAAATTTCTTGAAACCGAGTTGAAACTCCTCATATTTGAGTTGAAAGTTTCCCCATTTGAAATTTCCCCATTTGAAATTTCCCCGTTTGAATTTTTCTTAATTAATATTTTCCGATTTGAAAGCTTTCAATTTAAAATTTGCCGATTTGAAAATTTTCTGAATTGAAATTTTTCACATTGAAAGTTCTTTTATTTGGAAGTTTTCCGAATTTAAGTTTTTCGTTTTTTTTTATGTGTATAACTCGATTTAGGTGGAGACGATTCTCACGATTTGGCTACCAATCGCACACGACCAATATGCCCGCAATCGCTGAACCAACTCTGTGATTGTTATCGACCCTGCTAGAAGCACAATTGATCTGACCACGAAGGTCTATCCCTGCATGCAATCGAAGAACACGCAAGAACAAGATAATAAGCAATTTGAAATTGCAAACAGGATTGAAATACTCGATAAATTGGGATTCTAAAGCGGTATTATGGTTAGTCTAATCGACACAAGCCAATATACGAAGTTGCAATGTAGCTAATTTTTAACAAAACAAAATCAACTAAACCCTAAGAGTGGCAGCCACTATGTATAGGGAAAGGAGGGGCGACACGTGAACAGTACCAAACGCTAGGTGGCCTAAAAGAGGGGGCGGCCAGAGAGGTGGCCAGTCCAAATAACCTAAAGTGGTGGCTACTCTTTGGACCCAGTAATTGATACAAGGTTCTAAGCCCAATGTGAGGTGGCGCAGCACCATATATAAGTGAAACAAATTCGTCGGCCCGTTGGAGTAGAGTTTGACGCAGTTGAATCGGTGGAAGTAGAGTAGTCTGGTTGAAGGTGGAGTAGCGGTTGTATCCGAATGATCGTTGTCCTCATCATTGAGGACCCACCACGTGTCAGATTTTTTTTTATGTGTCCGCAAGAAACCCTCGTTGAGGGTAACCGCAAGATAGAAGCCATCATTTAGGATTCTCCTCCTTTTATTAAGTGACTACGAAACATTTTTTTCTTTGGGAAGTGACTACTATACATTGATTCGTATGTTTGGATTTTATGCTCTTTTTTCGATACAAGAAGACGTACAAGCACACGTACTATCACACACGCGCGAATGCGCCTTCGTATTCCGAGTGTTACTAAACTTTGTTACTAGAGGAGAGTGGTTAGATGGGATTTTAGAAACAACGGCTTCAATAGCTTGTTACTAGAGGCCCACAATGGTTTAATTGTTGCGTGAAGCTCTCGTCTCTATCGATCAACCTATGTAATGGACCCACAAAATTAGTAACAAGATCCTCAATGCATTATCTAGTCAATAACAATTCCTTGGCTTCCTAAAAAGGCTTAATACTTGCACCCAGTAGCAAGCCTATGCTCTCTTCTCTCTCACCTCATCAAAAAAATGATGTGCAGTAACAAGCAAAGTATGAAAATATGGGAGGAATGAAGCTGTGAAAAGGTTATCATAAATTAAAGTCGATTTTTATTGATGTCGTCCCTCTTTTTTTTAGTGGCAACTAAATTACAAATAGGTAGCATTGTTCTGTTAGCAATATACATCGTCCCCTCTCTAGCACCAAACACACGGGCGCTAACATAAGTACCGTACAAAGCACGTACATAAAAGTTAAGAGAGCTGATAATCGTACATACATTAAGTTCTTGAGAGTGCTGTCATCCAACGTGGCTGAGATAATGCATGTTTGCCTCCTCCAGCCTGTGAGCCATTGCGACGAGTGCGCCGACCGGATTATTCAGATCGCTAGGATTAGTTCAAGCATTTCGGCCCCCGGTTTTGGTGGCCAGCTCGCAGAGCTTCGCTTTTGTCGGCATCCGTGCTTCCTCTTTCCTTTATTTTTCTTTTTCGATTAGAGGAACATGCACGTCATGAGTGTTGAGTTAGGACATGTACAATGGTTTAGACAGTTTTTGTCTATAGTAATTCTCTATATCATCTGTAGATAACACTAAAAATAGCTCATACAATAGTACAAATAACTGCTATCTTTTTAGTTGTCTTTATAGAACACACAATTTTTTAATGCTTTTCTTGTTTTTTGTGCTATAGTCGACTACATGATTGTAGACAGCATCTTTCTCTCTCTTCATTCTCTTTCATCCACGTCAGTAAAAATTCTACGTGACAATAACTATAGACGACTGACATAAACTTATTGTACATGCTCTTACATGTATTAACTAATTCACTTTAAATTGTGTTTCCTCTTTTCTTTTTTGATTAGAAAGAACACCCGCATCATAAGTATTGAGTTGTATGCACCAACCAATTCACTTAAAAGCTTAAGTTAGTGAGGAAATAAATGTGTTGCAACTATTTTCTTAATTGTTTGGCTTGAACTCAAGACCTCTGTGCTCTAATACTATATTGAATTGCATGCACCAACTAATTCACCGAAAAACTTAAGCTGATGAGGAAAAACGACAATTCACTTATACTTCAACAATAAACACACGCAAATGCGTGCTCATAACACACGACTGGAAAGATAGAAGTCGGAGATAAATCCGTAAACTTGCAATATTTCTATTGAAAGCACACTAACGTATGCATAAAGATGCGGCCAGGTACAGTCATCACAACATTCCTGCTTTGCCTGCATGTTCGGTGCTACGCATCTCTCTTGATCGCTATGTTATTCTGCTCTAGTTTACGCTCGATCGCATGTACACAAAGAAATTAATGGACGGCGTGGTTTCGTACGACACCAGATGGAGTATTAACGCCAGATGAGCCTGATGTGTAGCTAACACGACACGCTGCATCTTCAATTCTTGTACTCATGGTTGGTGCTTGTAGTGATAATCCCATAGTGACCTCGACAAAATAACGAGTTGGAATAGTACTCTGGCCTCTGGCAAACAACCGGTACACCGCTTGAACCAGCCAGCATCCGACTTTCATGGTGGTTAAATTGGCAGCAACATGTGTTGCATAGTAAGAAACCTAAATCTTTGATATATTTTGTATTTGCAACTGTGACAATGAACCAAACACTTGACTATAAATGTGATACATATAAAGGTTAAGGTATGTTTGATTGTTGGTTGCCACATTTCACCACAATTGTTTGTCAAAAGTGTGGCAACCAACGATTTTTGTGCCAAGTTAAACTCAAACTTAACTTTTTGAAATGAATTTTCAAATCCACGAAACTTTCAATTAGGATCTGTAATCAAGAATTTCCTTTACATTTGGGGGTTACATACATCACATCATTTTTCTTATTCATGGCTAAGGACATGAAATGACCCATCATAATGCAAGACTAAATTAATGAAACTAGTAGGGCCAGTATGCCCTCCTCTGTTCCCATTACACCCTGTCCTCTTTCGCCGTTATCCGCGCTATCTACCCGCCTCCGCGCGCAAGCGCGTTACGCAGGCGCCGACAGGCGTCAACGTCGGCGCGTCCCGGCGCACGACGCCTCATAATGGTCGAAAAGCACGTCGTAGCCGACGCTGGTCACGTTCCTCAGGTAGCAGCCGCCGTCGCTGGCGCCGTACTCGTACACCTGGTGCATCCGCCACGACGCGCCCACCACCAGGTCGTCCCGGAGCACCACCTCCGCCCCCGCCGCCTGCTCGTTGCGGAGCGTGCTCGTCTCTCGCCCGCCGGCGCCCGACCGCGCCTCGTCGAACCCGATCTGCACGCGCCGCATCAGCCGCTGCGAGGAGGTGCCGCTGCCGTCGCCGCCCAGGAAGATGTAGAGCGGGAAGCTCTGGTGCAGCTGCTGCGTGTACGCGCCGTCGTCGCTGACGTCGGTGTGCGCGTCGATTGTCTGGTTGATCGCCTGCGCGCTGCCGTGGCTGCTCACGACGTTCGTGTTCACGTAGGTGAGCCGCTGGGTGAACGTGGTGGTGATGTTGCCGCGCGACGAGTTCACCCACCCCGTGGCGGAGATGTTGCGGCTCGCCTTCGCGTCGTACTCCCCGTCGATGCCGTCGGAGGAGTTGGAGACGATACTGCCCGCCAGCTTCGGCGCGTCGTAGGCGATGAGGCCACCGGAGGTCGTCGAGCTCTTGGGGTCGAGCCAGAGGTGGAGGTTGGCGTCCACGTACCAGGAGTTCAGCGCGTTGGTCACCGCGAAACCGAGCTCGTGCTCCTCGCCGTCCAGGAGCTTGCCCAAGAACGGCGTGAGCTCGATGTCGTAGGTGGGCAGGTTGAACGACCCAATGCTGGTGATGGGGCGCCAGATGAGGGGGTTGATGCCGCCGGTGTAGATCACCGGGAACGGCCACACGGCGCCCACGATGTCGCCGTCGAGATGGACGGTGACCTCGCGGAATGGCCCATTCTGGTCCGGCGTGTTCATGTACCAGAACTCGTCGGAGTAGTGGGACGAGACGTAGACCTCAAGAACCGCGCGGCACGCGTTCGCCGGCACGGCTAGGCGCGTGGACTCGACGTCGGTGGAGTTCTCGACCACGAACCACAACCCATCGTTGAGAGGCAGGCTTCTTGAGACGGGCACGACGAGGTCTGCGGGCGCCGACGCCGCCGACGGCGACCGCGCGGCCCGCCGGAAATAGAGGTGGAGCGTGAGGTTGGCGTGGTACACACCGTTATAGGTGTCGTCGATGAGGTTGCCGAGGTACACGGCGAGCGTGGAGTTGCCGGCCGCGAGGAGGGACGCGTACTTGGTGACGTCCTTGGACACCGACCACGTCACGCCGCCGGGGCGGGGCTCCGCGGTGCTGCCGCGCAGGAGCTCCGCCCCGCCGAGCCAGACGCCGAAGATGCGGTCGTACTGGACGCCTCGGCAGTCGGCGCGCCACTCGAGAACGGCTAGCGAGACAACCCCCGCGCGGCCGCCGGCATCGAGCAGGCAAGACGGCGGCGAGTAGGCGGCAGTCACAGGCGGCTTCTTGATGGTGAAGGCGAAGGAGTGAGATAGGAGGAGGGTAGAGCAGGGCCCGGAGCTCCCCCGCGGAGGGTGGAGCGGCCGGTCGACCTCGAAGAAGGTGGTCTTGGCACGCTGGCGAGACGGCAGCGCCGCCTCGACCGCGGCGATGTCCTCGACGGAGAGGCGGAGGTCGTGAGGCGAAGCAACGGAGGAGTGGAAGTGGAGGAGCAGAGTGAAGCAGAGGATCAGGAGGGGAGCAGAGGAACTAGGCATGGCTTCGGTGTGGAGGGAATGCATGGTTGTGTCTGCGTGAAGGCTGAGAATTTAAACTCTAAATTCATCAGATAGCAGAAATGGAAAAATGTAAAGAAAAAAAAAACAATATCTAGTCGGTATAAACAATGTATTCTGAGTGCCGTATAATGGCAACGCAAAGTGCCGAGTAGGTAGAAGAACTATGGGACTTTTTTGTTGGGACAGTTCGAATTGTCTACTAGTATAATAACCCAGAAATACACAAGGAAAAAAATAAAGAATGAAAATATGTGATGACTAATTAACTAATCCCCGGGGGGGCGCAAAACAGATGGAAATACACACTTGCAGGTTCCAGGTTCCACTGAAATGGAACAATGACTCGATGTTGCGTAGGATGTCCTTGACACATAAAGAACTCGTGGCTGATGAATGAATTGCATTTTAGTCTCTTTAAGCGAAAACTGTCTCAATTCCCTGACGGAAGGACCACGGGGTAGTTATCACACTGTCGGCCGCTCCTCATCACAGGCACTTGGTAGCTGGAAATCAAGGGGCACTCCCCTACTAATCCTGCCCACCTCTCACTCCGGCTTGCATTTAAGCTCGGAATGAGGAAGCAGTTGGAGCAGCTGGTGATTGCAGGTTGAGTGACGACGCAGCGTCGGTTTAGTATTATTATTATTTTACTTTGAAGCTACAAAAGGTGAGGCCTCAATTCGCCAGTCAGATAAGTTCACTCGAGTAGATTAGCACGCACTTTTCCGAGGCTTTTCTGCGTGGCTGGCTGCAAACCATTTGCACTCGGTGTAGTTGCAAATCATTGGTAGTAAAGGACTAAAGGATGCCATTCCGACATACTCTAACCGGATGGCGTGTACTACTCGTGTGAAGTGATCCGAAAACTAGGCTGGAATTAATCGATCTAGACCGCGTTTTCTCTCCAACTTTTGAGCCTGAGAGGAAGCATGTGAGCGGCCGATGAGTCCAAGCCAATCTATCGGTCCACCCCAGCAAAACCCAAATTGCAGATCCGGGTCGATGGCTGCCTTGCACCTACCGCAAGCTACATGCCATTCCCATTCAAGAACTTCGTCGTACTTGTATTTCGAAGCCCACATGTGCATAGGTACGATCCCGAAAGCTCAAACCTGATAACTCTACGTACATGTGGTGATATGCGTGGTGCACTCTCACTGTTTTCGCTCTAGATCTGCCACTAGCCAACGGCAATATTTTAGAAAAAATAATTGCGGCTTACTTTGAATCCACATCTTAGCTAGCCCTGGTGGAGTTTAGACAGCCTAGGGAGACCAAACATCAGAGGAGTGTCCAAGTAAATTGTCCGTGTTTCATCGTCAGCTTGAGTTTTTGGAGAATTGGTTTTTGCAAAGCTGCACCACAACTAGACCTGGCATGGGCCAGGACTTTTGTGGGTGGCCACTGCACTACGGGCAAGCACAATGGAAGCACGGCTCGTCCAAGCATTGTTAGGGTGTCAAGACGCAAGACGACACCTAGGACTGTGTTGGGCTTGGCTCCCCGACACGGCGGGCGGCACGCCATCATGGGTCGTGCTTGGGCTAGCACGCAGACGTTCGTGTTTCGAGTCGACACGCGCAGGCGGCAAGGCACGGCACGCTGTGGCGAGCGCGCCATCAAGACCGGCAGATCGGCACCCATCGCCACCGCTTTGTCCTCAACACGCTCGTTCTCCGTCGCCGCCTCTACCCAAATAAGAACGCAAATGGCAAACCACACACTCCAAACCCAAATCAAATGGAAAAACCGAATCATTCACAAAATCACAATCACATCCGAACGCAAAGCACACAAATTTTTTTTGCTCATCACCAGTTCACCACTCGGCCACTCCAATCCCAATCCCAAACCAAGCATTGCTCATCCTTGGGCCTTGGCGCGGTGGAGGGCGTCGTGGCAGGTGGTCGGGCGTGGAGGGTGGCGAAGGCGCGCTTGGTGGTTCTGGTCCTTCTAGATCTGGAACGGTGGAACCAGCTACCTCACACGGAGACAGCCAGAGAGGGGAGGGAGGTGGACGGAGAGGGGAGGGAGGCAGCCAGAGAGGGAAGGGAGTTGGGGGGAGGGGGAGATGGAGAGGGGAGGCGTGGCCGTGGGGTAGTGGAATGGGGAGGCAGCCATCCGTTGGAGATGGGGAGGCGTCGTGTGGGGGAGATGGGGAGGCACCGGAGGGGGAGATGGGGAGGCACCGGAGGGGGAGTGGAGTTGGGGCCTTGGGGGAGCCGGGGAAGGCCAGAGGGGGAGATGGGGAGGCGCTGTGTGGAATGGCCGAATGGGGAGGCGTTGTCGTCTTGGGGAGTTAGGGATGAGGATGACGGGGAGTAGGAGTGGGAGTAGTGCACTGGGAGGAGAGGACGACAGAGAAACGTTGGTACTTGGTTGGCAACTTGGCATGGCAGTGCGGCAGTGGCTCAGGGAATGGGTCACGAGGGAGTAGAGACTCGTAGAGACATTGGGTTGGTAGTGGTCAGTGGCTCAATCCTTTTGTAGTGATAAGATGGTAGAAGGACGAGAGACGTTGTGTGTGTGATAATGTGAGTATCAGCCAACGTTCACATTTCTTCCTCCCTATAAATTCCCTCCCCCATCCTCATTTGTTCACCAAGTGAACTTCTGGTCAAATGAAACATTAGTCGAAGAGTCTTTCCTTCGACCACCTCTCTACGACCATCTACTGGTCGTAAGACCATCTACTGCTCCTTTTCTAAGTAAGTTATTTTCGCTTAAACTGGGGGGCTAGATGACGAGGATATAATAATCCTCATTTTATCATTTATCTATAATTCATATTATGGATAATAATGACGTCGTATAACTCCTGAGTATACCCCTTAATAGCCATAAGGGAGAAGCTGGAGGTTGTAAGTTCTTCTACGACTACTTAGTAGTCATAAGTCCTTCTACGACTATCCTATGATCGTAAGTTCTTCTACAATCAGTCGGTGGTCGTAAGATCTTCTACGACCACCACCTGGTCGTAAGCTCTTCTACGACTAGTCCCTAATCGACAAGGCTTACAGACATGTGAGCCTAGCCGAACAGGGAATATTTCGCACCATATTCAAGATATGGGCAATAAACTACACGGTTATTCTCTGGAATAATGTCACGATTTTAACTCCTTTGTTATGGTGGTAACTGCCTGGCGTGGAAATGTTACTACTCCCACAATAACCTCCAGTAATGACTCAATAATCTAGGACATTAAGGTAGTCTTTACACTAGAGATACAACGGTACACCTTAAAGACTGTATAAAAGGAAGAATCACTAGGACAATCGGGGCGATCCGAAGAGCATTAGAAGTATAATACTCTAGTCTTTGGCTCCATCTTGTAATCCAACATACTCAATACACACACACAAAGAGTAGGGTTGTTATTCTCCTAGGAAAAGGTCCAAACCTGTATAAAAATCCCCGTGTCTCCATCTCTGTGTGATTTTGACCCTAGAGAAACCCCCGAATCAAACAATCTTTACGTAAGTTCGGCCCTAAAACACCGACAATTTTCAAGCTATCCCACATCTCTTCTGTTTTGGTACGATTATGGACCCGCGGAGAAAATTAGCAGATCTGAAGGGGGCTTACGAGGGAATTGGGGAGGCATTTGATCTTGATTTTTTTGAGGCTTACACTCACATTCATGATGAGCTTTTTCGAGTTTTCGATTTGTATTATGAAAATTTTGGTAGCAGAAGTCAATCGAGAACAACTGCTTCAACAATGCAACAAGGACAACGCAATGTGAGCGCTTCCAACGTCTGGAAGAATCTAAAAGGCCCGGCATCCAGTTCATCTTCTCGTGCGCCGACCAGATCTCAATGGAATCCAAGAGTAGAGATTAATCACTACCTTGACACACCTTTTGTGGACACCGAGCTTGACTTTGCGGATGGTAATGATATCAACCTCCTCTTGTGATGGAAGAACCACTAGCGTATTTATCCCGTGCTGTCACATTTTGCACGAGATGTACTTGTGGTTTCGGTGTCGACTGTCTCATCGGAAGCCACTTTTAGTACGGTGGAGAGGATCATCGAGCCAAGGAGTTCGTCTCTCACACCTGACATAGTTGAGGCACTCACATGCCTCAAAGACTAAGAGAGCGTAGATGAACGGATGCAACATCAGCTCGAGGATCCGGAGATCGCGGAGACGATAGCCGATCTAGAGAATCTCAATGTCAACTAGTTTATCTATGTGTATCAGTGTATGTAGTTGATGCACTCTTTTCCTTACCAGGGGTACCCCACACTAGGGGTAAGGTTTTTAACGAGACAATAAACTCTGTATTTGTACTTTATGAAACAATGAAAATTTTTTAGTTATTCCCATGAATATTTTTGTGTTGCTACGTTATGAATAATTTTTATTTTCTTACTAATTTTTATTTTTTCTACTTTTTTCCTAACCCCTATTTTTTTCCCATTCCCTCCCTTATTTCCTTCTCCCTCTTATTTTCTCCCTCTTACAGCCGAGAAGCTTCTCCAGTCTTCTTCACCCCTTCAGTTTTCTTCATCTTCCCCAAATCCCCATCGACCTCTCTCCCCCAATCTCATCCCCCTCCGCCGCCACACAGCCCCACGCCCCCACCTTCCCTCTCCACGCGGTCGCGACAGTGGGGCTGGCTAGCCTCTCTCGTCCTCTCCGTCTCCCCTCCTCCTCCTGCTCGGCCCCTCTCTTTGCCACCCTTCTTCACTCCTTGCATCGGCGGACCGTGGCCGCGCCGGCCCTCTCCTGCTCGCCTCCCCATCTACACCTCTCCACTCGCCTCCGTGGACTCGTCGCTGCGTGGCAACTGCCGCAAGCGAGGTCGCGGACTCGTGGCGGCTGTTCAAAATCGCCCTCGGGTGCTCAGGCATCGTCGCGTGGAGGTTGACGGCGACGGCGGCGGTCCTCCACGACGATGGCGATGGCACCCAAGTAAGGTCGCGCAAGGAGGTCGTGGGCTCGTGGCGGTGTTCAAAGTCACCCTCGGGTGCCCGTGCATTAGTGCGTGCAGGTTGACGGCGATGGCGCCTATGTGAGGTCGCATGTCCTCAGTCCTCTCCTCCCTCGCCCCTCGGTGGCTCGGTCCCTGAGACCCTGACCATCCTTCATTTCCACAGGTGACATGCGATTGCGACGGGACCGTGCTTGAGCTGGCACAGCACGACGACGGCACGATGGGCTCTGGGCCATGCTTGGGCTCACCGGGGACGATTCGGACCGTCTTGACACACAAGACGGCGTCTTGGCCGACCGCCGAAGGCATGACACGGTCCGGCTCTGTGGCCCATCGTGCCTATGCCGTGCCGGCCCAGTGCCCAGGTCTGGTCCACAACCCGCGCGGTGTTACTGCCGGGGGGCCAAGCGCCGGCTCGTCCCTATGGGGCCCGCGAGCAACTGTTTGCAGCAGTGGCTCGGGCCACATTTCGGTCTCTCCTGACGTGCGACGTCTCTCCTAACGGCAGGGTCTAGTTTGGTCCCGTCGTGATCCGATTTTTTGTCTGCATGGCAGGTGGGGACCGCGCGTCAGCCTCACAGTCAGTGGATATGAGGATGAGGACCGTGAGGTGTGCGCGCTTTTGATTCTTTCTCCTCTCCTCTCGTTGGACGTCGAGTGTGATGATGTCCTCCTCTTGGTCCTGCCGCCTTGGTGGACGAACATGCACGGCATAGATAGTAGTAGTATGCACGCGGGACTGTGCCCGCCGTAACACCTTTTTCGGGCCTGTTACTTATGGATCTGTTGTGATTTATAGCTACAACTTTTATTGTTGTTGCTTCATCTGACGGTAACGGGCTTTCAAGATGTACATGTGCTGCTGCTGCAAACCAAAAACCAATGCAAGGGAAATCGTTTTTGTTGTGTAAATTTTCGTCGAGGAAGGGCTATTTGTCGTCACAAATAGGGGTGAAAACGAATCATATAGTTTCTGACTAATCCGGACGAAAACGAATTCGGATTGTCTTGGATCAGACTTTTCTCGAATAATTCTCGGATCGGAAACGAATACATTTTTTTTTTTGTCGGAAACGAATACGAATACAGTAGCCATTGTATCCGTCAAATACAAATACAGATTATCTGGATTATGCCATGGCTCGTCGAGGATGAGCACCACGGGGTCGTGCACGACCTCCACGCCTATGGACACGTGGTGGTGCTCGCCACCGAGAGGTCCTGACCCGTGGCGGCGACACCGGGCGAGGGTGAGGTCGTCGATGAGCGCGTCCACCCAGGCGTGGATGTCCTTGGGCGGGACGCGCGCATCGAGGCGGAGGCACGCTTTGAAGTGCAACGTCTCGCGCACGGTGAGCAGCGGGAAGAGGATGTCATGCTGGGTGACGTAGCCGGAGACACGACGGAGCTCAGCGTTGTTGGCGGCGGTGCTATTGACGAGGAGGTCCGGCAGCAGGGAGGGCTGAAGGTGGTCAGCGAGGATCTCGAGCAAAGTGGACTTTGCCGCCGCTAGGGCCGACAATTTTTGGTAGAGATTGGAAGGAGAGAAGTAGAGATAAGCTAGCTCATGTTTTTTTGGAAGTTCAGCCTTGGAGAGAAAAATGACAATGAAAATAAATGACAGTGGAAGGTAGGAGGAAATGGTAGTAGGGAGGATGGGTTCGGCTGGGTAAAAAGGGGTAGGAGAGGTTTTTACTAATTGGAGTTTAGAAATTTTATTCAACAAATAATAGACTTGAATGAAAACCAACAAATCAAATTAATTAATTTAACTTAATTTTTGTTTTTAATCTAAACAAAATTTGGGTTGTTACAATACATGATGAACTAAGTGTACTGCTAGGTATATTTTTTTGAGACATGTATCTACTTATTATCGAACTATATATGCCATTAATCAACTAGGTATCATGAACTAAGTGTGAACTAAGTTTTATGTATGTGATGAACTAAGTGTGAATGTCTGATGACTTATGGTTATAACATCCCAGTTTTCAAGGCTTTTTGAAAATTTTCAAATTAAAATTAACCATTCAATTTTATTGGATTGATAAAGCATAAATTTGAAATTTTAGAAAATCAAAACAATTTAATATGATTTAATCAAACTTTAGTTAATTCAAAATTTGGTTTATTTGAATTTTCTTGGGTTATATTGGATCTAAAGTCAAAAAGAGTATTTTCTTGAGTTTTTGGATTATTTAAAGGATTTTTCTATTTTTCTAAATTTAAAAATAATTTATGTGCAAAATTAAAAGCTAAATTTAAGTTATAAATAATTATATTAAGTTCAAAATAAGTTAGGAAATTTCGTGAATTTTTCCTTAATTTTAGACTCCTTTCCTATTTTCTAAAAACCTTTTTAATTGTTTTCTTTTCTATAATTCAAAAAGGTGTTTTAATTTTTTTCGCTTGGTCAATTACCTCTCTCTGCTTTTTCCCCGCCACTGCCCAAATCCCTACCGCTCTCCCACTCCACCCCACCTCCTTGCCTCTCGCTCCGCTCGCCGACAGTGTGTCCCACTTGTATGCGTTGTTGCCGTCTTCCTCCGTTGGGAGCCCATGCCGAAGTCGATCTCGCGCCACACGCGCCTCGTCCCATCATCTCCGCGCACGAAAGCCACGGCTGGCGTCAACAGCATTGAATGCGCCCGTCCCTCCGCTATCCACCCCCGCACTGCTTCTCTCTCTCTCACAGAATCCTGGCTTGCCATGCAGATGCCCTCAGATCGGCAGAGCTTGCCCACGACTGCCTAATCGACCTCCTCCCTCTCTCCTCCTCAGATCCTTTAAAGGGAAGCACCGGAGCCCCTCGCCTTCCTCTCCCTTTCCCCCCATTTCTCCCTCTCTCTCGCCTTCGTTGCCCGGGATTTCGAGCTCCAAGTACTTCGGCCGAAACTCTCACCGCTAGGGATTGCGCCGCTGTTGAGGGTGCTCCACCGCCTATGTCTCCACCTCCAACACCGTCTCGTCGCGCTCTCCATGGTGCGCGCCTCCTGTCGCCAAACATCGCCGAGTCTCAAAGACCGCCAAGAAGACGATCTCACGCCGCGATTCTTCCTCGTCGCTGGCCATTCCTCCCCGCTCTTTAGCCACGAAGGGAAGCATCAGGTCCAGCGTGTCGCCCTCGTTCTTTTGGCTCACTAGCTTGACTCACCGTGGCGCGTATTGCCGGCGAGCCCACGCTACCGTTGCCGCCATCCACAAGCAGCCGACGCATACCACGTGGCCGCCACATCTTGGCCACCTGGCGTCACCTTTGCATCCCTTGCTTGCATGGCATGCACATGTGTCACACACGTGTGGCAAGCCCTGTTGCTGTGCACCCGGTCCACCGCAGACGTGGGCCTTCCCGTGGACCCAGTCCACAAACATGGGGCCCACTTGTCAATGGCTCAAGCAATTTCCTTTTGAAAAATAATCCGGCAAAAAATCATTAATCCCCTCGCTGACATTAGCATGACACAAAAATTAATTTTCCTTTATAAAATTAATTCTAGAATATCCGAAAATCTCCTTTTCTTCATTTTATGTGATTTTCAACTTCCGAGAGCCCGTTCTCCTCCGTCCAAACTCCGATTCGAGTGATTCAAATTTCTAAATTCAAATAAAATCAAGATCTAGTTTTATATACTTAAATTATTCAATTTGGAGTTCATTTGAATTTATTTGAATATTATTTGAATTCAGCTCGTTTTTCGCGTGTAGATTTCGACGACTCCGGGGAAACCGAATATTTCGAAGAAGTAGATCCTCAAGCATTTGAGCAAGGAAAGTTACACTTTTGATCATATTGAATCACAGTATTTTAAATTATTTAAATTCTGTTTTAAATTACTATTGCATGCTATTTAAATTCAAGTAATTTAAATTCATGTTTTAAGCTTTATGGTTATTCCCAATTCCTTTGTATGGATAAACTTTGCTATTAAATTGGTCATTGCTTGATACCTTATTTAAAATCTAGTTGATACATTAGTATGAGTTAGGACATGTTCAAAAACAGTATGCTTAGACAAAGCTTAGACCGAAAGTGTTTAATTTGGGGAATTTAGCCAAAAGTTCAACTATGATTTAAAATGATACTATGTTGTTGTATTTATCATAGAAGTTTATAAAATGATTTAACTTAACAAATAAAATAAAAACTGGTTTGGACTAGGGCGAAATGGATGTTTGGATGGTGCACGTTGATGCACGGGATCGAGTCATCTCTATGATCGAGACCCAGGGATTATTTTGGAAAGTCGTCCAAGTCAGTCAAGGACCGGTCTTCGAGCCGCATATTGCTAAACCCCATCGTACTACCACATATCCTGTTTGGGCGGGACTTGGCTAAATAATTTATATCATTTCACTGTGGTTGTGCCATTCAGTTGCGTGAGTGTCTTTATGGCCTACTTTTATGTATTCCCACTTGGTGCGAGAAGGGGCTTAGATCCAGCGGGTTTCTATTCAAAGGAAGCAAAACCTTAGCGAGGTGGGACTACGGTGGGATGATGTATTGTAAAGGCTTTGTGATAATGACTTAGTTGCACACCTTCGGCAATGTGTCAGACGGACATTATAAGTCAATTATCTCTTGTGGGTAAAGTTCTACAACCTCTGTAGATTGTAAAACTATTCAAATAGCCGTGTCCACGGTTAAGGACATGCTAAGCAAAGCCACTTAAAGTTAGAATTTTGTTTTGATTCCAAAAGACTTTATCAATTGTTGTTGGATAGTTTAAATTCAATTGGAAAATTGGGTGGTTTGCCATGTGATAGGAAGGTATCCTTCACCACTCGTTGATGAATGTTATCTCACTATAAAACTTGAGATTTAGAAAATGAATTTTAGTTATAGAGTAAATTGCTTTAGAACTTAGTATGAATATTTAAATGGAAAATGTTGCTTATGCAAATTGAGTCTTATAAACCTCCCGTTGTTAAATTCTTGCATGCATTACAATCTGTTATTGGGTGTAACTTGCGGAGCACGGATGTTTGTGCTCACTCTTGCTTAATACAATTGTTGAGCAGGAGAGGAGTACTACGAGGAGAATGAGAACTTGGACGACTAGGCTACGCCCCCAGACGATTGCTTGTGACAAATCGTGTGGTCTATCTTACTACTTTTACTTCCACTATATTTTTGTAAGGACCCGGGATTAACTCTCCCAAATCTTCTATATATTCCACACTAGTCCCGTGATCAGTAGCTAGTGTAGACAGTTAAACAAAATGATAACAATCCATATCATGCATTTATTGAATAATAATCACAGTTTTATTACCAGAAAGGCTTACGAGCCAACAATGATGAACACAGCGAAAGATGAAGAAATAGTAGTAGAGCCCAGCTAATCTGCACAGGCAATCGACCGGGGTAGCGGCCTAGTCGTTGTGATTTTCAGCAGTTGCGAAGTCCTTCTCCTCTGATCAACATTTTATTAAGCAAGATGAGTATAAATGAATGTACTCCGCAAGTTACACCCAATAACAGATTATAATGCATGAGGGTATAACAAAGGATGGCTTATAGGCTTTATTTTGTATAAAGCAATGTTTTCTTTAAATATTTGCACTAAGTTCCAAGGCATATATTCTATAACTAAAATTTACTTTCTAAATCCTTAGTTTTATAGTCAGATAACATTCACACAAGAATGGTGAAGGATACCCTCCTATCACATGGCTACCAACCCAATTTCCCATTTGGATAAATCATTTGATAAAGTCTTTTGAAAACAAAAATCAGAGTCTAACTTTGAGTGTCTTTGCTAGCATGTCTATGACCGTGGACACAGCTATTTGAATAGTTTTACACTCTGCAGATGTTGTACAACTTTACCCACAAGAGACAATTGACTTATAATGTCAGTCTGACACACTAATGTAGGTGTGCGACTAAGTCATTGTCACAAGGCCTTTACAATGCATCATCCCACCGTAGTCTCGCCTTGCTAAGGTTTCGCCTCCTTTGGATTGAACCATCTGCCGGATCAAGCCCCCTCTTGCGCCATGTGGGAATGTATAAAAGTAGGTCAATAAAGACACCCACGCAACTGGATGACACAACCATGGTGAAATGATACAAATTAGTTAGCCAAGTCCTACCCACTTCAGACTTGTGGTAGTATGATGGGGCTTAGCAAAATACACTCGAAGACCGGTCCTTAATCGACTTAGGCGACTTTCCAACAAACCCATGGGCCTCAACCATATCTCGATTGAGCCCATGCATAAACTCGCACTCCAAAGAAACATCCATTTCGCCTAAGTCCAAACCAATTTTTATTTTGCTTTGCTTTTCAAAAATCATTTGTAAAAGTTCTATGGTAAAACAATACCATAGGCTCAATTAAGTCATATTTGAACATTTGGCTAAAATTCCCCAAATTCAATATTTTTGATCTAGGCATGACTAAGCATCGAGTTTTTCAACTTGTTATAGCTCATACTATTGTATCAACTAGATTTTCATCTAAGGTGTCAAGGTAGGTTCATTTCAATGTCAAGATTGGCAGTACAAAGGATTTAGGCATAACTATAATTTAAAAACAGGTATTTAAAATACAGTGAATAGAAATACGCATGCAACAATAATTTAAAACAGAATTTAAATATTTTAAAATACTGGGATTCAAATATGATCAAAGGATGTAACTTGCCTTGCTTATTTAGTTGTTGTTCTGTCTCGGACCGCTATTCCATTATATCTTCAGATTCTAACTGTGCAGAGTACGATTAAATTCCAAGAGCGTCTGAAAACAACCAAATGAAATTCAATAAATCCAAAGATATTTAAACAAATGAAAATACTTCAAAAAGAACTAAACATACTTACCGACATCTTGAAATAAGGGGTGGGGGTAATTCAGATGAGATCAAAATATACTCATCTGGAGTTGATGAAGGAAATACTACAGATAAAAGTAGATAAATCTAATAGGGAGAGAGAGAATGTTCACAGGAACATTCCTCATCGTTACTAAACAGAGAGATTTCGTTAGGTAACACGCCATATCTATTTTTGGATCAAGAAGGGTTTTGCTACTGAGAACGGATGATACCTAGAACCTAGGTGATGTTGTTTTTCCTTAACAGGCCACCTAGTACTCATAAGCACTCTCTCTCTCCAAGCATTCTATGTATACAACCACGATGATCATACAGCCAAAATCAATCCTCTTATATGTTCTCCTCTCGTAGACATACACTAATGGAGTACTAGTTGACGCCAATGGCTTAATGCTTATCGACTATACAACTTACAGCTAGGCTTTGTTCTTCCAACTCACTGCCAACTACTATTTCCTCAATGCACTATTGGGCATTTAATTATCTAAATTAATCACTAATTAGCTATGGGGACACCAGGTATTGAATATAATCCAAGTTAAAGAATTACACCCGAAAGCATAATTTTCGACAAGGAATAAACCCAATACCAGGTTCCTGATATGTGTCTCACATTAGTTCCCAAGATCAAGACTAATGTGCATATATCCTTTACAACATTGTACACAGTCATACAAGGCAACAACATATATACATAACAAAACTTTACAAGCTTGGTTCAGTTCAACAGAAACAACCGACCAGCAGCATCTAATAGAAGTTTTAGCAGCGGAAACATAAATATAAACAACAAAAGTTCCAACTAGTTTGCCCATCACCCAATGGCACCTGAGTGGAGGATAGAAATAGCTTCACTCGCTAGCGTCGCCCTGATCGGCGCTAACGGGTAGTTCATACACGTAACCGTCCTCACCTGCAACAAGTGGTTAAAGCATCTGAGTACAAAAGGTACTCGCAAGACTTACACAAAACTACTAAAAGAAAGTGTTTAGTAGATCCTAACAAAAGGATTAGAACTTTACATGCATAAAGCTGAACAACTGGAAGGTTATAGTGTCAATAGTTTTGCACAAAGCAACCAGTTTTACTCCTATACTTACCAAGTTTTGTAAAGGCCAGTTTATAAACAGATTTAGACTAAAACAACCATTAAAAGAGAATTTAATCACAAACAAGAACAAAATCAAAGTGGTTGTCCACTTTGACCAATTAACATGCATGAATACCCTTCATGCCGAAACCAGTAAACTCATGACACAAATTATTTCAAAGTCTATACTGAGCTGTCCATCAAAACAAGTGTTGTTCGTAACCGTGGACACGACTATTCGAATAGTTTTAACTCTGCAGGGGTGTACATTTTTACCCACACGACTTGGTCAGCCCGTAAGCCCCCGGGAAAATAGCAAACTACCTTAGGTATGCCGGAGAGGTAAACCAAGACTCAGTATTTTTCAGCAAGTTGACATTATTGAGTTGAATCACCCATGTGTGACTAATCCCGCTTAGTACAAACGACGGATAGCACCTACTAACCGGGGCACACATGTTGTGTCGGGAAAGCCGATTCAATGAACAAAAACTAAAATTGTGCTTACCCGCACATATAAAATTGAAATCGGAGCCCTACGAACACACAAAGTTTGCAAATGTCCTTACTCCACCAGTTCCTCAACTCAATAACATTATCTCCTTACTTAACCAAGCAGCGCCCATACACCGCGTGTGGAAGTACATAAGGTACTTGAATTGACAGGTCACAGTTCAGTCCTTAACGATCTGGACAAGACTACCACAATCCCAAGTCTCGTGCACGAAGGCACTATCACTAGCAAACACTTGTCCAGATCTAAACCAAACTTTTATCAAACAAACTTAACTTAACTTTCAGTTTTAACCAAACTAAACAAAGAAACCAAAATAGAAATCAAAAAGTGTTTCCAAGGTCTGACAAGATAAGCTTGTCAAACAACTAACGTATATCGACTTGCATGGCTAAGCAATAATCTAAAGACCAAAACACAAGCATCGATTTCTATCTTAAGCATAAGTGTATGAATTTGATTAAAGGTAAGCCAAAACATTGGGATATAACTAACTAGTTCACAAAGTACTGATACTTCAAAAGTAGTATGCAAATAGTTATCACTGCATTTTAAAACACTAATGTATCAAAACTGGGATCAACATGGTGCAAGAGAATGCTTACCTTGGTAATAAACCACTTGTTCACTCAAAGTTGTTCAAAGAACAAAATCACCCGCCGCTTAAATCAAAACCTAACACAAAAGTGGCAAATGAACATCCAGAAACATAACAGATACCAAAATGCTGAAAAGATGCATGATCAAAAGTAATGCTGTGCAAGTAATATAAACAACAAAATACTAAAGTTTAAAACTATTTCTAGCAAAGAAATAACCAGTTTAACTAGTCATTAGTACTAGTCGACAAAAATTAACAGCTAAAGGCTTTGCTACAGTGCTGTCGGGCTTGTCCGACAATAGAGCAGCGACGGTGTACAAATACGGCAAAAGTGATTATGCCGATTGGCACGCACAATAAGCAAAAAGGACTTTTGCTTATGCTATTAAGGTTTAGTAGGAGTCTACCTGAGCTAAGAAAGTGACTAGTAAAGCACTAAAGCTCACCGGCGACAAGAGAGACCGAAAGCGGCAATAAGAAGCCCACGATGATAAGATGACCTGAGCATGGAAACGAAAAGTGGGTGATCAGGTTAGGTCATTAAGGTCCCTAAGAAGCTCAAAACGGAATAAATTAAGAAATGGCTCACTCGCTGGAGTTGGAGACGAAAGGGGGTGATTACGGCCGGAAAAGAAAGATTTCCAAATTCAACAAACCTGTTGAATCAAAAATGAAATTAATAAAGGGGTTTTGCTCCTTAGATTCTATGACACGATGTGACACGAAGAGATTTGCCAAGAACTTACCGAGAATGAGATTATCCCAATGGTGGCATTTGGTGTGCGCTCCCGTTGCTCAAAAGACAGCTCCGGGTTTCTAATGCTACAAACAATGCCAAGGTTACCCATTAGTAAGATGATTAAGGCATGAAGATAGTTGAACAAGGCTACAAGAACGAAGGATACTCCTGATTGATGAGGATGAAAACGAGCGGCGCATCAAGTTGGCCGAGGAGGACATGAACGATTTTTATAGTGCTTTCGCTGGAGAGAACGAGGAAGCTCGTGCGTGTTAACATGGCAGCAATGCAACGCCAAGTGTCGATTGCATGCTGCGAAAACACAACGTAATGCCACCTCGCCTGCGATGCGCTCAGAGCTGGCGAATTTGCGCAGAGAAGAAGAAGATGAGCCACTAACTTGTGGGCCAGGGCTGTCAGTCTTAGCAAAGATACAAAACAGTGAGCTCAAACAATTGAGTATGGTCCGATCAAAAATGAAAGGCCCCGATTGATTTGGATGTTTAGATGGCCCGAACATTACTTTTCATATGGACGGTCCGATCGCAAACGAATGGCTCAGATTGAGTGGGATGTTCGGATGGTCCAAACGGCCCAACTCATAATGGCCGTATGATCTGAATCCAATGGTCACTAAAAAGATGCGCGTGCTTGAGTTTCAAATGAATAAAAGAGGCACCGTTGGATTGGGATTCAATGGTTGAGATTGAAGTGAGGTTCGGACGGTCCGAACAGCACAATCAACGTGGATGGTTCGATTTAGATCCAATGGTTTAAAATCAAGGCGCATTTGGACAGTTCGAACGACCTAATTGATCCTGGCTGTTGATTTTGAATCCAATGGATCGCGCACGCGTTGGGCTTTTCCATTTAAAAATGGCATGGCCTGAAAAAATACGGACGGTCCGATTTAGATTTAACAGCCCAGATTGCAAGGTTCGTTCGGATGGTCCGAACGTCACACTTGATCTGATCCGTTGAGTTTAAATCTAACGGTCCATAGGTGGGGTGCACTTAAGTTTGAACTAATTAAGATGGTGCGCCCGATTGAAAATGGACGTGTGGATCACGCGGGCGCTGTTGATGGTCCAAACGGCCCAATTGATCTGGATGGTTCGTTTGGAAATTGGCGGTGGAGATTGCGTGGATGGTTCGGATGGTCCGAATGTCCCAACGCATCTGGTTCGTTCATTTATAAATCGGATGGCTCGCGTTAACTGGAGGTTGGGGCTGAGCACTAACGTGACTGAGTCAGTCCAAACATGTCGGGACCCAAAATATGCAATTCTGGACCCTCTATATATAATGCACTAGTCCAGGATCAAACTAGTGCACACAGTGTCAACACAAATGAATATCGATCCACACAAACGATTAATAACATAAACGAGTAATTTGATAACAAATAGTTGTTTTGACCTTATGGTCGAGTTTACAATTATTAAGCCACGCAGGGCTAACAAAGAAATAAAATAGCAGCAGAACAAAGAAACTTCAGTGGAATCCCATGAATTCACCACAGGCAACTGACTGGGATCAAGACCCTACGATCAAGCACCTTCGATGAACTCCTCCTCGAAAGCAAGCGATGACTCCTCTTCTATTGAATGTTTTACAACAAGCATGAGTACACAACCGTACTCGCAAGTCATACCCCAGAAATGCAATTATACATGATGGCTTATTCCAAAGGAATGGCTTCCGTGGCTCTTTTGCAGAAATGCAGCATTTGCAGTTTGAATACAAGTAATAGATTGAAAGCATAATTCAAAACAAATAGACAATAATAATTTGACAGTTTTATTTCACATAGACACATAGCCTAAACAAGTTATTCACATAGCCATATGGCTTAAGTCGCACAGCTCCCTTCCCAAGGTTTTCATGAAAATTTACCCCTCGTGTGAAATCCCCGAAAGATATCCATGATCATGACGCGCTATTCAATAGATTGATTAACACTCTGCAGAGGTTGTACACTTTACCCACAAGATACAACTAGTGTAGCTAGTACTAGCCGTAACAAAACAGTTCAGAAACTTCATCTCAACATTGGCACTCCTGGTATGCTTAGCCGCCACAGACGCACACCGTTGAACTGCCCCGCGATGCGACTACTTGGTAGTACACACCTCCACCCAATCCGACATAGCTAACCTACAACCCGAGTAATCAATGTCAAGAATCCATAACTTACTAAGTTAGGCCCGTCCCATACCGTGCATGTGGTTAAAATGAAAGGCCCAGCTCAATAGCGCACAAGGTTAAGTCCTTAATTGACCGAGGCAAGACTTCCAAATTCTAACATATCATTCCCACCAACACAGATCCACCATAAAAACACACAGGACCACTTGCCCCCATCCAAAATCTTTTCCCACCCTATTGGTTAAGTGCAACACATGCCATCAACGAGTAATGACACATAGTACACAGCTTTTATCAAATGGTTCCATAGTCACTTAGTCAAGTTTATTATTATGACTACATGAAATGATGACTCGTAGCATGGCTAAACAAACTAATCGTATCTAATCAACCCACGCTGGTAATACAATAGCACCAACTAAATAAACCAATCTAGGGTGACAAAAGATTATGACATACAATTAGACAAGGTGGTCATAACAAATTGATATTAACTAATCCCAAAAGCTTTAAATAAATACTTTAAAGTAAATGCAATAATTTGAATCAAAGTATTTTGAAAACTAGGTTCAATATGATCAAAGGTATAACTTGCTTTGAAATAGGTCTAAGTACTGATCTTGCTCTTGAGGTGCTCCTTCTTCTTCAAATCTTCCCGAAGTATCGACGTCTACTTGCAAACAAAAGCAAATATACAAAATAAATAAATAATAAGACAAAACAAACTCCAAAATTAAATAAAAATCTCAGATAAATAGATCTCAGATTTAGATGAATTTAGAAATTTGAATGGGCTCAAATGGAGTTCGGATGCAAAAGATATGAGCTTGGGAAGTTTGAAATAGAAGAAAAACCCTAAAATAGGATTTTCAGAATTAACCCGAATTATTTCTCTGAAGAAAAATCAGATTATTGCGCAACGATGACATCAGCGCTCAGAATAAAAGAATTGAAAAGAATCACTGACATGTGGGACCCACACGTCAGTGAGACGGTCCACGGTGAACCGAGTTCACCGAACCAATTGAAACTGGGAGCCGGCTTGGGTGGCACGCTGGTGCACACGCGGGCGCCGATGGAGCAAATGCCCACGCATGCACGACACCGTGTTGGTGCCGAGCCGCCTCGCCATTATCCGCCGACGGCGGTTGCCGTTCACCGATAATGGCGAACGGCGGCGCTCCGGCGGAAGTGAATGGTACCAGCGTGAAGCTGATGATATTGCGGACCGGTGGTGTGCTTCCAGGTGGTCGAGGTGGGTTGTGGCGGCCAGCGGCGAGCTTGAAGCGGCGGAGCAGATCGGTTATTGTCAGACGGTGGCCCCGACGAAGTATTGGCGGCGTGAAAGGTCTCTGGAGGTAGAGGGTGCGACGCTGAACACGGCGGTGAAGACCACGAGCGCAGGGCGATGACAACGGCGGCGGAATTGGAGAAAAACCGCAGCGGCGACAAAACCCTAAAAGTCGAATTGTGGCGGCGCTCGGGTGATTGGGGCTCAATGGGTGGCGGCTTTGGGTTGTGGGCACGATCGCAACCTGTGGGTCCTATTTATAGGGTCCCATGAAGTCTAGATAAGGAATCCCCAATTCAGATCCGAGATGAACACGAGAGGAAATCCCAAATTCTTGGAGATAAAAGCCGATTAGGATAAGATTCTATCCGAGACGAGTACTAATAACTAGGATAGACTTTGACACGGTTTCTAGAAGCACTTTAGTTGGAAAATCTCTGTTGTCGTAACGAGCTCCGAGATTGGCAATGGTGGACTCGGCGCTCGCTTCGCAATGAAGAGGGCGAGGCGAGGATGAAGACGACAAAGGGTCCACCCAAGCAAGGCAAGGGACGCGGGTCCACCTATCACGGAGGAAGGATGCGCAAGGCACGCTGGAGCGGCCGACGCGGATCGACCGAATGAGGAAGCGGCCGATCGAAGGAAGATTCGCCCAAGAAATTATATGAGATTTTAATACTTTTTCTTTTAGAAAATACCGTAAATCCAAATAAGCTTATAGAAAATAGCAAATGAACTTGGAAAAATTCTAGAAAATATATCCAAGCACAAAGAACCCAAATAAAATAGTTTTGACCCTTGTTGATGTTGAATTTAATCATATTAAATTATTTTGATGTACAAAGTCCATGTTTAAGCTTTTGAATTAAATTCAAATAAAATCCAAATGGTGAATTTTCTCCTACTAACTTTTTAAAAGATTTTTTAAAGCTCGTAAAATTGGGATGTTGCAAACCTCCCCTAAAGGAATCTCATCCCCAGATTCAAAGCTAGCTAGGAAAAGGCTAGGAACTGGCTGGCCAAACTGCCTTCACGCCTCCCACATTGCTTCTCCTTCCGAGTGGTTGCTCCAATCGAACCTTGCAAAACGAACGGTCTTGCTTCGGTATGGCGCTCATGACATCCAAAATCTTGACTGGCTGCTCTTTGTAGGTGAGATCCTCTTTCAACTCAGTTGATTCCAATGGGGTTTGTTCTTCTCGCACACGGAGACACTTCTTCAACTGAGAGACATGAAAGACATCATGTATTCCTGCTAATGACTATGGTAGCTCTAATTGATAGGCTACTTCTCCACGATGAGCCAATATCTTGAACAGACCAACATATCTAGGGCAAGCTTCCCTTTGGCATGAAATCTTTTTACACCTCTAAGGGGAGTAACTCGGAGATAGACAAAATCCTCTGGCTCAAAGCTGAGGTCACGACGACGATTATCAGCATAGCTCTTCTGCCTCGATTGGGCTATCTTTAGCCTTTCTCCGATCATAGCCACTTGGTCTTCCACTTTCAAATAATGTCCGCCCAAAAACTAAACGCTCAAATTGCTTTCGACCAATTCAAAGGGGTTCCACAGCATGACCATACAAAGCTTCAAATGGTGACATTTGCAGATCGCTCGATAGCTTTTGTTGTACGAGAATTTCGTGATACGCAAACTCTTATCCTAACCGGTGGCATTAGCTAATGCACAAGCTCTCAACATATCCTCCAAGATTTGATTAACTCTTTCACCGGTCCATCCGCCTAGGGATGGTATGCAGATCGAAATTCGATGAGTCCCTAAGGCTTCATGCATCGCCGTAAACGAGGTAAACTGAGATCCTCGATCTGACACTATCTTCTTAGGCACACCGTGCAAACTGACAATCCTTGACATATATAATTCTACAAGGCGGTCACCCGAGTAAGTGGTTTTGACCGGCAAGAAATGAGCGACTTTGGTCAAACGATCCACTATTACCCAAATCGAATCGAATCGATTGAGTTCGGTAAACCGTAATGAAATCCATTCCGCTTTTTCCCACTTTCACTCGAATCTTCAAGGTTGCAACAGCACTCCATCGGTCTTTGATGCTCGCTTACTTTTTGGCACACGCCGCACAAGGCAACGAATTTCGTGACTTCGCTCATATTTGGCCACCAAAATTTATTCTTAACATCCCAGACATCTTAGTATCGCCAGGTGAATTGAATACTTTGTATCATGGGCTTCTTTCAAAGTCACCGCCTCAAACCATCAACATCCTAAGACGCACGTCTGCTGATCCACAAGATACCTTGATCATCTAAGGTGAAGTCTTTGAACTTTCCTTCCGCCATCTTCTTATTGATATCAAAAACTCAATCCTTCTGCTGAGCTTCACTTAATCGCTTCTCCAAAGTAGACCGCACTTAGATCGGCTATAAATCCTTCAGATACAACTTCTAGCTTCAAATTTCTTAAATTCCTCTTGAAGTTCTCAACAAATCTCTTACTTCCAGAGCATTGCAATAGTTTTATGATTTAAAGCATCCGCGAACTACATTGGCTTTACCGATGGTAATGAATTCGAGATTATAATCCTTTATTAACTCTAGCCATCTTCTTTGTCTCATGTTCAAATCCGACTGAGTGAAGATGTACTTCAAGATCTTGTGATCCGTGTACACTTCATAGCGATTACCGATGAGTTAATGACGCCAAATATTTAAAGCATGCACTACGGCAGCTAATTCCAAATCATGGGTAGGATAATTCTCCTCATGAGACCTTAATTGCCTAGACGCATAAGCGACAGCTCTTCCTTCTTGCATCAAGACACATCCTAATCCTTGACGCGAAGCATCACAATAGATATCAAAATCTTTGCGAATATTTGGCAAAATTAGCACTGGGGCTGAAGTCAAACGCTTCTTCAACTCTTGAAAACTTTCTTCACAGGCTGGGGTCCAAGTGAACTTTTTCTCCTTCCTCAACAACTGTGTAAGCGGCTTAGCAATCGTGGAGAATCCTTTAATGAAATGGCGATAATATCCTACCATTCCCAAGAAACTGTGAATCTGAGTGACAGTCTTGGGTTGTTCCCAATGTAGTACTGCCTTGACTTTACTAGGGTCAACGGCTACTCCCTCGGCTATCATCACATGACCAAGGAAATCAACTTTATTTTTCCAGAACTCACACTTACTAAACTTTGCATACAACTGATGCTCCCTGAGTTTCTCTAGGATTAATCTTAAGTGTTCAACATGTTCTTCTTCTGACTTGGAGTAGACCAAAATATCATCGATGAACACCACTACAAACATATCCAAGTACTCCATGAATACTTTGTTCATCATGTTCATGAAATAGGCATGTGCATTAGTCAGACCAAAGGACATGACTAAGAACTCATAATGTCCATACCGCGTTGAGAAAGCGGTCTTCGGTATATCCTTAGGACAAATCTTCAATTGATGGTAACCCGATCACAGATCGATCTTTGAGAACACTCCGGCTCCTTTCATCTGATCAAACAAATCATCTATCCGAGGCAATGGGTACTTGTTCTTGATGGTGACTTCATTGAGAGATCGATAATCGATGCACATCCTTATGCTTCCATCTTTCTTCCTGACGAACAAAACTGGTGCTCCCCATGGCAACGAACTAGGTCTCACAAAACCTTTCTCCAGAAGTTCTTCTATTTGCTTCTTCATTTCCACTAAGTCATCGGTTGGCATCCGATAGGGTCTCTTAGAAATAGGTGCTGTTTCGGGCACTAGATCGATGACAAACTCGATGTCACGGTCTGGTGGCATTCCGGGTAATTCCTCTGGAAACACATCTGGATAATCTCTGACAATAGGCACATCTTCCAAAGCAACTGCCTTCAAACTATTGACTACCAGATGTCCATCACGCACCGAGGTAGCTTGAAACTCTACCTTGTTTCCTTTAGTATCTTTGATTGTAATGGCTCTTCGGCCACAATCTAGCACGGCTTTGTGCTTGGTTAACCAATCTATGCCAAGGATGACATCTAAGGTCTGGGTGTCTAGAACAATGAGGTTGGTTAGAAACTCAACTCCAGCTATGAGTAACTTAACCCCTAAACATCCCACTTTAGAACTTAGCTCTGCTCCAGGCGACTGGACTAACAGAGTATGCTTAAGGCGCATAACTTTCAAGTTATTCTTAGTTGCAAAAACTCCGGAAACAAAGGAATGCGAAGCTCCAGAATCAAACAAAACTGATGCATGTACTGAGTTTACTAGAAACTTATCCAATACGACGTCCGGTGCTTCCTGAGCTCCTTCCAGAGTGACGTGGTTAACACGACCTCTGACCACTGTTTGTGGTGCTCCTCTAGGCTGACCAGTAGCTTGAGAAACTCCTTGGCTATTGCCCGGTTCTGGGGTCTTGGTGGGTGTAGCTCCAAGGTTGAAGCGCACTAGAGTGATTGTCCCCTTCTGTGGACACTGGTTGGCGAAATGCCCTGGTTGACGGTGAAGATTGGAGAAGGCAGGGGCGATGTACAACTTCTTCTTGGTCTTCAATTCTTGCGATGAACTTGTCTTGAACACTTTGGGGAATATCGACGCGTTGTTGTTGGTTGCACGGTCTTCAAAGAGTTGCTCAAAAGAGCTAATTTCAATTACGATGTGACCTACTGGTAAAGCCCTACTTATTTAATTAAAGACTAATCCTGATTCATTCATCTAATCGATGCATTTTGAGGATGCATCATGTTAACTAATTTTCCTGCTATTAACCTTAGGCTAACTACACAACTAATGATTTTACTAACCTCTAATTGCCTACATTACAAAGCTATTCACAACTAGCCTACAGTTTGCCTAAACCATCTACTAAATAGCTTGATCACAAGGCTGTTGGCAAACATCCTCTTCTCTAAGAACTATCCTTCTACTAGTTAACTTTTGCTAGCAATATTCGTGCTAATATTTCACTATCTCCTAAGTTAGCTTAAATATTTGGGTACAGTTCCTAATTAAACATGCCCTTGCATCTTATCTGGACATCCACCTATTGATCAATTCTAGTTACAGATGCATCTACTTAACAGAATCTGATTAACATTCAAAAGGGATGTGTTCCACTGTAACACCCTGGCTATAAGAAAGCCAAGATATTACCTAAAAGACTAACATACAACAACAATACGGAATAATCTCAACTATCTTTATAATAATAACATGAAAAGATCAATATCTAGTAGAACGAATATAAGAATTAAATCAGAATTCGTTAACAAATCAATCTCAATCATCCAATCATAGTGAATCAATTATGATAACTCTATTAAGAGTCCATACGAGGATCATTAAGCCATTACTACTTCAACCATAACATGAAGAATGATAATATCAACCATCAACATCTATTTAAACCACCACCCAAACATCCATTCATGAATGATAAGAAACTAATATTCAACACTAGCACAATCTATAATTACTCAACAGAGGCATATCCTCTAACAATTGAACCTAAATCAATTCATGAAGCCTTCTCCTTATCAACTAATCAAGCATTCCAACATTACTATGCTCAAGCAGTCAATGATCAAATAGCTACATCTAGAGCATCAATAATCAGCAATTCAACGAGGATGATAGAGTAATCAAATCAAACCTCCTAATCCATCGAAAAGGATCTAAATGAACTTAAACAACGGGGAATTAAGAACATAACCAGATCATCCATGATCACAATCAAAACATCCACCACAAAGGATGATCACAAAACTGAAACTAAAGCAATTATCAAGAGTAAGAATTATGGATAATTGGACTAGTTTATTCATTGTGGTTTGTGTTTATGTGACGTGCACCATGTCTACCCCTTCCCATGCATGTCGCTTCCTTGAGAGGTACCTAGCAAGCACAACACAGCAAGTGTGACTCCACGACCAAAGAAAGTGCAAGAGCAAGTCAAACATAGCATCATAAGCCATCAAAGGAATAAACAATTTCATCATGAATACAACACTATTTACCTCAATCCATCTCTTATGACAATACATAAGTGTGTCGGACCCAAAATATGCAACTCGACCCTCTGTATATCGCACTAGTCCAGATCACGCTAATGCACACAAGGGCAACATAAGTGAAATATCATTTCCATATACAAAGATAACTAATAAATAGGCAAATAACAATAAACATCGAGTAAAGACCTTAAGGTCAAAGCTACAATTAATGCTTCAGAGGGTGTAGCTCAATGAAGTCGCAATGAACGTAAAATGTAATAACTTCAAGTGAAGCCCATCCATATGCCCACAGCAACTGGTAAGTAGCGCGACCTAGTTCTCCGCAATCCTTGAAGTAGACCTTGTTGACTTGCGATCCTTCACCTCGCTTGATTTATTAAAGCAAGCATGAGTACACACCGCATCGCAAGTCATACCACGTAATGCAATTTATAGATGCGACTTATTCCAAAGGAATGGCTTCGTGGTTCTTTTGCGTAAATGCAACATTTGCAATTTGAATACAAATAATAGATTGAAAGCATAATTCAAAACAAATAGACAATAATAAGTTTTATCATTTGTTTTCACAAAGACACATAGCCTAATCAAGTTATTCACACAATGCATAAGTTATCTCACAGAGCTATCCCATCCCAAGTTTTATGAAAATCTACCCTCGTGTGAAATCCTCGAGCATGTCCATGACCATGACATGGCTATTCAAATAGATTGATTAACACTCGCAGAGGTTGTACACTTTACCCACAAGATGCAATCAACTTGTACGAGTGATCACAACAAAACCTTTCGAAACTACATCTCAACATTGACACTCCCAGATGCTTAGCCGCCACAGACGCACATCGTTGGACAGGGAAACGGCGAACCGTCCCGTGATGCGACTACTTGGTAGTACACACCTTCACCCAATCCAACCTACAACCCGAGTAATCAATGTCAAGAATCCATAACTTACTAAGTTAGGCCCATCCCATACCAGGCATGTGGTTGTACAAAAGGCCCAGTTCAATGGCGCACAAGGTTAAGTCCTTAATTGACCGAGGCAAGACTTCCAAATTCTAACCTATCATTCCCGCCAACACAGATCCACCATAAAAGCACACAGACCACTTGCCCCTGTCCAAAACCTTTTCCCACCCTATTGGTTAAGTGCAACACATGCCATCAACGGGTAATGACATATAGTACACACAATTTTATCAAATGGTTCCATAGTCACTTAGTCAAGTTTATAATTGCGACTTACATGAAATGATGACTCTAGCATGGCTAAGCAAACTAATCGTATCTAACCAACCCACGTTGGTAATACAATAGCACCAACTAAATAGACAAACTAGGGTGACAAAAGATTATGGCATACAATTAGACAAGGAGGTCATAACAAACTGGATATTGACTAATCCCAAAAACATTGAAATAAATAATTAAAGTAAATGCAATAATTTGAATCAAAATATTTTGAAAACTGGGTTCAATATGATCAAAGGTATAACTTGTCTTGAAATAGGTCTAAGTACTGATCTTGCTCTTGAGGTGTTTCTTCTTCTTCAAATCTTCCCGAAGTATCGATGTCTACTCGCAAACGAAAGTAAATAAACAAAACAAATAAATAATAGAGGCAAAACAAACTCTAAAAATTAAATAAAAATCTTAGATAAATAGATCTTGGATTTAGATGAATTTAGAAATTTGAATGGGCTCAAACGGAGTTCGGATGCAAAAGATATGAGCTTGGGAATGCGGAAATCTAAAGAAAACCCTAAAACTGGATTATTGAATTATCCCGAATTATTTTCCAATTGAAAATTCTGGGTTTATGACGTAGGGCTGACGTCATCAAAGAATTTCGACTGGAAAACAAATGAAAAGAAATTGAATTGGATGTGGGGCCCACTAGTCAGCCTCACCGCTCACGGTAAACTAGATCTACCAAACCGATGGATCTGGAGACCGGTGGACTGAACACGCACACGCTGAGGTGGCACTGATCTGGATGCCACACACGTGACACGTCGGCTCGAGTGCCGACGCCGGCGTTGATCGATGTCGACGAGGTTGTGGACGGCCACGCCGACTTGGACGACAATGAAGTTTCGGCGCGTCAAGAACGGCGAATCCAGAGCGTAGGATGATAATGGATGCTCGCATTGAGTAGAGGAGGTTATTGCGCACTTGGGGATACCTTCCTTGGCACCGGAGAGCGGCGGAGGCGGCTAGAATCACGACCGGAGCGGAGAACGACGAACGGCCTATTGTCGGGAACATCAACCAGCGATGCTTCGGGCCAAAGGAGGGATGATCGAGGTAGCTCTTGCGACGAGGATTCCGATGGTGCACTCCACGGGGACAAGGCGTCACCGGCGGCGAAGAAATTCGAAGATTGAGCTTCGACACTGAAAACCCTAAATTCCCAATTATGCTGCCACTAGAGCTTTAGGAGGAGAACGGGATGGGGATTCGGGATCAGGAGGTCCGGGCGAAGCTTGGGGCCCCTTTTATAGGGTACGGGAGTGCTGGATTTGGTAGATCCCAAAACGAGTCCGTTTCGGTCACGAACAAATTTGGAGATTTGATACGCTTCGGGATAAGATTCCAACAGAAACGGGTGCGGGGAGAAAAGAGATAAAGATTGGCACGATTTCCCGATAGCTTCTAGATGGAAACACTCTGTTGTCGTACCGAGCTTGGAAATATGGCAATGGCGGACGCGGGCAGGACTCCACGAAGAGAAAGATGAGTCGAAGACGACGACGCGGTGGCGACGGCCCATCGTCGGGCCGAGGCACAACATGACGCTTAGCTAGACCACAAGATCTCGACCGCCCAAGTGCGATCGAACCAAGAATGGATGAAAGGTGGTCACAAGCGTGGAGAACTAGGCCGAATGGGCCGCGTGGGAAATCAGAGGATCGGGCGAAAGATTCGGCCCGATTACTATTTCTGAGATTTTAATAGGTTTTCTATTTTAGAAAATACCAGAAATTCAAATAAGCAATAGAAAATAGCAAATGAACTTGGAAAAATTCTAGAAAAATCTAGAAAATATATCCAAGCACAAAGAATCCAAATAAAATAGTTTTGACCCATGTTGATGTTGACTTTAATCATATTAAATTGTTTTACGCACAAAGTCCATATTAAGCTTTTGAATTAAATTCAAATAAAACCAAATGGTGAATTTTCCCTACTAACTATTCAAAATATTTTTAAAGCTCGTAAAATTGGGATGTTACAATAAGTAGTCAAAGGATTAAACAATCCCCACATGAACAACAATCTTATATACCACAATCCATCTCTTATGCCAGCATCATATACTAAACAACAAATCCATAACTTATGCAGAAATGCAATGAACATGACATGAATGCACAATACTTCACTTCTTTGCAATTACCGGTAATGCCGAGTAGGGTATCCGTCGATACCTACTCATGGCCTGTGCCCTTTAGGCACAAAGATCCAAAGACCACACTCTACGAGTGTGGGGACCAAAGCCTCGTCCAATGCATGATGGGGACCTAACACCCATCACTAGCCTGACGGGGACCTCAAGGAAATAGCCCTTGGCTACCACGTAGTCTAAGGTTCAGAAATGAACATGCAGAAATGCAAATGAGCATGTCCATTATCATTATCATGATTCATCATTAGCAAGGTAGCCTCATTGCTCACCTTGTCCCATCATTTTTGCCATCAACATATAACCATTATCATGTAAGCATCACCATATAAACATCAACATGTACGCATCATCATGTAACTATTAGCATGCAGCATCATGTAAACATTTCCAAGTAGTAAGCATCATCATTAAATTATGGCATTAGGCTCATCAACATTACCAAGCAACAATAAACATCAATCAACTATGGCATTCACCAAGTATGTAATATAACAACTCATTAATAATACTTGCACTTGCCTTCATCGTGAGACAGGAGACAAAAAGGAGTAACGATCTAGGACCGGGGTTCACCACCACCTGGTAAACAAGTATGACACCAAACATCAATCAACCATGCATAGCAAGTCCTTAATCGCAGAACTTTACAACGTTTTCCCATAACCCAAGCTTAAATACTCGATCGACTAACTAGACTACAAGCTAAGCGAAATCTAGTTTGGACAAAGAATAAAGAAACAAGCATACCTTTTGTTCTACATATCCAAACAAAGTTTTCTTTACCAATATGGAAAGGTAAGAAGGTAAGCTACAATAGTCTAGTTGGCGCGATACTAAAATTTCGCCTTTAACAAAAAGTGGCACACGGGTCAAATATATTGTCGGAAACCGACGAACAAACTGGACAGTCAACTTGGAACTTGCATATCTTTTGTTCTACAGATCCAAACAAAGTGTTCTTTACCAATCTGGAAATCTAAGATAAAGTGCTACAACATTCATTGTGGTGGACAGCCCTAAATCGGCCTTTAACAAATTTAAATCTAACCGTTAATATTTCTGCTACACTTTGACAAATTCCTGGACAGCAACAACGAAAAAGACTATAACTTTTAAACCGTAAATTGGAAATTAGTGAACTTAGAACCCATGGAAAGCTGAAAACATAACCTACAACTCTCTAGAAGACGAGATCCTCAGATTTGGAACCGATCTACCACCAAACAGGCGCACAAGAAAGGACAGAAAACTGAATCTAACTCAGCAAGAACTCGATCTACAAATCAAAGCCAAAAACGAATCTAAAACAATCAAAAATAGAGAGGGATTCACTCAATACCCTTGAAGACCTATAGAGAACTGATCAAACCCACAAGAACTCTTCTTCTCCTCCTTTCTCCCCTTTTCTTCTCCTCCCCTTTGGTCTCTTCACAGCAGGAGGGAGGAGGTAGGCGCCATGGACAGCAGTAGGGAGGAGGTAGGGCGCCATGGACAGCAGCAAGGAGGTGGTAGGGCTGCTGCTAGGTTTGGGGAGAAGGGGAGGGGGCGCAAGGGAGTGGGGAGCTAGGGGCGGCTGCTGGTTTTGGGGAGAAGGGGAGGTGGCTGCTAGCTTTGGGGAGAAGGGGAGGTAGTTGCTAGGGTTAGGAGGATGTGTCTCCCCCCTTTGGCCCACTGGAGTTCAGCCCAACAAGGCCCCCTTGGCTTGGGCCGAAAGCCCAAGACCCAAACTTCTTTAAAAAATTCAATTTTGAACTTAATGCCATTTCTAAACTTTATTGCATTCGAATTTGGATAAATTTCGCTTTCCGAATATTATTCTCTCTAGTTGAAATTTGGGGTATTACATCCATTGTCATAGTCCACACACAACACAGAGATAGAGAGAGAGTGTGGAAGGGGAACAGAGGAGAGCCGAAGGCAGCTCAGGCATGGCTCGGGCGGCGCTTGTGCCAGCGAGTGAGGAGACGGCGATGGCCACGGGGACCGAAAATAGAACCGAGATGCCAAGGCGGTCTCCTGAGCGATGGAGGTGCAGCCGGAGATGGCCGAGAGCGGCGGCGCGACAGGAGCCGGTGGCGGCGCGATGGAGTCGTCGTGGTGGTGGCGCTAAGGTGAAAGAGGGAAGGAGTTAGGGCGAGCACAAGCACGAAGGGGCTACGGGGAACTCACCTAGTCTACCTATGAAGGTTGAAAAGGGCCGTAGCGGGCTAGCACCAGGAGCCATGGGCGGCGCGGCAAGCTCCTTGTGGTGGTGGCACGACAGAGCAATGGAGCTCGGGTGGGTGATGGGGGGATTCGTGGGGGTCCGGGGGTGCTCCATGATGACTGAGTCGGCCGAAGGTGGACCAAGTAAGGAGGGTGACGCGAGCGGTGGTTCCGGGCCAGAGCCGATGAAGAAGGTGATTACGCAAGATCCGGTGGGGAAGTTCTTCAATTGATTGGGGATATTGATGGTGGCGGTGTGGGACGCGGCATGATGTGGCCGGTGGGGAGCAGAGATCGCCAGACAGTCGGAACGATGGGTGCGGAGCTTGGCGGCCGAGGGGCTTGAACTGTGCTTCGCGTGCATGGCTTCTTGGGCTCGGTGGAGAAGAGGGTAGGGGGGCCGAAGGAGGAATGGCAGCAGGGAGCAACTCGGCAGCTCAGGTTTGGCCTATATAGGTGAGCGGGCAGAGAGACGAGAGGAGGCGGCATGGGGGCGGCCGGGAGTTGCGCTTGGTGCGACGCTGGCAGGGAGCGGCAATGCCATGGGGCGATTTGCGCCAGAGTATGGGGAGGTGGCGCGATGGCAGGGCAAGGGCGCCAAGTGGCAAGCGGGAGAAGCGGCGTGGCGATGTGGTGCGAGGATGGCGTAGGCGCGCGGCGTGCGGCATGGGCGAGTGTGGTGGTAGTTGCATGATGGCGCTGGTTGGCTCGGCCGAGAAGATGAGTAGGGTGGGGGTGGTGCAGTCGGTTGCGGTTGGATTCGGCTGGAAGCGGCTCGGTTGGATCAGTGAACCCGAGAAACAGTAAGCGGTTGAGCCCGAGGAATAGTGGAAATTCAAGAAAAGGAGAAAGAAAATAGGAAAAAGCTTCGGGAAAATGTGGAGATTTTAACCAGGAAAATTCTCATATGCTAGGGATAAAATTAGATAATCCCTAAGGGATTTGAATTGGTTTTTTTTGGACAATTGGAGTATTTAGGTTTTAAATTTTTATGCTTTGATCTTTTAGGGTTTATGCTTCGTGCAATATTAAATGGGCAATTCCTTAAGTTTATTTTGTTCTTGTAATTTATGTTTCTAGGGTTTCCGTAATTAGAGTTTTAGTAAATTAGGTTTATGTATTTTGGGTTTTGATAAAATATTTCCAACTCAACATTGGTACTTAACTTTGCAAATAAATTATTTTGGCTTTAAAATAAATAGGAAAACCTTTTAAAATTTCCGTAAAATTCGTAAACTCATGAAAAATAATTAAAATTTTCTTTTTAACTTTATATGTAATAAAACCCAAAAACTCAATAAATTATATTTTTGTCATTTAAATATATAGGAAATTCAGGAAAAGCATTAAAACTCTTTTAAAACTCATGAAGTCCAATAAACTAACATTTTATTAATTTAAAATTGGTAACAAAACTTTGGGCTGTTACAATTGTGCTTATTGGCTGTATGCCCTTTTGTAACAAACTTTAATTATTATCAATGAATGTCATTGTATGGTTATGCTATCCACTTTTGTTGGACTGTGTACACTAGCTGTTCCTGCACTAATGTATGAAACATAAAGAATCTGGGATCCTTCGCTCCTGGGTTCGATGTATAGTATCGTCGAGCCATATTGATCAGAGGTCGAACGTAGTTAGAAAGGCCGATAGTTAGAACAATTTAAAACTTATTTTATATAACAAGAAAAATAATTTGTTCTATTCTCATCTTGGTCATCTATTTATCCTTAGCTTCTTTAAGCAATTCTTTCTTATCTAATTCTCTCTTCACCATTTTACAACGTTAAATGGATCCCCTTTCCCTAGAAAATTTCTATAGATGATCTCACAATTATTAACCATTGTGTTCAAGACCTCAAGACATGAAGTTGTCAACAAAGCATCGCCATGCAAGAATCATCAAAGACCGCGAGTGTCGAGTAGAACGTTGTGTAAAGCTATTAAAGTTATTTGGAAAAGCTTTTGAGTTGATCGTTTTGTTTGGGTTGTTTGTTTCGCTCTATCCCCATTAGTTTCTCCTCTTTTTCCTAAGTCTTTGGAGATCTAGCAGATAGTGACTACTCGCAACGGCGGTGACAACACCAGCAGTTAGGATAGAGAGAATGTGGGTGATCAAGAGAACCCGATTCCACCGCCACCACCCCCTCTAGCTGAAAGACCCTATTGGCACCAAATGATGGCCAACCAAGCCCAACTAATTAATCTTCTCGCACAATCAATCAACAACACGCGGAACTTGCAAGCAGTAGCAACAACTCAACCTCAAGCTCACACTCCACCTCCTACAAAGGCCAACATATCAGAGTTCATGAGGATGCGTCCTCCAACTTTCTCCAACAACACCGAGCCAATGGAGGCTGATGATTGGCTTAGGGCAATCGGCAAGAAACTGGATATGGTTCAGTGCACTGATCGTGAGAGGGTTCTGTTCGCCTCTCACCAACTGAATGGACCAGCGTCAGAATGGTGGGACAATTTCACTCAGTCTCACGCTGATGCCTAGACTATCACTTAGGACAAGTTTGTGTAGGCTTTCCGCCGTGCACACATCCCATCAGGCATGGTGACCCTAAAGAAGAAAGAGTACCGCTCCTTGCGCCAAGGCAACCGCTCCGTCAATTTGTACTTACATAAGTTCAACCAGTTAGCTCGCTATGCACCTGAAGATGTTGCAACTGATGAAGCCAAGCAAGAACGTTTCTTGGAAGGGCTCAATGATGATCTCTCCATCCGCCTCATTGCTCAAGACTACACCGACTTCCAACAGTTGGTGAACAAGGCTATCCGCCAGGAGGGCAAGCACCTAAAGATGGAAAACCGCAAAAGGAGGATGGCAAAACAGAAGTTCAACTCTGGGAGGTTTTCCAAGTCCCGCACCACTCAGCCTCAGCCACCTTAGCATGGGAGATTCCAGTCTTCCTCGTCCAAGGCACCTGTGCCAGCTCAACGCCCAATCAACTTTGGTTTCCGCAACACTTCTCCCGGAGACCAGTTTCAGAAGAAGGCACCTACCTCCACTACAGGAGTCACTTGCTTCCATTGCAATGAATTGGGGCACTACGCCAATAAGTGCCCGAAGAAGCAGCAACCAGCAATCCCATCTCGACCAAATCAGGGAGCTCCAGCACCTGGCAGCACTCTAGTTGTAAATCCATCAGTTGAGTTCATGAAGGGACGTGTGAATCACATCATAGTAGAAGAAGCTCAGACTGCACCAGATGTGGTCCTTGGTACGTTCCTTGTCAATTCAATACCAGCATCAGTTTTATTTGATTCAGGAGCTTCACATTCTTTTATTTCGAATAAGTTTGTGGGAAAATATGGGTTATCTATCTCTCCTTTAGTTAACTCTATGTTAATCCATTCTCCGGGCACGAAAATGAGGACTAGTTCCCTATGCTCAAACCATACCTTAGAAATATCAGGAGAATCCTTCATGGTAGACTTAATAGTCTTGCACTCCCAGGGATTGGATGTGATTCTCGGAATAAATTGGCTACCCAAGAATCAAAGTCAGATAGATGTTGGAGTACGGGTAGGCTACGATGGCAACAAATCAAAAATTTCTACCACGTAAACCAGGAAGCCAAGCAAGTAGATAATCACAGATCATTACCACCAGATGCGCAGAGCAGCGAAAAAAGAGTTGGAGCAGCCTGGTCCAACATAGAGCACATCGATGTAGTGGTCGTAGTCGATCATCTTCTTTAGCAATCTCTGCAGGTCCTTACAAGATCGCGGATTGTCCTCAAGCATAACAGCAATCGCAGTAGCGCCTCTACTGTATCCACACGTCTAGGGAAGGAACAACCATGCGCCGGTGTGCTAGCACCAAGTCTCACGGCAGAGCTCTCAGGAAGATGGTGGCTAGGGTTTTGATGGAACAACTCAACTCACGACTTTCGTGTGTCTCGTCTGTTACGTTCAGCCCTTTCCCAACAGCCTGATGCATCTCCTTATATAGTGCTTGTGACGGATCCTATCCGAACATGTTTGATTTAATCAGATTCATACCGGGTTTGTTCCAACCCATTAAGTGTGTGACCATGTAGATTCATGCGTAATCGGTTGTAACTCGTAAACCCTTTCCGATCACGAGTCGTTAGCGGTTCCTAGCAGGACATAACGATTCCTGAATACACACAAATTATATCGGACGAACCTTAATGCAATATGATCTACGACCAAGTCCTCATCACTTACGACCAGCTCCTATCTCTATACTGACCGCTTTGTATTTGGTCACGACTCAGTTCAGAACTCCCACGACTGTGTTACGACCACTGCGGATTACGCTCGACTAGTCTATGACCAACTCAGATTCCATACGCACAAATCCAGAATCGACGAATCTAAGCGACCTACCTGTATGCCCTTTGCCTCACGATGTCCGGGTTGAACTCTAGATGAGATGTTGTGTCATCCATGGACAATTCAATACTTTCTCGATTGAGTGTTTGATAACTTCACGTGGTCGAACACTTCACCACTAGTGGTATGGCCATGCACTTACTTTATCCGACCACAACGAGGGGCCTAGAGACATCTCTCCTGTTATGTTAGGAGTGACAAATCCCATATCCGACTAGTCACATTCCTTCAATGTTTCATAGCATACCCAAAGCTATCTTTATAACTACCCGCCATTTAGTAGCGCTTTGGCAACCCCTAAGAGTGCTATTACACATGTAAGAAACCATGCCGATCTCAGTCTAAGGATTATACATCATCATTACTTGAGACCAACTAACGATACATAGAATCATAACAATCTCAATAGTGTCTCAAGGTGGGTCAATCCAACCCCATGTTCTCTAACATGTATTCACATTATTGATTCAACATCTCTATACCCATAACCAAAGGAAATATGGTCATCAATCAATACAATGTGTCGGTCAATAGAGTCACTAGTGTTCCACCATTGACATCCCATCAAAGGATTCATTTAGAATGACATCATATAAGTTAAGAGTTTCACCAACAAGTCACACACTTATTAATCTTCATAACTAATGATTCATTCAAGGAGCAGGATAACATATTATTCAATATTTTGAACATAATGAAATATAATCATCTCTATGATCGTCTCTAGGGCATATTTCCAATAATAGATTGTGCCAATAGGTCTATCACCCTCACAAATGAACAAGGAATTAAAGTAGAGTTCAGAATCGAGACCTCTGTTAGAGAAAGTTCTACCCTGATCAGTTTGAAAGAAGTAAAGTTAGAAGACATACCAGTGGTGCAAGAATACCCGGATGTATTCCCTGAGGAATTACCCGAAATGCCACCAGATAGGGATATTATGTTCCTAATTGACTTAGTCCCAGGGACGGCTCCAATTTTAAAGAGACCCCACAGAATGCCCGCAAATGAGTTAGCAGAATGGAAGAAACAGATCGAAGAATTGCAAGACAAGGGTTACATTCAGCAAAGTTCATCACCCTAGGGAGCACCGGTACTGTTTGTCAAAAAGAAAGATAACAGTATGAGGATGTGTGTGGATTACAGATCACTCAATGAAGTTGCAATCAAGAACAAGTACTGCTACTCCAGATCGACGATCTCTTTGATTAGTTGAAAGGAGCAAGTGTTTTCTCCAAGATTGATTTAAGATCCGGTTACCATTAGTCAAGATCGCACTGGAGGACATACCAAAGACCGCCACCACGAGATATGGACTATATGGGTTCACAATAATGTCATACGGTTTGATTTAATGCAATAGCTTATTTCATGAATATGATGAATAAAGTACTAATATAGCTTGCAAGTGCTAATGTTATATATGGTTACTGAAAATGTGAACAATTCATGAATGTTTGGATCAAATAAACTAGTTATATGTTTCCATTAATTTCGGACGTACAATTTAAGGGTTATCATGTTCCAAAAAATATCCGTGACCGTATTCATTTTGATTCATATTTGCTCCATATTTGTATTCGACATAATTCGTATTCGTGTTTGTATCCGCATCCGAGAAAAAATATAAAAACAAATATGGTAGAGTCATTACCTGTCTGTATTCGATCCGTTTTCACCCCCACGAATGAGTGCTAGTGCCCATTTTCTGGTTTGTTACTGGTCATCACTAATACTCAAGTCATAACTAACATAGTGACGAATTTTCGCTCCCCACAAATAGCCATGTTCATTAGTGATGGGAAATCGTACCACTGGTAATAAGAACATTAGAGACAATATACATCATCACGAATAGATTTAAATTTGTGACATATGTTTCATCACTGATTATGCTTGTAGTGACGTTGATTTTCCCACCTTTTCATATATATTTGTGACAAGTGAATCGCCACAACTATATTGTGTAAAATTGACAACTTATATGGTCACAAAGTAATTTAAATTAGTGAAAGCAATTTTATCATTGGTAATGCTTTCTTTCCCACTATTTCATTTATATTTGCGCAATTGAAACACCACAATTATAGTGTGTGAACATGACAACTTTGTCATCACAAACGCACATCTCTATTAACGACAACAAATCAATCATCAAGAGTGTCGGACCCGGATTCCGAGAATCCAAATCCTCTGTGAAACCATTGTGCTATTCCCTAGATCAGTAGATAGCACTCACAGATACATCACTGAATCAAATTATACATGTCGTAGATTAAACCATACCATTTATTAAACATCACATCAGAGCTTTACATAGACCGCATCGGGTCAAGTTTTACAATAAGGGCCGAACAGGCCAAACTGAGTACATCACAAAAGTAGCGGTTTACAACGGAAGCAAAAGGGTGAGAGCACATCTCTCCACAGGCAAGTGACTGGGGAAAACCCGTGTACGCCCGATATTAACCAAGAACTTGGATAATATTGGATGCACGCAAGTACCAACGGAGTCAACTAGACTAGGGCGAAACTAGAACAACGAAGACTAACTACACTTCATCATCTTCTGAGCCTCCAGCTTCTGGATCCTCGTAGTATGCATAGTCTTCAGGATTTTCCTGCTTCTGAGGATTTTAGGGGAAAGAGCGAGAATGAGCACAACTTCTGTGCTCGCGAGCCAACACACAACACAATAATATACATGCAAGGCTAAACAAGGATGGCTTGGGTTCTTTTATTTGCTAAAGCAATATTTTCAATTATCATAATTACAAATTCCTATCACTTAGCATTTTTAACAAATTGCATTTTGTAAAGAGAGTAATTGTGCAATATTTATTTCAGTAGAGGTTCCTCCTCTTCGAAAACTCTATATATGCTTCATTGAGCTACCTCCATTTTTACCACCACGAGCTCAAGACTTAGGTAAAATCCAAACACAGGCTAGGTGAGCCCACCACATTTTCATTCCACCCACAAAGGTTTTTGAAATAGAACTAACTCAAGTAAAGTTCCCATGTCCGCTTTTGACCGTAGAGGCACTACTGCTTAAACAGCTTTAATACTCGCAGAGATTGTACACTTTACCCACAAGAGATAATCGCCCTAATATGTACACATGCTTCCTTAGACATGTGAATCAAGGAGATCACCACAAGGCCTTTACAATGCATCTAGCAAGATTAGTTACACTGCTGAGGTTTCGCCTCAAGGGTTACGCCCATGTAGATCCGCTAACCTTACATAGACCCCCTTTGCGCCATCGTAATGACTTTCATCGCACCCTAACACCCTTCGCCACAGAGGCTTACTGCCACGAGTCATCTACCGGTGCAACTCAGACAGGATACAAATTATTTAGCCAAAGTTGTAATTTATGACTTGTGGTTGTACTTGTTTTACACAGGAGGTCATGACAAGATTAAGTTCTTAGGGTTATCTGGGAGGTTCATTCCACATACCAGTATTCCCTTGGGCTACATTAGCACCCACCAACATACTAGTATCCCTTGGGTTGCATTAGCACCCACCACACATCATCCATCATACCATCCGTCTAGATGGGGAAAAGCAGTTTATTAGGGTTTTGAGAAGTAAAACCAAATTATCACACTCATCTCAGTCATTTTCATGTTTAAAGAGATGATGATTGGGGTATGACACCCTGTATTTAACAAGACTAGCATGTCGCTAAGTACAAACTATAACTAGTATTTACCATATAATTACTAAGGTGACAAGGGTTAAGAGATTCAATTTATCAAGGGATGGTATATTAGTTAATTAACCATCAAATGGGTGTTTAACTACCTTAAGCTTTAACATACATTTGATTAAAGAATTAAAGCATGCAATTTTGGTAATTTAAATAAATATAATTTGCATAAATTGTAGACTCAATATGATCAAAGTACTGACTCGCCTTGGATATAGGTAAGAGGATCTTGATATTCTTGTGCTTGATCATCTTGGAGATCCTCCGCGTCTTCAATCATAATCGGACGATCGCATCTAAAAAGGCACAAATAAGCAAAGATAGCAAATATGCACACACAAATAAACAAATGAACTTCAAATTAATCAAGACTTGTGCCATTAGCAAGATCTTGAATTCACAAAATTTTAGAAACTAATTCCACATGAATCGGCGTTACGACAAGGGAGAACGAGACTTCCGAAGATTGAAAAGGAAATAAATCAAAAGGAAAAAGGGAGAGAGAGAGAGAGAGACAAGTCTCTCTAACATGTGGGCCCGGCTGCATAGTGGCTTGGTCCACCGCACAGAAAAGGGGTTTCAAGATAATGGCAGGTGGGCCCTATATCCATTGCCATTCGCACTCGGTTTCACAGAGAGAAAGAAAGGGGAGCAGAGGCGGCGCTCGGGCGGCACTGGGCTGTGGCGGCACCGACAAGTGAAGTGGCGGGGAGGCAGGCGAGTGGTCAAAATGGGTCCTCCCGAGGTTGGGGACCCCGGGGGCGGAGGTGGCAGCGGCGGTAAGGCAAGGAGGCGGCGGTGGGCTGTGGAGCTTGGAGGTGCATGGCGGTCCCGACGGCGGGACGACCCAGAGTTGAGGGCGACATGCGCATGGGTGGTGCCTGGAGGTGAGGAAGCCGGCGGCGGGGTCAGAGCGGCTCGGGGGTGGATGTGAAGGTCTGATAGCGACGGCCTGGGGCGGAGGAGAAGGGGCCACGGTGGCGGTTCGTCTCGGCGGCGGGGAAGACAAAGGGAGGAGGGGAATAGAATCCCTGGCGTCGGGGGCTTCTCATAACGCGGTTGGTGGGCGAAGACTGACGACGCTGGCGAGGAGGCGGACGGCACGCAAGACGGGAGTGGGAGCTCAGCTTTGCACACAGGAAGGAGAGGAATGAGGTGGGGGATAATCAAGGGAGCACAGGAGGCAAGGGGGAAGATGGCAAGGGCGCCCTCGTTTTATAGCCGCGTGGGCATCGCGGTCGCTGAGGCCGCGAGGCCGAAAGGCCATGGGCGGCGCCACGCTGGCGCGGCAGAGTAGGTGTAGCGATGGCGTCATGGCGTGACTCGGGCGGCCGGAGCGAGTTGGCGAGGACGTCTTGGTAGGCACAGGCGACAGGACGGCAGAGGCTCCATGACGACGCGGCACGCGAAAGAAGGCGCTGCCACCGACCGCGGCGATGGGGCGACGAGGTGAGGTGCAGTGGATGCCGAAGTCCATTGGAGCAGGTGGCGGAGGTGACGCTGCAGCAGGGAGCTCGCGGGGTGACGACCGGGTGCAGGCGGGAGTAGGTGGCGCGGCAGGGAGGAGTGGGACTTTGGAGGTCAAGGAGATGATGGTGCGCTACAGGCGCCAGACAACAGACGACTTGGAGCAGACAAGGACGGCAATGGCGGCACGCACGGACGCTACCGAGAAGACAAGGCAGCGGGGAGTCGTGGTGGCTGCAGCGGCGACGCGGTGGCGTGAGGAGCCAAAGGTGGCGTGCGCGCGTGCGGCCACTCACGGGCATGCGCAGTAGAGGGAGAAGGAGAGCCGTTGGCAGTGGCGTGCGAGGAGCGGAGGGCGGTGCAGAGGCTCAGGGCTGGCAGGCCTGGCCAAGTAGCGCTCACGCAGAGAGATGGAGGAGCTCGGGCGCGGCTTAGCTGAGAGAACAGGGCAGAGGAGGTGGCGTGTCGGCCAAAAAGGTTGGTGGTGGTTCAGCGACGTAGGCGGCGCGCAAAGAAGCCAGAGGCGGCTCGGCACTGGCTGGAGGTAGAAGGGGATAGGGAAGAAAACAGCGGCTGGGTGGGCTGCAGGCCAAGCGGGCCGGTGGAGGAAACACGAAAAGGAGGGCTGGTGGGCCGGAGAAAAGGTGGGCTTGGCCCAAAAGGGGAATGGGCTGAGCCTGAAAGAAAAGGAGGCCAAAATTGGAGAAAGGGGCTCAATACTTGAAAAGAAGAATTCAAAATTGAATTTGAATCCTCGAATCTGAAAAGGTTTGAAACACAAACCCGAGCTAGAAGAAGCTTAGAAGTTTTTGAAATTAATTGATAATTTGAAATACTTAATCAAAAACCGAAAACCATATAGAATTACTATTTGCCGTCCGAAAAACGGGATGTTACAAATCCTACCCACCTTAAACGGAATCTTGACCCCGAGATTCGAGCTTCTCGAGAACGCACTCTCATTATTCCCTCAAGTCGCTTGGGCTTCTTCTGGTGGTGACATAGTCCACACGTCCTGCTGCTTGGTGTTGAAGCATCTCTAGGTGCTTATAAGTCTTATGACTTTTGCTTGGAGTTGAAGTCTTGCATCGAAGCGGTGTGGCTCCCAAGTCGCATTTCTTGGGGTGACTTGGCGTTGAGTGCATCTTTTGGCAAAGTGTCCTTTTGTTGGGATGGTGGTTGCGATCGAGCGGAGTTGAATTGGAATTGATAGTCAGAGGGTGGCTCCAACTTGGTAAGTCGATGCCAACCGCTAGTTCACAACTATGTACCGCAAGCATCAACTAAAAAGCTATTAATTTTCTTCCAAATGGTCGATCCAAGTCTCATTTTTATTGAACCCACCATTCCAAAGATAGCATAGGGTCACCCAATTAAAATAACGCTCAATCATTTAATCAATCTCATATTCTATTGATATGATAACATAAATCCCAAATCTTTCTTAAGCATAAGCTTAATTAATCCAATAGATTCACCACTTTGATTGCATGATTTCTCCAATTCATTAATCCACAAAATCTAGTAGTAATAATCGCATCTCTCAATTCGATAAACTCCAAGATCATGCTAAATTTCATTCTATCTCTTTTTTGGAACGAAATTCTCCAAAGATTATAATCGCGTAATTGTTTCTTCCAAAATTCTTGACTAAATCTAAACATTATTCACTTAATTCCTCAAGCATATTTATCAATTGCGATCCTCCAGAATGTCTTTATATGAATCCAATATCTACATTACAGAACCTTCCAAGGATTGTTTGCAATCCATAAAATTCAAACTTAATCTGCCAAATTATTTTATCACCATCTATCCAATCATTATTTGGACTAACTCCAATATCAGTAAGGTATCCTGCAATCATAGGTTTGTATAATCCAATATCCCGCAATTATATCCTTCTATAATCTGGTCAAGACATATTTCTATAATCCAACCAAAATTTCCTTTAAATCCTAACTTCTCTATTCAATCATATCCAGTTGAATTCAATGTTACCAACATACTCAATTAATTTCATACTGTTTTATTCAATTTACTCTATCAAAATCAATATCCTGAGTTGGTAATTCTATAATCCAATCTTCAACACTTATGTAATCCTTTGATCAAAATACAACCGTAATACATTTCTATAATCCAACATCCAACAATTATATTTCTACAATCCAATCAAGATTCAACTAACTCTTCCTAAATTAATATCATGAATCAACATGAAAATTCAATTCCTCCTAATAATCAAATCGGTACTTCAGATTTCTATATCCTTTATGATCAATCAAAATTTTCCTCTATGATCATTTTCTTTCTTCATAATCTATATGAACCACCAATCTGCTATTCATTAAACCATTCATAATCAAGGCTTATCCATCATCATATTCTAGTGTTCACAAGATCTTTTTATAACATCGGCAATCTTAAAATTTTCAATTCCCAAAATCAGTCCTATCAATGATTTCTCGGCTATCTAGCTTGGCATCCAAACATGGTAGTTAATCCTAACAAGAATAGCTTCCATGCAACTCGCCTATTTGAACAATCTTCAACAATTCTTCACGTGTTCATAGATGAGGGAAGAAAGCACGATAGGTGAGAGGAAAAGCACACTAGACGAGAGAGAACAAGGAGGAAAACTTAGATCGCCGCTTCTTTGGTTCCATCGAGGAACAACTCACTTAGAACCAAATGAGTTATATGAGGGTTTACTAGCCCTCTAGAGCACAAATGTAAGAACTTCAAACCAACAAGGAGAAAGAATCAAATACAATACAAAGCCTAGAATGGCTACATTATATTAAGGGAGTTAGGTGTTACATGACTCCTAAAGCATAGCATATAGGCCATGTTAAGTCACGACACAAGATACAAACACAACGTTTACAAAAGAAGAAAATAGAAAGTGCTTGCAACAAAGGACTGCCTAGCAAGCACTCCGGGCTTATCTAGACTAATCCTGACTACTCCAACGGGAAGCAGGAGCGAGAACGGCTAGGACTGAAGCTTGGCGAGCGGGAACGGTTGAAGCTACGTCCACAGCTGGACTCTTCAAGGTTGATGGCGAAGCGCGGATCGGGACGCCGCGACGCTTCTTGCGCAAAGTGATCCCGGCGCGGGTCCTGAATGTCGAACTGGCACCGGGTTGATGGAGATAACAGCTGATCTTGGTGCTGGAGCGTGCATCGCGACAATGTTCTTCTCCGATGTTGAAGAGCTTTTGGTAGCGCTCTCTCCCGGAGAGACGGAAAGAATGTAATGACGACTCAACAAAAGATCCTCGCAACCGCACAAGTGAGTCGAGGCGAGCGCGCTATGTTCTCAACAAAGATCGTATCAATGGCTCTCGAGATGCTCGGTCCGGAAGGTGTGAGCGATGAACTCAACTTCCATGGAACGAGACTCTCGATCTAGAACCTAGGTCTTCCGACCTCTGAAGATGGGCTGGTGGCGAACAAAGGTACTGCTTGAGATTGCGGGGGATACCAACAAACTCTTCGTCGTTCTCGTCGTGAGGAAAGAAATCCCACGGGCCATCGGACGACGATACGGTCATCTAGGATTTTAAAACAAAAGAGAGAGCCAGCAAGGGAGTAGACTCACAAAAAGGAGGTAAGTAGAGAACTAAGAGAGATAAGTAAGAGCAATAAATACGCTATATTTTGCTCCAAACTTTTCTTAGTTTTTAAAAATAAGACTCAAGTCCTTAGGCTCGACCAGTCTAGCTAAGGCTACTACATACCATATGCTCGATATCAGATTCGCTTGATCCGGATTCCGAGAATCCAAATCCTCTGTGAAACCACTGTGCTATTCCCTGGACCAGTAGATAGTACTCACAGATACATCACTGAGTCAAATTATAAATGTCGTAGATTAAACCATACCATTTATTAAACATCACATCAGAGCTTTACATAGACCGCATCGGGTCAAGTTTTACAATAAGGGCCGAACAGGCCAAACTGAGTACATTACAAAAGTAGCGGAAGCGACAACGGAAGCAAAAGGGGTGAGAGCACATCTCTCCACAGGCAAGTGACTGGGGAAAACCCATGTACGCCCGATATTAACCAAGAACTTGGATAATACTAGATGCACGCAAGTACCAATGGAGTCAACTAGACTGGGGCGAGACTAGAACAACTAAGACTAACTACGCTTCATCATCTTCTGAGCCTCCAGCTTCTGGATCCTCGTAGTATGCGTAGTCTTCAGGATTTTCCTACTTCTGAGGATTTTGGGGGAAAGAGCGAGAATGAGCACAACTTCCGTGCTCGCGAGCCAACACACAAAGCAATAATATACATGCAAGGCTAAACAAGGATGGCTCAGGTTCTTTTATTTGCTAAAGCAATATTTTCAATTATCATAATTACAAATTCCTATCACTTAGCATTTTAACAAATTGCATTTTGTAAAGAGAGTAATTGTGCAATATTTATTTCAGTAGAGGTTCCTCTCGCTTGAAACTCTACATATGCTTCATTGAGCTACCTCCATTTTTACTACCACCGAGCTCAAGACTCAAGTAAAATCCAAACACAGGCTAGTTGAGCCCACCACATTTTCATTCCACCCACAAAGGTTTTTGAAATAGAACTAACTCAAGTAAAGCTCCCATGTCCAAGATATGACCGTAGGCACGACTGTTTAAACAATTTAATACTCTATAGAGATTGTACACTTTACCCACAAGAGATGATCGCCCTGATATGTACACATGCTTCCTTAGACATGTGAATCAAGGAGATCACCACAAGGCCTTTACAATGCATCCAAAGAAGATTAGTTACACCTGCTGAGGTTTTCGGCCTCGAAGGGTTACACCCATGTAGATCCGCTAACCCTTACTTAGACCCCTTTTGCGCCATCGAACGACTTTCGTCAGGCACCCCGACACCCTTCGCCATAGAGGCTTACTTACATCATGAGTCACCTACCGTGCAACTCAGACAGGATACAAATTATTTAGCCAAAGTTGTAATTTATGACTTGTGGTTGTACTTATTTTACATAGGAGGTCATGACAAGATTAAGTCCTTAGGGTTATCTAGGCGGTTCATTCCACATACCAGTATTCCCTTGGGCTATATTAGCACCCACCAATATACTAGTATCCCTTGGGCTGCATTAGCACCCACCACACATCATCCATCATACCATCCACCCAGATGGGGAAAAGTAGTTTATTAGGGTTTTACGAAATAAAACCAAATTATTACACTCATTGTAACACCCCAGCGCAACACTAAGCCTAGAATGCCACTAAACTACCCTTAACGACTAATATTCATCAACACACTATAAAATTTCAGCATACAAAGCAATAATAAAACCCATCCATGGGTCACAGTAGAACATGAATAAAAACTGATCAAGCATGAATAAATAAGCGAGGGGAACATAACAAGATAATAAGTCTAAAACAACACCAACCAGTGAATCCAAAACATTGGAACAAAATAGACTAGTCCAAACATTCATCTAAGTTTATTCAAATTCTAACATGTTCTAAAAAGTAGTCCAAAGGATAATGACTCAAATGGTTCTTATGGTAAATAATCATGTGTCCAAGTATGAAACTATTCCATGTGCTCTAATCCTCTCAATCATGACGCCTCAAAGGATCACCTAAAAATAACAAAGAGCAAGGGTGAGTCCAGACTCAAAGAAATACATCAATAAACAACAAACAATGATAAATCAACAAGATTCAATAACTTCATTATCATCACATATCCTTCTACTAAAATTCTCATGACATTCTCTTCTCTTTGTTTTCATACACATTCATGACATTCTCTTCTCTTTGTTTTCATACACATTCATCTCATATCTCAATGCAACTCTACTCTACATGTCCACATGCACTTCTTTCACGATAATGCAGATAGCATGAGTGAACGCCACGACAACATTCACTCTCAAGCCTCGCTCCTCCTCAAGGATCGGGGACCTCCTCCACTCGCGGAGTTGTGATCAATCATGATCACATTCTCATATGCAAAGATGCTTATGAATGCAAAAAATGCATAATTTCATCATATTCATCATATCAATTTCCCTCATATTCATCAACAAGATATAGTCATACCATTCCATTGCTTGCAATTAAATAAAAATAAAAGCACAACAATAATGGTAATGAACGATAAATAAATGCAGTGATCAATCATTGATCGCTGTCTACCATGCACTTGCTTTTACTAGTTGCGACGCATGGCTCGGCTAGAAGATGGCAACAAGCACGACGCTCTCCTACAATAAACACTCAAATCTCAATACAAGCTACAAGATCACAAGAACAACAATTAATTTGACATCGCCCTACACGCCCCCAAATCGCAACGCTTCCCCAATACCGAACCGTCACCCCTTGTCGCTCCAACAAAACATGCTAGTTCCTCTCTCTCCTTTAATATTCCGAGAAACACATAAATACGAAACATGCAAAGACTAACTAGCTATTGCCTTATCTTTATTATTTAAACATGCATGCATACATAGAATGCTACTACTAAACTAGTTAACTACTAAATAGCATTAACTAATTAATCTCTCTCGACTAATCTAATTAATGAAGCACATACAAACTCTATCAACTAATCTCTATCCCTTACGCATGCATGCATACAAAGTAATCTTGCACTACTAATTGATTTTCTAGTGCTAGTTGCTCTATTACACCAAGATGCAAAAAAGCTAGTGAGAGCACAACATGCATGCTCACGGTGTTGCTTGCAAAAGAGGCATCTCTCATTAATTAAATTAATCTCTCCTAACTATCCCAATTAAAATAATCCTAGCAATGCATGCATTTCAATTAAATAATCACCATCATCCCTATTCATCCCAATTAAAAAAATACAAAGTGGTGAAACGAGTAATCCGCTTTTACGATCCCTTTCGCCTAATTACACATAGGCCCTTAAGGGTTCATTTCAGATATTACACTCATCTCACCATTCCCCGCAATGACCGCCCAAAACTATTTTCATGTTTGAAGAGATGATGATTGGGGTATTTAATACCCCGGTACTTAAGCAAGACTAACATGTCGCTTAAGTACAAACTATAACTAGTATTTACCATATAATTACTAGGGTGACAAGGGTTAAGGGATTCAATTTATCAAGGAATGGCATATTAATTAATTAATCATCAAATGGGTATTTAACTACCTTAAGCTTTAACTTACATGTGATTAAAGAATTAAATCATGCAATTTTGGTAATTTAAATAAATATAATTTGCATAAATTGTAAGCTCAATATGATCAAAGTATTGACTCGCTTTGGATATAGGTAAGAGGATCTTGATATTCTTGTGCTTGATCATCTTGGAGATCCACCGCGTCTTTGAATCCTAATCGGATGATCGTACCGGAAAAAGGCACAAACAAGCAAAGATAGCAAATAAATACACACGAATAAACAAATGAACTTCAAATTAATCAAGACCTATGCCATTAGCAAGATCTTGAATTCACAAAATTTTAGAAACTAATTCCACTTGAATCGGAGTTACGACGAGGGAGAACGAGACTTCTAAAGATTGAAAAGGAAATAAATCAAAAGGAAAAAGGGAGAGAGAGAGAGACAAGTCTCTAAAAGTGGGTGAGCCAGATAGTGCCTTGGTCCACCACACAGGAAAAGGGGGGGGTTCAAGTCAATGGTAGGTGGGCCCTATATCCATTGCCATTCCCACTCGGTTTCACAGAGAGAAAGAAAGGGGGAGCAGAGGCGGCGCTCGGGTGGCACTGGGATGTGGCGGCACTGACGAGTGAGGCGGCAGGGAGGCAAGCGAGTGGTCAAAATGGGTCCTCCCGAGGTTGGGGACCCCAGGGGTGGAGGCGGCAGCGGCGGTAAGGCAAGGAGATGGCGGCGGGCTGTGGAGCTTGGAGGTGCATGGCGGTCCTGGTGGCAGGGCGACCCGGAGTTGAGGGCGACGCGTGCATGGGCGGTGTGCTCGGAGGTGAGGAAGCCATGGGGTCGGCCGCCGGGCATGTGAAGGTCTGACAATGCGCTCAATGAGGAGAAGGGCCACGGTGCGCTGCTCGTGGCGGCGGGAATTGGGGGAGGAGGAATAGAATCTGGCGCTGGGGCTTTCATGACGCGTTGGTCGGGCAAAGATCGGTCGGATGGCGGTGGCGATGGCGAGGCGGCAGGCCACGACACGGGAGCGGGAGCTCGGCTTTGCGCACGGGGAGGAGAGGAATGAGGTGGGGGATAGTCAAGGGAGCACAGGAGGCAAGGGGGAAGATGGCAAGGGGCGCCCTGGTTTTATAGCCGTGTGGGCGTCGCGACCGTTGAGGCTGCGAGGGCTGAGCATGATGAGGCGACGTCAGCGCGACGCGGCGGGGGCAGGTGCAGCGATGGCGTCATGGCGCGACTCGGGCGGCCACAGCGAGTTGGCGAGGACGGCTTGGCAGGCACGGGCGATAAGACAATAGAGGCTCCGTGACGACGTGGGCACGCGAAAGAAGGCGTCCTACCGACCGGGCGGCGACGGGCGACGAGGCGGGGTTTAGTGGACGCCGAAGTCTACTGGAGCTGGTGGCGGAGGTGATGCTGCAGCAAGGAGCTCGCGGGGTGACAACCGGGTGCAGGCGGGAGCAGGTGGCGCGGTAGGGAGGAGCAGGACTTTGGAGGTCAAGGAGATGATGGCACACGAGTGCGCTGCATAGCGCGTGACTTGGAGCGACACAAGGGCAAGAAGCAGCATCTTGCGGCCTTGCAAGGCTAAGAAGACAAGGCAGGGGGAGTCATCATGGTGGCTGCAGTGAGACGCGGGTGGTGGAGGAGCGAGGTGGCGTGGCGCACATGCGCCGCCACGGCATGTGCAGCAGAGGCAGAAGGAGAGCTGTTGGCGGTGGCGTGCGAGGAGTGGAGGGCGGTGCAGAGGCTCAGGGCTAGCAGGTCAAGCTGGCTAGGGCAAGGCCAGCAGAGAGATGGAGGGCACGCGCTGGCTCACCGAGAGAACGGGGCAGAGGAGGTGGCGTGCCGGCCAAAAAGGTTGGTGGTGGTTCAGCGACGCAGGCGGCGCGCAGAGAAGCCAGAGGCAGCTCGGCGCTGGTTGGAGGTAGAAGGGGACGGGGGGAAGAAAACAACGGTCGGGTGGGCTGCAGGCCAAGCGGGTCGGGGGAGGAAGCACGAAAAGGAGGGCCGGGTGGGCCAAAGAAAAGGTGGGCTTGTCCCTAAAGGGGAATGGGCTGAGCCCGAAAGAAAAGGAGGCCAAAATTGGAGAAAGGGGCTCAAAACTTGAAAAGAAGAATTCAAAATTGAATTTGAATCCTAGAATCTGCGAAAAGGTTTGAAACACAAACCCGAGCTAGAAGAAGCTTAGAAGTTTTTGAAATTAATTGATAATTTGAAATACAAATCAAAAACGGAAAACCAAATAGAATTACTATTTGCCGTCCGATACGTTCTACCATGTATGGAGATATGTGTACATCTCTATTAGATAGATAAATTACAAGTAAACGAATACGACTGCAGACTCCCAAATATGATGTTCTCCTAATGAACCAGAAGCGAGGAACTAATGTACGCTTTGTTCTCCAAGTGAAAAGTGCATAGCGGCCTCCTTCAGCATGTCGTCCATCCTCGTTCAAAAAAATCTGCCACTAATCCAGTTCCTACGGATCATACGGATCGAAGAACAAGTTAATGCCAAAAACAAAATTTGGTAGAGAAAATAATGAAAGGAAAAACGTCGTGCTAAGATTTTGGATAGCTTTGTGTAGTGGGAATCTAAATGTATGCCAGTATGCCACAAGCCCACATAATTGTAATTACCTCAAACCACTCCCTGTATGCTGAATTCTTGATGATTACCCCACCTGAATATTAGCAACGGCGATCTGTGTCAGAAAGACAAGGATTTCTATCAGCTTGCAGTTCTTATACTCCTATACAGTGACCAATTGAAGTGTACCTGTGAGCCACACAGAGACGATGGGTGAGGGCGGCAAGATACGAAGGAGCAGATGTCACCGGTGCTGTCCCGTGGCGTGGGGAAGGTGGCGGTGTGTTTCTTGATCTGAAGGCAACAATGGTGGTGGTGATTCTGGAGGCATACTCGGTGTCTGCATCGGCGTCCACGACAACGGGAATCGGTGCATCAAGACTCCTTGCCAGCAGGGAAGCAGTGGATGAGATGCATCAATCAAGATTATCCCAAAGTCGCCTCCAAAGAATTACAGATCAAAGCATTGTTCCTATCTATTCTCCCTTGTTCATGGATGTGCTCACAAGATAGGACTTGGCGATAGGTTCTTCTGCACTCGAGTATGCACAGGGAAGGTTTAGACGAAACACTGTTTCTTTTTCTCACGATGTGCCATAGGCTCTTGCTTTTGTAGTCTTACGCGGTACTTTGTAACTACCCAATCACATTGAAATGCATCTAGATATCCATCTGTCCAAGCCGTTGCTTCCCTTCCGCAGACTCGATCAAATTTGAGTATTGACTAGCCTCTGCCGATCACACGACACTTCTTTCCTTGTCTCTGCATGACATGTGGGTCCAGGCCACCGTGAGTGCGAATGATTTCTCGCGTTCAGGAATTTCGCCGACTGTTGCTCCTAGTTAGTTTCCTGGTATATATCTGTTTGTTTTCCACGACAACATTGCAACGATTTGATGTAGTTGGCTATGTTGGGACGCGGGTAGATTACGCTAACTGACAATTCAAAAATTCTACTACGTAAATCAGGATGTCATGCAAGTAAGAGATCATAGATCGTTACCACCAGTCGCGCAGAGCAGCGGAAGAAACGTTGGAGCAGCCTGATCCAACGAAGAGCGCGTTGATGTAGTAGTCGTAGTCGATCTTCCACCGTACATGTGCTGGTCGTAGAGTCACTAGTGTCTCGACTAGTGACATTCGACCAGGGATACATTAATGACATCATCATAAGTTAAAATAGCTTCACCAACATATCGCATACTCGTTAATCTTCATAACTGATGATTCAATCAAGGAACAGAACAAAGCTTATTCAATAACTCATAAACATAGAAGTGATACAATCGTCTCTATGATTGTCTCTATGGCATATCACCGATAGGCTAGCACGTAGTCACGTACACACTACTATGCAAACTTTTTCTCTCAACGGATCATCGTGAAAATATATTAGGTCCTTCTTCCCACCGTCTGTTTTCACCGTCCGATCCAAAACAAAAGACTTACCATATTAAGTGTGGAAAAAAACAAAAACAAAAACAAAATGAAAATGATAGTTGCCTAGTTGGGCTCGTAACCCAGTAGTAGCGTCTCCTCTCACATGTTTGTGCTTCCCAGCTGGCATCACCGCACTAATCATCATTGCCGAAAGGTCAGTTTCTGACGAGCTCAGCAACTGCCGCTCCGGCTGCCGCCGGCAGCGCCGACACGACGGCGCCACCGGCAGATGACCCCTTCAAGCAGACCTCACTGGACTGGTCCGACACTACGCTGTAACCGCTGCTGGTCACGTTCCGGAAGTAGCATCCGTCGGTGGCCTCGTACCTGTACGTCTGCCGCGTGACCCACGACGCCCCCACTGCCTTTCCGTCCCGCATCTCCATGTCCACGGTGCCGCTCTGCGTGTTGCTCAGGGACCAGTACCCCTGCCCCGACGACCACCGCCCGGCGGCGACGACCGTCGTTTCGTGGTACCCTCGCCACCGTGTACGACACGTTCGCGGTATGGGCCGTTTCTTGCTGCATTTCTATGTCCACGTAGAGCGGGAAGCTTCTTTGCGCCTGCCGCGAGTACAGGACGCCGGCGCGGTGGTCCGTAGCGCAGACACCGGTGTACGCCACGGTGGTCTGGTTCACGGTCTCCGCGGTGCCGTTTCCAGTGAACGCGTTGGTGTTCTCGAAGGTGAACGTCTGCGTGGCGTTCGTCGTGATCTTCCCGTACGAGGACTTCACCCACCCGGTGGCGGAGATGTGCCGGCTCGCCGTCGTGTGATACTGCCGGTTGGGGCCGACGAACTGCGACGTCGTGTTTGCCGCTAACTGCGGCGCGTCGTAGCTGATGATGCCCGCTGTCGTCGCCGTGCTCCTGGGGTCCAACCAGAGGTGGATGTTGGCGTCGACGTACCACACGTCGAGGGCGTTGGTCACCGCGAACCCCAACTCGTGCGCCTTGCCGTCCAGCAACTTGCCCAGGAAAGGCGTGAGCTCGATGTCGTACGTCGGGAGGTTGAACGAGCCGATGCCGGTGATCGGCCGCCAGAGGAGGGGATTGATGCCGCCAGTGTAGATCACGGGGAACGGCCATACTGCTCCAACGAGGTCCCCGTCGACCCGGACGGTGACCTCGCGAAACGGGCCATTGCCGTCGGGCGTGTTGGTGTACCAGAACTCGTCATGGCCGTGGAACGAGACGTATACTTCAATAACCGCGCGGTAGGCGTTGGATGGCAACGTGAGGCTCGCGGACTCGACGTCGGTGGCGTTCTGGATCTGGAACCACAGCCCGTCGTTCAATGGCAGGCTTCTTGAGATAGGGACGATGAGGTCAGCGGGAAACATGGCCGGCGCCGGTCGCTTCGTCGACGGGCCGCGGAAGTAGAGGTGGAGCGTGAGGTTGGCGTGGTATACGCCGGTGTACTGGTCGTTGACGAGGTTGCCGAGGTAGACGGCGAGGGTGGAGTTGCCGGCGGCTAGGAGGGACGTGTACTTGGTGATGTCCTTGGCGACGGACCAGACGATGCCGTTCAGCCGCGGCTCCGCGGTGCAGCTGCGGAGGAGCTCGGCGCCGCCGAGCCAGACGCCGAAGATGCGGTCGAACTGGACGCCGCGGCAGGTGGCGCGCCACTCAATAACAGCAAGGGAGATGGCCGCTGCGCGGCCACCGGCAGCGACGAGGCAATCAGGCGGGGAGTACACGGCGGTGACGGGGGGCTTGGTGTAGGTAAAGGCGAAGGAGTGGGAGAGGAGGAGGGTGGAGCACGGGCCGGAGCTGCCCGGCGGCGGCCGAAGCGGTCGGTTCACCTCAAAGTAGGTAGTCGGCGTGTCGGGCGCGGCCGCGACGTCGGGCACGGCGATGTCGGTAGGGGACAGCCGGAGATTGTGAGGTGAGGCAATGGAGACTGGAATGATCAAACAGAGGAGGAGGAGGAGGTGAACGCAAGGCACGGCCATGGTTCAGAACTTGAGATCGGAGTGGTGGCAATGCTGCGTGTATCGCGCGCTTGGGAAGGTCAGGTTTAAACTTTAAAGCTTCAGAGCAGTAGTGAAGTCGAACATTCTTTGCAGGGACCATATGTGAATTCTAAGTCTTAAAGCACATTCTAGCCGCATTGGATCGGAATTACTTGCTAAATTAGTCCAAGGGTTCAAGAGAAGAACATGGGATCCTCTCATAATGATTGGTGAAGTTCTTGCATTGAGGAATCTTCAGAGATCCACGATCGAGCAACAAGATACGGAGTATGTAACTTTCTCCAGTTCATTCATCCATTGAATTCTGCAGCATGCGCATGGCCCATGGTAAGAATGAAACTCACCCGATGAGAGGATTGAGAGCAGCTTGCTTCGTTGCAGGGTTAAATCCGCGACGGATTGGGATGGCACACCTACAAGCGCAAGATGCTTCTGTCCCTGGGCATGGCTGGCCCTGGCACGAAACGATACCTTGTCTCTTAATGGTTGGTGGGTCCCTGTATCGATCTATTGGGCAACTTCAACTTGGCTATACTCTTGACGAGGATTAAATTCGTAAATATTAATTAAAAGTCATATAGTTTATGTGGTTGTAGATCTAGTGGTTAATGACTCCTGTGGTCATTAGAATCCTTAGGGTCGCCCGATAGGTAACCTGGTCAGAGAGGTCATATCGCCGATCTTACAAAATAAATAGAGAAAAATGGTAAAGAGTTTTTAGGAGAAAATGTGATTGCACTTTATTGCTATGAACTGGATCCTTTATAGGGGGTGTCCTTAACAAGGCAGTAGACTAATCCTAATTATACTGAGTGTAATGCTTGCTATGCTATTGAATCATACTTGAAATACGAATCTAATGTCGATTGTGATGCTCCAATCCGATGTCTTTGTTTCTATGTGCTCCATTTTTAAATAACCATTGAAGATGCGCAAGATTACTCCGGAGAAGATGCTCGTTGAAGTGACGCTGTCTCGCCAAAGACATGATTAGTGAAACAAAGAATCGATCGTTGGTTGGTATCTGTGAGACACTAAACCGTATGGTAGTTATTGTCAGTGTCTTAGAACCATGAAACGTCGCGTGGTATGGAGCAGATATGCCATGTGTTCCATTCATCACACGGTAAGAAATATACTTGGAGTTAGATTCAGATGCTAGTTCATTGTTTCTACGAGCAGTCATCTGGTCGAGGACTGAGTACAAGACCTCATCCGACCAGGGTACCCATTATGTAACCTCTGGAATCTTTACGACCACAGGAGTCGATATCCTTAGGGGTTACGACCACAAAGACATGGTCTTTTATTATGTATTTAAAGAAACACATAGAGGTTTTAATCCTCGTCAAGTCGTGTACCTGCTGCTCGACCAGATGACTGTCCGTAGGAGCTTTGAATTGGCACTTGGACCCGGTTCCAAGTATATCCCTTCCGTGTGACGAATGGAACATGTGTCTTAATTGCTCCAAACCACACGACACTTTTGGCTCTAAGTCACTAACAATAACCATCATATGGTTTATCTCCCACTGACATCAACTGCTAGTCAGTTGGCTTTTTACCGACTGTCACCGCTCCTCCGACCAGACGCAACACTTCCAAAAGGGCACCTCTTCCAGGAGTAACTACCACCACTTCGTCAGTTATTTAAATGAGAATACAAACGGGTTCAAGGGGATGGAACAACGACTGATTCGGAATAAGTCTATAACACAAGACAATTGGAGCGAATCATAGCATAGTACTCAGTGTAATTAGAGCTAGTCTACTGTTTTGCCTAAGGCACCCCTTGTAAAGATTCAGTTCATTGCAATAAAGATCAATCACATTCTCACCCAAGAACTCTTAGTTATTTTCTCTATTTATTTCGTAAGATCAGCGACTCGATCGTCGACAACTCTCTTCATAGGAGTGAGTTTAGCTGGTTGATCATTCATACCACTTGATTAGCCGATGCAGTTCGTTTCGGAGTACTAAATAACACCGAGGCATTGCACTCGCTATACTTATCACGACTGCTAGCGGTTGCATCAACATTGTAAGCTTTAGAGCTTCAGGTACTATGGCTAAAGAGGACATGGCAGTGTAGGGATACGCGTAGGCTACACTAGTGCATAATTCAAAATTCAATCGTAAACTAGGAAGCCATACAAGTAAGAGATCATAGATAGTTACCACTAGATGCGTAGTGCAGCGAAACTAAAGTTGGAGTAGCCTGGTCCAACGTTGAGTGTGTCGATGTAGTGGTTGTAGACTTGTAGTTGATCATCCAACGTCCTTAGCCTCAGATTGTTTCCTCCAATAGCCTCTCGTGTTCCTTGCGTTGGTCACGGACCGTCCTCGATCAGCGCAGCAGCAATCGCAACAGTGCCTCTACGATATCAACACATCCAAGGGTGGAACGTCATACGCGGTGTGCGGGCACCAGTGCACACGACAGGGCCTTTGGGGAGCTAGTGGCTAGGGTTTTGGTGGGTGGTGTAACTCGTACTCCAAAAGCCCCACACGCCTCTCCTTATAAAGAGCCCATAACAAATCCAATCCGAACTAATTTGTTCTAACCCGTTAAGTGTGTGACCCTGTAGGTTCATTCGTAATCGGCCGTGCCCCGAAAACAACTTTTCGACCACAAGTCGGTAAGCGGTTCCTAGCAGGACATGGTGACCCCTCGAATACACATAAAGATTAAATTGGACGAACCTTATGCAATGTGATCTACGACTACCCTATAGTCGTAAATCCTTCTACGACTACCCCATAGTCGTAAGTCTTTCTACGAGTATGTCTTGATCGTAAGTTCTTCTACGACCAATTTATAGTCGTAAACTATTCTACGACCACCACCTGGTCGTTAGCTCTTCTACGGCCAGTCTCTAGTCGATGTGACTTACAAACATGTGGGCCTAATCGACCAGGGAATCTTTCGCATCATATTTAAAGATATGGGCAGTAAACTACGCTGTTATTCTCTGGAATAATGGCACAAATCAACTCCCTGTCATAGTGATAACCGCCTCGCAACGTGGGAACGTTACTACTCCCATAATAATCTCTAGTAACGGCTCCATAATCTGAAGCATTAAGGTGCCCTTTGGACTGAAAGGACAGCAGCACACTCCGAGTACTATAAAAGGCAGAATCATCAGAGAAAGAGGGGGGATCAAGAGCACAAGGCGCATCATTCTAGTCTTTCTCTTGATATTGTAATCTAGTATACTCAATACATACACCTAGGAGTAGGGTTGTTATTCTCCCTGGGAGAAGGCTCGAACCTGTATAAAAATCCCCGTGTCACCTCTCTCTGCGTGATTTGAGCCTAGGGGAACCCCCGAATCAAACAATCTTTACGTAAGTTCGGTTCTAAAACACCGATAGTTGGCGCCGACTGTGGGGATCTTCGAGTCACCAGCTTTCTTTTCTCTTTTCCAACTCTAATGCTCTCATGGCAGGAGAGTGGAACGAGGAGAACTGGTTCGACTTGGCCGATTACACAGATATCGACATGGATGCCAGTTTCAACTACGGGCCGAGTCTTGCATCATTCGATGGTGATGTTGCCTCCGGAGATCATTCCCCAAGAGACCATATCGCCGATGGAGTTGTGGAGGGATCCTTATCCCCCGCAACATTACGTTCGGATGTGGAACCAGCTTCCTCAGAGGGCAAGAGTCAATCCGACCACAATCAAAGGCGCAGATCGGGACGGACTTCAGAGCATGGTGAGGGTTCCCTCACCAAGTGTTCGAGTCCATCTAAGACAATCCAACTTGGCATGACAAGTCCTGGAGGCAATCATTCTGGAGCTTCATCAACACCTGGTGGTCGTCTCTCTCAGGTTAGCCCCACAAAGAAGGGGGTCGAACATGCTTTTTCTGCGGGTTCGACCATCCCATCGCAAGGCTCACTTGCGGACGGAGACGGTTATAACCCGGAATTCTCCTTCCTGAAGGGGCTTGTTCCAAGTCGCCAGATGGTGTCTCTTGACTACTCCTCAAGCGAGGAGGCCTCAATCGCAGGTGGAGATCATCAACGGGAGGTCTTCGTCCTTCCCTCAGGTGGCGATCACTCTCTTAGAGATAGGACTGAGGATGCTCCCCAACGATCACACGCTGCGACCCCTCGTGGCAATGACGAGGACACCTCCGGCGATGAACAGAGTCAACACTCTGATGAGTGTCAAGGAGATTCTAGAAATACTCGTACTCCACTAAGGCAAGCTCCAGGCTTAGGTATGGACGCTCCTGAGACAACCCGACAGAGAAGAATCGCAGCTCAAAACGATCCGTCTGGGCGTGTTCACTATCAGTCGGAGGAAGCTCAAGATCTTTAGCACATCAACAACCTTCTCAAGAACCCATCTCAAGAACTTGCTCGAACACCTGGCTACGACCTCTTTGCTGAAGAGATCGTGCAAAGGCTTCGAAGCACCGTGGCCAAGCTTGAGCACCCTCATCGACGTCAACCTAGAAGTCGTGGCGGTACGACCTCATCTGCTTCCAGTCGTTCGAAGAACTCACCACGTGGAGATCGCCGTGACGATCAATCACGACGCTCTCCTGATCTTCGCCCTAGCCGAAGGAGAGTTCCTCGAACGCCTGAAGACCAGTGGGTTCCCAGGAGAGGTGATCATTCACCACTCCAACCCAGAAATCTACGACAGTAGACAGAATACGAGGAGTCTTTCCCTCGTAGGGTTGAGACCCACCACAGGTCGGGTCCGCCTATGACCGGGTATCGTCGTGTACGATCACCTGGTGACGCCAATCCTTCTTTCCTCCAAAGAAGGCATCAAGAAGTTATTACTGGATGTCGGGCTTTCTCACCCGACCTCGAAAGCGCCATCGACCACCTCGGTTCGACAAGTGAACATGGAGAAGTTTGATGGATCTCAAAACCCCATTGAATTTCTCCAGATCTACACAACTGATGTCCAAGTTACAGGAGGAGGAGAGCATGTAATAGAAAATTACCTTCCTACTGTACTCGAGGGATCTGCTCAATCGTGGTTGTTAAATCAGCCACTCGAGTAGATTTATTCATGGCAACACCTTTGCGACCTCCTACTAGTGAATTTCCAAGGCACCTATCATCACCCTAGGAAGGAGGATGACCTGCATAGGATGAGACAGAACGACCACGAGACTTTGCGCCATTCATTTGACGCTTGATCAGTTCAAATTCTATTCCCGAGGTTTCGGATTTTTACACATCGAGCTTGCCAGGAGTCCGTAGTAGAAGGATCACAGAGGACATCGCCTTGAATCCTCCCGCCACTGTCGCCGAACTCTTCGAGATGGCCGATCGATATGCTACCGCCACCGAAGCGGTCGAGTGGAACAATACTATTGATCGAGAAGATAAAATTCCTCAAGAGGTGGGTGAAAGTGGTAAGAAAAAGGATAAGAAGGCCAAGAAATCCAAGAACGCAGCAAAGGGCCAAAATCTTCAAGCCAACAGTTCCAAGGAGGTCTTGGCCGCGAGCGATAAAAATCCTCAAGGTTCTAAGCCATACTCTGATCAAGGCAAAGGTAAGCGCCCCAAGCGGAAAAACGACAAACCTAAGTGGTGTCCTTTCCATAAAAGGAAGGACATGACCTTTGCAAATGTCGAGTATTCCAATGAAAAATGGAGGACTACTACAACGGCAAAGGACCACTTCCTACCCTCTAAGAGGTAGGACAAGCCAGTGGTCGCACATAGTCTGACGATAACGAGGAGATGCCATTCCAAGATCCCGAACACACCATTGAACATATCTATGGGGTATCATCGGCATACGAGTCAAAACGATAGCTTAAGGCTGTCGAACGCGAGGTAAACTCCATTGACTATCCTCTTGTCAATGTTGTCGAAGTGGTCAGAAGGCACCATCTCCTTCGAGAAGGGTGACTGCCCAATTTCTTCCACTCGACCAGGACGTTTTTCGATCGTGGTCGAGCCCACCATCAATAACTGTCAAGTAAATCAAGTCTTAATTGATGGTGGTAGCTCATTAAACATTTTGTTTACGAGTACCCTAGACGAGATACGGGTACCCAGGACCAAGGTAAGACCGGTACGATACACTTTTCATGGTATCGTACCGGGGTCTTCGGCCAAACCTATTGGCCAAGTTTCTCTTCCTTTAACATTTTGTTCTCCAAGTAATTTCAGGACAGGGAAGATCTCCTTTGATGTGGTCGATTTCGATACGGCATATAATGCCATACTCGGACGAATAACTTTGGCAAAATTATTAATCGCTACTCATTATGGGTATCAATATCTTAAGAAGCCAGGTCCCAAAGGAGTGATCACAATTCATTGTGACAAAACGATGGCGCACACGTGTGACCGTTGATCCCTCCAGATGGTTGGCCAGATACCAGCTCGACAAGAAAACAAAGGGCAGCCTTCGACCAAGCAGTCGAACCCTAAAGCTATACCTAAGCCGAACGACCAGGTCAAGGAGGTTCCTTTGAATCCAGAGGAGCCCTCGAAGACTGTTCGCATCGGGGATACTTCCGACCCCAAATAGGAAGACGTCCTCATCGCTTTCCTTCGGGCAAACGCAGATGTCTTTGCGTGGCAAGCATCTAACATGCCCGGAGTCCCCAGTGATGTGATCGAGCATAGACTAGCTCTACGGTTTGACAAAGTACCTGTAAAACAAAAATTACAGAGAATTTCCCCTGATCGACGAGATGCTATAAGGTCATAATTGGACAAACTACTCAAAGCAGGCTTTATAAGAGAAGCCGACCACCCAGAGTGGTTGGCCAACCCTGTAATGGTTAGGAAGTCTAATGGCAAGTGGCGAATGTGTGTAGACTTCACTGATCTTAATAAAGCTTGTCCAAAAGATGATTTCTCTTTACCTCGTATCGATCAGTTGGTTGATTCTACTGCTAGTTGAGAAACATTAAGTTTTCTAGATGCATATTCTAGCTACCATCAGATTAATATGTGTCTAGAAGATGAAGAAAAGACCGCATTTATTACTCTATTTGGAACATTTTGTTATGTCAAAATACCATTTGGTCTAAAAAATACTGGTGCTTCTTTTCAACTCTTGATGCAATCGACTTTTTCACCTCAACTAGGTCGAAATTTGGAAGCCTATGTTGATGATCTAGTCGTAAAAAGTATCAAGTGGCTTAATCATGTTTCAGACTTGCAGGAGACATTCAACAACCTCAAAAAACACCGTCTGAAACTCAATCCTGAAAACTGTGTGTTTGGAGTCTCTTGGGGAAAATTGCTTGGATTCATGTTCTCTATACGAGGGATCGCAGCAAATCCTGAAAAGATAAAGGCTATCATGCAAATTTTCCCAGCAACCACGAAGAAAGAAGTCCAAAAACTCACTGGATGCATGGCGGTTTTAAGTCGTTTCATCACACGACCGGGAGAAAAAGGACTACCTTTCTTCAAACTTCTAAGGAAGCATGAGAGTTTCGAGAGGTCGGAAGAGGCAAACGCTGCCTTTGAGGATGTCAAGAGATATCTTACGAGTGCTCCTATTTTGGTTTCTCTGAAACCAGAAGAGACGGTCTTAATTTATCTAGTTGCCACGCCACAGGCAGTGAGCGCAGTACTGGTCGTAGATCGTGAAAACATCCAACGACCAGTTTACTACGTAAGTGAAGTTTTGCATAGGCCTAAGGAGCGTTACCCTGCATTTCGTGTCCCGAACGGCCATTAAATCCCAGATCTTGGCAGACTTTGTCGCCGAATGGACAAATCTGAACTCGTTCAGATCCCCGATCTGATTCTCACGACCGATGGGCGATGTACTTTGACGGGTCACTTACTTTAAGTATCTCGAAATTTGGGGTGGTCTGGAATCTCCTAACGAGAGACCTAAAGTATGCCATTCAATTAAAATTTGAGGCCACTAACAACGTGGCGAGTCTGAAGGTTTCTTGGCGGCATATGAGCATAAAAGCGCCGTGATTCGACGACTACTCGTGAGAGGAGACTCTCAACTAGTCGTGAATCAGGTCGAAAAAGAGTACCAGTGCTCTAATCCGACCATGTCTCGATACTTATCGGAGGTTCGAAAGCTTGAAAAGTATTTTTTTCGGTTTCGAGGTACAATTCATCCCTCGAAATGATAATTTCCTCGCAGACCAGCTTGCTCGAATAGCTTCTTCCCGATCACAAGTACCAAAAGGAGTTTTCCTGGAACAGCTCCAGAAGCTATCTCTGGTTGAAACACCAGAGACACCTCCTATTGAGACAGCCTCTCTAGAATATAAGAATACCTGGATGCATCCCATCTATGAGTATCTTCAGACGGGTTCCATACCCGATGATGATCTCGGGGCGGATCGTTTATCCCGAAAGACCAAAATGTATACTTTGGTCGAAGGAGTCCTCTATAAACGAGGCACTCACGGGGTACTCATGTGATGCATATCGCAGAGAGAAGGACTAAACCTCCTTCACGACATACACGTTGGCATCTGTGGAACTCATGCTTCGTATAGAACGTTGGTCAAAAAAGCCATTCGGCAAGGATTTTACTGGCCAACAACTCTCTACGATGCTAAAGAATTGTTTAAGAAATGTGTACAATGCCAGTTTCATAGCAGGAAAATACACCAACCGGCTCAGGCATTACAAATAATCCCTCGATCTTGGCCTTTTGCGACACTGGGGTCTCGACATCCTAGGACCGCTCCCAAAGGCTCTAGGAGGTTTCGAGTTCCTTTTGTGGCTATTGATACATTCACAAAATGGATCGAAGCCGAATCTGTGACTGGGATAACAATGGAAGTAGCAAAACGGTTCATGATGAGAAGCATGATCACTCGGTTTGGGGTCCCAAGTCAAATAATAACAGATAATGGTAAACAATTTTTGAGCGCAAAATTCCAAGAATTTTGCGACAAATTGGGTACCAAGCTATGTTACGCCTCTGTTGCCCATCCCGAAAGCAATGGGGCAGTCGAACGAGTGAATGGCCAGATAATGCAGGGAATTAAAACTCAATCTTCGACCAGCTTGTTAAGCTCCAGGCTTGGGTACAAGAATTACCCTCGATATAGGCAAACTCATACGATTGCTAGTCCGCAATAGGTGAAACACCTTTTTCCTAGTTTTCGGTCTTTGAAGCCATGCTTCCACCGTAACTAAAGATCGAGTCAACAAGGGTTGAAACTTTTTGTGAGTCAATCTAAGAACAACTTGACGGATGACATTAACCATTTCAAGAGAAGAGAAATCAAGCCTTAATCCATTCAACAGTCTACCAAAGAAGCTCACATAAATACTACGATCAGAAGGTCGAACCTCGCACTTTCTTTGTAGGTGACTTGGTTTTGAGGAAAATTCAATCCCAGTCTAATCGGAACAAGCTTTCCCCCAAGTGGGAAGGTCCTTACACTGTGGTCAAAGTTATGCAACCAGGTTCGGTACGACTAGCAATGGAAGACAGCAGAATTCTCTCCAATTCTTGGAACATCGACCAGTTACACAAATTTTATGTGTAAACCGACCAACCCTACAATAAAGTATCAGGTTCTTTCTATCTTTATTGTATTACTTTGAGTAGTGCTTTGATAATTTTTCGATCATTACCTGGTCGTAAGTGCTTCTACGACCAGCACCCAAACTTTTTTTACACTAGTCGAAAGGATGATAACATCACCTAGTCGAAGCCTTTCCTTTTTGCACGTGGTTCAGCCCACTAACGGGAACTTCCTAGTGTCGACTCATTCCTCCTTTTTGCTGCCAATACAAAGTGCTTGGGTTCAACTCACATGGTCGAAATATTTTCAAGCCAACTCTTGGTATCTTAGATTATTTCTTCACTCATTTTTGAAAAATAAACTAAACAGTGTACACTTTTTCAATTTGCTCGACTACTTTCGCAAACTTCGCTTTTGTTTCAACCGATCGGAGGAAGAGACAACACCTAGTTGAAGACTGTCCTCTCTGCACGTGGTCCTGCCCACTAGAAGGAACTTCCTAGCGTCGTCCTGTTTCCAACTCTTGCTACCAGAGTGAACCTACCGAGTGCACTGGAATGAGTTGAACGAATTTTTAAAAGGCATTCCAGATGTTTGTTTAACTCAAGTTGACCGTTCTTGGTTTGATTAAACTGGTCAGAAAAGGTAAACATCACCTAGTCGAGGCCTTTCCTTTCTGCACGTGGTCCTGCCCACTAGAAGAAACTTCCTAGGGTCGACTCGTTTCTACACTTTCGACCAGTGCAAGACAATCAAGATCGAAAAACTACAAGTTGGATAAACCTCTCTTTTTCATAAGACCCATTTTACACTATTTACATGGTTTATCTAAATAAACCAAGCAAATAGTCGGGGTTAGGATAAAGTTATTAATATGACTTCAATTCTTAGTCTTAATCTCTTTTTCCATTCATTATCTTATGAGTTACTAACTACTCGATAAGATGATTTATGTGAAGAAGAAATGAATATATATATATATATATATATATATATATATATATATACAAAAAAACTTGTCTTTACAGGATCCAAGTACGCACTATTACGACAAGGGGGTCTTATTTGCATATCCTCCGTGACTTCCTCGACGATCGACTGCATTTTCGTCATTAACCACTCTGCTTCTGCTTCAGAGCAGTCGAAGTCGTCTTTGACGGGTTGCAGATTACGGCTGGGGTCGTGAGCTTTAAGTTTTGCTAAAACAAAACTTATACCCTCTTTGACCGCCTCCTTTATCGAATCAACTTGGTTTGTCTTCAGAGTGGTCACCAATTCCTGCAAAGTTCTGACTTGGTCACCGATAGCACTCGAGTGGGCAATCATCGTGTCATCACAAGGAGTGATCCCCTCAGCATGAAGCCCACCGAATACATTGTTCAGAAGAGAAATGTTGTCTTGGAGGTTGACCTTCAAGAACTTCATCTCCTCCTGATTACGAGTCGAAGCCTCTCGAAGTCATTTTATTTCGACTGTTTACTCTGAAAAGAATAAGTCCAGTCAAATAAAATGACTCGAAAGGAAAATAAAACTGATCACAGGTAAAGTTTTGCTTACCAGCTAGTCAAGAATCCAGCTTCTTGACTTCCTCATCGTGAGAAGTAGTACTTTTCATATGGCGCTCCTCCCACGATTGGACCTCTCGGTCTTTTTCTTTGGCGATGCGGGTAATCTCGTGAAGAACTAAGGTCTTTTCTTTGACCTCGATTTCGAGCTTCCCCACTTCGACCTCTTTTTCTAAAAAAGAAAGGAAGGTCGTAAGCGGTTTATTCGTCCCTGCAACCTTTGGATTGCTGAGTTTGCCTCTTGAAGCTTATTCAGCAGGTATTTATTCTTCTCACTTAGCTTTTTCGTCTCGGCTTTCTCAAAGTCGAGCGAATCAGCTAAGGACTCCTCGTCGCTCTTAAACCTACAGAGGAAAAGAGTAGACAGCAGCATAAAACAAGCGGTCGTAAGTTCTTCTAGGGCCGAAGACTTGTCGTAAGTTTTTCTACGACAACTACCTGATCGTAAGTCCTCCTACGATCAGAACCTGGTCGTAAGTCCTCCTACGATCAGAACCTAGTCGTAAGTTTTTCTACGATAGTACCTAGTCGTAAGTTTTTCTATGACCAATACCTAGTCTTAAGATCTTCTACGACAATCCCAGTAAGTACTGTATGAGTGGTCGAAACAAAAAACGACTACAAATATCGGCTACTTACCATCTCTCTGCTTGCTCGCAGAGTGCCGCCTTCTCCTGACGGAGCTGAACAAGTTGCCTGTTGTATTCAACAATAGTAACAATTTGCTCTAAGGCTTTCTGCATAAAGATAGACAATGAGAAGCGAGGAAAAAACATATATGCAAATACCAAACGACAGATACTTACATTCATGATCGTTCGAGCGAACGAGGACAACACCCTCCTGGGATTCTTCAACTCGTCGATCTCATGAAGTCGGTCCCACCACACCTTTTTGAGCTCATCGAAGACATCCCCTTTGTCAGGAATGTCATTAGGGTGAGAAACCCGAGCACGAGATCTGGGGGCAGAAGATCCCACGATGGGAGACGGGCCGAAGAACGCAGAAGAGAAGTTAGCATATTCTTCATCTTCTGATTCGGTAATGCCAGCTCCTCCTTGAGGACCGGGAGGAACGTCTACGACGACTTCCTTCCCAGCGCGATGGCCTAACGATCCATCACCTTGGATTGATGCCTCCGCAGCATCAGGCATCGTCCTCATCGCGGCCTCTACGACCACTTCTGTGGTCGCAGTTGCTTCTGGCTCCATGACCACCTCAGTGGTCGTAGCCACTTCAGCAACAACGACACTTTCCAGCACTCGGACGATGGACGATCCTTCGACCACCGCCACCGTCATTTCCCCAACTGCCAGAGAGATGGCAGTGGGCTCCTCGACAGGAATGTTCTTGATGGTTAAAGGAGCCTGGCTAAGATCATGAAAAAAGGGATAACACGTTAGATGCTAAAGAGCAAAAGGTAAATGTTGTTTTTACACTTTTGTCTTTCTACATACTTCATGTGCTGGACTTGATCTTGAATTTGGAAGAAACCTTCCCTAAGAAAGATTTCTTCAACTTTTTATCAACCACGTCTGATCGAGACTCGAGTTGAGGAATGGCCACGACCACGTCTGGTCGTGGGTCTTGAATGAGCACAACTGCTCCTTGAGCCTCCTGGCTCTCTGGATGGTCGAGACCTGTCTCGACCACCTCAAAGCAAGAACGCCCTCGACCACGTGTCTTCTTTGGTGGGCGCAGTTTCCTTCTAAAAGACATAAAACTCTTCCAGTTCTCCTTTTCTAATCGCTTGACAAAGCCACGGGAGGCAGAAACTGCGAAAGTCTTATTGTCATAATAGAAGGGTACCTTGATCTTAGGGGCTCTGGGCTTGAGAGCTTTTATGCTCGCTTCGATCACCCTTGCCTCTTCTGCGGCAGCCATGTCCGAAGCAAATTTTGCAAAAGGCGCGGACGAAGTAGCGGTGCTCAAACTTGCGCCTCTCTTGTCGGCCACTTGCACGAGCCGACGCCACTTGGCCGGGGGAGAATCAAACTGCTCTACTGCCACGCCAACAACCATCAGAACGACCTCTTCGTCGTCCCAGCGGTTTTCCATGCCTACTTTCGCAAGAAACAAAAAAGAGATATTACAAAGTGGTCGTAAGTTTTTCTACGACCATCATCTTGTCGTAAGTTTTTCTACGGCAACCCCCTGGTCGTAACCTTTTCTACGACCACTACCTGGTCGTAAGCTTTTCTACGACCAGTACCTAGTCATAAATTCTTCTATGACTATAGGTTCCTAAAGATGAAATCAATTCTTGATTACCTTTAGGCGCTCTATTTTGTCCTCTGCGGGCAGGTCTGCTAAAATCTGAGGAACCACCATGTTCAGTGGTGGGGACTTCTCACAAATGAGTTTGACCCGAACGTCAATCTCCTCTTGCGAGAGGCCTACAGGAACAAGCAAACTCTCAATAAGCCACGTCTAAAACTAACAGAAAGAAGGCTAAGACTGGGAGTTTACTTACTTTCATCGTAGTCTTTGGTCGGGTCCTGCGGCCTCGAATACCTCCACATAGGATGAGCCCTCTTCTTCAGAGGGCTAATACGGTGTGTGATGAAATTCTTCACCATGTGCCATCCAGTAAGCCCCTCTTCCTTCAAGTCTTTGATGGCTTAAATGAAGGGAGCAATCCGACCAAGATCCTTGGGAGTCGAATCCCAAGCAGTGATCTTCTCAGCCAGCTTTCCGACGAAGGAGAGGCTGTCCTCATTGGTTATCTCCCAATAGAACCACCTCTTCTTCTATCCCGACCACGATGACCGGGTGAACATCTGAATGTACTCCCTCGACTTCCCGTCGTGGAGCTTCAGACTACAACTATCGGCGACTCCATTCAGCCTGGTCATTCCATAGTAGTACTGAAACAACTCCAAGTCAGACGGAATCCCCAGGTAGGCCTCACACAAGTACATGAACATGACCAACATCGTGATGGAATTGAGAACAAGGTTCACCAACTCCACACCGAAGTGTTCGAGTCCAAGGGTGAGGAAAGGGTGAGCGGGCAATCGAAGGCCACACTCACAGAACGCCTGGAAGACAGGGATTTGCCCAATCTCCCCCGACGACCAATGCTGCCCAGCAGCCTCGATCCACTTCACGAACCGGCTCTTTGGAATATTCTCGGTGGCGACCAAAGCTTTGATCTTGGTTGCATCCATCTCTGATTCGGCCCATTGGGAAGCGGCTCCGGCCATCTCTCTCAAGGGTCGGAGATTTGGATTTGGAAAGATTTCAGGAGAACGCTCGATTTGGTAGAAGGCGGAGAGCGCAAGAACTTGAAGAACAGTAGGAGCGATTTGGGGAAAGGTAAAAAGCCTAAGTCTCACACACGAGAAGTATTTATAATCGCACGCTTGAGTTAAAGACGTGGCGACTCCAACGATTGCCACCGCTTGGGAACCGCTCCAACAGAATGGGTTTGTGAGAGTCGATTGATTCTTAAATTTGTGCGCTTCAAGAAAACCGAAACTGTCTTCACACCTCAAGTTTAAATTACCTTCTTGACCAAGTCTACTTACGGTCAAAAGTAACAACAATCGGAAAGAATTTGCTTTCGACTACAAGATCTACGACTACTATGTGATCTTAAGATCTCCTACGACCACCTTGTAAGTCGAAGTCTCTACAACCTTCTTGACCAAGTCAATTTACGGTCAAATAAAACACTAGTCGAAGAGTTTTTCCTTCGATCGCTTCTCTACGACCATCTCTTGGTCGTAAGATCATCTTGCTCCTTTCCCAAGTAAGTTATTTTCACTTGAAGCTTGGGGGCTAGATGACGAGGATATAATAATCCTCATTTAATTATTTATCTGTAATTCATATTATGGATAATAATGACGTCGTATGGTTCTTGAGTATACCCCTTAATATTCATAAGGGAGAAGCTGGAGGTCATAAGTTCTTCTACGACCACCCTATAGTCGTAAGTCCTTCTATGACTACCCTATAGTCGTAAGTTTTTCTACGACTATGTCTTGATCGTAAGCTCTTCTACGACTAGTTTATGGTCGTAAGCTATTCTATGACTACCACCTGGTCGTAAGCTCTTCTACAACCAGTCTCTAGTCGATGTGGCTTACAGACATGTGGGCCTAATTGACCAGGAAATCTTCCGCATCATATTTAAAGATATGGGCAGTAAACTACGTTGTTATTCTCTGGAATAATGGCACGAATCAACTCCCTATCATGGTGATAACTGCCTCGCAACATGGGAACGTTACTACTCCCACAATAATCTCCAATAACAACTCCATAATCTGAAGCATTAAGGCGCCCTTTGGATTGAAGGACAACAAAGACACTCGAGTACTATAAAAGGCGTAATTATCAGAGAAGGAGGGGGGAGGGATCAAGAGCACAAGGCGCATCATTCTAGTCTTTCTCTTGATATTGTAATCCAGCATACTCAATACATACACACAGGAGTAGGGTTGTTATTCTCCCTGGGAGAAGGCCCGAACCTATATAAAAATCCCTGTGTCGTCTCTCTCTGCGTGATTTGAGCCTAGGGGAACCCCGAATCAAACAATCTTTACATAAGTTTGGTTCTAATACACTGACACACATGTAGAAAATCATGTTGATGTTAGGGTCTAAGGATCTATACGTCATCATTGCTTGAGACCAACTGATGACACATAGAATCATAACAATCTCAATAATATCTCAAGATGGGTCAATCTAACATCATGTTCTGTAACATGTGCACACACTATTGATTTTACATCCCCGTATCTATGACCGGTGAGACATGGTCATTAATCAATACATGTGCTGGTCTATAAGTCATTAGTGTCCCGACCAGTTACATCCGACCAAAAATCCTTTTAGAATGACATCATACAACTATTAAAGAGCTTCACCAACAAGTCACATACTTGCTAATCTTTATAAATGATAATTCATCCAAGGAACCTAATAACATTCATTCTATAACTCATAAACATACACGTGATACAATCATATCCATGATTGCCTCTTAGGGCATATCACTAAGAGGTATATATCCCTAAGATATGTAGTAGTACTGTACTTTTTTGTGAGGGTGTAGTAGTACTATACTTGCATGTAAACCAGTGACTTCATTTTCATGGTTGCTAGATAGTGATGGTTTTGTTCATATCGAGTTCGAAAATGCTAAACTACAACTACTTGTAGCTACAAGCAATAGGGTCTATTTGGGACAGCTTCGGCTTCAACTTTGCACTCAAAAAACCCGGGAGCCGTCCCAAACATGCGGCTTTCCATAACCGCTTTTAGAAAAGCCGAAAACCATTTTCAACGTGTGGAAGCCGAAAGCACGAAGTCGGCCTAGGGCAACTTCCCACGGCTTTGGCAGGATTGCGTTTTGAGTTTGCCCTTGGAGTTGGTAGAAATTTACCCATCTCCTACCACGTATAAAATCCTCCACACCTAAAGGCCCCTCCTCCTTAGCACGTAGTGGTGGCACTAGGGTTTGCGCCCGCGTTGCCTCATGTTGGTGCGACCTCCGCCCGCTCCAACCTCCTCCCCCGCCGCTGCCTCGGTCTCCTCCTCCCACGCTGCCAACCCAACCTCCTCCACTCTCATTGCTGCCCATACCTCCTCCTCCCGTGTTGCCGCCCTGACCTACTCCTCCCTCGTTGTCACCCCAACCTCCTCCTCCCGCATTACCACTGCCTCGGCTTCCCTCCTCCTCCCATGCCGCCGTCGTCTCGGTCGACGCCTCCTCCCTTGATGGCACCACTCCGACCTCCTCCAACCGCCGCCTGCTAATTAATTGTTTGTTAATTGCGGTTAATTGTCGCTATTTGTGGTTAATTATCGTTAATTATGGTTAATTGTCGTCAATGGTCATTAATTGTGGTTAATTGTCATTAATTACAGTCATTTGCCTCAAGGGTGTTCCAAACATTTCTCAACTTAGAATCTCCAGTCAGCCTACCTAAAAGTCAGACTGTCAAACACCAAACATTTTTTCGGTCAAATTCACTCTCCATTTCAATCTAAGTCGTGATTTCAAAAAGCTACCGCCATGCCAAATAGGCCCTTAATGTGCCCATTCATTGTGCTCTAAGATTCTTTTCTTTGGGGGGTGGGTGGGGGTGAATGAGCATAAATGTGCATATACGGTTCAAAAAATAATTCTTGTATTTCAGATAATAGAAGTACAAGTCATATGTATTTTGATATAAGAGCACATTTTGGATTTGAAATATTTTGGAAGGAAGGAAAACAAAAAATGGACATTTTTTGTTTAGTTTTTCACCTTTTTTGTTTGTTTTTTAGCATTTCTTAGGTTCTTTTTTCGCTTAAAATTTGAAAATTGTTTCATTTTTGGGTCAAATTTTGGACATTTTGTCTCCATTTTTCAGTCGAAATTTGAGTAGTTTTCTATTCATTTTTTAGTTTCAGATCTACGGCATCTTTTCGGCGTATTTTTCATTCATTTTTTGGACATTTTCTTAGTTCATTTTTAATAAAAATTTGAACATTTTTTCGTTTCATTCTTTTGTAAACATTTTATCGGTTCATTTCCCCGATAAATTTTGAACATTTTTCGGTCAAGTTTCCAACATATTTCTGGTTCAATTTTTTTGAACATTTTTTGCAGTTCATTTTTTCATTCAAATTCCTCGTTTCATTTTTGGTCAAAAATTGAACATTTTGACCATTTTTATGCCCATCTTCATCTTTATCCGAAGAGTATAAAATGAAAGAAACGAATTTCATGGTCCGACGACCATTTTGACTAAATGCAAGAAACAAAATTCATCTTCAGGGAAATGCAAGAAACTCGTGTGAATGCAAGAAAGAAAATGAAAAAGAATCACGGAAATAATTTGAAAAATCAGGAAAAAGAATGAACAGGGGCGAGAGAGATGCATAGGATGAATTGGGAAAGAGTGTGTGAGAGATGGAGTTGTTGTGTTGGGGATGTATGCGGTGGGCCCTAGTCCTGTGTACAATACGAACGTACAGTACGTATACAAAATGAGAACCAATCTAGATTCACATTTTGGGCCCTAGGATCGTAGAAAAACTGCACTCCATCCTTCTGATTTGTGATATAGTAGTCCATAGGGGGTGACTAGCGCTCGGACGTACGGTCCGAGCACTAGCGCCGTACGCCCGACCTCCAGCATCCAACATGGGCGTGTGCTAGATACAACAAAAAAAATGAAGTCGTTTGCAACATTTTTTTCAATCGTTGCAACATATCAAAAAAATCATACGCAAAATTTCAGATATCTCAAAAAATGAAGAACGAGTGCTACAAAAATGAAGAACCCGACGCATACATCGAATGCTCTAAAGGGCACAGCATCTGAGATTAGCTTTTGTCATTGCAACATTATTTTCAAGGGTTGCAACAAAAAATTTCAATGGCCGCAACAAAAAAAATTCAATGGTTGCAACAACAAAAATCGACGGTCGTAACATTCTCAGATGCAACATCCAGCTTCGGGAAAAAGATCGTCTTCCTCAATCCCCGCAAAACCCGGGGGGGGTCTAGAAGGGCTGCTCTTGAGCGTACCTGAAGGAGGTGGAGGAGTTGGATGAGGGGTCGGAGGCATAGAGGCCCTCGCCGCCGCCATGGAAGAAGGAGGAGTTGGCGCTACTGGTTGCCGCCGAGTACTCATGGATGGATGCGCCTGTGCTCACGGGAGGAGGATGGCAAAGCGAGTGGCGGCCCCAACCGAAATGGGTTGCCGTCGGGACGGGACGCACACTCGTATGCAACATTACCAAAAAAATCTCAGGATCAACAAACAAAAATCATCAGAATCAAAACGACGCAAACACATTCTCAGAATCAACATACGCACAACATCTGCACAACATCTGGAGGACGCCAACATATCAAAAAAAGATGCAACATCTCATAATATCATATGCAACATTTTTTCCCCATGTGTGCAACATTTTTTCCCCTCGTGTGCAACATTTTTTTCCATGGTTGCAGCATTCTTTTACCTGGGTCGCAACATACCAGAGGGAGGGGGGCGTGGCAACGAAGCAGCCTGCTGCGGCGGTGGCAACGTGGTGGCAGAGGAGGCACGGTGGCCGGAGCTTGGAGCTGCACAGCCAGCACACGACGCCTAGGCTTGGCCTCCACTCACCGCCAGATCCAGAGTGCAACGCGACGAGGCGCAGTGGCCGGAGCTTGGAGCTGCACATCCAGCATGCGAAAAACCAACCGAAGAGGGGATTGGCGGTGGGGACGGCGCGACCGGCTTTGGAGAAGAAGGAGAAATGGGGCGGCACATGCTCCAGGGGCTTTGGGAGAGGCAAGGGAGGAGAGGGAAGGGAAGGGAAGGGAAGGAGGAAGCCATGGCCAACTTTTACAGAAGGACGAAGGGGCAGCAAAGATGGGAGAGGCTGGCAACGACGGGCAGAGCCGAGCATAGAGGCGGCGTGGCATGCTTGACAAAGACAAGCATAAGGTAATGAGCGGTGAGGGAGGTGGTATGGGCATGGGTATGGGCATCACTGGCGGGATTCTAGGGCATGGCACACGGGAAAGAAACCAGGCGGCATGGGCTAGTTGGCTGCTAGGGAAGAGAAAAAGGGAAGCAAAGAGAAGAAAGAGAAAAAGAAAAGAAAATGAGGGAAAGAGAAAAAGGAGAAAATAAAATAAAAAATTCCATAAATTCATTGGAACCTTAATAGGTTGAATAAAATAATTTTAGATTTATTTGAAGTTTATTTTAAGCACTTAAAATGTTTTTCATTCTGAAATTCAATTTAAGCTTTATTTAATCCAATAAAATGCAAAAAAAAAATCCAAAATAATTCCCCACTTTAAATTAAATTTTAGAACAAATAAAATAAATTTTGGGAAACAAAAGAAATAAAATAATTCGGGTCGTAAGAAACAACAAAGGACTTGGAGAAAATCCAAGAAAACCCAGAAAATTAAATAAACCCGTTTTGCAACTTAATTGAAGTTTGATTTATTCATATTAAATTGTTTTTATTTCTAAAATTTTAAATTAAGCTTTAACAATTCAGGAAAAATCATATGGTTATTTTTATTTTGAAAATTTTCAAAAAGGTCCGAAAATTAGGATGTTACAAACCTACCCCACTTAAACAAAATCTCGACCACGAGATTCGGGCTGACTAGAGAATAGGTTTGGGAACTCAGACTTTGCTCACTCTTCCAAGCAACCTTCTCTTTTGAGCGAGACAAAACTGCAACAGACGCATAATTGACTAGAGACTTACCAAGAACGAACGTTTTGAACTAATTGAACTGTCTCTATGGTGACTTGATTCACCCGACCTCTTGCAAAAGGAAGTAGAGTCCTGGTGGCTTGACTTGGAATCTGAGTTGTTCCTTGGCCTACTCCTGCTGTAGTGATTCTGACTGGTGTAGCTCACATGTTGAATGGAATTGACGTTGGGGCTCACTTTTGTGGGCAACTGTGAGTATAATGACCTATCTCATGGCATCTGTAAGGTGACTCCTGGAGCTGGATTGTTGCTTCCCTGTAGTTGGTTGTTGTTGCTGAATCCTGAAACATCTAGGCAAGGTGTCGGTGTAGTGGTTCTAGATGCGGTAGGGGGAGTGAAACGGACAAGATGCTGCACATTCATTCTGAATCTCTGCGAATGATTTTGATGAGACCCATGTTGCATCATCTAACTTTTGCAGGATTCTTCTAGTTCACAACGAGACTCTTCTACGAGCACAACCTTGTCCACCATATGCTGGAAATCTACATAGTCGTTGCCAACAACTTGTACCTTCAAACTGAGGTTGAGTCCACGCTTGAAATGCTTCTAATGTGCATCATCTGCGGCAACGTCCTCTTGAGCATAACGAGAGAGTTGAGTGAACTTGTTGAGGTACTCACTCACTGACATACTTCCTTATTGTAAATCACAGAACGCATTCTTCTTCATTTCTGCTATAACATCTGGGACATGCGAGTGGTGGAAAGCGGTTGAAAACTCGGCCCAGGTAATATCTTGTGGATTCTCACGGGCAGCACAGTGATTCTCCCACCATTCTGCAGCAGTGCCTTCAAACTGATGCGTGGCGTACAGGACCTTCTCGCGATCGTCACATCGAGCAATGGCCAACTTCTTCACTACAGAGCGCAGCCAATCATCTGTGTGCAAAGGTTCGGATGAGTTGGAGAAGGTAGGTGGACGTGTCCTCATGAACTCTGCAAACTTTGATTGCTGAAAGGCTGATGGAGTTGGTGGTGGCATGGTAGCGGCTTGATTGTTATGGCTTAGCATTGCGACTAAAGAAGCAGTAGTCTGGTTCTGTTGATTTATCATCTGATTCATGATCTGCATCATAGCGTTGATCAACTGTGTTAGAGCTACCATGAACTGACCCAAACCCTGATCTGCTATTGCGGCCAAAGGAGGCGGTGCATTGGGATCAACACTGGCATTGGGATCCACTAGTTCACTGGAACTTGATGAGTTGCGAGTTTGATCCATCTAAAACAATTCTTCCCATGTTAAATAGGATAGAGGGAGAAAACATTATAGGTGAGAGGGAAAAGTACAATAGACGAGAAAGAACAAGGGATAAAGACAGAAACAAGCTAACTGGAGAAAAGTCAGTTAAACCCAAAGAACAATTAGCCGGAAAGCTAATAAGAAGCAACAAAACTCAAGCATAAGATCCTATCACACGGACTAACGATACTGAAATTGAGAGGAGCAACTTTGTACAATACTACTAACTTATATGGACGACGACTAGAAACAATCGACAGATCTTGAAACTTCTAGGCCATCCATCGCTTTGATCACTGAAGACTCGATCCTGTAGAGATTACTAAGGTGTGAAAGTCAATTTAACTTCAAAAATAGATTTAAAAAAGGATAAGAGGTAAGAACCTAAGAATGATATGAGAATAGAATAGAATAAGACGAGAGAAGAATAATTATTCATGTTAATCGGTTGGTTTGATTTATAAAATAAATTTTGAAATTTTTGACTAAAACGACATGCTATCTATTTTTGCGTCCTACAGTCGATATGGCTCTGATACCATCTCTATCGGGACCCCAGATCTCTGGATCCAAGACCCTCTTGTACTCTGAACTAGTCCCATGATCAGTAGCTAGTCCACACAGGGACATCATTGATGAAATCATATCCATACAACAAAATCTATGAGAAGCAGACAAATTAATATTACTTAGTAGCAACGAACCTTATGGTTAAGTTTTACAGAGCTTGCCACGCAGGGCTTAACAACAAAAGAGTAAACCTGCAGCGGAAAAAAATAACTCGTGGTAGCTATCCAACATGCTCACAGACAATCGAGTAGAGAACACATCCTAGTTTGCATGGTCTTCGAAGTACTCCTCCTCGAAGAGCTCTGTGCTCCCTGGTTCTTTCTTGGTGACTGATCAACAATGGCGCAAAGTCCTGAGTACTTTAATGTCCGCAGCAAGTCGTAGGGAAATATATGTAAATAGTATTCATGTAAGGCTTGAACAAGGATAACTTTATAGCTATTTTGTAGAAAGCAGTATTGACAGTAAATACAGTAAATAGATTGAAAAGCAATATTGAAAAGAACAATACATAAATAAAAAATCTACCCCTCGTGTCAAATCACCAGGCATTGTCCATAACCGGGACACAGCTATTTGAATAGTTTTACACTCTATAGAGGTTGTACGGCTTGACCAACAAGAGATAATCAGCTTATAATGTCAGACATGACATGCTTCCGTAGGCGTGCGACTAAGTGATTATCACAAGGCTTTTATAAAGTTCTATTTTGAACCAGTTTTGCTCGTTAAGGTTTCGCCACACAGGCCCCCTCTTGCGCCAAATCGTCAACCCAAACAGAACCAAATCAAAACATTGCTAATTAGTTGGCCAGGTCCACCCCACCCTGAACATGTGGTTGTACGGTAAGGCCCAGATAAATGGTGCACAAAGTTAAGCCCTTAGTGATTGCTCAGGCGAGACTACCTCATCTCATATGCCTTGCACACCTAAGTACCTCCCGTACCCTACAAAGTACCTCCCGCACTGTGCCTCGCGCTCCCCCTTTACTTCACGATCACTCGCCCAAGCATAAATCATTTCGTTTACCCCAAACCAATGACAAACCCTGTCATGGCACAAAATTTTATAACAGCGGTCTCGCACCACAATTCCATATATCACTAGGTCAAATTTAATATTATACAACATATGATCATGAATCCCTTCGTACAACTAAAACATGGCTAAGCATAATACGCACCCATATTGGTAATTAGATATGTCCAACTAAGATTAACCCAACCTATGGTGTCCAATGGTATATGTTGTTCACAATTATTCAAGGAGGCATATCGTCAATTGGGTAATTAACTATTCCTAAAAACAGTTATTATAAAACTAGCAATGCATGTTGATATAAAACAATATAATTTATAAAATAGGTATGACATGATCAAAGGTTTACGACTTGCCTTCGTTGAAAGTTTGAGTTGCTTCGGCTGTCGGGTTCAGGAATTCTTCGGAAACACCGGAATCTACACGCGCGAAAATAGCCAAATAACTACAATAATTCCAAATAATATCCAAAAAATATCAAATTAGAACCAAAATAAAGGGGCTGAATTTAGATTAATTTATAAAATAAGGATCGATATAATCGGAGTTCGTATGAGGGAGAACGAACCTTCAGAAGTTTGCAATCACATGAAATGATAGAAAATGACAGAAAAAGAGAAGGGAATATTCTGGGAGATGTTGTGCTGATTTTTGCTAACATGCAAACACTGGCTGACCAAGGGGGGCCCACTGGAAGAGAAAGCAAGGGAGATAGAAAGATACACTACTACAGAAAAGGCTTTCACAGACGGTTCAAAAACGCCATCACGAGCGGTTTCGTGAGCCGTTTGAGTTTATGGGTCGATGATGACATGAGGTCATCATAGACGGTTTTGAACCGCTCGTGATGTATACTTTTCGCGAGCGGTTTGTGGTTCAAACCGCTCTGCGAGTAATATCACAGACGGTTTCACCACAAACCGCTCATGGATAGTATATATCACGAGCGGTTTCACCCACAAACCGCCTCGTGATAGTACATATCACGACGGCTTGTGGCCGGAACCGTCAGTGATGACTTTTTCTATAAAGCCCCAAGCAAAGGGTCGCTTGTACCATTAAATCCGCATCATATATATATTATATATATATTGTTTGTAGTCTCTCGACCACTTTGGGGGATCGTCCACGCAGCATGAGAAGGATGAGACAGTAGCCACGGGCAACCTTATTGAGCCCCTGCAGGTTTAAGAAGTATGGATGCAAAGAGAGCGTTAGGACATCCAATTACCTGGATTGGACGTGGCTATGTTCAGAAAGTGTCGTTGATGCGCACATACTCCGACTGGGAAGTGGCATCATGTATTAGCAACCAACCATTCTTGAGCATGTAATCGTCTTTAATTGTTGCTTGGTGTTCTTCTTGGCTCCATTCTTGAGCATGTAATCGTCTTTAATTGTTGCTTGGTGTTCTTCTTGGCTTTAAAGACGATTACATGCTCAAGAATTGTTGGTTGCTGATAGATGATGCCACTTCCCAGTCGGAGTAGTTGCGCATCAACGTCACTTTCTGAACATATCGACGTCCAATCCAGGTAATTGGATGTCCTAACGCTCTCCTTGCATCCATACTTTTTAAACTTACAGGGGCTCAATAAGGTTGCCCGTGGATACTGTCTCATTCTTCTCATGTCATGCGTGGACGATTCCTAAAGTGGCTCACGACTACGAATAATATATATATATATATAATATATATATATATGATGCCGGTTTTAATGGCACAAGCGTACCACCGCTTGGAGACTTTATAGAGAAGAGATTATGAATGGAAGGGTAGGACGCACTGGCACGTAAGAGGTAGGAGAACTTGACCGCATGAACAAGGGACTATTAATATGAACTAATTATCAATTCAATTTCAGCATAAGACTATTGACACCATTACATCACAGAGCAAGGGACTATTAATATGAACTAATTATCAATTCAATTTCAAAGATAAGACTATTGACATCATTACATCACACAAAGCAAGAGGACAATTAATATGAACTAATTATCAATTCAATTTCAAAGATAAGACTATTGACATCATTACATCACAGAGCAAGGGGACTATTAATATGAACTAATTATCAATTCAATTTCAAAGATAAGACTATTAACATCATTGAGCGGCTCATCGCTGAAGAGAACAAGACCAAGGGTGTCCAAACCCACCACACCAAAGAGTAGCCCTCAGATCCATCGCAGAGCACTAGCTAGCCATTTTCATCACAGAGCAAGGGGTAGAGACAGAGAGGGACCTTAGTACAACAAGAACCACGGTGGCGACCCCACCACCAAAGACAACCCTCATCCATTTCCTTTACCTTGCATAAATCACACAAACATCAGACACAACTTAAGGCTCATGCATAAAAATCAAACTCAACAAAAGACATTAAGCTAACAGATCTAGAGGAGAATAGAGGAGGATGGGGAAAGCAAAGTCTGGCCAGACCTAGCGGGCGCAAAGGGGTCGGGCGGCAACGGCGACGCAGGTCGGCAGCAAGGCCGAGGTGGGGAGGAACGGAGTTAGGGTGGGCGCAAACCCTAGCGGAGCTGGGAGTGACGAGAGTTTGGGATCACCATAGTTAGGTATGCCTTGGGTGACGCCGCAAAAGACACTCTTATCGCACGAGTGTCTTTTGCAAGATCACCAGAGTGCCACAACCGTTGCGACAGGAAGAATGGCGCGCCGAGGTGGGGAGGAACGGACGAGAGTAAGGTCAGCGGGAGTGACGAGTTAGAGCGCAAAACCCTAGCGCCTACCGGGTACCTCCTACTTATAAAGAGACTTATCACGATAGTTCTATTATGGAACCATCAAGGATAATTATCACGACGCAGTTCCATAATGGAACCGCTGCGTGAAATGGTTTTTTCTCAAGTATATTTATCTTGTATATACACTTACATGACATGAAGAAATTACATGTTTATATTAAAAAAAGCGTAAACATATAATTAAACAAGGTTTTTCTAGTGGCGGAGGTAGGCTGCTTTCTCCATCTCGCAATATTTCATAGGCGACAGTGTCAGATCGGACGGTTCACGATCATCACGAACGAAGCTCAAATGCGCCCACCCGCTGACGCCATTGCTCGAAAGTGTCTCCGAAGACCTCAGATCGTTGAACTAAGAAGAATTGAGCCCATAGGCTCTCTTCCTTGCTTGAGGGTCTCGGCTTTACCGTCGACTTCGATGTCGCCGCCGACACACGGTCCAAGTGACGGTAAGCCTCCGGAGACGATGCAACGCCGTTTTGGAGGACTACGCCAATGACGCGATAAACTCGCGAAAGTGGAAGATCACCCGAAGACACGGCGGAGGAGGATGTCAAGACGGCGGAAGGTGGCGTCACCGCTCCGCAAATTCTCCGCCGGCAGAGGAGTGAAGACTGCATTGATCAAGCGGTGTTCTTCGCGAAGACGGTTCAACTTACACCGAGAGAGGTGCTCGTGCAGGCGGCTGTGAAGGCCATCAATGCCGGCGACAAGGAAGAGGCCATTTGCTTTTTTATAAGTATGTGGGGATGATCATCTTGATGGCGGATGATCCTTTATAAAACAAGGAATAAATTCAGAGCGTGAGATTTAAGAGACGATCGGGAGCCGAAGCGATCGATGCGATGAAGAGATGCATCGGGAGCCAAACGTATGGCGATTTAACAGACGCATCAGCGATGAAGAAACTCACCGTGGATCACACGGTTATTGTAAGAACCGCTCAGTGATACTTCACTGACGGTTTTAACATAAACCGTCGTGATATTACCTCTTCACAGACGGTTTTAGCGTTAGCCCGAGAGTACGCATTTCTCTAAACCAAAACCGCTCGTGATTGAATGTAATACCGACGGTTTTGGTCAACCGTCTGTGATCAAGGCCCAAGATAGCCTTTTGTAGTAGTGATAGAGTGTGAATGATGAGAGGGGATTCCACTATCCTCTGTCATTGAGACCTGACCAAACCACGTAGAGACAAAGCAGGGAGGAAGGAGGCGCCTCGGGGCGGCGATCGGCTGACAAGCGGCGTCGTGGGAAGCGGGGGCGGTTGCCAAAATGGGACCCTGGTGGGGTGAGGGTCCCACAGGAGGTGGCGGCGGCCAAAGGTGGCCAGTTTGGGTTCTCGACCGCCACCTTGCCATCAAAGTAGAGGCTATCATCACTTGTGACCGTAATATAGAACCAGCTTTTCTTCCATGATGACCACGAGGACTTGGGGTACATGCGGATGTACTCCTCATCCTTCCCATCGTGGAGACACAGAGCGTACTCCCTGGGTGCAGCCACCGATTTCCCCGACCTCGATATCTTGTAGAAATACCTAAAGACTTCCAGATCTGGTGGAATCCCCAGGTACGCTGCTGATGTTGGCAATCGAGTTAGGAGCAAGATTCACCTGTTCCACTTCGTAATACTCCAAAACTTTGGAGAGGAACAAGTGTACTGGTAATCTGAATCAGCACTCAACGTATGCGATGAAAACAGGGATTTCTCCCTCTTTGCCACTGGGAAAATGCTCCCCGACCTCTGATCAACAACGGATCAGGTTCCGGTTAGGAAGCATCCCGATCTTCTCCAAGCACTTGAGTTTCTTCATGCTCAAATCAAAAACAGGCCAGTGGATGATTGGGTCCGACATTGTTGGATCTTGGGCGAGAAGATGAAAAGTGGTCGCAGAAAGTTCTTGACGAAAGGATAAAGTGGCAAGAAATTATGAGAGCGTAAAAACCCTAAAGCAAGGCGCTACAGGGATTTTATAGCCACAACTACTTAATTGCAATCGAGAGTTGCCCAAAGTGCAATGGACAGAAAACCTCTTCGGTTTCTCAGACAATTTCTTAACTTTAAAGTGAATATAGACCACCTCGTAAACTTCGCCATTGAGGATTTTTCCTAATAAGGATCTTCGTCAAAAGGGGTTCACATTCAGTTAAAGTTTGTGGGCAAGCTGACGAGGATTAAAATATTACTTTAATATTTTATTAAAGACCGCACATACTACGTGGTCGTAACCCCTAAGGATAATGACCCCTTGGTCGTGTGGATTCCAGAGGTTACATTGTGGGTACCTTGGTCGGACGAGGTCATGTACCTTATCCTCGACCAGGAGACTGCTCGTTGAAGTAATGAACTGGTACTTGAATCTGATTCCAAGTATATTCCTTACTGTCTTATTTCTTCCAAACCACACGATGTTTACATCCCTAAATCACTGACAATAACCACTATATGGTTTTATATCCCACTAACATCAATCTGTTGGTCAGTTGGCTCTTCACCAACTGCCACCGTTTCTCTGACCAAAGGCGACACTTCCAAAGGATGCCTCTTCTAGGAGTAATTGTCACCACTTTGTCGGTTATTTAAAGGAGAATGCAAATGGTAGGAAGGACAAGTTAGAGATCATCGAAAAACAACTAATTCGATCAAGCCCAAGGCATCTGCATCAAGACAGTTAGATTCAAGCAATACATACAATGTAATTAGAGCTAGTCAAGCGCCTTATTCAAGGCACCCCCTATAAAGACCCAGTTCATTGCAATAAAGAGCAATCACATTCTCATCCAAGAACTCATAGCCATTTTCTCTATTTATTTCGTAAGATTGACGACTCGATCGTCGACAAGGGGTGATCAATACTAGGCTTTTTAATGATTGTCTATTAAGCAAATGGATCTGGAAGATTGATTAGTCTAAGGGCTAACTTTGGTTTAGAATTCTGAAGGCTAAGTACTTTCCTAAAGGGGATTTTAGGGACTCCATGTGCCTCAAAGGATCTCAGTCCTAGAGAAGTATCCATAAAGTGAAGCAGTTATTTTTCTGGGGGGTGAATCATGATTTAGGAGATGGCCTATCTATTTCTTTTTGGAAAGATGTCTGGACATATCATTGTCCCTTGAAAATCAGGTTTGCCAGGCTTTTCAAGATTTGTGGGGATCCAGATATTTGTGTAGCTAATTGCTGGGTAAATGGGGTTTGGAACATTAACTTTGTCAGAAATTTTGGGATAGAGGAGACATCAGTGGGAGGACATGAAACAAATTTTAGATAGAGTGTATCTAAAAGAAGACATAGATAGGATCGGTAGTGTTTAGAAAATTCTGGTTAGTTTTCGGTCAAGTCCTTATACAGGCATTTGGTTTATGGGGGTGACTAGTAGAAAGCTTCAGAAGTTGTGGGCCAGTAGAATTCCTCTTAAAATGAAAATTTTCTTATGGCAGACTTACTAGAGTATAATTCAAACAGCGGATCAACTTAGATTGAGAGGTGGAAAGGGGATGCTAACTGTATCTTATGTGGGGTTGTCGAGGATGCTAATCATGTGTTTTTCTTGTTGTGTTTTGGCAAAATTTGCTTGGTTTTATATCAAAGAGATTCTCCTCTAGGAAAGAGTTCCAGACTCTCTTGATAATCTTCATTTGTGGTGGCTTGACAAGAGGGGTGCTAATGATTATCACATTGGTTTATTCAGTTTTGCAGTTTTGGCCTGGATTCTCTAGAAAATCAGGAATAAGGGGGCTATTGAGAAGATTTTCCCATATCCGATTGATGTTCTGTTCAAATTTGTATCTTGTTTGCAGTGGTGGAAAATCCTTCTCACAGAAACTGACCTTTTGAAGCTGGCAGATCTGCTAGAGGCAGCTGAGGAATGGCTGAAGAATTTTTGCATTGGAAGGCAAGCTTAGATGTTAGGTCTTTTAAATCTGTCTTGAGTTTAGTTTGGTTGTCTTCACGTGATTGGGGCTTGCAGCCTGGGAACGTTGTTTGTCGTTTCTCTGTGAACTTGTTTGCTGGAATTGTTAGCAGGTTCCCCCAACATGGTTTTGTAGTTTTTGGCTTGTAAAACTAGTTATTAGCTTTCTATAAAAGCTGAGTTATTCCTTGTTAAAAAAAATCTTAACATGGTTTCACTTTGCACCACTCTTAGAAAATATATTCACTTTGCACCACCTCTTCTTACCATTTGTTTCACTTTGCACTAGGTGACGAGGCCCTAGGTGCATCTACTATGGTGGTAAATATCTCTCAGTTGCAAGTTTGTGCTAAACCTCAAGTTGAACCTATTTTGCATCAAAAGGGAAATAAATAAGAACTAGGTTCGGCCAAGAGGGAGGTTGGCCGAAGGGGGAGCTTGAGCATTCATGGGAAGCTTGTGGTGCATGAGCCAAGCACTAGTCATGGTGAAAGGCATGTGGTGAATGAGGGAAGCCCTAGTTCAAGAAATGACAATCGAGGAGGAGAAAATCCTAGGCAATCGCATGGACATGAAAAACATGCGGCACATGGAAATACACAAGGACCGAGGGCTTTGCAAGGAGGAAAGTTTGCAAGAAAATTTGGCCAAGAAAAGACCCCCAAGCGTGGAATACCCGAAGATCTTATGTGTCTACAGTGCTAGTCCCAGGAATAAAGGCTAGCACACACATTCACAATATTTGGCATCACAATCATACATTCATAATCTAAAGTAAAGAAAAAGGGATAATCTACTTAAGTTATTACAAGAGTTATTACAAACCACGACCGACCGGCCAAATAAAAGCAATCATCAGAGAAAGTAAAGTTGCAGCAGAAAACAAAGTAGTAGCAATAGTAGCAAAAGTCCAGTGGCATGCCCATCTGATCCCTCAGGTAACCAACAAGGAAACAAGGCCTAAGTAGACCTGTCACCGAACCCCTCGGTGCCAGGTGCAAAGAACTCGTCGTCAGGCATCGGGTCATCTGCAAATTCTAAACCAACAACAATAGCAAGGTTGAGTACTTGTGTACTCAGCAAGACTTGTAGTGTATCACAAAAATTATATTAGATGCAAGGCTGTCAAAAGTATGGCTCTATTCTACAAATTCTTTTGCTCAAAGCCAAGTTTATTTGCAATAAACACAAGTAATAATTTGCAACGGAAATTGAAAGAGCAGTTTATGAAAAAAGTAAATACTGAGATGATAAGTAAAAGGCTCAACAAGTAACAATAAACACTCACAATCCTACTCGGTTGTAAGCAAAAAATATAATCAGGTTTTGCCATAGAAGCAGCCGACAAGTTCATGTTCAACCATAGAAATGGCGATCTGCTATAGAAATAACAACTTCGATCAGAGAAATGACAATCCGCTATAGACATAGCAACAAAGCCATAGAAATGGCAGTTAACTCAACAATGAAAAACCCCATGTCATTACCCCAATCTTTTGTGACAAAACAGCTTTTGAAAAACAAAGCTACCGCCATACCAGCCGCACTAAGCATGCTCATGACTGCGAGCACGGCTATTCGAATAGTTTATCACTCTACAGAGGTGTACAACTTTACCCATAGTACGCGGTATCCCAGTTGCCTGGAATATCTCTATATCGTTGCTCACTGCCAAAGGTAAGCAACCTAGAGTTTGTGACGAAGCCTTTACATTATCTAATCCTAACCTTGCACTAGCCCCGCGAATCATTATCCTCATCCGTCGGGATAAAAGTAATAATAATGAAGGTAATGATAATACAAGTATATATCGAATGAGAGCCTTGCTCACCCGGATGGAAACCGTTGAGCAAGTCCTCACTTCGCTCCGAATAAACCGTCAAGTGAGGCATCCGCAGTTGTGTCGGCATTGCCGATCCCGACAATGTCGCACTACTACTGCCTACTGTCATGCAAGGCTAAGATTTCGATAACTTAGTTAGCTATGGCCATCCCATAATAGCTCATATGGTTGTACGATTAGGTCTTAGTCCCGGATTTGCTAGCTTCAGTCCTTAATCGACTACGGGCAAGATCTCCACCCTATCTACTAGTGAGTTACAATCCTCACTTTTTTAGAATACAATATAACTTGCCCGTGTCTAAAGACTAAGGTTTTCATGTCATTTTCATATAAAATAACAGAAGTGACTCCTCTGGACATTTTACAAAATAATGCTAAATTCACAAATTATCATATTGTCCTTTAATAAATTTTTCAAAAATTCTATTGCTCTAGTTGCATTTGTGCAATGACTGCACTAGAAAATTCCCAAATAATATTATATATTGTCTAACCCATATCCTAATGGTTACAACAGTAAGGGATCAATAATTCAAGGAGACATGTGCAGCAAGTAGCTAGGGTTACAACTACCGTTTTCCTAATAATAGCATTTTCATACAAACATACACACATGCATAATAGGATTTGCAAAACAAAGTACAATAAGTAAAATACTGGAATCAATATGATCAAAAGGGGTGCTTTCCTTGCTCTTGATGTTCTAGAGGTATAATGGATTGATCGTCGCAAGAATAACCCGAATAATCGATGTCTAAAAAGAGCCGGAAAAGAATTAAATAGCAACCAACCAAGATAAACAGTAACCAAAAATAAATATTTTTATATATTCAGGTAGATCATGATTTTATACGAATTTAGAGACTAATCTCACTAAATTTGGAGTTGTGTAGCAAAAGTTATTAAGGCTTTACTACACTCGGTTTGATAAATCCAGAATAAATAGAAAATACATTTTGTAACGGAGAAAGCGTATTCTCATGTCTGTTATATCGGAGTTTATGCCTTCACTAATGGAAAACGTATTCCGGCTATAACTGAAAGCGTATTTTCTATTTTCCATTGGATTTTCGGTTAAAACTGACAGATGGGGCCCACTGTCAGTGAAACGGTCCACGGGGTTTTCACTGTGTACCTAAACCGTGGGGCCCGTATGTCATAGACTCAAGCATAGTTAACGGTTTGAGTTAACTTAACGGCTCGATCCCACATGTCAGCGACTCATTAGGATTAACTAAACAGTTAAATGGTCAGTTAGCCCTAATGGTGTGATTAGGCACGCTTATGACGAGCTACGTTTCAGCGCCTGTTTCGTCATTGCGATCTTGCAATCGGTGCATTGGAGGCCTTCAGCTTCGCGCGCGTCTTTGCTGTCGGTGATGTGGGGCTCGGCAAGGCAAGTAGGTGCTCAAAACGGCATCTACACTCTAATGCGCACCTGCCGACACCGACGGCGTGGCCTAGGGTGGCTCAACACAGTGGCGCGCCGACGGTGAGCGGAGGAGTAGGTACGGCAAACGATGACAACATGAATGGGCATAGCCCTTGGCAAATGAGCGCGCATAAGCATATAGGGGCTATTAGGAGTATACCGGAAGGACGCGGAGGAGCTGAGGTGGTCTAAGGTGAGTTGTCATAGGCGTGGAGAACTAGGTAACTAGCTTTGACCTTAAGGTCTTTACTCGATGTTTATTGTTATTTGCCGCGGCGAGGTCATTTGTGTGTGGAGAAGAAAACCGAGTGAAGGAGCTTGAAATCCGATGGTTGGGGAAGCTTTAGTACGTCCTGGCGATGCTTCGGGTGCAGCGAATCAGCTCGAGGTGCAGTGAATCGCCGCGATGCTTGAGGCGGCGTTTTGATCGGAGACAAAGAAGAAAAGCCCAATCGGGAGCTCCTATGGATCAAAGGCTAAATTGGGTGAGGGGAAAGACTCAAGGTGTTATGGAACGCAATATGATGCAAAGAACTCGACACCAAACCCTTCACGCCGCCGAAGATGAAGATGATGGCGCGCGGCAGTTTTAGGGTTTCCGCTCTCGGAGCTCTAGAGTTGGATTGAGGGGATAGGAAGAGAAGTGAGTGAGCACACGAGTTTAGAAAGGCGGAGACGAAGCTCGAGACGGGTTTTTATAGCCTGAGCGGCGGAGTAGAGCGAGGTAGAGCTCGGGCAGTGGCGGTCAACATGGGCGGTGCTCTCGGCGTTGTACGGGCAGAGGAGGGTTGGCATGGGCAGGTATGGGTGCGGCATCGAACGGCGATGCGACGCGGGTGGTTGAGCTGCAGTAAAACCGCTGGTGAGGTGAAACCAGGGGCGCGGCGGAGTTTCACGCGCGGGCGTGTGCTGGCGAGGCCACGCGCGAGGTGGACGATGAGTCCTGCGCACGGGGCCCACTAGTCAGCGACACGACGAAGCGGTATGCGCTGATCTAAACTCGACAGTCTGATTAGAAACAAACGGCCCAGACGAAATGAGCTGTTCGGATGGTCCAAACGTTTCAACCAATCTGGACCATCGATTTCACCATCAACGGTTGAATGGATGGATTGCTTTCACCGGATGGTCTGATCATTTCAATCAATCTGGACCGACGATTTCAAAATCCAACGGCTCAGAATCGCTGGGTCTGATCCACTTATGGAGATGGTCTGGTTCGACTGAACTGTTTGGACTCGAGCCCGAAGAACAGTACAAGCTTTTGGGTTTTTAAATTAACAGCCGATTTCTTTGCTGATTTAATTCACCAATCAAATAAAATCTAAAATTTTTGAAAATTTTTGTGTAGACTACTAACCTCGAGTAGCTTCTACAATACAATTTTCAGAGGTTAACACCTTACCTAAATTTCTACAAAATTCAAACAAGGTGCTGTTCCTAAGAGGTTGTAACGATTTTTCTAAACAAAATTTGATATAGAAATTTTGTTGAATGGTTCCTGGGATAAAAAGCCCGAAACCATTCTCTCACATAGAAAATTTTATTTTGTTTTCTCTATTTCCTTTTTAGCACCTAATGTTGTTCAAGTTTTATTTTTAAAACCAATCACAAGATTTTCAAAAAGGCAAAGTTTAAATGCAAATGCTCAATGGAGCTTTTCCTAATGCATTTATATTACTTAATCCCAAGATTAGGATTTTGGGATGTTACATGTAGAATGAAATGTATTGTATGTTCAGATTGTTTTTTTAGATTTTAAGCTTTGTTGAAAGCCAATGCGAAATAAGACGTACCTTCTATCCGAATATGGCTTAACAGTGTACTAGACATTGTGTTAGCATGTCTTTGCACCGATTGTAATCCTGCTACTGATGATTAATAAAGTTTGAGTTCCATGAGATAAGCAAAACACTTGACCACTCCATTTTATCATCGTATATTCACAAAAATTCATAAAAATGAAGAATTATGAAAGTATTTTCCATGAAAAAATCACTAGTACCATTTTCATATATCCAAACCATACATTAGGGACAATATGTTTGGTCAAAACTATTTTGTTTTGACTACACGCATTCTCTAATAATCCTCAATTAATTAAATTGTTTATATTGTTTATATGTAATTGTTATTATAGATAGCTTATCATTCATAAGGGAAAAGTTTAAGATGATTGGTCGTAGACCATCTTATGACCACCCTGTATGGTCGTGAGATGTTTTACGACCACCTGGTGATCATAAGTGTCGAACCCGGAATTAACACCCCAAATTCTATGTGTATTTCTGAACTAGTCCCATGATCAGTAGCTAGTTCACACAGTAAACAGATATGGTAACATCCATAAATCGCACAATTATATTAATAATCAATAGAGTTTATTGCAAGAAAGGCTTACAAGCCAACAATAAAGAACAGCGGAAGACGAAGAAGTAGTGGAGTCCGGTGATCGCCGCCAAGCAATCATTTGGGAAGCGGCCTAGTCGTCGAGATCCACACAAAGCGAAGTCCTTCTCCTCTGAAATTTATTTGCATAAAGCAAGGATGAGCAGAACTATCGTGCTCGCAAGTTACACCCAATAACAGAATTAATGCATGCATGGATGTAAAAAAGGATGGCTTATAGGGTTATTTATACAAAAGTAATATTTGGCATTTTAAATACAATACTAAGTTCAAAAGCACAAATTTTACATTAACTAAAATTGAGTTTTAACTGAATTAATAAAGGTAGTGTAGGCACCAACCTAACACCAACATAAACACGGTACCAACAGGGGCTTCAACCCATAACTTTTCTCATGGACACCCATCCATGTCAAAACTTTTACAAAATCATTTTGAAATCAAAACCAAAGTCTAACTTTGAGTGGCTTTGCCAAGCATGTCCATCATTTGTGGACAAGGCTATTCGAATAGTTCTTAACACTCTGCAGAGGTTGTACAGTTTTACCCACATGACATGAATTCTCTAGTTTGTTTGGTATCCGTTGATACCACCGCTCACTACCTTAGGTAAGCAGTCTAGAGCACGTGTCAAGGCCTTTACAATGCACCATTCCACCGCAGTCCCCCCTCGCTAAGGTTTCGCTCCCTTTGGGCTGCAACCCGCAGGATTTGAGCCCCCTCTTGTGCCAAGTGGAACTAACGTAGGTCATAATATGAATACCCACCGCATCTGAAGGGAACGACCACGGTGAAACATTGCAAATTAGTTGGCCAGGTCCTCTCCCCATACTCAAGACATGTGGTAGTACGATGTGGCTTAGCAAGATGCGGCTCGAAGGCCAGTCCTTAATTAACTGGGCGACTTCCAAAACAAACCCTGGGCCTCAACCATTCCTGAGAAGTGCCCGTGCATAAACTTGCACCTACCAACTATCCATTTTGCCCAAGTACAAACCAATTTTTCATTTTTGCTTCATTTTTCAAAACATTTGCAAACTTCCATGACACACTAGTGCCATGGATACAATTTAAACAACATTTGATGTTTGGCTGAAAATTCTCAAATCAAACATTTTTGGTCTAAGCATGGCTAAGCATAATTTTTCTCAAAAAGTTCTAGTTCATACTATTGCATAAACTAGATTTTCATCTAAGGTGTCAAGGTAGATTTATTTCAATGTCAAGATTGGTAGTACAAAGGAATTAGACATAACTATAATTTAAAACAGGAATTTAAATTAACTTGAGTATAAATAAGCATGCAGTAATTTTAAAATAGAATTTAAATAATTTGAAATAATGGGATCAAATATGATCAAAGGTATAACTTGCCTTGCTTGATTGGTTGCTCTCAAATGGTGTCAAAATCTATACGCGAAAACGATCCAAATTCAAACAAAATTCAAATGAAGATTCAATGAACTCCAAATTATATAATTTTAGTTTAGTTAGCTAGATCTTGAATTTATATGAATTTAGAAATTTGAATTGACGAAATCGGAGTTCGTATGAAGGAGAACGAACCCCGGGAAGCTTACAATTCACATGAAATGATGAATATAGGATTTTCCCGAATTTCAAAATTATTTTCTAAAGGAAATTCGAGTTTCTACGTCACGCTAACATCATTAACCATTTGTCAGCTCGGTTGAAAAATGTCGCCATGTCAGCGACACGTGGGATGCCACGTAGGCGGACATGTGAGCGAGGGGGTGACATGGCGAGGAGGTGGCGCCACGTTGCGGTGCCACGTCACCCAAAACCGGCGACGGCTCGGCCGTGAGCTCGCCGGTGCTACGCCGCGGTGAGCTCCGGTGAGGGACTCAATGTGAAGAGGATGGGTCACTGATCTTAGTGCTTACCGAAACGGCGGCAGTTCGTGACCAGGTCGCCGACGACGAGGAGATATGCGGCGGCGGTTTTAGGGCAAGGCGGGCGACGTGGTTATGGTGGTCCTCGGGCTAGGATAGAGGGCGCATGGGGACGGCGATGAGGCGGCGGAGCCGAGTATGGGGTCGATGTAGTCAATGAGCCTTCGCCAGCGTTGGAATTGAAGAAACACGAAGCTTCAGGTGGCGGAGAGAAAACTTGAAATTCGAGGCGTAGAGAGAGGTGGAGGTGGAGATGTGAGGGGCGTCGGGGTCGGTGAGAAGAGGTGGAGCTGGGGCGCTCTTTTATAGGGCGAGGGCAGCGTGGATTTGTCGTGGCATGCAAGAAGGCCGCGCGGCAATGTCGGCGAGATTAGGGCCATTTACGGCCAGAGATGGAGGGGTAACGGGTGTGTCCATTAATGGCGATTTTAATGTGCGCATTCACGCAAAGGAGGGAGGCGGAAATCGCGGCGGTGAAGGAGCTTGCGCCGTGCACTAATGGCGGAAGAGCTGGCGCGTCTGAGTGGAGAAGAAAATGGGGAGGAAGAAGGAGATGGGCGGCTGACAGGCGGACCTGCATGGGCAGTGAGAGAGAGAGGGAGAGAGGAGCGGCGAGCATTGGATTTAGATCCAACGGCCGGATGGAGCACGTGCGGGGAAGAGAGAGGGAGAAGGCCTGAGGTGGAGAGGGCTGCGCGTGCGTGCATGTTGGTCGTCCGATTTAGATCGAACAATTTGGTAGTGAGCTGAAGCAGAATGGGCGAGCGCAGTGGAATAGAGCAGGCCAAGGATGATTCGCCCCCTGACGATAACGATGATTTTAATTGATTTATCAATTGATTTAATCTTGTAAATCGAAATAGCTTTAGAAAATAGCAAATAAAATCCAAAAATTCTTGAAAAAATCACAGAAATTCCTATAGTTATTTTGGACTTAAATAAAATAACTCCAACTTATAATTAGTAATATTTTTTGCACATAAATTATTTTGGCTTTAAAATAATTAGGGAAAAGCTTTTGAAAATTCTAGAAAATTCCAAAAATTAATTAAGTGTTTTTTCAAATTAAATCCAAGCAAACTCCAAAAACTTCAATAAATTTTATTTTTGACTTTTAAAACTTCAGAAATTCAAGAAAAGCAATAAAACTCTTTCAAATTTCAGAAAATCCAACAAAATAATAACTTTATTAATTTTATTTTGGTAACAGCACTTTGGGATGTTACAATAAGCCTTTCTATGATCATCTCATGGTTGTAAGCCTTTCTACGACTACCTCATGGTCGTAAGTCTTTCTACGACCAAGTCAATTACGACTACACTATAGTCAACAAGGTCTACAGACATGCGGGTCCAATTAACTATGGAATCTTATACGCTGTGTTGTAAGACACAGTGCAGTTAGCATACGCTATTATTCTCCAATATAACTGCATGCATTACACCTCTGGCTCTGACGATAATTGTTAGGCGACGTGGGGTGTTATCTCCCTGACATTAACCTCCATCAACATGCGCATTTCATCAAGTGTTGAGGCATCTCTTGGCCTAGAGTAACTACCACCTCTTCGTGCACTATATAGAGGATAAAGTCAGTAGACATTGGGGTAGAGAGAGGAAGGAGGAAGGCAATTGGAGATAATAGAGAGAAGTCATTACGTCTTTGTTCCACTGATTCCTTCCTACTTGTAAACATAGTCAATACAACAACACAGGAGTAGGGTTGTTATTCTCCCAGGAGAAGGCTTGAACTTGTCTAAATCCCGATGCCTTTCTTTGCGTGGTTCTATTTTGAGGAAACCCCCAAATACTCATTCGTAAGATCGATACTAGATCATCGACAAACATCATTTTTCTGTGACAGGAGGGAGTATGCATATTGAATTCATAAGGCAACCATACTGAGTTTTTTTTAAGGAAAACGTCCATATTTCAACCTTCAAGTATGGAAACAGTTCGTTTTTCAACCTGCAATTGTACAACCATCCATTTTACGACTTCAAACTCTCAAAACCATCTAAAACACAATCTTAGATCCATTCCATGCTTGTTTTGCCCAGACATGACGTCCTAGTTGGCAAGGGTTGCTAATATGGCACATTGGTTAGCAGCATATCAATTAAATCAACAAATAAAAAATATGTCCCCACATGTAAGCCTCTTAATCCTCCTTCCCCCTCACCGAGTAGAGGATATGCTAGCCCTTTGTGCCCTTCACTTCATTGCAACACCTAGGCCATCCTCCTTCACGCCATCCTCCTTCCCAACGCCCTCCTCTCCTTGGCCTCCTTGCTCGGCTTCAAGGGCCATGAGTGGAGCCTCCTTCAGCTGCAACTTGCAACTCTGACATTAGAGGTGGAGCTCGAGGCAGAAGAGCTCTGATGGCGTCAAAGCCATGCAAATCTAATCCAACGGCGTCGAATCTAGCCCGACAGCGATGGAACCTAGTCAAGCGACATCAAATTCGGCTCAACAATGCACTGGAGGAGCTTGGGTGGTGCAACGTCCATTCCTCATCATCGTCGTTGCCTCTCCGGTCGCCGCCTTCATCGAAACTGACCAAGGCGACACATCGGCGAAGGGGTCATGGCCGGGGCGGGGGTGTGGTTGCTATGTCTGTGTGTCTTGATGATGTCACCACTGCCTCGCCTCCTCGCCTTGACTCCACGACCCGTGACCCGTCTAGCTCGTGCTCCACCTCCTTCACAGCTCGCCACTATTTCTTTGTCACCATCGCCGCCAGCAGACTCCGCTTTCACCTCCCTTGTCTTGGGTTAAAAGGAAGAATAAGGTGCTCTTAGGATGACATCGACATTGATGTGGATGCATACGTACATGTCATGTCAGCAAAACATGCACACATAGATTACACATCATCGAAAACAATTATGGTTTAGGGTGAGGTTGTGTTTAATGTAGACAATTTTGAGAATTTGAGGTTGTAAGTTGTCGGTCTTAGAGTTCAGGGTTGAAAAACGAACCGGGGTGAGTTGAAGGTTGAAAATATGGACTTTTTTCAACAAAAAATAAATAAATGCATATGGTAACCTTTTGATGAACAATATGAGGTCTTGTGTAAATTCATATCGTTGTTATCACCTATCGATTTTAAGTGCAGAAATTGCAAGTTTCAAAACTAAGTGGCAAACCTGAAAAATAATATTACCAGATTCCCATCTGAATTAAGTAGGTGAAATCTCAATCCCTTACCTATTCAAAAAAAAACAAAAAAAAAAGGTTCAGAATGGCTGGAGTGACGCTCATAGTTAGCGGCAAGCTCAAGTGGCTTTGTGTGAAGAAATATCTTCAGAATCGCTGATTCCCCAAAGAAGATATTATAGTGAATGGCTGAAATGTGGGTCCTATGTATTGGGTGAAGTAGTTTAGACTGTCTCCAACCGGGTAGCCATTACGGCACCCAAACCCATTTTGCATCGTCCAAGAGAAAAAAACGACGTCCAACGGCGTAGGCAAATGAATGATGCATTTTGCATCGGCAGCGAGTCGAGACCCAAATATAGGTCCTCTGTCCGTCTCTCTCTCTCTCGTCGACCGCAAGTCCGCAACCGTTTCGCGGGAGGGGAAAGAAGAGGAACGCGCACGCGCAGGCGATTGGGCCGTCGGCGTCTCGGCCTCGGCGGCATCACCGAGCTAGGCTTCGAAGGTACGACTCCAACCCCACCGTAGGCAGGAGGACGACGTGAGGCCGCTGCCGCTTCTTTCTTGGCTGCTTGCTTATTCTTATTGCCGCTTGGCTCGCTTTCTTATTGCATTGCTTCGAATCGCCTCCGTTTCACCTCTGTGGCTCGATCCTCATTGCTTCGCATGCTTCAGCCTGCTTCCTTCTTGGCTTGGGGTTGCTGATTCACCCTGGCTTTACTGCCATTGTCATTGTCGCTCGATCATTCGCCGCCTCGGCTCGCTCTCTCGCCGCCGCCATCAAGACGCTTGCCGTGTGCATGACTCCACTGGGCGACCCGCCTTGTAGGTGATGGATTGATTTAGTGATTCACCGGTTTGGGGATTTGGGGATGGATGGGGAACGGTGACTGCTACTTGTGTCCTTGGCTCTCTTTGATTTGAGGATTTGGGGATGGATTGGGAACACGCTTGATTTAGTAGCATTATCCCCCTGTGAAACAGAGAACTATGTTTACATAAATTGATACCAAATCCTTTCTCCTATGATGCAAAGAATCATGTACCATGCATGTATGCCTATGTGTTAAGTTCTATGCATATTTTGTGCCATGTTTAATTGTATCTTTGTTGCAATAGGAGGATGGATAACATTTTTAGTGGCTCAAGTGGGCACCTGGCGAATCTGAAGAAATGTTTGGGGCGAGATCAATGGGCTTTTGGTTATTCTATTTGCTTTGCAATCTCACGGATGTTCATCTGAGACCCCCAGGTTTATTGCAGCCATGAATCTGATGGTTTGTTCTATTTATATATCAATGAATCGATAATTAACAATTCTTCTTATGACTAGTTCAACATGCATGGCTCCTCCCAGATGTCTGGCCCACCTATGAATGGGCAACCTAGTCGGGGTTCTCCATTGACAACAACCATGTGTCTCGGGGCGCTCCAACATTGAAAGCACAGAGGCCCGAAAAAAGGGAAAAGTGGCTAGGAGGAGGCGCATTCACCAACGAGGAGGACATTGTGGTGTGTTCGGCATTTCTGAATATTAGCAAAGACCCTATTACTGGTAATAGTTTACAACGTTTTTAAGAAATCTTTGTCCCTTTGATGCCCAAATAACATGGTGTCTTGCAGGTGTGAATCGGACTTGGTGGTTATTACAAGAGGATGCATGATTATTTCAATGAGCATAAGCTTTGAAGGGTCCAACCGTAGCAGTTGCGATTCAACATAGGTGGGCATTGATCCAAGAGCGATGAACAAGTTACGTGGGCTCAAAGAATCTATTGATAGAATTTGAATGAGAGCGGAAAAAATGAGCGGGATCGGGTATACTTTCAGCGATGTTGTCCTCCATCTCTCTAATTTGTATATGTTTATTTTCAATAGATCTTTGGTTCATTGCTTTTAATACTGTTCAATTCTTTAGCACCTCAATGCGAGAATGATTTAAAATAAAGCTGTTGGCGGCATGGCTTGAGCCAAGAACTTATTACACTTTAGTCTGTGACATTAAGTGCCTTTGCATATCTATCTATCTGGTTTCTATAGCTTGCTTTGTTTTACTTTCTATATAGTAAGTGGCTTTCACGGTGTAATCTATATTCATATCTTGTGAGATAGATGATCTTTGTAAAAATGTCTGAGAGGATAGAACCTTTTACCATCATGCATTCTTTGAAAAAACTTCACAAGGAGGCCAAATGGAACAATAAGTTTCTTGAGCTAAACAACTCTACATCACGATGTAATGCCATCTCCGCAACTCAAGGCCATGCGAATCTGGGAATGACAATATAGACACATCACGGCCGAGGCGGGGATAGTCTTGAAGAGGCGTAGATCAAAGAGCTCAGAGACCTCATCATCGATGCAATTTGTTGAAGTCCTGCGGTTCTTGGAGAAATCGAGAGAAGACCGAGCGAAGCAAGACCGACAAATGGTGAAATCCTTAGCGGGAAGGATGAAAAATTAAGATTCAAAGGATCTTTTCAACCTTGAAGAAGCATATGAAGATGAGTATGCAACAGACAAAAGAAGGAAAATAAGATTAGGAGAAGGAATCGAGGCTCAAGCGATCATAGTGAGGCTAGTGTTATGTCGGTTGACATTGAGAAGGTCCCAGCTTATCGAAAAACTATTATCTTGGCATGCGGCGGAAAATCATGGAGAGCGAGGGTTCATCGGCCCTCGAACAATGAAGACTAAGGAACGTGTGTGTTGAATATATGTTCAAAAAAGTTCACTTGAGTTGAACTTTTGTATCATGTGAATCTATTCCTGTTATCTGTCGTGAACCTTTGTACTGTGTGTGCAACTTGCGTTCAGTTGACTAGAACACCATGTATTGTTGTGAACACCTGTTATATTGAATCGTGAACTTATGTATTGTGTGCAACTATTCCTATAATCTGGCAATGTACTTTGTTCAGCCTTGTGAACTTCATGTGTGCAACTATTTGTGGCTTATGGTAATGTACTGTGTTCAGTCTATCAGTTTCACTTTGCAGCTGAAGGTCTATTTGTGGCTTAGAAATGTAATATATTTATTATAATTAGACAACAAAATACAAAAGCTCCTGTAATTAGGATCATCAGGCAACTAGTATATATAGTTCCTACAACTCTGAGACTTTAGAAACACGTGAAATTTGCCAACAAAATACATCGAACAATCGAGCCTATACTTACAGACTCTATGATCGATCGCCAACAAAATACATCGAACCGAACCTACAACTACAAACTTATGTTCCGTGATTAGGAGCAAAAGGACGAGCATTGGCCGTATAGCTTCCACAAGTGTTCCATCGAGTCGTCTTTGAAGCAATCTTCTAGTCTCTCTCTCTGAATAATGTTTTGTGCATCAACAAGTTTCTCAACTCCGGATTTCTCTATCTGGTTAATAGGTGGGTCGACCTCCGAGGCCATTCGATGGGTGCACAATCGGCGGTGAACCCAGCGCTCATCTTCAACGACCATGTTGTGAAGTATGACACAAGCACGCATGATGGAATTAAGTACTTTTGGATTCCATAAGCGGGTGGCCTATGCAAGATTTTCCACTTAGCTGTAGGACACCAAAAGCTCTCTCCACATCCTTTCTACATGACTCTTGTCGCTCTGAAAAACTTTTTGCTTGTTGCTAAGCGGCATTGGTATGCTTTTTCACTAGTGTAGCCCAACGGGATAGATGCCATCGCTAGATAGTATCCAAGGGAATAGATGTTGTCATTGACATGGAACTCAACAGGGTGCCTCCGTTAGCCAAATCATCAAAAACATTGAGCGATGCAAAACATTAATGTCATTGTGAGACCCTAGTAAACCAAAGTAAGCATGCCAAATCCTAAGATCCTCTGTTGCCACTGCCTCAAGTATTAGAGTTGGCTTGCCTTTATGCCCTCTGTACATGCCTTGCCAACCAGTTGGGCAGCTAGACCATTCCCAGTGCATGCAATCGATGCTACCTATCATTCCCGGGAAACCTCTGGCCAAATTGACGCTTAATATGTGCTCTATCTCCTCACTTCTAGGAGGACGAAGAAATTCTTTGCCAAACAACTTGACCACAGTCATCACAAATTCCTTCAGGGTCTCGAGGGCAGTACTCTCTCCCATTTTCAAATGATCATCCAACTCATCAATTTGGGCCACCATATGCTAGCATCTTGAGCCACCGTGCACTTGTGAAGAGCAGAGAATCCTAAGCCTTGTGACATCCCTCCTCTGTTGGAAAAACCTATTTTTGGTGTGACCTCATCCACTATCCAGAAGGAACAATTCCCGTCTCATCACGAAACCTCTGACCAAAAATTACAATTTTTATCAAATTAAAACAAAGTGTCATGGACATAGAGCTGGACCAAAGATTGTACCTCCTTCGAAATGCTCCTCATTGTAAAGTGGGCGTTCAATGAAGTAGTCTGATTCATTGCCCGATCTCGCAAGTCGATCACGCTTGTATGTCTTGTGGCTGGGACGAACCTCCCCAGGCGTTTTGTGGCATCTGGGTGAGGGGCGGCCATGACTATGATCTTATCGTCGTTGGAGTATCTTTGCGGTATCCGAACATTGACATTTTTACGTAACTCCAAGCCATGGCCAATACTAGCGCTGATCGAGGTCTAAAGCCAAGCCGGTTAAGAACAAATTAGCCGCAAATCATGGGATTGGAGGGATTGGAAAGGATTCATCCCCGCTGCACTCTCCGATGGACTCTTGTCGCCAACGTCGGCCTTGTCTGAGACGGTTCATCGAGTGAGCTTGGCCGCCCATGCCGCCTCGAGTCCCTTCACGTGGTAGGGCGGCAAATAATCCCGCCATCGAGGAACCCGTAGCCAAGCACCCACCCGCCGCAACCGTTTCCATGAAACTTTCACGGCGCGCCCGCGAATGAAACCGGCCGTGCTCGGTCGTCTGTCTCTGGGTCACCTGTTGGAACATGCAACGTTTGGGTGGCTGACCTATTTTTCCTGCAAGACCCAAAACAACAAATGCATGTCCTATTTGGGTAACGACGGTTGGAGTCAGTCTTACCTCGGTAGTCCTCGTATTTGGTGGTAGTGGCGCCGGACAGCTTCGCTTCGGGGTTGGATCTTGTCTGATTGGGATGGTACGCCTGAAGCTACAGAATTGTATTGATCCAGATTCCAGAAGATACCTGGATGCTACCATGCTTGATGGCAGATTTGACGCTGCTATCTGCTATGTTCGCGCGCCTCGGGCTGGCATCATTGCCTTGCCTCGCAAGCTGCAATGCCAATGCCGCTCGTTCATTTGATGTTGCGCGTTCATGCACGTTGATCGATTGAAGGATTCGGGTGTCTTGTATTGTGGTTTCCAACGGATTTGTCCTTGTTTCTGGATTACTGGCTTGTTGTGGTAGTAGCATCGGAGGACAAAAACGTAACGATATTTGACAATGTTTGTTGCGGTGCTGAAGAAGTTGAATTAAACTGCATATACACCATGTGCCTGCTGCACCTGAAAGACAATGGCTCGACAAGACAACGACTTGTACTCAGCTCAACTCAAGATGCCAAGTAACAATGTAACATCCAACAGAGGAGCTAGCCTACCTTCTTCAAGTCTCACTCACTGGTCGTGACTGGTGCGGTGAGGTGGAGTCGTAGAAGCACGCGTCCGCCGTGGCCCGTGAGTTGTACCCGTCTTTGGGGTTAAGCGGGGGCCCTCACCTGCAACGCCGGCCTGGTATGAGCGTGCGGTGGAGCACGTGAATGGAGCCGTGACAAGGCCACGACTCACGGGTGGATTGGAGCTGCCTGCCTTCGCCGGGCGGGCGGTGGGCAACGCGCGCCGCGGTGCGTTTACGCGGGGTGCTCAAGGACCAGGGGCCTCCCGCTGCCCCGCAGCCAGCGCACTAGTCTTTTAGAGCCCTTGACGAACGGGCTCGGCCGTCCGCCGCGCGAGGGGAGGAAGTTGGGCCGTACTAGACTAGTGGTGGATGCTTGCTGGAGGCCATGAAGGATGGCGGGCGACGAGTAGCTCGTCCGACTGGGCGATATTACGAGCGCTGGATCGTGCCGCGGGGAAGAGTTGCGGGCTGCGAGGGTATCCAGCCTGCCCGCCCGCCTTTAGGCTGGAGGAGGAGCAATGGGCGCTACAGTACTACCTCTTCTATTCTGTGATGGGCCGCACCACCACTCTGTTTTGTACTAGTGCCTGGGGCTCAGATTGTCGTGGTCCGGTGTACTCTATGAACTTTCCAGTAATCTAGTTAGTATAGTAAGTACTGCGTATATTCCGCCGTAGCGTAAGCTCGCATTTCGGTTGGGAGCTCTTGCTCTGCTCTGTTCTTCTTTCGGCAAGTGCAAGAGGTGGTAGCACCTGTATCAAATCTTGTAGCTATTGCCTATTGGATGCATCGGAGGCAAAATTGTGCAGTAACTCTCAGAGCAGAACACGGGAGTAACATCTTTCTTGTTCGCTAGGCCATCAGATTGGCCACGAACTACTCTCTTTGTTGCGATCGAAAGCCCCCGCCACAACATTACCGGGCCTCTCTCTCCTCCCAGGACCCTGGCGCCTTTTATCTTGGACGGCCCTGCTGAACATAAGGCGGTCGACTAATGTTTTCTGGGCACCGGATTGTCCTGTGGTTCCCTAGAGCTGGTCAAATGGGTTGGGCCGACACGAGGCACAACACTGTAGGCCCGGTCTAGGCACGGCACGGTCTATACTGTTCATGGACCATGTTGGCTTGGCATGAGAGCGGGCGTGCACAGGCCGCCACCTCAACGCGATGGGCGTACCAAAGATGACACGTCACAACGATGTCGGGCCGTGCTAGGCGAAACACGACCGATCCAAGCGCAAGACGGCGAAACGGCCCGAGAGAGAAACAAGGCCGCGCGCCCATGGCGTGGAGGAAAAAGGCCAAGCGTAGCATGAGGGCGGGAGGAAAACGGCGCGCCCGGTGGCGAGGAGACCGAGCAGAAGCGAGCGGACGGGAGCCAAAGGAGGAAAAGCGGCAGCGGCAAGGGCAAGCGGCGTTGCGAGGCGAGGCGAGAGCCACCCACCCGTCCATAGAGGTGATGCGACGATCGGCGATGGCTCAGAGGCGAGGAGGCGGCGAGAGGCCGAGCCAAGAGGTGGCGAGGCGGCGAGGAGGCGGCGAGGCAATGGCGGCGGTGCCTCGGGCGTCTTGGCACTACTGCAAGACTGCGTCTTGTGCGCGAGCATGGGGGAGAAGAAGAAGAAGGATGAGGGCGAGGCCAAGCAAGCAAGAGGCGGCAAGGCCGTGGCGGGCTCGTGAAAGTGCTTAGGCACACGACATGACCCAAAAAAATGGTCGTTGGAGATTTTAGCCCTTTTTTACCGTTTTTGACTGTTGGGGTCTTAAAAATAGCAAAAAAAATCAAAATCCGAATTTTTTCTATAAATAGCCACCATACCCCCCCCTCATTCAGCACCCCCTTCATTCTCCATTCTCTCTTTGAAATTGTGTTGTGCAAATTCAAATCCGTGTTGAGCTAATTTGGCAAAATTCAAAAAAATTGTGCCAAAATTTAAAATTTCTAATTTTCGGCAGCAAGTCAACGAAAGAGGTACAATACTATTTTTGTAATACTTTTATTGTTGGTTCTTGTTATGCTAAGATGAAAGTAGTAATAGTGTTAGTTTCGATTTTGCAGTTTTCGTTATGGACAGTCCTTACGACAGCTTTGCTCTTGGTGATTACAGACTTTCACCGGAGGAAATAGTGTCCATGGAGGCAGCTGCCTCAAACCAACAGGAGGTTTCACTAGAAGAGTAAGGTGGAGTTAAGTCATCGACTCACTGGCGACATCGAGCTCACAAGAAGCCGAGCAAAGAGTTTGAGACCGTCTACATTGGAAATGCGGGAGAATTTCGACAGGACAACCAAACAAGATGCAATGGGAAATGAGGTATCATATGCTATTTGTAAAATTTGTCGCCATAAATTGTCTGCAAAGTGTACAGGTGGAACGGGACACTTGCTTAGACATGCTACAAGATGTCGAACCAAGCAACGATTGGTGATGAGAGCAGACGCGGCTGCAATACAACCCCGACGGTACGGTATCTAGCTAGGACTATGATCCTCAGGTAGCCCGCCAATCTCTCTGTTGTTTAATTGCTTTTGAGGATTTACCGTTAGGCTTTGGCGAGTCTGCTTCTTTCCAAAATTACATTAGGAATGCGCGTAATTCTATATTTTCTTCTGTTTCTAGATAGACAACAACTAGGGATCTAGTGAAATACTATAATGAACGTCGTAATAAAATAAAGAAACTATTTTATACGTGCACATTTTCGATAGCCCTGACCTCAAACATATAGAGTGGTCAGGTTAGGGAGGATTACCTTAGTGTAGTTGCTCATTATGTTAATGACGACTAGGTAATGGAGAAAAGGATTATAACTTTGAAATTAATTGATGTAGCACACACGGGGGAGAATATTGCGAACTGTATTATCAAAGTCGTGGAAGACTTTGGTCTTATAGACAAAATATTCGCAATTACTTTAGACAACACTGCTTCAAACTATAGGGCCATCGACATTCTTACTCCAGTGTTGAGTACATATGCCGATTCCTTCTTGCTACATCAACGATGCGCTTGTCATATTATCAACATTATAGTCAAATGTGGTTTGAAGAGGTTGAGTCCATATATTAAAGCTTTTCGCGATGCGGTTTCTTTCTTGAATATTTTAACGTAAGAATAGCACAATATAAGAACTTCTGCAGGGCGATGGGTGTACGTTCAAGAAAGTTCGGTTTGAACATGGAGGTAAGGTGGAACTCTACTTACCTCATACTTAAGAATCTTTTACCATACAAGAGTATTTTTTCTGCTTTTATTCAAACGCACTATCCTAACACTGACATTACTATACTATTAACTGAGCAACATTGGTTCATTGCTGACAAGATGATGAGGCCCTAGGTGCATCTACTACGGTGGTCAACACCCTAAGTTGCAAGTGTGTACTAAACCTCAAGTTGAGCCTATTATGCATCAATGGAGAAAGAAACAAGAACAAGATTCGCCCAAGAGCAAGGAGAGGGAGGTAGGCCGAAGGGCAGTTTGAGCGGACATGGGAAAGGACAAGGGCTGAGAGCTTTGCATGTTGGAAAGTTAGGGAATCTCACCAAGAAAAGACAAAGGATCCAAATTTAAACTTAATTCAGAATTCAATGCATTTTTAGCCCAAGAATCCTAAATAGATTTGGATTGGAGCACTTCCAATTCGGATCGTTCTTTAAAAGAAGTTAATTTTGAAATTACTTGTAATAGGATAGTTTAATCTATTTTCAGCGATTAGAGTAGTTTAAATATCTATTTTAGGAGTTTTTTGGTTCAGATACTGTTCACGCGAACAGTAACGACATGGATTACTGTTCACGCGAACAGTAATCGGACTCAGATTACTGTAGCAACTTGGTTACTATTCATCCAAGTTTTGTGCTTATGTGGGAGGCTATATAAACCCCCCATGGCCGCAACATGTAGGTGGACAAGTTAAAGTTGAAAAAAATACAGAAAAATCACATGTTTGTGTGGCGCAAAATGAATACATACGTTTCGAAAATTCCCGTCTAGGGTTTTGTGATTGCGTGAATATTGGAGGGAGGTTGTTCTTCCAAGATCCGTGATTCTTTGTGGATCATCTCACCAATTCGTAACATCCTCAATTACTCATGGTTTGGTGCTGTCTTCGGGTTTGATTTTGTTTCTCTCTTCGGATTGATTCAACATCAACCAAGTATTACTTGTTTTGGAGATACACTTGTTCTTCCTTTTTACTGAACCAAGAAGTAGGAAAGCTAAGGTTTTGCTTCGATCAAGATTGAAATACAAGTACCGTGAAAGATTGGACCACATTACGCATCAACTACACGTTGATCCGTATCACAAGATACTATCGTTTTTAGAAATTTTTATGAGGCAACTGTTGCTTTGTCCGCTGTCTACTATCCAACATCTTCTATCATTGTGTATACTATTTTACGGATTATTACTCAATTGAAAATGTATGAAAATGACTTAGTTTTACGCAATGATGTTGTTTCTATGAAATCTAAATACCTTAAATATTGGAGAGAAATCCCTTACCTATATGCATTTGCATTTCTTTTAGATTCTAAGGCTAAAATTGATGCATTTGGTACTGTACTTGATATTCTTAGTGATGCTACAAGGCTAGATTATACTAACTATTTTGCAGAAGTTCGTTCTCGGTTATATGAGGTTTACCAATGGTATGAAAATAAGTTCCGGGGAGGCTCACAACGACCTCCAGTAACCCCCACCTCAAGTGGGAAGACAAATATGTGAGGCGCGATCTTCGGTGCATCTTCCTCTAGGTCTAGGTCTTCTTCTTCTTCTACACCAACGCCTGCTCAGCCAAGGCCCACAAGGAGTGAAGAATTATCCACTTATCTGGACAGCGATACGATGGATTTCAACTCAGAAGGCTTCGACATCTTGCAATATTGGCAAGCACATAAGTTAACATATCTCGTGCTATCCATACTTGCACGTGATGTGTTAATTATTCTTGTCTCTACGATTTCCTCTGAGTCTACTTTCAGTCTTTCTGGAAGAATATTGGAGGAGAGAAGAACAAGTCTTACAAGTGAGATAGTTGAGATCCTTCTAACTGTGAAGGACTGGGAATAAGCTGATTCACGAACACAACACTCAGTAGAAAATCCAGAGTTGTCGGAAGTGTTCGAAAATCTGTACTTAGACAATGACACTGACACATAGAACAATAATTTATCATGTATGTACAATTGTAGAGCTATAGGTTGCACTCTTTTTGCTTTGCCAAGGTTTTCTCATTTTGAGTTTTTACTTGGCAAAGGTTTTAACGAGGCAGCCAGTTGGATATTAATAAAGCTTTTTATTACATTTTTAATATAATTGTCTTTTTTTTTCAATTTTCATATCTACTTTTGAATTGTACATATTTTATTAAAAAAAAGATTTTTTGTTTTTTCATTCGACAGCCAAAGCAGGCCGGACCGACACAAAGACGTCGCGAATAACCCGATAGGCGATATGCTGACTGTCACCCTGACCGATAGACCGATCGGCAAGACACAAATAGTAGCCGGGCCGGCCGTTTGGCCAGGTCATTTCACTCTCGACATTGAGATATATAGATCGCAGGCTACATAAGGACGCAGCATTCTTGCTGCCAATTTACCAGTCTCAACTCGTAAAGACACATAAAAACCGTACGTTTCCATAGCCCCACCTTGGATCTACGCGAACCAAGAAACTGTACTGCCTCGTGTGGCATCCGGCATCCTGGCAAACTTTGTTGGCTGCTGCTGGATCGGGCACCCCATGTGTCTGTCGTCTTCAGTATTCACCAACCGCTGCATCGTCTCATCGTCATTTAGACATTTTCGTCTTCAGTATTCACCAACCGCTGCATCGTCTCATGGTCATTTAGACATTTCTGCTTGGTTTCTTCTTTCAACCAACTCTGCTTGGTTTCTTCTTTCAACCAACTCTGCACAGCTGGAACTGGAAGGAAGCATCTCTGATCTCTGGCCCGTGCAGTACTGAACTGGCATATGCTGCTACGGCCTTTACTTATATCATCCCGAAACTAACTCCAATCTTATCACTTCAGCAAAAAGGACACCTCTTTGACTTGTAACCGTTGGCCGTCTAGCCATGTCTGTAAGGCCGTGTGATCTCAACTTTGGGGTGATCTCGCTAGGTCCTTTCGTGTTTAGATTCTTTAGGTTTTGATCTTACTTTGGTTCAAATTTCAAGTCATTTGGAGTCTCGATTTGAAAGTTGTGCAAGTTTTGGTTTCAGGCTTTGCTGTTGGTTTCTGTTGTGTTGACCCGAGTAGGATAATCTGACTAAAAAGTTTTAGAATCTCATGAGGACTTTTGGCTAGGGTTTTGTGTTGGTTTCCATTGTGTGTCTTGATTGACATTTGTAGCTTCTCATAACTATTAGAAGGAAGATCTTTGGAATATTTTAGAGAAAATTTTTAGCGGGCTCCTCTTCACCCCCACCCTTTAGTGGCTTGATCTTTGCTTTTGGTGCAAACCTTACAAAGTTTGTTTTTTGATTTGATTTTCTAGTGCAATGATGAGTGTAGAATAGATGTGAAAAATCACAAGTGATCTATCACTTGAGCACTTCAATATCAATGTTTTACCATTTGATCCCGGTTTTGGCGCGGCTTGACTTTGAAAGTAAAAAAAGCCTCAACTTTGGGAATATCTTGCTAGATCCTTTTTATGTTTAGATTCCTTAGGTTTTGATCTTGTTTTGGTTCAAATTTTAAGCCATCTGGAGCCTCGGTTTGAAAGTTGTGTAAGCTTTGGTTTTAGGCTATGCTGCTAGTTTCTGTTGTGTTGACTCGGAGCATCCGAGAAGGACAATCCGACTAAAAAATTTCAGATGCCCGTGAAAACTTTTGGTTAGGTTTTTGTGTTAGAATTTCGTTGTGTGTATCTGACCTTTGCAGCTTCCCATAGTTATTAGGCGAAAGATCTTTTGAATATTTTAGAGAAAAATTTTAGTGGCTCCTATTTACCCCGCGCTTTAGTCGATGCTCAATCCTTTTCTAGCCAGTCCTTGTGCATCATCCTTTTCTAGCCAGTGGTTGTGCATCATTGCACTGCCCCAGTGCGATTGCGTGGACACTGTGACCATTTGGTGGCCTCTCGGGCTCATGATTCCGTAGGACATCGCCGACGTGGCTGTGCCATCTCATCACGCTGCAGCTTCAGACAAGGCCATTTGTCCTCAGGAAAGTACATGCAATGCACATATCCTTAATCTCATCACGATGCAGAGAGAGAGAGAGGTGCTGACGGCTGATGCTGCCAGCCCACCATGCCACCATTGCTACCAACTCGCCATTTTTTCAAGCGCGGTTAGCTACTGGTCACAGCGAGGATTGGAGAGTGGGTTAAAGTAATGGAGCAAGACAGGGAGACTCCGAGCGGCGTTACCTTAGTGAGTGAATCGTACGGCGGGAGAGCTGACAAAAATAGCGTTGGACAGTGGACCAAAAGTGCGACTAATTTTCAAGGACAGCAGCCGCGGCTCATGATCATTGGCCTCCCTCCCTCCCTCCTGCTTCTGGAGTGGTTGTTGCAATGTTGCTGGACCACGGCCATGCGATGCAAAGCCTTTTTCACTGGGATTGGATCAGGAAACCCGGAAATTGGATCAGGGAACCCGCTCTGATGTGGTGGATGGAGGCGAGTTATTTGCGGTACCAAATTTAATTTGAGTTATATTGGTTGCAAGGACTAGTTTTAATGGTAAGGTGACTATGACTCTGAGAAAGCGGCGGTGATTGAGATATATTTATAAAATATCGTTGAACTATAATGAAATATTTCTTATGAGAAACCTACAAATATCATTTTAGTATATCAATCTAAATATTTAGAAAATAATTATTGGCCGAAGATTACGAAGTTTGAGTGGTCTAAGTCAAAATTGACAAGTATTTTGAGGCGGAGGGGGAGTAGTAAACATTGACAATAGTAACACCATTTTATCACAAATGATCCATGGAGATAGCGAACCAATATTTAATAGATGTATATAAAGTCCAACTTAAAGAAAACTTTGTCTAAACATGAAGCAAAGCCTCTTCTCACTACTGACTGTAGACTACTGGCTGTAGACTAGTACACGAGTTTGATCATTTTACTCGACAGATCTCTTCTACCTCGTGAAAGAAAGACAGGTATGGACTAACAAACTTCTGAATCCTGCTGCTACACTACACAAATGTGACAAGCGAAACAAAGGCAAGCCAAAGGACACAAATCATGCGTCAGCATTGCACTGCACATATGAAATGCTATGTAGGCAAGCAAGGAGCATCACACATTTGTTACCCTGTGTCCTACACCTGGCCACCAGCAAGAAATGAGGCACCTAGGCACCTACCTACTCCAGTACTACTTCCTGGCCAGTATTATGAGGTGCCCATCCCAATCCTCACTCACTGACATCACCAGATATGATTCTTCTTGATCCTGTGATGCCCCACCGAAATGATGTGACGAGAAAAGTTACTCATGATCATGCCATGGCGTTTTCACTATTAACATCGGAACCACACCGGCACTGAAGTAGAAGCTGATAAAGAAAAGCTACAGCTCCCTACATGGCTGCATCCGCCGACAACCAAACTAAATTCATGGTCCTCGAATCAATAGAGTTTTTGGCCGTGATTTCTTTCCGTATTTAAAAAAAAAAAATAGCCGTAATGAAAAAAAATGGCAAAATTGACACCACGACCCTACGACCGTCGTGCGGCGGCCACCCCAGCCCGCCACATCGCCACTACCGCACGGCCACCGTGCAGTGGCCCCTGCGTCCGCCGCGTGTTAGGGTTAGGGGGTGTTAGGGGTTAGATTAGCGGTTCGCGTGTTAGGGTTAGAGTTTTAACTGATAATCCACGGATTTCGTAGCATTTTAAATATATAGCAAATTAGTTTCAAAAATTATGAAATTTTACTTGAATACTTGTAACACGGTGTACTTTCGTGTGTAATTTTTTCATAATTTTCCTCGTTCTGATTTGACCTCACAATTCCATTTAAGTGTACTTATTTTATCCCGACACGTGTTACCCTTTCCCCCTCCTACACTCATGGCCCTCCCGCTTGACCACGCTCTCCTTCCCACATGGCCTCCGGTGGCCATATTTTGAACCGCCCATCCTCCTCATCCACACATCTGCCGACTCGCTTGATCGTCCCCTTGTCATGATCTTTCCAAGATAGACAACACATCCGAAATTCCTCGCGCCAACGTAGCGGCTCCTCCTTCGCTCGGCTATAAATACCGAGATCTCGCAGTCGCTCTTCGCTCATCCCAATTGTGTTTCGCTTCTCGTTCTGACGCTCGTCGCTGAGAACTCAGAGAACTTAACATAATTAATTTTTTTGGAGATCAAGTATTTGCTTGCTGCTCAGTTTTTTTTATAGCTTACCCCGAAGGGCAAGTAATTTGTCGGATACTTTTGTCATTATTACCGTAATTAGTTAGTGTACTGGTTATTAATTAGTTAGTTTACTGGTAAGTGGTAATTAATTAGTTTAGATGTAACTAGTTAGTTCGCTAGTAATGAATTAATTAGTTGAAATTAGTTTAGTGGTTATCAGTCTCGCATATTAAATTAGTGAGAATAAACTACTCGTAATTTATATAGTGGTAATTAATCAGTTGCAATTAGTTAGTTTAGTCTCTGTTAATTAGTTTAGTGGTAAATAATTAGTCGTATCTAATTACACATATGTATTCCATCACTTGCATGCAATTTATCGTATCTAATTACCCAAATATACCGCGGATGGGGTTGTTGTGGCTTTAGGTAATGTCGAACATGCAAGACTTTTTTTTATGGCGATGGTCTCGTACGGGCCGGACCCGGCGGGTTGGACCTGTCGATATGCCAGTACAAGGTGGTCTGGACGAAGGGGCTCGACGCGATGAATATTCATGAGCTTCGGAGTTGCATCCGGAGGGAGTTCGTCACGGAGGCAACAAGGAAGAAAGTTGTGATGGAGGGGATCGTCTGCACGAATGATGTGTGGGACCTCGTCAAGGTGGCTGGAAGCATAGCACGGAGCCAGTACATGCACATTGCCTCAAAGCCCAAGGCGGCCATTTACAGGAGGCCGATAGTGTACGTGAATTTCGTACCCAGAGCGCTAGGCCACCTTGATGATGCCAGGGCCTCTATAAGCGGACAAGCGCAGCCTGAGCCTGAAGACGGCAACACGGAATGTGCTGCCTCGGAGGATTTTCCCGCGCATAATTTTGTCCAAAATGAGGGGGCAGAATCATGGTGGTCGCCCGCATTGACTGTCACGAGTATCTACCATACCAAGCTCTCGGGTTGGAGTCCTACGAGGACGCCGATCCAAGCTCAGATGGTAGCGACAATGACGCACACCAGGCCGGTGGTCCAACCGGGGGAATTGTGTCATCAGAGGTGCCTTACGTGGCATCAAGACTTGATGATGTTGCAGTGCGTTCGCTCGTACGGCCGTAAGAAAAAGGCTCCCACTAGGGGTTTGATGCCGAGACCCTCTTAGTAGGGCAGTGCTTCCCTAGCAAGGAGGCCGTGCAACAAGCTATAGCACAGTACGCCTTGTCCATCACGGTAGTGTACCGAGTGCACCACCCAACCCCGACATTACGGTGAGGTGCGTGAGTGGAAGGTCATCTGGCAAGGTCGGCCACCGAAAGCAAAGATCTTCGACTCGGTATTTGCGGTCAAGGCGGTGACCGACCACACTTGTGAGCTTAGCGAGCCCCTACGGCAGCATCGGAACGTGACTTCCACATATGTGGCGAACCTCATCAAGCACCTAGTTGCGGCGGACGTGTCCATCTCCCCCAAGCTGCTGATGTCGGAAGTCGCCTATCAGGTTGGCTATCCAGTCAGCTACAGCAAGATCCGTCGAGCCAAGCAAAAGGTCATCGAGTCCATTTATGGGACATATGAAGAGGCGTACAACCTTGTGTCGAGATTGCTTCACCAGATTGCTGAATCAAACCCTAGCACGTACATAAAAAAGTTTGAGCGTGAAGATGCCAAGAAATGGTCCAACTGCTTCATACTGGACTGGGTGTTTTGGGCTTTCGCTCAGGCTATTGGGGGCTTCTAGTTCTGTCGTCCCATGATGACGATGGATGGCACTTTCCTCATGAGGAGATACAAGGGCACCATCCTCACCGCGGTGGCGGCCGACGCGAATGACCAACTTCTCCCTATGGCATTTGCCATTATGGAGAGCAAGAACATATCCAGTTGGCTGTGGTTTCTGTCGAACGTGAAGACGGAGGTAGTGAAAGACCTACCCAACGTATGCCGTATCACAGACCGCAATGCTAGGTTGTTGGCGGCCATCAACACCATGCAGCATGGGACGACCCCCCTTACCAGTGGAACGACGTGCAATCTAAGTGGTGCATGAGGCATCTTGCATCTAACTTGTTCGAGTAGTTCCACAGTTAGGACATTATGAAAACGTTCACGGCATTGTATCTGCAGAACCAGAGGTGAAAGTTTGACTCCATCTGGAGAGACATCAAACACCGGACTACGAGGCATACAAGGGAGTCCACTCCGGAGGTAATGGAGGGAGAGCAACCCCATAGTGCCATAAGTTTCTCGAAGTGGATTAATGGCCACGCTCCTGAATTGAAGAAATGATCCCTTCTGTATGACACAGACGGTGCGAGGATACGAGATTATGACGACCAACATGTCTGATGTGTACAACAACGTCCTCAAAGGTGTGCGGTGCCTCCTTATCACCGCGATCGTCGAGGAGACATGGACTCGCACTGTTGGTTATTTCGTCAATAGAGCCACTGCAGCCAAGCGATAGATGGAGGAAGGCAAGCAGTGGCTCGAGAACATGCAAAGACACATGGTCAATAAGATGAAGAAGGCCCAGATGCACGATATCTAGGTGATCGATGGTCTCAGGAGGAAGTACGAGATCAGGCTTCGGCAGAAACACATCAACAGTCATGCCAGTGAGAAAGAAAACAGGCATACACCCTGGGTGATCTAGCGACATGCACTTGCAACAAGCCTAAGCTCCTGCACAAGTCATGCTCGCATATGTACAAGGTGTGTGCGCAAATGAGGTAGATGTGTAAGCCGTACATCTCTGAGTACTACGACATGCAACACCTTTTCGGTACATGAAGTGCGAAGTTTCACTCGTATGGCTTGAAAATGAAATACAAGGATCTTTAGCCAGACATGGTGCAATAGGGCCCGAACAAGGACTTGAAGACAACAGCGAAGGGGTGACGGCAGACGCGGTGCTTTTGGAATGACATGGATGCCAGCCAACGTACCAGTATTAGCCGCACAAGCAAGTGCAGGATAAGCAAGACCCCGGCACTCAAATAAGGATCATCCCCAATGCATCGAGCTCGTCTGGTCGTTATTCGATGCCGTAATGTAATGTTTTATCAGCCTTGTTTTCTTATGTACAATGAAACTTGTACGAGTTATGCATAATTTGCATCCTTGTTACGTTCTTCATTGTACGGTGCACTGGCATCCTTGCTACGTTTTTGTTATATTGCAGGAAGACAACAAAGGCGCTATTGGCTTGAAGAGACTACAAATACCAATCAACTTATTTGAAGATGAATGTGCTTTCTACCATTCATTTACAATCAGTCAGGTAATACAATCGAATCATTTGCATCTATCAAGTCAGAGGTGATCTGTTGAAGTCTTCTTAGTTATTACTGTTATGAACTCAGAGTCAGAAATCAATCGTGCTTCAAAATTCCCTATTTCTCATCACTACTGTAATGTTCTAATATGCCTATTTTTATGCTATAGGCACTACTACAGAAAAGGACTTCACAGACGGTTCAAAAATGTTATCACAGACGGTTTCGTGAGTAAATGCGAATTTATGGGTCAAGAATGACATGAGGTCATCATGAGCGGTTTTTGAAATGCGTAAAAAATCCTGAGCGGTTACTCAACAAGAACCGTATGTGATAATTATTTATCACGGACGGATCTTGTTCGTAACCGCTGCGTGATAGTCTATTTTCACGCAGCGGTTCAACAAGAACCATCTGTGATAAGTAATTATCACGAGCGGTTCTTGTTCGTAATCGCTCATGATAGTTTTTTCTATTGCAAAAAAATCGATTTTGAGCCAAACCAATCAATTGCTAGACAAGAGTTTCCATATGCAACCTCTAGCAAGATAACTAAAATCCAATTAAAATTATGATGGCAAACACATTATAGAAAAGGGAAACCAAAAGGTTTCACAATGTCCCCTCCGAATAGGAAAAAAGGAATAAAGTTACAAAGTTAAACTAGCTAGAAACCATCTATGCCTCCAAGCTCCTGAAGAACTCATCGACTTCTTGGATTGGTCTTGTGAGCTCTCTCTCAGTACTCACCAAAGCATATCACAAGATGTTCTTGCATGTCATCGAGTTCGACTCAAGCTCGTCGGCAAGAAGAGACGATTGAAAACCTCCAGCGACGCTCCGACCTTAGGTAACACAAAATTAAGATAATTTTCATTACAACAAACAGCCAACAAATTGTGTATGTCATGGGGATGTACATATACCTTCCAGCAGTCTACCTCCTGCGGTAGACAAGGATCTCCTCCGCATCCCTCCTCATCGTTTGTATTAAAAACTGTCTGTGACGACATATCACAGATGGTTCTTAATAAGAACCATCTGTGATAAGTATCTTATCACAGATGGTTCGTATTAAAATCCGTCTATGATATATATCTTATCACAAACGGTTTGTATTAAAATCCGTATGTGATATATATCTTATCACAGATGATTTGTATTAAAAATCGTCTGTGACTTGAAATTTTCCTTATTCTCTGATTTTACCATGGCTTGGAATTTTTCTTACTCTCTGATTTTACCATGACTTGAATTTTCCTTACTCTGCAATTTTACCATGGCCATGGTAAAATAAAAAATGCTTATCACAAACGATTTTTAATGAGCGTAACCGCCTCGTGATGAGGATTTTAAAGTCACACACGGTTCATGTTGAAAACCGTCAGAAGTATCACGAGCGTTTCAATGTAACCGTTTGTGATATTAGTAGTATCACAGACGATTTTCAACACGAACCGTCTGTGATGAGGACGAATCACAAACGGTTCGTATTGAAAACCGTCTGCGAAGTATCACGCAGGCGGTTCAACAAGAACCGCTCAGGATATTTAGTAATATCCACGAGCGGTTACGAAGAAGAACTGCTCAGGATACTTCATGACGGTTTTTAACACGAACCATCTGTGATATTTGTTGGACCGAAAAAGGCGACTAGAGGGGGGGTGAATAGGAGCACGCTCACTTTTTCACAAAAGATAGATTCAACACAAATTTGACTCCAATAGCTATGGAAGCTATGAAGATCAATATACCAAGACAAATGAAGACTAATATTGAATCCAATCCAAACCCCAAAGCAAAACACCCAAAAATAACCAAAAACTCAAATCTCAAAGTGTTGGGCGGTCTGACCTCTCACAGGGGCGGTCGACCGGTTTGCCTAGCGGATCGACCTCTGGAATGGGCGGTCGACCGCTCCGACAAAGGAACAGAAAATCAGCAAAATCACCGACAATCCAAACGAAAAACGACCTAACTTTTGATCCGTAAGGCCAAACTTCACGAAATTTCAACCACACCTTCCTAAAGATATTAGGAACCTATTCCAATCAAAGATTTTAGAGATCCATGCCAAAGTTCCTATCTTTTTCAGTTTGAGCGAAGGAGGTTCAAAAACCGAGCCAAATGCAAAATATGATCTAGAGACTTGCTCGTGGGTGATTGATGATCAAGATGATCCTAGATGGGTTCCCACATGTCGCAGCAAGTTAGATCACGCAAGAAACCAACCAAAACTCACGGATCAAAGAAAGACTCAAAATCATCAAATAGAGAGAAAGAAAGCAAACGAACTCACCTTTGAGAGAATTTTCTTTGGATTGATTTGATATGGTATTGGTTTCTGACCACTCCATCAATGGAGGACAAAGACTCAATACATGAGCACAAAATCAATCCAACTCTCTAGAACCCTAACCTCCACTAATCCTCTCCCTAAGCACAAAAGCAAAACTAGGGTTTACAATGCAATGAAAGGGTTGAGGGTGCGACCACCTCCTCCTCTATTTATAGTGGAGATTTAGACCTTCTAGAAGAGTAACCCTAATGGGCTCCGTTAAGGCCCAAAACAACGGGACACATACGCACGCTGCGTTTTAAAGCGCCGTCTTCATCTCTTGACCTAATCCGCTTCACCTTGCACCATCTTTGCGCCGTGAGTTGGCAAAAGGTCACCAAGGCGGTATTTTGGTAAAATTACCAAAATACCCCTTCTCGATCTTTTGCAAAGACCGAGTCCCATCTTCGTGAAGCACCTCCATGCTTCACCACGTAGGTTGATCCAATGGCTCTCTTCATGCTCGGCAAGTCTCTCCCATCCGGCTCCCACCGAAACCACCATGGCACTTGCACCGACCCCCGCGCCGCTTGATCAAACCAGTCGCACCGAACTGCCCGTTCGGTTACCCTTGTCCATTCTGCACCACACTTGAGTTCATTGACCTCACCCAAAGATCGCCGATCGCTCGACCTCGGCTCTCCAAGCCAAGTCCCGATCATCCTCGCCGTTGACCGTCGTTGAGCACCAAGCAACCTGCACAGCAATAGACAAGCAAACGAATCCGGGAACAAGTTCTTCACAACTTGACCCACGTTAGTCAAAATATGCATCATGCAACACACATGCCATGAAACCCATGAACTTGACCTAACAAGCAACCATCGCCGCCACGAAGGACGATGAAACACATCAAAACCGGTCAGACCGACACCTTGGCCGGCCTCGATCGCTCCCCGCCGGTCGATCAAGCAACCAAAGGTCGGCCTCGACCGCCACCCATGACTTAGCCAAAAATCCAACTCGAAACCCTAACCTTCTCGAAATTTCAATCAAATAGAACTTTTGCTCGAGGCTCCAAAATTATGGGACCAAGTGCGAGAAGAACCTCTCACTTGCTTACACCTTTTATTTTGGCCCACCCAAAATCCAAGAAACATTACAATGGCCGGTCGACCGCCAGAACGCCGGTCGACCGCTCCATGGCGGTCGACCGCCACCGCGGTCGAGATCACAATGACCATTTGAAAAACCAACAGTATGGCTATGGCGGTCGGCACTTAAATGGCTTGGTCCGACCGCCAAAGGCCCGACAGACTTGGAACTTTTCCGAAAACACGTGATTCGACAAACCACAACGACATTGCCAATTGTAACATCATCCTAAGATCTCAGGCATATCCCCATGATATCCACAATATTACTTCTTCATAGACGGTTTTTAGCGCAGCCAGCAACACAAATGGTCGCTAAACCAAAACTGTTTGTGATTGTATTTAATACAGATGGTTTTGGTCAACCGTCTGTGATGAGGCGTCCAGTATTAGCCTTTTTGTAGTAGTGAGGATAATGGTCATGTTTTGTGCCCTGAATATGCATCGAAGGTGCTACTATGTGATGAGGTGAGCTCAGAAAGAAAAGAGATTGCCGCGGAGACTAGTTGCACACGCCTATTTTTTATGCTATAGGGCACTCTTTGTTAATTTATCAGTTTTCTGTGGATTATATTCTTTAATATTGTATTGTACCACATGTTAGATAACATTGCGCATGAACCAACTGAGGAAAATGTGTGGCGTGCCGATCATATAACGATGTACCGTAGCCTTCGAAATGCACATGAGTCGGAGGTTACGGCACATCGTTATATGATCTGCATGCCACGTATTTCTCTTAGTTGGTTCATGCACAACCTTATCTAGCATGTCGTACAATACAGTATTAAAGAACATCATCCACATTAAACTGATAAATAAACAAAGAGTATCCTATTTGATCGGGTTACTTGTGATAATATCCCTCCTCCTACATCTCGATTGTAATAAAGCTACACGTGTTTCATGTAATGCTTGTAACACTTGAAATATCGATAATTTTCTGTATGAAAATGTACATTGCAACTTCATTCCAAACCCTAATTCATTGCAAACCCTAATATGCCTTGCACGTCTCCAGAAAGCAACATATTGTATATCGATATCTCCAACGGAGTTTAACGTAGTTTTTTTCCATACATTTCAAGTCACATGAAATCATGAAACCCTAATTTTCGAAACCTAAATTTCTAATCTTCGCGACCTAAATCCTTCATTTTTTAGACATATAAAATTATCGAAACAGTACACAATCAAATCCACTACGTGAGGAGCCTAAAAAAATTCATAATTTTTGGACCTCATTTTCTACATTTACAAATTCGTGCAAACAGTACACTCATATGAAATTCAGAGAAAGATTCTAAAATAATAAAATTGTGGAAAAATTACACAAGAAAGTAGACCGTGTTACGAGCATTCACGTAAAATTTTATAATTTTTTAACTAATTTACTATATTTTTAAAATGCTACAAAATCTGTGAAACCCTAACCCTAATAGGCACCGAGGAAACCCTAACCATAATCGGCACCGAGGGGCACGTATGGCGGCAAGGCCATCGCACTGCAGCGGCCGTCTTGGCAAGCAACAATGTGGTGGGTGCGGGGTGTCTCTGCATGGCGGCTGTGCGGATGCGGCGCTATTTTTGCCAAAAAAAATGGAACACCACCATTTCTGTAAATACGATACAAAAAAATGTTAATACTACCAAAAATTCATCAATAGATGGCCCCATTATGTTTCTAAAGTTAAACTTTCAGGTTCCACTGCAATCCAAAGATGGAGGCATCAAGATCCAGGTCAAGTAATGGTCGATGGTTATGGTAGTATTCATGTTCCTCAAAACAACAAATTTGAATATCACTTGAATTCAAACATGGATTGGCTCATTATGAAACGAGTAATACATGCCAGGTTCTGTAGGTGTGGCATATATTACAATTTAGATGTCGGTATTAAGGACTCGATTTTGACGTGGACCGGTGTAAGAGAATTTTACCTGCATGGAAATTTCTTACCATTTTAGCACAAAATCTTGCTGGGAAGATCTCAATACTGTAGCACTATGGATCCTTTGTATTAGCGTATGGTCCAATGCAAAGAAGCATAGTGTTGTGCACTAGAGATGGATCTCAACCGTTCGATCGAGAGCCAATGGCAGGATCGAAGCGTCGGTGCTACAGTAAAAATCTGTAACATCCTCAAGTTAATTAATGATAATTAGTATGCATCTCATTAACATACATAGCATTTTTTAATCTTTTTCATCATTTATTGCACTTGAAAAATCTTAATCAAAGTTTAAACCTACAACTTAAAGTTAAGTTCCAAAAGAAAAAAGAAATAAAAACTTATGAACATCATCTGAAAATAATTTATTCAAATACTATAATAATTATCATGAATAAATATAATTTTTCCCAAAATTTTGGAACTCAATTCAACCCATAGAAAATTCAAACTCAAATCAATAACCTAAGTTGGGTTTGAAATTAAATTGAACAAAATATAACATGAATAGAAGGGTTTCAAATTTTATATGGAAACTAGGTCATCCCAGGAACATCTCTGATTTATTTCAGATTTTTAGGATTTTTATTTTTATTTTTAGTACTCGGGTCAAAGTAGAGAAGCCAGTTTTGAAACTCAGTCAAACCCTAGCACTGTTCCTTGGGCTCGAACCCAACCTCGACCCGAACCGCTTGACTCGGCAGAGTCAAATAACTGCACCGTGCCGCACCGAACGCATTTGGACCGTCCGATGGAAAATCAACGGTCCAGATCTCTTAACCGTCGGTCAGTCCGAACATTCACTCGCGCTTCGACCGTTCGATTAGAAATCAATGGTCCAGATCTCACGACCGTTCGGACAGTCCGAACGTTCACGCTCAATGTCGACCGTCCGAGCAAGATCCAACGGCCCACACGGACCCATTTAACTCGGACTCGCGCGCGCCGCTTTGTTTCGCTGACGAGGCGGGCCCGCTTGTTAGTTTCTTCTCCCTCATCTCGCTGACGCGCTCGTCGATTCACGCAGAGCGCGCTCACCACACGCCCGTGATGCCCTGAGCAGCTCTGTCGACGGCGTCAATCCACCGTCCCTGGAAACCAATCCCCGAGCTCCTCCGTTTGATGTCGTTGCCATCTCCGTCAGTCTCTCAGGATAATACCTCCCCGAGCCCTCCATTTTTGCTCAATTCTCCTCTCGGTGCTGAGGAGGAGGAAGCTCTCTGAGCTCGTCCCTTGGGTAAGCTCCTCCCGGATGGTTCTTCTCATCTCTACACTCAATGCCCTTTCCATTTTAACTAATCTCAGCCTCTGGCATTGCTTGTAAATTTCAGTTCATCTTCAAGCTCTCGTTCGTTCCAGTGCGCGCACTGAGCGTCACCCTTTTTGGGCATTTCGTCTCCGGTGAGGTTCTTGGTCAATCTTGTGCGTCACCTCGTATGCTTTAGCTTATTAAGCATTTCCCCTCAACCAATTTTACTAATGCGCGACAGGATCTTGAGAATTTGAAGCTTTTTCATTTCGGCCGAAGAACAGTCCCTTCGCCTCCCACTTCGATTTGGTAAGGCGTTGTCCAATTCCTTTCATCTTTACCTTATCACTAGCATCCTTGAGCTATCCCAACCATTCACTTCACTTCTCCTACCTCAGGTATCTCCCTCATAGTCTTTAGAAACCTAGGCAGCCACTGAATGGATGCTGTGGAGCTTTACATCACACATGCAACTTTGCCGTAGAACCGCTGCCGCCCATCTCCGGCTAGCCGTCGGTATGGTCCACCTCCATCGTCGCCACCGATCTGAGGAGGTGCGCACTGCTATTGCCCATCTATCCTTGGTCTTGGTCGGCGCCATCGTGGCGCGTAGCGCCGGCGAGGCGCCGGTGAATTGCGCAGGACGCAAAATCCAGTTGTCGTACGCGAACAACGACTGTAGCAAATAATTAGGTGTAATGACGATGATTAGTAATTAATGGCTGTCTTAACTCTTAAGGGATAAAATGTATCGCTTACAAGTGGGACCATGCACAGAAATCCGGGAAGTTAAGTGAGATTGCTGCGGTGTATGACATGTGGAACCAGCCCCTAAAGTGCGCAGTGCACGCTGCATGCACAGTGGACCTAATCCAATGGACCTAGCCACTAACGCTGGGTCCCACCTGTCAGTTCGCGCGGTAAATCCGAAGATAATTAAAAACCAAACTATTCACGGGACCCCACCGGTCAGTGATTGCGGCTAGCGCAACACCGGTGTAAAAAGTAGTAAATGCTGTATAAAATTCGAAATGTATTAATCTACACACTGAAAATTTAAAGTAACTTCAAAAATGCATAACTAATTCATCTTAACTCCAAAATAAGTGAAACCAGTTTTGTTATTTTTATTTTTAGATAAAATTTATTTTAAAATAGGTTTCAACCTTGTCACTATCCCAAAAAATATAGTTTGTGGAGAGTGATCCAAAACTGAGTTATTTTTGAACTAGAAAATACTGATAACTTTGAAAATCCATAACTAATTCATAAAAACTCCAAATGAGATGAATCAAGTTATTTTGATCTTAGAATATTAATCTCTATTTACCTATGTAATCCTTCTTCCCACCACTGCTCTATAAATTTGTGCCAAATATTTAAATTTGGATGAATAGTGACAGATTGCATTTTCTGAAAATCTGAGATTCAAACTGCTATAACTTTCACATACTAAATCCAAATGGAATAATTATTTCACCTAAATTCATCTAAAATCATAATATACCTACTGTATAATTTTCATGCATTTTTGAGTATTTTGAATTTTTGATTTATTTGGTGTTAATTGCAATATCATTCTTTCGATAGATTTCTCGACGATATAATCGTATTTATGAGTGCAACCTGAGATTGAATAAGTGGTACAAAAAAGGTGTGAGCACCCTCCTCTTTATCATATTGCTTCTACTATTTTAAAAAGTTTTGTATGGATTTTAACCTCGCCATTGCATGCTATTTTGAAAAGTATGTTCATGGGTAAAAGTAGTTAATTCCTAATTGTTGCAATACCTTCCTTGAATATTGATAGTCCCATGTTCAGTTGATGCCTAGGATATCTATACATGTATGGGAATTTTCTGTTGTAGGATAGATCGATGCTTAGCCATGTTAGTAGTTGTAGTCGAAAGCGGTTAATGGAGCTAGTCCATCGACCGATGGATTGAATCAAATCTTGATGAAATATGAGGAATATATGGATTGAATTATGTTGAATTTGAGGAATATATCCAGATCTTCAAATCTTGTTATTATAGACTTGTTGGGCATGGGTTTTCTTTATTTATAACTTGGACGGGTGAATGTGATGATGAAGTGTTGTTCCAGAATTTTGTAGCCCCGTCTGAGTGATTAAGGACCGGTCTGTGGTGTGATGAACCAAGTTTTACGTGCAACCACACACCGGGTTTATGGACGATGGCTTGGTTTAATAATTTGTTGTGTGTTAGCTATCAGAACACAATTAGGTTGGCAACTTTTATTGTTACTGTTAAATTGTTGTGTTGTCAATCTAGTGGGGGCATGTTAAGTTTCTCCTTACTTGCCTTGAAGGGTCTTTTGCGTATGCTGGATAGCTGCTCAAGGGACTTACTTACACAACGGGGTGAACGTGGTTCTAGCGCGTACTATAGCCTGCCATGTTTCTGATCCTTGGGTGGTTTGATAGTTAGCGCATGACATTGTAACGGCCTCGTTATGATATCTCAGTCACACTCCTAAGGAAGAGTGCATTGGTCGACATTATGAGATATTCATATCGTGTGGGGAAAGCTGTACACCTCTGCAGAGTAAATAAATCTATTCGAATAGCCGTGTCCTCGGTTATGAACATCACTTGTGGGAAAGCATGCACAGTTAGCTTGTGGGAAATTATGTTTGGGTTATGGTTGAAAATGTTATGTTATTATGTTAGTTTGTCCAGATCTGAAATGTTATCATGAATGCGAAGTTCGTGTGTTAATTTGCTATGGAATGAATTGTGTCACGAATGGGATGTTCGTGTGTTGATTATATTTGGAGATTATACTGTTGTTGATCATTACTTACTATTATACAATGTTTTCTAAATGTTTTAAAAATGGTAATTTAAATCTATATCGATTATCTCAATGAAAATTATTGCTTTGCGCTAAAAATTTGCCTAGAGTAGTGGCATTCCTTTGATACTTACATGCATCCTTATTTTTCTTGAAAAGTCTCCCGAGTACAACTTTGTACTTTAACGGATAGTCCATTTGTTCAGGTGAGAATGACGGGTGCATCGGCTTTAACTCCAGTTGGTTACTTGTGGGTTTGGACATGCCGACTTGGCTCTTTCTCTTTTATTTCTAAGTTTATCTTCCGTTGCGATTTATTTGTGTTGTTTAGATTTGGCTGACTGACCCTCTTATACAAACTCATACATTATGTTTCTATTCAATGATGTTGTAAATATGATTATATTATTCTTGTACATTGTGTAAGGATGTGAATGCAATGTTGTGTTAGGATATGTGCATGTTAGCCACTGATCCTTGGGAGCTAACACGAGACACATATTTAGGCACTCGGAATCGTTTTCGTCTCTCATTAAGTGTTGCGCTTTTGGCATAATCACTTAGCTTGAAACGGGTATGATCCTGGAGAGGTCCTCACAAAATCGCCGCGTTAAATTTCTGAAACAGTAAATCTACAATAGCTGCTATTTTGATGTGCATTACAGAGCTGTAATAGGCTTAGTTTTCTGTGGCTACAATGCACCTCTTGATGAGGACATCAACCCACCGGATACGACCACTACTCCACCTCCAACCAGGTTACTCTACGTCCATCGATTCGACGGTGTCAAACTCTACTTCGACGGACCGACGAATTTACTTCATTTATATATGGTGCTTCGCCACTTCACGTTGGGCCGAGGGTTTTGTATCAATCATTGGGCCCAAAGGATAGTTACCACTTTAGTTTGTTTGGGCCGGCCACCTCCTTAGCCCTACCCCCTTTGTGGTCATACTGTTCACAGGTACTGTTCATGTGAATAGTACCATGAATAGTCCCACACCCTTCTCTCTTAGCTATGTGCGGCTTCCCCTTTCCTATTTAAGGAGGCTGCCCCCTCTAGTTTTTCGGATTTCGTTAAGTTAAAAGTTAGCTACATTGCAACTTCGTGTATTGGCTTATGTCGACTAGACCAACCCTGAATACCGCTTCGGAATCCCAACTTTATCAAATATTTCAATCTTATTTGCAATTTCAGATTGCTTATTATCTTGTTTCTTGTGTGTTCTTCAATTGCATGCAGGAATAGACCTTCGTGGTCAGGTCAACCGCGTTCTTGGCACGGTTGATAATGACTCGTCGTGTGGTTTAGTGATTGCTTGGTGTTCTGGTCGTGACCGGTTAGAAGCCTTCATCGTCAAAGTCGTTCTCCTCCAAATCGAAGTTATTATCCTATCGGAAGATCGGGACAACCACTGACTCATCAGATGGTATCGGAGCTAAAGTTGACCGGTAGGAATTCTTGTATCCCTAGTTAGTAGATTGATTTTTATTTTCCATAGTCCAGAAAAATTGTCCTACAAAAAAAGTTAATTATCTGTTGTCCAAACCCTGTTGTGCCTTTCAATCTATTAGTTTTGGTTTGCTAAATTGAATTTGTGTCCGTTTTAGCTCTGTCTAGTTGCTGATCATATCTTTGGTCCTATAAAATACAATTTTTTTTTGAAATCCTAGCCCATCCATCATGTCCTAAACCCAAAAATAAGATCCAAAAAAAATTCCCAACGTCCAAATCCATCTAGAACACCCTAAACCCAAATTTCCAATTTCGGCCAGAAGACCCCCCTTTTCTGCCGTTGCCACGAAAATTGCCATAACTTTTGATTTCTTCATCCTTTTTGAGTGAAACCACCGCCATTAGATCAGTAATTTGATTATCCATCTGCCTGTAAAATTTCACCTCAATAAAGCAAGGCAATCAAATTTATATGCGGTGAAAGTTGACTCAATTTTCTGTTTGAATCTGAAACTGTCTGCAATTGTGATTTTTGTGAAATTTTTTCAGTCGGTATTCAGAAAGTGGCCCCAACATAAAAATTGTGGAAAAAGCCGTCAGAAAACATAGAAAAAAAGAATCATTGAAAAAGAGGCATCTGACAAAAAGTTACGGGCTAAATACCGATGTACTGTCCAGTGGACAGAAAACCACAGTTTTCAGTGTTGGGTCAAAACTTGTGTTGTTCACTCCAAATTGCATTCTATTGAATTATCATGTGTCTACCACTCCTATACATTGTTATACACTTGTTTTAGCCTTCATCCATCCTTGGTTGATCAGCAACATAGGCTAAGTGCTAGATACGAACTATAATTCAATTATGTGCAATTTCTGAAATTAACTGATTGTTCCCTTTGCTACCTAATATTAAGCCTGTCCAAGCTCCACTTTCTACTAACCGAGCAGATCACGTCGAACCGACCCTTTCAATCGCTCTACTCATCACTTGAGTCAAGTTTATCATGAACCAGCCACCGGTTGTACCACCTCCTTACTGCATTGGTAAGAGCTTGGTAAGGCGTTGTGAGAGAGTGACTTGCTTTGAGCCTCCAGATCCTAGTAGTTGATAGGAACATATACTTGTGATTTGTTTCCTTGTTTTCTACTAACTATGACAGGTTCACTGGATGATTATAAGATAGATCCACGTCTTTTTCGAGCCATTGAACGGAAGTGCAAGAAAGTCAATGAGGAAGATGCATGCTTGAGACAAGTTTCTCCACCACGGGAGGTGTATGATCGTGATAGTACGTCTGGTAAAACTAAACTCACTATGCCTTCTTTTGCTGGGAATTATGATCCTGATGCGTATATCACATGGGAATTAGCTGTACAAGAATTATTTGCATGCCATGAATTTCCTAATCATCTAAAAGTTAGGACTGTTACCTGTGAGTTTTATGACTTTGCATCTATTTGGTGGAGTGAATACTGTCGTACTAATCAGAACATACCTAGAACATGGGATGATTTGAAGAGAGCAATGAGACATAGATTTGTACCTTTATATTATTCTCATGAATTGCTTAATAAATTGCAATGCTTAAAACAAGGTAGCAGTTCTGTAGACAATTATTATCAAGAATTATAAATTGGTTTGTTGCGTTGTGGTTTAGATGAAACTGAAGATGCTAAGATGACTAGATTTTTAGGAGGATTAAACTGTCAAATTCAGGATAAACTTATTTATAAACCTCCTACTGTCACTCGCTTGTTTCGTCTTGCTTGCAAAGTTGAAAAAGGAAGTACAGGGACGACAATCCAAGGCTAGTCGTGCACTTTCGTCGACTTCCACTACACCTTCACATGTATATGAAACAAACAAGCGTACAGTACACACCTTTGCATCAAGATCATCTTTGGTTGTTTCTTCTGCTGCTACTGCACCTACCATGATTGCCGCCCCTGCTGCTGTGAGCGTCACTCAGTCTTGCTGTCTTGCATCCTTGGCTCGCTCCTTGGCAATTGAGCTTGAGCAAGAAAAAAAAAGGGAAAGCTTGTGACTATTCACCACCTCCGGTACTAACATCATCTGAGTCGAGCCTACAATGTAATACCAAAGGTACTTATTTAAACACTCAATCTGCAACAATAACCATGATTTCATGCCTAGTACCATTGAACAAAGGAAAAATCAGTCTGTAGTAGAAACCATTGCATCACATGAGGTGGAAGAACTTAGTGCTGAGAAGGTAGAAATTAATTTCTTAACTACAGAATATGATATTATTAAGAATTTGCATGACTCTTGTGATAATTTGATTGATTTGCCTGCTGAGTTGAGTGCACCATGTGACAAACTTGTTGATTTATCTGCTGACTTGAGTGCACCATGTGATGACATAATTGAATTGCCTGCTGTTTTGAGTGATTCATATGATGAATTAATCACATACAATGATCATGTGGAATTGGTTCGACATAAAGATGTTTTGACTAGAATTTCTCATGCTGACTCTTTATGTTACATTATGTTGGATCCACCTATGAACTTGTCACATGTTATGGCGAAAGTTTCTGTAATTGCATGTTCGAAATCCTTGTGTAGTGCATATACCCCTGGATATAAGTTTAATTTGATTAGAAATTATGGTGTAGACAATCAATTTCTTGTCCATCGAATATGCATAACTTATGATAACATGGATGAACTGAAGCTTGCTGTTTTGAACAACAAGTCTTATGTGATAAATCTTGTTCATTATGGGAGGAACATAAAATTTACCGATCATTCAATGCCTCTGTGTTCATCTCTAATTACACCATCTAGTATTGACAATATGCATAATGCTGTAGCAGTATGGATGAACTTACAAATCTTTTCACCTTTGCTAGATGAATTAGCTCTTGCTTGATTGAAATATGATTATATGAATGACTTGTGCACTTTGAAATCAATTGTTATGCTGCCCATTAACTTCCAAATATTGAGGACCACGTTTCATCATGACAGTGCGATGACTAACTCTACTATATACTTCACTTATACTTGCAAATTGAGTTGCACACTGAATACTATGAGAAAATGTATCTTTACTGATTTGATGCATGCACACTCACCTTTAATTTGCACATTGTTCGCTATTTCTTTGCCTTCTGCTGTTGCTAACAATTTGCAGAAAGATGAGCATGCGTTGCTACTGGACGATGAGCTTGAGTTGAGGACGACTCAAATGCAAGGAAGGGAGGATGATGAGGACATCAACCCGCTGGATACGACCGCTACTCCACCTCCAACCGGGTTACTCTACGTCCATCGATTCGGCGGCGTCAATCTCTACTTCGACGGACCGACGAATTTACTTCATTTATATATGGTGCTGCGCCACCTCACTTTGGGCCGAGGGCCTTGTATCAATCATTAGGCCCAAAGGACAGTTACCACTTTGGTTTGTTTGGGCCGGCCACCTCCTTGGCCTGACCCCCCACGTGAACAGTACCGTGAATAGTCCCACACCCTTCTCTCTTGGCTATGTGCGGCTTCCCCTCTTCTATTTAAGGAGGCTGTACCCCTCTAGTTTCTCTGGATTTCGTTAAGTTAAAAGTTAGCTACATTGCAATTTCGTGTATTGGCTTGTGTCAACTAGACCAACCCTGAATACCGCTTCGGAATCCCAACTTTATCAAATATTTCAATCTTATTTGCAATTTTTTTGATGTCCGGGATTTTCCCCATCCGATCCACATTAAAGAAGAAGAAGTACTTAATTCTGCAAGGCGCTACAGCGGGCTTTCGAGCAAGTGGCGGTGGAGCCTAAAGCGGCCTAGCCATCGTGTTCTCAAAGACCCTTGCTTCATCGTGCTCAAAGATAGCCTCGTGAGACAGCCAGTACCAAGCCAAGGGATCGAGCACGGGCGGGCCGTGCGGTCTCCTGTCGCCACTAGCCAGTCGAGCTTCGCTCGCTTCTCTTATTTGCAATTTCAGATTGCTTATTATCTTCGTGGTCAGGTCAACTGCGTTCTTGGTATGGTTGATAATGACTCGAAGTGTGGTTTAACGATTGCTTGATGTTCTGATCATAACCGGTTAGAAGTCTGCATCATCAAAGTCGTTCCCCTCTAAATTGAAGTTATCAACCACTGACTCATCACCTCTGCGTTACTGCATTGGATTCGGATCCCATGTGCCATGAAATCAAATACAATGTGTTCCTTGGTATATTATAGCCAGCAGGATCATTGAACACCACTGTCACTCGCTCTACCACCACCATTAGTTATGTTAGATCTCACGTACTACAAGAAAAGCCTACATGATACTTTAGCATAGTACTATCCTATAATAAACAGTGGCGTCAATAATTAGGCCTAGCTAGCTTAAGAACTCAACCTGGACCTTTTTTATTTTTAGTTTATTTTAAAAAATATATTTTAAAGATAATTTCTTCTTAATTTTATTTTTAATTCTGATATATAGTGTGATCAAACTGTGTTGTCACGTTACCGATCACGGTGTGGTCAAACCTACTACGATAGCCCTTCGAACCAATATACGCTCGTATTTTGGGCTAAGTCCTGCCGCGCTAAGATGATTGGCGTGCAGCACTAGTTTGCCACGTCAAGATTCGTGACGTGACAACATGTTTTTGCTATGCTACGCGTTGTGACGTAATTAAAGAGGTCAGAATTAGAAATAAAACTAGTGAGACGTTATTTTTAAAATATTTTTTAAAAATAGATTAAATAATTAAAGAAGTTCCTCAACCTGCGAGAGGCAAAAACCAGCCATAGATTCTATGGAGTAGTTTTGCACAACTCTATACAATAAAAATCCAACTAAAAAACAAAAACGTAGTTGACACATCTATGATAAACATCCCATTCCACCTAACATTTCCTCGTGTTGTTACACGGGGCACTGAACAGAAAGGAAATTGGCAGTTGACGTGACCACACTGCAAGCACAAAACGCATGTCCCAACTCCCAGGTTTGATCTCCAGAATACACACACGAAAACCACGGCCGAAAGGAGCAGCGTAAACATCCGCACCGCAGCGCTGGTCTCGAGCCGAAGCACAAACTGTTAGCATGTGCAGTAATAGGAACGTCTGTTGGATAGTCATTCTTCACATCATTTATAAACAAAACTAAAGATAACTTATGCATTAAATTATCTCTAAGTTGTTTATATAGAACTCTAAAATTTGTAATACAACAACAAAAAAAATCCGTCCATCTGTTGCATTCCAGATAACTTCTTTCTCTCACCTCGTTCTCTTTCATCCACATCATCAGAAATCTTACATAACAAATATTACAAACAGCTGATATCAACCCATTATACATGCCCTAAAGCAGGCACCGGCGGATCCGGACACTCTGCGGTACTACAGAGATCCACCATATGAACAGTATTTTGAGAGAGAGTGAACAACACTCTATTGCAGACTGTAGCAAATATTGCAGCAATAGTAGGAAAAAAATACTCCAGCAATTTTATTGTAGCGGAAAACATTGTAGCAATACTATAGTGATTGTTTTCGATCTTTGATTTTTAATTGGACAGAGAAGATCGCTTTTAATACCATGTTAATCTAGATCATCTGTATTACCTGATTCGATGCAGAGGATCCCAATCCGACACCGGCCGCTCCTCCTCCTGTTAGAATAGAGACAGTAGATACCGCACCACTTAGCCCCCTCGTGTCGCTGCCTTTCCCTCCTCCCTTTCGCTCCGCACCTTGTCGGAGACCGACGCGCCCCTCCTTCCGCAGCGCGCGCCACGGGTCGGCGTCGCCTCCACTCCTCGGTCCTCCTCCTCCTCCTCCTCTTCCTTGCGGAGGCGGCAACCTGTGACGCCTCCCTCCCAGAGTCGGCGCACCTGCTCCCACTTCACCGCCCACCTCCCCAAAAAAGTAGCCGTTGCGGCGTCGCATTTATAGCATGAGGGTTGCTACGCCTCGGCGGTGAGGAGGCGGTGGGAGGGTGGAGATGCCGCTCGTGAGGTTCGAGGTGCGGAATGAGGTGGGGCTGGGGGACCCCGAGCTGTACGGGGGCTGCGGCGGCGGGGAGGCGGAGCCCAAGGCGCTACTCGAGGGCGTCGCCGTCGCGGGCCTCGTCGGGATCCTGCGCCAGCTCGGAGATCTCGCGGAGTAAGACGCTCCCCCATCTCTCCGTTGCTGCCTCGCGGTCTGATTTGTGCGCGGCTCGATTCGGCGAGTGCGTGTGGGTGGGATCTGGCGCGCTCCGTGCGTGGTGATTTTGGCGGGCAGCTGTGGTTTCGGGGGGAGGGTTTGGGCGATTGTTCGTGAGAACTGAGGGCTGGGGTGTTCGGTTTGTGCTTGGGATTGGAGTGATTGGGAGAGAGCGGGATCTGACGTTGAGGTGGTTGGATTCGATTAGGCGGGAGTCGAGTGCCGGATTCTAGGAATTATAGCAGGGTTTCTGTGTGCTGGTTATCGAGAAATTGCGGTGCTGCCTGGTAGGAATTGGATATATCTTTTTTGGCATTGGTGGCATTTGGGCTTATTTCCCGAGATCTAGTATTAGGACTGAATCGGCTAGTGCCACGTTTCACGTTTTCGGAGCGGAATATGATGTAACCGCTATGATTTATGTGGTTTTTGGCCGCATTTGCTCGGTTTCGGAGGTATGCTGCTGAATTGGTAGGAATTGTTGGTGTATTTGGGTATGACACGGAGGTTTTCGGTAAGATATCATGTGAGCATGCGTTTATGTTGGGGAAAGTTTCCTTCTTTTCTTTATGATATTGCCGGTGATTCTGAAAAGTTCCCGTTTCAGATGGTCCAGTGGGTGATTGGGTGCATTTGGGGAGAGATGTTAAATGTTTGTGCTAGAGGGGTCTTCGCTAATTCTGGTTTGAGAGTTTCCATGGCTGTTGACAATTTCCATTGCTTCATCAAAAGTTGTCACCATTCTTAGGAAGTTGTTTTCGGCTGTTAATACTTTTTATCATTTTGTTTTTTAATTGCCCTGCTTGCTTTTACCATGTTTCTAGTTTTTTTACTACCATATGTTTCATAACAAAATTTGGTAGAATTGATCTGCTAGCTTTCAGTTGGCTTCAATGAATGTTTTTAACTCTTTTATTTGTCATGTTAAGTTGTTAACATTTAGTTTACTATGCCTAAGATATATACTTCGTTTATACCAGATTTGCGGCAGATGTTTTTCACGACCTACATGAGCAAGTTATAACTACATCTTCTAGGGGGCGCAGGGTGCTGACCCGAGTACAGAACATTGAAGCAGCACTTCCGTCTCTTGAAAAAGCTGTGAAGAATCAGAAGAGCCATATACATTTTGCTTATGTACCAGGTAGTTACTTCATCAATGTCAATATATTGTGCTCACGAGTATAAAAAACCGTGCTAAGGGTCCCCATGCACATTTAAATCATCAATAATCATCTTGCCCATTTAATTGACATTGATTTGTCTACATACTCATCTGAATAGACTGATATTAGTTGAAGTTGACTGATGTTGATCCGCATGAGATTGATAGCTGTGTCAACAAATGCCAACCCGAAACATGGCAACTTACAAAAAGATGCCAATTGATTGAGGTTGGTGTTACTAAATCAGTGCAAACTTTTTTTTGGGTAATAAGCTAAACTGGCCATGATGTCAGAGCAGCCCTGGTTGGCGGTAATGAATTTAGCTTTAGCTTTACTATTACTAGATCCACATGGTACAAGATGGCTCATTTCTAATGCAATCTCATAATTGAATGCCCCTTTCCCTTACCTAATAATTTGATTAAATATCATCTTGCAGTTTTACATAATTTGCTGGTAAAATGCAGGCTCTGATTGGCGCACACAACTTCAAAATGAGCAAAATCACCTGCTATCAAGTGATCTGCCTCGGTTTATGATGGATTCCTGTGAAGAATGTCGAGACCCACCACGACTTTACCTTCTCGATAAGTAAGGATTGATTGTTTTCTTTATTCAAGCGCTTTTCAGTATCTAACATGATTGTCTTTCAGATTTGATAATGCTGGTGCTGGGGCTTGTTTGAAGAGATATTCTGATCCATCCTACTTCAAGAAAGCATGGGATATGATGAGAGAAGACAAGACTGGAAATCTCCAAAGAGAAAAGATATCTCAGAAAATCAAGGTTCTGTTACTTTATTTTCTGCATCCGAAGATCAATGTTTGCGCTTAGCAACCTTAAACTGTAACACACAGGCACAACTAACATCCAATCAATTTAGGTGTGGTGTTGCTGGTCCACTCTACTCCATGGGCACACATATTAACTGAACCACTATTACGTACCAATCTAAATTCAAGGATTAGCAAACACCATTATTTACTTCACGTCAAGTTCGGGCAGAAGTCTGAATATTGTTCCTATGAACTATTATGTAATATTTTTTCCTTTTGAGAGGCATGGGAAACAGTGACTACGGTCACCAAGTTACATTCTTGTGCTCAAATATCTTTTGAAACTCCTATTATGTGGTCATGTTTAGCTTCATAGATGTTAAGCCTATAAGGAAATCTTTAATAATTGTTAAATGCGTTGCTGAGCTACCATACTTCATTGCTTCTGTAGTTGAATGGTTGTGGCTTGTTGATGTTAATTTGGCAGATGTTATCTTTTTTCATGTTGGTAACTCTATGCTGAAAGACTTGATAAATCTAATGAACTTGGACAGAGAAAAGGATCACGCATGAAGGAACCATACCATGGACAAGCCACATCCAAGCATAGGAATGGTGAATTGCAGCGAGCACTCACTGCTGTTCAACTTACCAGCAGGTGTTGCACACAAATCCCATACTCGAAGATACAAGAATTGCATATCCATTTTCATCCCCCATGACTTGTTTTTCTTATATTCAAATGATACATCTAGAACAGCATTCGTAATAGTGTATTTTGCCAGCAGGCAGTTTGCATCTCCCAGCACTGATGGCCGGAGCTTTTCAGAGCATAGATCTACACCTGATGCAAGATCTAATCCTGACAATATAAGCAGATCTTCTTCGTTTAGTTCAAAGACACGGCTGAGTTTCGTAGAACAAGTTTTAGATACAAAGCATTCTGTAGTTCCTCATGAGAATGGTCACGACAAGCTGACAAATATTAATAAGTACAAGCTTACTGATGCCTCTTCGCCCATCCTACTTAACAGTACCAGTGTGGATGATCTGGGTGATGATTTGAAGCAAGATTCGCTGCCAGATGAAATGGTTGCTAGGTCACCTTCTGTTAAATGGGATGAAAAGGCTGCAATTATCATGTCTACAAGTTCTGTCTACTGTGATGATGTTGTCATGGATAAGGCTGAAGATGCAGAATCTAAATGTGTTAGCCCTGGGCGGCAAGAGATTGACCATAGGGAGATGGAGACATTGGAGCAGCAAGAGGCCTTACTTGAAAAGGCAAAATTGTTATTACTGTCATCAGGCTTGAACCACCATGATGAAGTCCCCAGTGAAACAGACAACTACATGGATGCACTTAACACACTTGAATCTGAGACAGAGACGGAATCTGAATTTCAAACTAAAAGTCAAGTGACGGCAGTACCTTCCTTCAATGGTCATGCACCTCAAGTGGAGTCAATAGATAATATTGTTTCACAGCTTCCTGATTCTTCTGTTTCCGAATTTCCTGATACATGCCAGAATCCTGGTATGTCTCATACTTTTGAAAGAACAGCTGATTTTCCCAGTTTGTTAAGTGCAGATGCTCCTGATATTTCACAGCTTGCAATGTCAGGTTATGCAGCTATACCTCCCAATAAAGGGTCATCTGTTGCCACTAATATCCCAGAGCGTAATAATGAGGATGCCCCTGGAGACCCTTCTGAGATTTCAGAGCCAGCATTGCAAGCCTATACAGCTACACCTCCCAATCAAAGGTCCCCTGTTGTCAATGAAATTCCTGATAGTAAGGTAGAAGATGCTCCCAGAGATTATCCCGTGACTTCAGAACCAGGACTACCAGGTTATACAGTTATTTCTCCCAAGAAAGAGTCCTCTGTTATCAATCAAATCCCTGAGAGTAATGCAGAAGATGTTTCTGGAGATAGTATGGATGAAAGCACTGTTTGTGTTGCATCCCAACCTACCATTTCCTACATGTTGACTAACGAGACATCTGCTGCTAAAATCTCACCTGATGATACCACCGGTGACTCTTTTGTTATTTCAGAAAGGAGGCCTCAGGATTATCCTAGAAAGAATGATGAGGAATTTGGTGGTTGTGGTTGTGGTGCAGCTGAAGTGTCTAATTCACAGACCATGCCTCTGCACGAGTCATTGGAGAATGGATGTGCAACTCGAGACCTTCCACCAAATGCCCCTACTAGTTCTATTGGAGTATCTTCTATTAAGCTCTGGACAAATGCTGGGCTCTTTGGACTTGAACCATCTAAACCTCCAGTATTTGTTGCCAAAGATGGTCCAAGGGAGGATACCCTACCTGGTTGTAAAGAACCTCAGCGCAGCCATTCAACTGAACACACTGAACTGCATTGTTCAAAGCCTACTGAATCAGTAGTGGTAGATGTTCCAAATGGAAATGCGTCAATTACCAGCAGTTTCGTGGGGAAACTTGTTGGTATCCATCCTGGTTCTGCAAGTGAAAACAGCTCAGAGGCTAATCAATCAGCAGCAAGAACACCTGATACAGTTTATAGTCAAACAGATGGGCCTTCAGTTTGTTCCACATCTTTTGAGCACAGTGAGCACAAAAATATGATTGGCAAGCAAACTTCAATAAGCGAGCTCCTAGAATCTGAAGATAATGCTGAAAATGGCACTGAAACGTACTCTGCTACTGACATGTCTGGAAGGAATAGCATGCATGTGGTGTCTGCATCAAGCTTTTCAAGCATTGCACAAAGATTTCTTGCTAATACACTTCAGAGAAGAACTTCTCCCAAATATACTGATCTTTCTATGTCATCTGGGAGAGTGAACACTGATGCAAATGGAAACAATGAATCTACCCTAGATTCTACTATAGCACCAGTATTCGAGCCATCTCAATTTGAGAAGAAAACAGAAAATGGCATGAATGGACTGTCCAAATCGTCGCTCTTCTCTAGTTGCCATCACTCTGAGAAATCATCTCCGCCACTTGAGTATATGAAAATATCTTTTCACCCTATGAGTGCATTTGAAATGTCAAAATTGAATCTCAATTTCTCTGACGGCAATCTCCTTGAAAATTCTGATGATATGATGTTATCCACATTTCAGTTACTTCCAGGGTCTTCTGTTCCACAGCCTGGTAGTGGTTCTGAATCAGAAGATGATACTTTTGGTAGATCTTATAGCTATTCTTCATATGATGATCTAAGTCCACGTTTATATTCGAACTCTGAGTTGTGGGATCAAGAAGATGCAATTGGATTGGAGGATCGTGAGCTGTATGATGATTCAAATCAGATAGAATCCTCCACCACACCCAACTCTAGCTATATGGGATTTGAGCAAATGAACTTATCTGGTGCGAAGTCCACTATTTCACTTGCAGATATTGGAGATCATAATGGACTAGTCACGTTAGAATCCCATCCTGCTGAAGAACTTCCTAACTTTGACACTTTGATGTCCACAAACAATCATCAAAATGGGGATGCCTTCATTCCACATGATCCAGTAAATTTATCACCAGATGAAGATCAGTTGCCACCACCACCTCCTCTTCCCCCAATGCAGTGGAGGACGATGAGACAAACAGCTTCTCTAGAAGAAGAAAGAGGCACCGCAGCTAAAGATATGCTTAAGAACGCCTCAAGTCTACCACCTGTACACACTCCTGTGCAGGAAGAACATCTTTCACCCACTGCACCCCCAGATCCACAAGGACATGCTAAGGAAGTGGTATGGCTCATATCTTTGATTGAACCTGTTTTGAATAATTTTGTGTCAATAATTGTTGTTATCTCTTTTTGATGAAATTATATGAACTCGGTGTATGCAGAATGATCGCAGAGTTGATGCGGTAAAAGAAATGAGTATTCTTCCTAATATCATTGAGATCAGATCAAGCTTGCTTCAGCAAATCAGGGATAAGGTTTGGTTCACTCTTTCTTTAAAGAAAAAACAAAATAAAATTATGTTCTATTATTCTCTATGTTCTCGTAGTTTTGTTCCCTTTTTGTGTGGAAAAATTAGTTCAAAAGAAAGGAGTGGTGATCCCACCTTATGACCTGTGAAAGACCTCACAGGTATTTGGATTCCTTTGGTAAAATTTGTTGATATAACTGACGGGTTGGCTAAAAATGCAAAAAAAAAAAAAAGAACCCCTGATGTTTGTAATATTGTGTAGTTAGAACCCCACAGGGTCAAAGTCCTGGATCCGTCACTACAGGGAAGTAAGTTTTATTTCAATGTATGTTCAGAGAATGAAGAAGTTCATACACATGCCTATTTACAGGCTTTATGGTTAGATTCATAAGTCATTGGAATGCTGCTTCTCTTTAGAGTCTATACTATAGATATTTTCATAACTTGAGCAATTTGCAAATTCTGCCCTACATAGGATATGTTGCCATAACTTAGTGTGCCCCTCTCATCCATGCAGCCTCCTTAGTTGCAAAGTCTCCTGTTATGTTATGTTATGTTATGGGCATAACGTATTTATCTGACCCATAGTACCATTGAACACTTGGTGGCTTGGTGCTCGAGTGCCATGTCTCAAGCACAAAAGTTCTATGGCCTTTTCTTTTGTCAACTAAAACAAGTAGCGCTTCTGATAATGATAAGTTGAATTTTGAACTTGAAAGCTCGTCACCAAGTTTATAGCATTTGATTGTTGGATACAATACTGATTTTTCTGTTCATTTTACCTAACAAAATATTGCAGCCAGACCGGCAGAAGCTGAATGGGCATGAAAGGTCAAAAGAAGTAGGCCATGATGTTGAAAGCTTGGATGAAAGGGAGGAGTTGCTTCAGCAAATCAGGAGCAAGGTATCTCAGATATATGAATTGTTGTACTTGCATTCCTGTCTGTCTGCAGTCGCAACACGATGCACTAGAGTACCACACTCACTTTGAGCACTAGTTTGCTAATGTGTTTGTATAATGCAGACTTTCAATTTAAGACGAACAAACGCATCTAAGAACACCTCATCACAGTCCACCACCAATTCCAACGTTGTAGCAATTTTGGAGAAGGCGAATGCAATCCGCCAGGTTTGTGTTGTTTCAATTTTTCCCCTTCATGTTGGTTTTTCGGCTATTCCTTGTTTTTTCCCTTATTACATCCATCATGTTATCAGGCTGTGGCTAGTGATGAGGGAGGTGATGATGATAACTGGAGTGATATATGACCACTTAAACTGAGAATGTGTATGACAACCTTTTTCTGTATATGCAGCTAGTACAAGACGAAGCGAGAAAATGTGAATAACATATTTTTCTTCATTGTAATTATATTTTGCAGGTCTGTTTCTGTACCTTTTTTAGTTCATATTAGTGTATTCTATCTTAGGTCCCTGTGGTTGTGGAAATGTTAGATCGTTTTCACATTATGTAAATTTATCTTTAATATTTATTTATGATAGTGAGATTAACTGATAAAAATAAGTATGTTAAGCTATCTTTTCTAGCATTGTATTAAAAATATCTCTTTGCATTGATAATAAGATGGGGGCGTATTGGTGCAAAAGTTAATCTTTTTTCTTTTTGTAGTATGTAAATGTCCTTAGACCTCAACAAAGGCAATAGTTCTTAAGCGAGAAGCTTCATTTGCATAACCTGTCAGCTCTTGTTTTCTGCGGAGCATTCTTTTTATTCAACAACTTTATCTGCTTTATTTACTTCGTTTGTAACTTTAGATTTATGAGAAAATAACTGGTTGGTACATATGTAAATGTGACATCCCTGCAGGAACATCTTTCCATAGAGGTATATGTTAGAATAGGAATTCTTTTGTATTTCTTTATATGTCTTTAGTATTTTCTTATCTATATATATGACATATTCCCTTTGTACTCTCTATATATATTGCTCATTAGGCCTCATGAATACATACACAATATTCATAATATGGTATCAGAGCTAGGGCACTAATCGCTTGATGTCGATGTCATTGCCGCCGCTTTCATTATCCTCGCTTCGATGCCTCGCTGGTCGACGCTGCCGTCATGAGCGACTGGCGCCATATTCGTTGCCGCCGCACAAAGCCGCTCGACGCAGCTGCTTTCGCTCAATTGTCGTCCTCGCCAGTCGCCGTTGCACTGTTTCACGCCGCCCGATCGCCGCCTACGCCCGCGCTCGTCGGAGCCGTCGCCACCCTTATTGACGCTCGCGATTTGGTTTCTTATAAAAACAGAGACTTTTTGAAGAGAAAAACTAAGCACGTCGATCTAATCGCTGCGTCGTCCGTCACCTGTTAAACTTCGTTGCTTTGGTCGTCGTGCCATCCTGCGTTGCCTACCGATAGATTCTGTTCCATCAGCTGCGATCCCATTATCGAGAATAAAGCTTCATAGGACGAACTATAGGTTGTGGTCTTCACTTATGGATATCACACTCAATGGTCTCCGCCTTTAGGGACATGTCACTGGTGCTCGACCTTGTCTGCCGTCGTCGGTTTAGCCTCCTCCCAAATAGCCTATTTCTATGCCTCCTGCAGAAGATGAGGCCATCAAGAAGGAGGCAGAGGCTGCCGCTGCCGCCGCTGCTGATGATGATGAGGTCTTTTAGTATGCCATAGACGCTTTTGAGCACTGGTATGCTGATAGGGCCTGTGTTCGAGCCATCCTAGTGGTCAGCGTCGATGACATCATCCAGCCAGACATTGTTGGTCTGCGTTCTACTCGTCAGATCTGGAAGTATTTGTGCGAACGATACCAGTAGAGCAGCGATGCTCAGTTCTTTTTGTTTTAGCGTGAGTTGGAGACGCTTCACTAGGAGGACTTCTCTGTCGACGAATTATTCCGAGTCCTGGCCATTCTCTGGCGCCAGTTGGACGAGCTGTCTTCTCCGCTCTGTCAGGAGTGTCATAAGGTGCAGAAGGCGAATCGTGACCGCTTTCGTCTTTATGACTTCGTCTGCTGTCTTCGCCCCGAGTTTGAACCTGTCAGGGCTCAATTGCTGAGCCGCTCACCACGACCAACAGTCACTGAGACTCTTTCGACACTTCGTGCCGAGGAGTTTCGTCGCGAGTTAGCAGCAAAGTTTGTTCTGACTGTGCTTGCTACCCCTTCTTCAACTACACTGGCGGCTTTTTCTTCGACTACAGTTCCTCCTTAGGTGTCTGTTTCTGCTCCTATTTTTGCACTAACTGAGGTTCAGTGCAATTATTGTAAGAACTTCGGGCACGACTACCAGAGTTGTGCGGTGCAGAAAAAGTGGAACAAGGCGCGTGGGGGTGGACGATCCAAGGGGGCAGGGAGGTCTTTCCTCGATGAGAGAACAGACCAGCACGTCAGAACCTTCTCAGCGAGGTGACTCGTTTAGCAGTTCTGTTAGGCTCTATTTCAGCAGCTTTCTCACAGCTCGACAGATTTTGCTAGTCTAGCTCAGATGTCTCCTCTAGGTATTTCTTGGGTTTTGGATTCTGATGCCTCTTTCCACATGACACCGGACTCCACATCTCTCACTTCAGTAAGACCACCTATTTTTTCTATCTCTATTCGGCAGTAACTGTGGTACTCTCTCATGCATCATTTGTCGAGGCACTCTTTTGTCCATTTATTTTTTTATTCCAGTTGTTTCCCATGTTCCCCAGCTTATCATGCAGCTTATCTCGATGGGTTGGTTTAAAGATCTCAGCTATAGGGTTGATTTTGATTCTCACTCCTGTTTCGTCTAGGACCGACAGACAAGGACAGTACTTGGGACTGGCCGGCGTCATAGGGATCTTCAGGGTCTCTACATCCTTAACCACGTCCACCTTCCGCTCACTTCAGTTGCTCCTATCACCTCTACGTCTACCTCCACCGCCACTGTTGTCGCCACCTCTGGGGTTTTTGCGTAGTGGCATCATCGTCTAGGTCACTTGTGTAGGTCTCACCTTTCTTCATTCGTTCGTCAGGGTGTTCTTAGACGTGTAATTGTTGACACGACCATGTTTTGTCAAGGTTGTAAGTTGGGCAAACATCTACAATTTCCTTACCATTCTAGTGAGTCCTTGTCTTCTCGTTCTTTTGATTTAGTTCATTCAAATGTATGGGGACCTGCGCCTATTATCTCTAAAGACGTGCATAAATTTTATGTGATATTCATTGATGATTATTCTCGTTTTACATGGATTTTTTCTATGTCTAATCGTGGTCAGTTTCTTGCGATCTATCGTAGCTTTGCAACGATGGTTCGTACTAAGTTTGATTCTTCCATCTGTACTTTCGTTGTGATTCTATTGGCGAAATCTTGTCTGACGCTTTTGTGATTTCTTTACGGCGAGGCACTCTTTACCAGTCTTCTTGTCCTAGTGCACATGCTCAGAATGGGGTTGCTGAGCGCAAACATAAATCATCGATTGAGATCGCCGCACTCTTCTCCTTGCCTCTCAAGTTCCACCACAGTTCTGGGCTGAGACTGTTTCTATGGCTGCATATCTCATCAATATACAGCCTTTCACTGCTCTTAAGATGTTGCTAAGTATGTAGCCCAATGTGATGTGTGTATGAGAGTTAAGGCCCTACACCAAAAACTAGGGTTTGCTACAACCCTTGCCAATACCTAAATGGAAATGGGAGCATGTGTGCATGGATTTTATAACTGGATTGCCCAGACCCAACTGGGTATGATTCCATATGGGTGGTGGTTGATAGGTTAACTAAAGTAGCACATTTTATACCGATTAAGACCACCTATACTAGTAATGTTTTGGAGACTTGTACATGGCAAGAATTGTTTGCTTGCATGGAGTGCCCAAAAGAATAGTGTCGATAGAGGATCTCAATTTACCTCAAGGTTTTGGCAAAGTTTGCATGAAGCCTTAGGTACTAAACTCAACTTTAAGACAAATGACTTATCATCCTCAAGCAGATGGGCAAGCAGAGAGAGTGAACCAAATCTTGGAAGACATGCTCGGGGCATGTGCTCTAGATTTTGGGAAAAGTTGGGACAAGAATTTGCCCTATCTTTGAATTCTCCTACAATAATAGCTATCAAGCTAGCCTCTGAGATGTCCCCATTTGAGGCTTTGTATGGTAGACCTTGTAGAACACCTCTCCTCTGGGATGAAGTTGGAGAGCATCAATTGTATGGGCCGGACCTGATCAAAGATGCCGAGAGCAAGGTGAAATTGATTAAGGAACGACTGAGAGTGGCTCAGTCCCGACAAAAGAGCTATGCTGACACCCGGCGTAGAGATTTATCTTTTGAGGTTGGAGACTTTGTCTACCTCAGAGTAACACCAATCCGGGGAGTTAGAAGATTTCGGATAAGAGGGAAATTAGCACCAAGATATGTGGGACCATACAAGATTTTAGCAAGACAAGGTGAAGTAGCTTATAAACTGGAACTTCCAGAGTCCTTGTCGGCAGTGCACAACATTTTTCATGTATCACAACTAAGGAAGTGCCTGCGGTTTCCTGAAGATCACACATTAGTTGAGGACATAGACTTACAGGAAGACCTCACATATGTGGAGCAACCAATTAAAATTTTGGATATGGCAGAGCGGGTCACCAGGAGCAGAATTATCAAGTCATACAAGGTACAGTGGAGTCATCATCCAGAAAGTGAAGCTACATGGGAAAAAGAAGAAGACCTCAAGACTAACTATCCCTACCTCTTCGCTGATTCTGTTTGAATCTCGGGGTCGAGATTCTTTTAAGGGGGGTAGGTTTGTAACATTCTGATTTTCTAAATCCTTTTTAAAATGTGTAAAATAAATTAAAGCTATTTTGTTTTAATGAGAATTCCAAGTTTGGTTCGGTTGGAGAGGTTTGAGTTGTTGATACCTCCGTTTGGTATGCTCAGTAGACTTCCCTTTAGCATATCTCCTTTGGATATGTAGGTTTAGACCCTCTCTGTGGCCTAGACCTTCCCAGGAGTTCTTAAGGTTAGTCCTCCCTTGAGGCTTGGACCTTTTCTCACCTGGACGTATCCTTACGTCCGGGCCTTTCCTTTGAGTTTGGTCACTCGGACCTCTTTGTTGGTTCGAATCTCTTTGGAATAAGACCTCTTTTACATTGGACTTCTCTTAAGTCTAGACTTCTGGTTGCCTGGGCACTTCCCAATGCCCAGACCCCTTTTCATTCGGACCTCCATGCATTCCAGTAGACCTCTTATGTGTGCCTTCGACTCTCCAGAGTTCATTTGAACCCCTTGGCATTTCTTCTTAGCCGAATGGACCTCCTTAGGGTCCATTCTAACCACCACGGTTTTGATCTCACCCAAGAGGTTGGAATCTCCTTGAGTTGCCTTGACTCACGAACTCCTGTTGGACCACCTGTTGTGGATATCTTCCCTTGGACCTCTCTTTCATTTGATCTGGTGGTCCAGACCTCTTCCTATCTCCAATCCAAAGGTCCAGACCTCCCCGTGCATTATTTCTCTTTGGGATCCCTCTCCTTCTCGGAACTCCTTTGCCTGGACCTCTCCTTGCATTGAATCTAACGGTTTGGACCTCTCCTCACTTCCGATCCAAAGGCCCAGACCTCCCCTGCACGTTTGATCTTGGCTGTTGGACCTCCCTCTCGGAGATCCAACTGCCCGGACCTCAACCTGCCTTTAATCCCAACCACGGGATCTCTTTGTAGTTCTCTGGACCTCATGTCCAAGACCTCTCCGTGGCCTTTTAACTTGGCCCTGGACTTTCTCGCCAGACCTCCCTTGATGAGATCTTAACCGTCAGGATCTCCTTTGTTGATCCTGACCGTCAGGACCTCCCCATGTCCAGACTTCCCCTGTATGTCTGGACCTCCTCAACCTTCAGACCTCCTTGAGTCGTGGGACCTCCTTTGATGAAGTCCTGGTTATCCGAACCTTAGTTACGTGGACCTCCTCCATGTGTATTTGGACCTCTCCACGTTCGGACCTCCTTTGTGTATATCAGGACCTCTTAGCCTTCGGACCTCCTCAAAGACCCTCCTCTGCGGGGCAATACCTCCCCTTTTGACCCGACTGTTTCTAAATTGACTGGCCCCACCTGCCAGTCTTAATCATTCTCATTTCCTCCGCCACGTTATTATATTGAGCATTTAATGCGTGTCTTGTCACATTAAATGCATCCATATACGTGGTGTTTTACTTTGAATTTGGTCACTTAGCCGTACCCTGACATTTTTCTTTGTTCCTTCCCATAGCAACATACATTGTCCTTCCTCGTACCTTTTGCCCAGAATGGTAGTGACACCTGCCCTGCCACTACCTACCTTTGACCCATTTCTATACTTATCATTGACACGTATATTTCTAGTCTTCTTCACCATTTTGATTACAATTAGACCAAGAAATTCTAGCACATCACCTTCCTCCCTTTCTCCACCCTCTGTTATCTTGGCTCTCGATCAGTGGCTCCCAGGGAAAACTTTGCTGCTCCCGACCTCCCCTCCATCCATTGTTTCTTCTATCCCTGGTAAGTCCCTTGGCAATCTCCTCCGCTCTTGTTTTGCCCTTTGTCTTGAAATGGTTGTGCCCATTCGGGACCTCCTCGGTGGACTTCTTTTTGGGTTTCTAGGGCTTTTGTGTGAGGACTTCCTCTGGACTTTTGCAAGAACCATTTCTTAGGATCTCTGTTCTATTGCTTGAATCACTCCTTTGGGGTCTTTTGCCAAAGACCACCTCCTCCTTGTAAGCTTGAACCTTTTCCAAAAGAACCGTTCTAACGATATAGACCTCTTTTGTTGATTATGTTTTGGATTCCTCTGGGATTCTTTTGGTTTTCTTGTTGTTCTCAATTGGTTCTTTATTTGAGTTTTCCTTGAATTTGCTCCTTTACCGTGTAGATTGCGAAGACTCCAAGGAGTGCGAGTGCCTGTAAGAGGAAGATTCTCGAGACGATGAGCAAGGCAAGTTGCACTCTTGATCATATTGCACCCAATAATTCAATTTATTTATGTTGGTTTCAAAGTTTAATGCATGCCTATTTCTACCAAGTTAGTTCACTACTGTTTTTAAATCCATAGTTATGCCTACTTCCTTTGTATGGCCCTTTGTTGACTTTGGACTAAACTCATTGTCACCTTTAGATCAAACTTGGGTCATGCATTAGTGTGAGCTCAACCATTTGAAAAACTTGTGCTTAGTGGGGCTTAGACCAAAAGTATTGATTTGGGGAAATCTTTACCAACATAACCAAATATTGCTTAAAATGTTTTTACCATGACATTGGGTTGTCATGGAAGGATGAAAATATTCTTTGGGAAGCAAGGAAAATGAAAATGGATTGGGGTAGGCGAATTGGTTAGATTGGTGGTGCAATGTTTGTGCACGGACTCTATCTGGTAAAGGTGGAGGTCGGGGGTTTGTGAAAGTCGCCTTAGTCATGTGAGGACCGGTCTTTGAGCGACCAATGCCAAGCCTATAATGGGCTATGCCACAATCGTGCAACCACATGTCTCCAGAGTGGGGCGTGGGATCTGGCTGAGTAATTTGCAAAACTTCACCATATGCTGCTCCATTGGAGGTGTGGGAGGTCTTGTAAGACTGATGGTCCTTTATGACCCTCTGTTTCCTTTGGTGCAAGAGGGGCTTCATTTGGATTCTTTGTCCATAGGGGGTGAAACCTTAGCAAGGAAAGGTTGTGGTGGAGCAATGCATTGTAAAGGCCTTGTCATGAGCTCTAGACCTCTTACCTTTGGTAGTGAGAGGTGGCATTGACGGATCTTGAATAAACTAGAGAAATCATGTCATGTGGGTAAAGTGCACAACCTCTGCAGAGTTAAATCTATTGAATAGTTGTGTCCACGGTCATGGGCGTCTTGGCAAAAGGCTACTCGAGTTAGATGTTGATTTTGGGGTTTTCTAGAAATGTTTATCAAATCTGTTTTTGGGATTTTATTCCATGGGTTTGGGCAGGAGCTTTGTTGTCGGGAGGTATCCTTCACCAACTTGTTGATGAATGTTATCGAAGCGAAAAATTGCTTTGATAAAATGAATTTTATCTATTTAAAGACACCTTTGGAACTTAGTAATGGTAGTTGAAAGAAAATTGGCTTTGTGCAAATTAACCATAATATGCCATCTTTTGATTATCCATATATGCATGTCATTCTCGCTAATCCACGGGTGTAACTTGCGAACACGGTTGTTGTGCTCACTCTTGCTCATTACAATCTTTGCGAGAGAAGACCTTGGCGATGAAGAAGATCAGCGAATAGGTTGTGCCTTCGATCGGTTACTGTGGTGTGTTCTTTGGGCTGTTATTCTTTGCTCTTTTGTGTTCATGTTGGGCCCAAGGCCTTTGTGTAACAACTCTGTAAATATTTTACTTTAATAAAGATGCGTTACGGATGTCACCACCATTGTATTATTTACGTGAAGAGCTAGCCATGATCCTTGGGACTAGCTGGGATTCACTGAGGAACCACAGAGCAAGCTCGGACCTACATGTCCTCACCATGGGGTGAGCAGTGAGGTTACGAGGAAGTCTCGGACCTCCCGACCTCCTCACGGAGGATCGCGGGTGATCTTGAGGAGCTCTCGGACCTCCTCGTTTTCCCTCTGGTTGTGGCCGTGGCAGTCCGTGGGCTCCTTGGCTCAAGACTCTCTCGAGCCATGTTCTCTCGGACATCCCGGAGGTCTCGCTGGACCTCTGGGAGGTCTTGGGAACTGTCCAGAGGTCCTTTGTGGACCTCTGGGAGGTCTGATGGACTTTCTAGAGGTCTTGGAGGACCTCTCGGGTGCCCTAGAGTTGGGTCGTTTATCGCACCTTAGCATTGTCATTGTCGTTCCCTCTTCCTCTTTTCACTGGACAACTGTCGCTTGGGCCGCACCGCCACTGTGCCTCGTGGGCATGCAGACGCCGCCGCCCGCTTCAGTTCTTGGCCGCCTTCTCAGGTCGCATAGGCCGCCATCCTCAGTCGCCTTGGGAGAAGAGGAGGTCCCCATCGCCTCGGGTCGGGTCGACATTGCCTCGTGTAGGGGGTCGTCACCGCCTCTGCCTGGTCCAGTCATCGCAACGCGGGGACCATGTGTCGGAGTGGACACCGCCGTTTGGGTCGCCATCGCCATCCTCGGTTGTTTTCGAAGGAGAGAGGAGGAGAGCTCTTGGTTGCTTTCGAAGGAGGAGGAGAGTTCTATCTGAACCGAGAATAAAAAGGAGGCCGAAGGAGAGAAGAAAAAGGAGGCTGAAGGAGAAAGAAGGTGAGGGAAGGAAAAAGAAAAAGGAGTTCTCTGTGAAAAAACTGTATGATTTGGATAACCGTGAAGGTAGTCGTCGAGGTTCGGCATAACGTTGATGCGTGAAGAATTGCTGTGATTGTGAGAGATACGCGCGGCATATCTTGATAGTAATTGACATTGCTCTGGATGTTTGAGAAGATGACTCCTGAGAAAATTGAGGCTGCGAGGAAGGAGGAGGAAGCTGCAATGAGGGCGGAAGAAGAGAAAAGGAAGGCCGTTGTTGAAACTACTTCCCCGCTAGTAACTCAAGGTGATATGAGAAGCATGTTACATGACCTCTTTGCGACAGGTATGATAGGTCCGAGGGTTGGTGTAGGGTCATCTGACTTAAAGTTGGATCTGATGCCGAATGATGTAAAGTTGGAAGAAAGTAAGAATTACTTGAGTTGGTCTAGAAGGGCTCAGCTAATTCAGAGGGATTTGTGTTAAGCCTACAGACAAGGCGAGCATGGATCGGAGGATGTGAAACACCACTAACTCTGTGGTGGTAACTTGGTTGCTAACTTCAATGTCTCCATCCATCGCTAGAATGGTGTAGATGATGCAGAGTGCACCGGCGATGTGGAAGACGTTGAGCAACATGTACTCTGGGGCAGAAAATGTGATGATGATGGTGGAGTTCGAGGGAAAGGTGGAGACCCTGAAACAGGAGGAGAAGACTGTCCAGGAGTATGCTAGTGAACTGCAACAACTGTGGGCAGATTTAGATCACTATAATCCACTACAGTTAACATGTGCTGGTGATATTGAAGCTGGCAGGGTGTGGCTTCAACGCAGACGAGTTACACACTTTCTCAAGGGACTGAACCCAAAGTTTGAGAGTAGAAGAGCTGCTATGTTTTACTTGGCAAACTTGCCTACCATGGATGATTCTATTTTGGCTATGGTGCAGGAGGAGGTTCGACTACGAGTAATGGGGGACAACAACCCGGTCAAATCTGCATACGCCATACCAGATGATAGGGAGTGCTACAATTGTGAGATGAGAGGACATCTAAGCCGTGCTTGTCCTTCTCCACAGTATGGAGGTCGTGGTGATCGTGGAGGCCGAGGTGGAGATCGGGGTGGTCGTGGAGGTGGAGGTCGAGGAAGGGGCCGAGTTGGCCCCAGGGCTAATGTAGCCCTGACAGAAGAGATCACGTCTGCTACTCTGACAGGCGAGCAAGCTATGCAGTGGCAGAAGTGGCAGCAGGGAAAAGCATTGGAGATTTCTCATGAGTCCACCTCCTTTGGTAACTTTGCAAACTACGCCCACGTGGGTGAAGGTACTCAAGCGCATGCACTTGCATCTGTTAGAATATGACTCTTTTGTATTTCTTTATCTATATATGGAAACCCTCCTTGTACATCCCTATATATATTGCCCATTGGGCCCTCTTGAATATACACATAATATTCCTAACATGGTATCAGAGCATAAGGTACTAACCTAGCTCGTTCCCTTCCGCTGCCATCCCGGTCGCCGCCGCCGTTCCTTCCGCCACCGTCGCCCTCTCGGTCGTCGTTCACTGGCCGCCACAGTCATTGCTCTAGAAGAGCGCTTGTACGCTGCTGCAGCCGTTGCTCTGAAAAACCACGCCTTGCCGCCGACGGACCGCCCGTCTTTGCCGCCGTCGATCGAGACGCGACGTTCAATCGCTCTTCGCCGACGACGACGCCGCTTCTCTGGCGACGGGCATCACCGGAGGTTGTGTGTTCTCGGTTGTCTGCGCGCCATGTCGTCTCTCCGATTCTTGGCGTCGCCGGTTGTGCCTCTCCCAGATCTTGCCGTCGCTGCGTGCACCTCTCGGTTGCTACCGTAGCTGAAGCACCGACGGCCACCGCCGCTGCTGCGTCTCTCCGATTGCGTCATCGCCGGTCGTGCCTCTCCCGATACTTGCAAATCGCCGCGCGCGACTCTCTCGGTTGCTACCGTGGCAAAGCAACCGACGGCCACCACCGCCACCGTCGGCTGGCGGCAAAGAGAACCTAAGTTCCCCTCACGTGTGCCTCCTCTCTTCAGTAGGCCTTTTTCTAGCATGAGTCAACTAGCTTGCAAAAAAAAAAACAGTACCTCGATCTAACTGCCACGCCGTCCAGCGTCGCCTATTAGACTTCGTTGCCTTGGTCGCTGCGCCGTCCAGCGCTGCCAACTGATGGCTTCCGTTCCATCCGCTGCGATCCCATTCTCGGGAACAAAGCTTCATGGGACGAACTACAGGTTGTGGTCTTCACTCATGGAGATCACGCTCGATGGTCTCCGTCTCTGGGGACATGTCACTTTGTGCTCGACCTTGTTCGCCGTCGCCGATTCGGTCTCCTCGAGACGGTCTATACGCATCTCTGTAGAAGATGAGGTCACCAAGAAGGCGGCAGAGGCGCTATTGTCGACGCCATCGATGAGGCTTTTGATGCGCCATAGACGCTTTTGGCTGGTGTCTTGATGAACCCGTGTTCGAGCCATCTGGTGGTCGATGTCAACGACTCTATCGGCCGGACATTGTTGGTCTGCGTTCTACTCGCCGAGTGCAGGAGTATTTACGGCGATACCGGCAAAATAGCGATGCTTTCGGTTCTTTTCGCTTCGGCGTGAGTTGAGACGCAACCGTCGGGAGGACTCCTCTGTCGACGACTTCTTCCAAGCTCTGGCGCCAGCTGGACAAGCTGGCATCTCCGCTCTGCCAAGAGTGTCATCAAGTGCAGAAGGTGGATCGTGATCGCCTTCGCCTTTATGACTTCGTCTGCCGTCTTCGCCCAGAGTTTGAGCCTGTCATGGCTCAAGCTATTTGAGCCACTCACCTCTTTGACGATCCACCGAGGCTCTTTCGACACTTCGTCTTTGAGGAGTTTCGCTTACCATTGGTTAGCAAAGACAGTTTGTTACGGCGTGCTTGCTACCCCTTCTTCTTCGACTACACCAAGCGGTTACGCCCGACTACTGAGGACCTTCTCAGCTGTCTATTTTTGCTCCTGTTTTTGCAACAACCGGGATTCAGTGCAATTACTGCAAGAACTTTGGGCACGACTGCCAGCGTTGTGCGGTGCGCAAAAAGCAAAATAAGACGTGTGGACGATCCCAGGGGGCAGGGAGGCCCTACTCCTCGACGGGAGGACAAACTAGCACGTCAGGACCTTCTCAGCGAGGTGACTCTGTTCAGCAGTTCTGCCAGGCTCTACTTCAGCAGCTCTCTCACAGCTCAGCGGGTTTTGCTAGTCTAGCTCAGACGTCTCCTCTAGGTACTTCTTTGGTTCTGGATTCTAGTGCTTTTTTCCACATGACATCGGACTCCACATCTCTCACTTAAGTAGGACCTCCCATTTTTCCTATCTCTATTTAGACAGCTAATGGTACTCCTCTGTCTGTCAGCTGTCAGGGCACTATTTTGTCCACTGACTTTTCTATTCCAGTTATTTCCCATGTTCCTTAGCTTACCAGGCAGCTTCTCTCGGTGGGACAGCTCACCAACCTTGGCTATATGGTTGGTTTTGACTCTCACACCTGTTTCATCTAGGATCGACAGACATGGACGGTACTTGGGATTGGCCGGCGTCGTAGGGATTGTCAGGGTCTCTACATCCTTGATCGCCTCCACCTTCCGTCCACTTCAGTTGCTCCTGTCGCCTCTACGTCTACTTCCACCGCCACTGCTACCACCACCTCTGGCGTTTTTGCGTAGTGACATCACCGTCTAGGTCACTTGTGTGGGTCCCGTCTTTCTTCATTAGTTCGTCAGGGTATTCTTGGTCGTGTTACTGTTGACACGACCATGTTTTGTCAGGGTTGTAAGCTGGGCAAGCAGCTACAACTTCCTTATCATTCTAGTGAGCCATTGTCTTCTCGTCCTTTTGACTTAGTTCATTAAGATGTATAGGGACCTACGTCTATTATCTCTAAAGGTGGGCATAAACTTTTTGTGATCTTCATTGATGATTATTCTCGTTTTACATGGATTTTTCCTATGTCTAATCGTGGTCAGTTTCTTGCAATCTATCGTAGCTTTGCAACGATGGTTTGTGCTCAATTTGATTCTCCCATTCGTACTTTTCGATGTGATTCTGCTGGCGAGTACTGTTCTGGTGCTTTTAGACAGTTTCTTTCTTAGCAAGGCACTCTTTATCAGTCTTCCTGTCCTGGTGCCCACGCTTTCGAGAATGGGGTTCTTGGCATAAACATAAATCATCGATTGAGACTGCCCGCACTCTTCTCCTTGCTTCTCACATTTCACCACAATTTTGGGCTGAGGCTGTTTCTATGGCTTCATATCTCATCAATATGCAGCCTTCCACTGCTCTTAAAGGTGCCAGTCCTATAGAGCGTCTCTACTCTCGAGCCCTCTAGTACACTCACCTTCGTGTTTTTGGCTGTACTTGTTTTGTTCTGCTACAACCTCGTGAACACACTAAACTATCGACCCAGTCAGTTGAGTGCGTGTTTCTTGGTTATAGTTCTGAGCATCAGGGTTATCGTTGCTGGGATCCTTCTGCTCGACGGATTAGGATTTCACGAGATGTTGTCTTTGAAGAATCTTGACCTTTCTTCTATCAAGATTCGGCTCCTCCTGTTTCCACCGTTGAGTCGATTTTATGGTTGTCTCTTTCTGTGAGGACCCGCAAAATTAACCTAAATTAACTAACAGTAATCTGTAATTAGCGGTAATTAAAATTCTTTTAATACAGAACAAATAGAAATTTCAGAATTAATAACAAGTGCATAATCGTTACATCTGGCAACAAGAGGGGTATAAAAATAATTTCTCCAACAGCTTTATCAATCAAGAGTCAATCACAAAAATAAATCCATTGTAGGCATAAATACATTATTAATACAAACTCAAAAATATTTCCACATCTCAATGCCATCAAAGACAACATTGCATAAATCATAGTACAACAAAGAAGTAATATATTCTGAGAACCATTGCTCGCTTCAAAATTAATTACACAACCAATTGCAATGCTTATTACAACAACTAATTAAATCATATATCCGCTTCTTGCATCCTTGTAGCATCGACCATCTTGGTCACCTTGCACCTTGAGCACTAGTCCATCTCTCGATCCATTCCGTCGCTCGTTAGAAAATTAAGCGGTTAGTAAGTTAAGGCCGTATGGATAATAGAAAATAGAAAGTAGAAGATTAAGAAGTGGTAGTCGAGAATTTCTCCGGCACACTAGGGCTCACGATCAACTCAAGTTAGCCGACCCCTTGTTTGGCAAGGTACCTAGACTAACTAGAGTTAACAAGCACCACCTTGCTTCGTGAGGTCTCATCATCAAGCGTTTACCTTAATCCGACAACGCGTATATTAAAGAAACTCAACCACGAAAATCAGCATAGTAATTTCCCAACCACGCAGACCAAAACGCCCCAACGAATCTTGCCATGAACATAAGAGCAAGGGCAAAATAGTCTTTGTGTTTGGGCAAGAGGGTATATAACCAAAGCCACCATAATGAGGACAACCATTCACAAGCCATTTCATCCATTCACCAGCCAGCAAGCACAAGCAAAGCACAACAATACATCCCCCTCCCATTCCTTTTAACCAAAGGCAAACAATGCCATCGGCCTCACCAAACAAGTGCAACCACGAGAAAGTAGAGGAAGGATCAAGAGGAGGAAGCAAGCCAGGACTTCACCAACAATAGCCAAGTTCATCCCCCATCCCAGCCAGGAGATTCATCTCCCCATCACCCGACCAACATTGGCCCCTCGGTCCAAGAAAGCAGTAGAAGCCGGCTAAAAACGACCAAGCATTGACCCTCCCCACCCAGTTCATACCCCCATAGACCAGCAGCAAACATCCATCTCCCCAGCCCCAGTCCATCACTCCAGCAAGCACAAGCCATCACTAGCACAAGCTACCATCAGCAAGCATCTCAGAGTAGAAGAGGAAGGAGGCAAGAAGCCCGAAGAAGGGAGCCAGGAGGTGGAGGAGCAGAAGCTGAGGAGCCAGGCCAAGAAGAAGGGCGAAGGCCGGAAAGCAAGGGCGGCAGCGGCAACGGCATTGAACCATCGACGGCCATCGGGACCCCATCGGATCGGCAAGGAGGAGGAAGGGAGCACCAACTCGATCAGCGCTGCAACCTTCTCGCCCATTTCCCAATCCAAGCAAGGGTAACCCAGCCAACCCCTGCTCATCCTTTTCATCCACATCAATCAACCTGCACATTCATTAGCACTATTTCCCTAGCATCGCGATGCCCCATCATCGATAGCATCAAATCATCGAGAATCCATCCATCATCAATAGTTCTCGGATCATCTTAGATCATCGCATGAGCAAGAGGAGAGTAGGCGAGTTAACCTTAGTAGCGAGTCCGAGCCGAGGCTCAGCGAGGGCGAGCGGGCGAGGCGGCCGCAGCCGGCCGAGCCAGGCAGGAGGAGGAGCTGGCCGAGGCGGCGCTGCCCTGCAAGGCCATGAGGAAGTCGGGAAGGCGAGAAGGGCGGGCCAGAGTGGATCGAGGGCGCTGGGGAGAGGCCGCGCAGGCCGGACTCAGGCGGCAGTACCCGGGCCACCGGGCAGAGGAGGAGCCGACTGACCAGCCGGCGTGATAGGGAGGACCGGAGAGAGCAAATGGGCTGGTGAGCGAGGCAAGCGGAGCAACATGAAGTCAGGCACAGCGTCGAAGCGCAAGGCGGAGCGGGCCGTGGAGGCGGCGAAGCAAGAGAGAGGCTGGGAGCTGAGTGGGCGGCGAGGTCCCACGGACCGGCCGAGCCATGGACCCCGGGATCAGACAATTTCGATTGGGAGAGAGGGAGAGATTTGGGGATTTTTCCCCCTTGGAGAGTGAGAGAGAGTGGAGAGATGGAGGTAGAAGAAAGTAATGGGCTGTGGGTGTGTGTGGCTGTGTTTGTGCGTGTGTGTGCTGGTGAGTGCGTGTGTGCCTGTGTGTGTGTTTGTGTGTGTGCGTGGGTGTGTTTTGCAGAGAGAGAGAGAGAGAGAGAGAGAGAGAGATTAGTGGTGGATTAAGAAAATTAGAATTTTTGTTAGGGAGTAATTAAGATTTGTTTAGCCTGTATGTATTTGTTGTAGTGCTGCGTTTATTCAGTAGCTTCTGGTAAGTTAATTAACTGTTAGCTTTAATCCGTACGATTAAATAACTTAACTTGAATCTCGTCTAATTATCTAATTTGCAATTAACCTGTAAGTTAAAATTGCCAGATAAGTCGAATAACTGTTAATTCTGGGGTTATTAAAATAACTAGCCTGTGTAGCAGCTTTGAGCGTTGCGATTAGTTATTCGGGTAAATTATGTTATTTGTTCTGTTAGTTTCGCAATTAAGCGCAAACCTCGGGTTTCTACCTTAGTGCGCATAGAGAATAGAACGAGTACTTGGGAAGAACTAACTTAGTGTAGACCTCGAAAAATGTTTATTTAAATTAAACTGTGCTAACAATTAGGAGACACTAACTTAGATATTTATTATATCACTCAACAATCCACTATGTATTTATTTATATTACTATTCGTGCCACCGTTTGCTCTGAGAGGACGAACCAAAGACGCGTAAGAAATCGGCGAGAGATTCGTCGACGCCAATCTTTCCTACAACTCTACAGGCAAGCTATCCTCTTGACCATAAACATAGTTAATTTAAATGTAAACCGTATATTGCACTATATGTTTATTGCATCAAAATTGTTTCCTCAAAACTTAAATAAATGATTAAAATAAAAATGATTAGGATGAATATGACTAAGATGAATGTGATTAATATGAATATGATTGAGATGAGAATGATTAAGATGATTATGAAAGAAATGAGAATGAGAAGGAAAGAAAGAAATGAGAATAATTTATGGTGGGTAAAAGGGGGCCCTGACAGGGGAACGCGACAATGATGATGATGATGATGATGAGGTAAGAGGTGGGCCCCTTTTTACATATGGTTATAATATAAGGACAAACAAAACTCTTGCTCGATGCGAAGTCGTAAAATCCGTACCAACCATTTTCCGTTTAGGCGCGTAAAATGCTACCCTATTACGTAATTATGATCTCCACAACGGGTCACATTGGAGTGTTTGGGTACGGAAGAGCGCCGGCCCAAGGAGGAGTGTTGAGCACGGACGTTGGCCGCCTCAACCAACATTTCTGGAACTCGGTGTATGACGAGGTCAGCAGCGTGATTAAATCAGCACCGACGGAAGGTAATGGGTGGAGACTTAATCACGTAACATGGAAAACATTACGATTCGAACTCGAACCGCATCTAAGGAAATCTTTGGGGACTGGCTCATTTAGAGCTCGAGAATAAGCAGGTAAAGTGGTACAAAGCTGCACAAGATGCTATATCAAATCATGAATTCATGCCAGTCTCCTGGATTGGAGTCTACGGGAATCGCCAGGGATCTTTCTTCTCTCCGAGTGACAAGTAGTGTTTTCAGTATAAAATCGCCACCTAATGTTTTAATAAATTATTTTCATAATTGAGATGACTTAGAAAATGTGATAACAACTAGAAATAGTTATCCAAATGCATTCTTTGCTATTAATGCTTCTTGAGTACATTCGTGTACTCAACCTTGTTAGTATTCTCCTTTGTAGATCCTAGCCCGGTAGAACTTTCCCGAGTGGGATGACGGACATGCAGTACCAGCATTCTTTGGAGGAGAAGGACCCGACTACGGAGGCGAGGCGAGGGCGGCGTCTTATACGACTCGTGGGGACGAATAGAAGGCCGAGACTTGATGTTGGCGAAAAGCGGGCGATTCCTTTTGGTAGCTGTGTAATATTTATATTAAGAACCATAGCCTTGCGTGGTTATTCTTGGAATAAAATGTCGATTTCTATCTTATTGTTCTCGCTGCGTGACTCGGTAAAGGCTTACTATTCGTTGGAAGCGGTGTTTTCTTGAGCAAGCGAATAGTAATCCGTATGCCTAAGTGTGATTACCCATGGGGTAATGACACGGGGCGTCACACTTTCCGACTCTTCACCCATTTCTCCACTATCACGTCTTCCCAGTGCATCTCCGATCGTTCCTTTTGTACCTTTGCCTTGGTCTTTGCCGCAAAGATCGCTTGCCTCTTATTCTGCAACACCACCATCTCTGAAAGCATCTAGACCCCTAAAAATTATTTTGGTAATTAATGATAATATGTGAATATGGGATTAACGTGTTTATTGAGTATTTACAAGGTTAAGTCCCATTGGTGAGTTTGATGACGTAAAGATGCATGCTAAAGGATTCAATGAAGATCTACATGGCTCAAGACAATGTACAAGTAGTCTAGGATCCTTTTTATATTTGACCGGTCTTAGGAGAAATGGTTGGAAGACCGGATTATACGTTAAATACCGTACTATTATGAGGGATTATGACTAGTAGCTTGATAGCATGGTCTTGTGCAATATGGATCAATTTAGGATCATGCATGCATTTGAATTTGAATTTAATAAGCTCTAAGTGTTTTTGTCAAAAATCGGTAGTACCGCAGGCTAACGGGCGGTAGTACCGCTTGAAGCGGTATGACCGCGCTCTGCTTGGCGGTATTACCGCATTTTGAATGTCTCTGCCAACTAATCGCTAATGTGGTACGACCGGCTCTTGCAATGGTACTACCGCATTGCGGTTGTTTCGATTTCTAGTTGGCGGTTCAATAAAAACAGGAGATGTGTCTTTTGGTTCGGTGTCTCTCGTTGACAATCGGTAGTACCACGCTTTAGAAATGGTAGTACCGCTTAGCGGTCGTACCGATTCTTATGTGGTGGTACAATTTTTCCAGAGGACACCACTTTTTCAACGAACCCTACGATCGGTTGTACCGCCCCTCTATGCGGTATGACCGCATCAAGCGGTAGTATCGCAATTTAGTTGGCGGTCGTACCGCGTCGGGATTTTCAACGACCATGTTAGAGTAATTAATGCCACTATTCTAGCCGTTACTGTACTCTGACAAGGGTGCGGTCATACCGCTCCATAGTTGGCGGTCATACCGCATTTCGCTGAAAGTTGGAGATTTCCTCCCCAACGGTCATATTTGTTGGTGGGGGTTATAAATACCCCCCACCTGCTCAAGAACATAGTGCTAGTGTTCATTTATCATCCTTAGAGCCTAGAGAGCCTTGAGGATTCATTCAACACCAAAATTCACTTATGCATTCATTGTGAGGTGGTTGAGTCCATTCAAGTGCATCCATTCATTCTAGTTGATCCTATTGCACTTGAGCATCGTCAAACGCAGGTCATTGATTTGTTACTCTTGGAGTTTTGCCAAACTCCTAGACGGCCTTGGTAGTGGAGCACGGTGATCTCTTCAAGGAGATTGTGAAGAGGCCCGGTGCAAGTTTGTGAGTGGCTTGGAGTTCGCCATCTCCGGAGCGGAGGAAGAACTATCCATAGTGATCGAGGAAAGGCTTAATTCGTGGAGCCGGTTTGAGTTGTCAAGCTTCCTCAACATGGACTAGTGAAGACCGGCAAAGTCTTCGATACCACGGGAAAAAGTCCTTTGTCATTGTGGTCATTTCTTGTCTAATCTTATTCCGCATTTACAATTCTATCTTTTATCTTGTGTTGAATTGCTTAGATAGAATTGTATCTAGTTAGACATAGTTCTTATTTGGCTTAAATTGTTAAATTGTCAAAATTTTTAAAAACCTCCTATTCACCCCCCTCTAGTCGGTTATCTTTGATCCTACAAGTGGTATCAGAGCTTGGTCTCTCATTGATTTAGATTTAACCGTCTAAGAGAGAAAAGGATGGCTAGTGAGAGAATTGCTATAGGAAAGGCTCCTTTGTTTGATGGCTCTAATTATGTTTATTGGAAAATTAGAATGTGAATTTATTTAGAGGCCATGAGTCCAAGTATTTGGAAAATCGTAAATGAGGGTTACATCATGCCCCTTAATCCACTAGCTCCTACGGATCAAGAGGCACGTAATGCTCATTTAGATGCCCAAGCTATGAACGCTCTTTTTGGCGCTTTGAACACGGATGAGTTCAATAGAGTGAGCAATTTGGAAACCACTCATGATATTTGGACCACCCTCTCGGAAATCCATGAGGGAACATCCACGGTCAAAGAAGCCAAATTGCATAGGCTTCGGATCAAATATGAAACATTCGTAATGTTGCCTCATGAAAACATCAATGAGATGTATTCAAGACTTAACAACATTGTGAATAAGCTCAAAGGTCTTGGCATTAACCTTCTTGATGTTGATATTGTGCGCAAGATGCTTAGGGCCCTTCCGGACAAGTATGAAACGTTGGTGACGCTATTTCTCAACTCTCCCGAGTTGCCAAGAATGACGCCAACGAGACTTTTGGGCAACATTATCACCAATGAGTTATTTAAGAAGGACAAAGAAGAACTTTTGGAGTCGTCTTCCTCAAAGAAGGAGATTACCACTTTCAAGGCCAAAGGGGAATCAAGTGATGATGAGGATGAAGAAGAAGACTCCGATGAGGAGTTTGCACTTTATGTGAGAAGAATAAAGAAGTTCATGAAGAGACGCCCACATAGAAATTTCAACTCCGACAAGAACAAGAAAGTGCAATCTTTAAGTGGCAACAATCATTATAGCAACATTCGGTGCTACAGTTGTGAAGAGAAGGGGCACATTGCTTCCCATTGCCCCGAAAAGAAGGATGACAAGGGCAAGTCATTCAAGAAGGAGTATAGTGACAAGAAGAAGTTTTTCAAGAAGCTTTACAAAGATGGCAAGCATGAAGCCCACATTGGAGAGTAGGATTCCAATGATGAATCAAGCAATTCCGACTCCAATGAGCATGAGTCCCTCAAGAAGAAAGGACTCGTTGGCATCGCCATCAAGGAAGCTCTGTCGCTATTCTCCACTCTTACTTGCCTCATGGCAAAAGGAGATAAGGTAAAATCCATTAATAATAATGAACCAACTTATGATGAATTAATGGATATGCTTGAAGACCTAAATGAATATCTTGGAAAAGAAAAGTCAAAATATAAGGTATTAAATAGAGAGCATATCTCTCTAAAAGATTCTTATGAGGAGCTAAAGGAAGCTCATGACTTGCTTATCTAAGAAAATTCAAGCAAGTCTTACTTTAGTGTAGTAATTACATGTGATATTATTGATGATATGCCTAGTATAAAAATTGCTAAAACTAGTGCATCTATTCCATGTAATGATCATATTGCTTTGCCATGTTGCTCTAGTATTAATGTTAATCATGATAATGTTGAGCATAATTATACAAAGCTTGTTGTTGAGAACAATGAGTTAAAGGAACAAGTGACCAAGTTAAGCAAAAACTTGGAAAGCTGCTTCAAGGGTAAAGCCACTCTTGATAAGCTTTTGAGTGAGCAAAGATGCTCATTCATCAACAAAGAAGGACTTGGCTATGTGCCCAAGAAAGGTAAAAAACCAGTAAACAAGCCCACAAGGTTTGTGAGGCAAAATGGTAAGTATTGCCATAAGTGCCGGAAAATAGGACATTTGCAACAAGCTTGTCCTATGGGTAAGACTCCATCTCTTAGTGTATATGATTCCTATTATATGCTTAGAAAGACTAAGGATGTTAAAGTAATTGCTAGATTTGTTGGCACTTCAATTTTAGACGCTAAAAATAATGCTATTTTGGTACCTAAATCCTTGGTTACTAACCTCCAAGGACCCAAATAAATTTGGCTACCTAAAAGAACTTGACTCTTGTTTTGTAGGTGAACTATAAAACCGGTGGAAAATATTGGGTCCTTGATAGTGGATGCACTCAACACATGACCGGTGATAGAAAGATGTTCACCACATTCGAGAATGGAAAAGGAATAGGCAAGATTACATTTGGCGATAATAGCAAAGGAAAGGTAATAGGATTGAGTAAAATTGCTATCTCAAATAACCTTTCCATTTCCAATGTTTCTTTAGTAGAATTATTAAATTTCAATTTGCTATCTGTTGCTCAAATATGTGATCTTGGACTAATTTGCTCATTCTCTAGTGAAAGTGTTACAATCTCAAATGCAAAAGATAGTTCTTTGGTTTTCAAAAGCTTTAGATTTGAAAATCTTTATTTGGTGGATTTTAGATCAAAAGAATCTTGCTTAAAAACTTGTTTAATGGCAAAACCTCATTGGGTTGGCTTTGGAATAGAAGGCTAGCTCATATTGGAATGATTCAACTCAAAAAAACTTTTCAAACATAATTTAGTTGTTGGCTTGAAAGATGTGAAGTTCGAGAAAAATAGACTTTGTAATGCTTGTCAAGCCGGTAAACAAGTCACTAATTCTCATCCTTCCAAAAGTATCATGTCAACTTCTAGACCATTGGAACTCTTACATATGGATTTGTTTGGGCCAACAACCTATAAGAGTATCGAGGGTAATAGCTATTGTTTAGTTATTGTGGATAATTACTTTAGATATACATGAGTATTCTTCTTAGATGACAAAGGTGAAACCTTCGGCATTTTTAAAAGTTTTGCAAAAAGGGCTCAAAATGAATTTAATTTTAAAATAAAGAAAATCCGTAGTGATAATGGTTCCGAGTTCAAGAATACTAAAGTTGAAGACTTTTGTGATGAACTTGGAATAAAGCACGAACTTTCCACAACCTACACTCTGGAGCAAAATGGAGTTGTAGAAAGGAAAAATCGTACATTAATTGAAATGGCTAAGACAATGCTTGATGAATACAATACTTCCGATAGCTTTTGGGCGGAAGCTATTAACACCGCTTGTCATGCCATAAATTATTTTTATTTGCATAAGCTTTTGAAAAAGACTTCCTATGAGCTTCTTGTAGGAAGAAAACCGAACATCTCTTATTTTCGTGTATTTGGTTGCAAATGTTATATTTTGAAGAAGGGTGTTCGTCTTTCAAACTTTGAAAGTCGTTGTGATGTTGGTTTCTTACTTGGTTATTCTTCAAATAGCAAAACTTATCGTGTTTTTAACAAAAACTCCGGTTTAGTTGAAGAAAGGCATGATGTGCAATTTGATGAAACTAACAGCTATCAAGAAGAGCATGAGAATTTGGATGATGTAGGTGATGAAGGATTAAGAAAAGCAATGGAGTATATGCAAATAGGCGATATCAAGTCTGAAGACAATTCATCATCTTCTATTTAAGTTAAACCTCCTACATCTTCCACAAATCAAGAACAAATTGATGAAGAGGACAATAAGGAAGATGATTAACCATCCAACCTACTACCAATAATTCACAATGCAATTGCAAAGGATCATCCAATAGACCAAATATTTAGTGACGTAAGTAAGAGTGTCCAAACTCGATCTCGTGTTGCTTCTTTTTGTGAACATTACTCTTTTGTCTCTTTTATTGAGCCAAAGCATATAGAAGAAGCACTTGAAGATCCGGATTGGGTGAATGCTATGCATGAAGAACTCAATAACTTCACCCGAAATGAAGTTTGGACATTGGTGGATCGACCCAAAGAACACAACGTAATTGGTACGAAATGGGTTTTTAAAAACAAGCAAGATGAGAATAGTATGGTTGTAAGGAACAAGACAAGATTGGTCACTCAAGGTTACTCACAAGTCGAAGGTTTGGATTTTGGTGAAACCTTTGCTCCTGTAGCTAGACTTGAGTCAATTCGGATATTACTTGTTTTTGCATCATGCTTTGATATTAAGTTATTTCAAATAGATGTTAAAAGTGCTTTCTTAAATAGTAAAATATCCGAACTTGTCTTTGTTGAACAACCTCCTGGTTTTGAAGATCCTAAAAATCCAAATAATGTCTATAAACTCTCCAAGGCGCTCTATGGTCTCAAACAAGCTCCTAGAGTATGATATGAACGCCTTAGAGATTTTCTAGTCTCAAAAAGATTCAAAATCGGGAAAATTGATTCAACTCTATTTACTAAGTCCTTAATGATGATTTCTTTGTGTGTCAAATTTATGCTGATGATATCATTTTTGGGTTTACTAATCAAGATTTTTGCGAAGAGTTTGGTGATATGATGTCTAGGGAATTTGAAATGTCCATGATTGGAGAATTGAGCTATTTCCTTGGACTTTAAATCAAGCAACTCAAAGATAGAACCTTTGTGAGCCAAACCAAGTATGCAAAAGATTTGATCAAGAAATTTGGCATGAAGGATGCAAAACCCATCAAGACTCCTATGGCAATCAACGGTCATCTCGACCTAAATAAGGGAGGTAAATCGGTAGATTTAAAACTTTATAGGTCTATGATTGGTGGCTTGCGTTATCTTACCGCATCTAAGCCCAATATCATGTTTTGTGTTTGCATGTGTGCACGTTTTTAAGCAACTCCAAAAGAGTGTCATTTAATGGCCGTTAAAAGAATACTAAGATATTTAAAGCATTTCTCTAGTATTGGCCTATGGTACCTCAAAGGTGCTAAATTTAATTTAATTGGATATTCGAATTTCGATTATGCGGGTTGTAAAATGGATAGAAAAAGCACATCGGGTAGTTGTCAACTCTTAGGAAGATCTTTAGTATCATGGTCATCCAAGAAACAAAACTCCGTAGCATTATCCACCGCTGAAGCCGAATATGTTTCCACGGAAAGTTGTTGTGCTCAATTGCTATGGATGGGGCAAACCTTGATGGATTATGGAATTAAAATTGATAAAATGCCTCTTTTGTGTGACAATGATAGTGCGGTGAAAATAGCCAATAATCCTGTTCAACACTCAAGAATCAAGCATATAAATATTCGCCACCATTTCTTGAGGGATCATGTGAGAAATGGAGATATTGAAATTAGCCACATACGAACCGAAGACCAATTAGCGGATATTTTCACCAAGTCATTAGATGAAGACCACTTCTGCAAATTGAGGAATGAGTTAAATGTTATAGACTATTCAAATGTTGGTTGAAGACTTGCCTCATGCATTTTGCTTCATTTGGTGTTATTTGGCTATTTTATGAAAGTATTTTCAAAATTATTTATTAAAGAATACTATGTTCATAAAAATTTATGTTCTTAGTAGACATTAGTCTATTTAATGCATAATGATCCTCAATGACATTTATTTGAGTGCAAAACTAAGGATCATTTGCATAAATTCTCAAATCCAAAGTCAAATCCTTAAAGTTCCAGGAAAATTGGAACAACCGGAGTGTTAAGCGCGGAACGACCGGCGTTATAACAACGGTATGACAGCATTGCGGTACTACCGGCGAGTATGTTAGCGGTACGACCGCGTCGGTTTGTGAAGGGGCAGTAACTCCTTGCGGTTACTATTCGCCCGAGCCTTTAACCCTCGCGACGGTTCAATCGTTTTCGCACCGCTTCACTTCCGCTCGGGTTTTCTCTCTCCAACACTATAACCTCCAAAAACCTCCTCGCGAATCCTCTCAAATCTCCGGCGATTCTTCGCTCTCTTGTTGATTGCTGCTTCTCTAGGGTTCACCTCCTAATTTCAAGGTAAAACTTCTTTGATTCGAGTGTTACCGCATTTTTTGGAACCCTAGGTATCATTTTAGGGTTAATTGAGAATGTAGATGAATTAGTTAGTTCTAATTGGGAAAAATAGCCAAATTGATGTCTAATGATGCTTGCGCATCCATAGCATGGATTCACCCCATGAAGAACATCGAAAAATTCGATCTAATGCTTGCCCTAGAACCCGGTCAGGAAAATCGGTACAACCGGTTCTTGAGTCTTGATATGACCTTAATGCGATCGTCTTAAAGCCATATAACGGCAGATGACCGATCATCCTAATGAAAAAATGAAAATTCATCTTCTTTCACAATTAATTCTATCTTGATTGATCTTTTGAACTCCTTATAACCTATCCTATCTTTGTGAAGATACCTAAGACAAGAATTGCGACTCGAAAGTCGCATGGACCACCTAGAGGAGGGCAATCTTCATCTCAACCTCCGAGAACTCGACCTCCTGCAGCTCCAGCTCAAAGCACAAGATCAGTTCGACAAAAGGTCGTGTATGGAAAGGGCAAGGGCAAAAGACCAGCAGAAGAGGACCCTGAATCTAAAACAAAGGAAAGCTTACCACCAGCTGAGGCAGATTCTGATTCTGAAACTGAATCAGAGCCAGAGTTGGAAGCTCAGTCAGATGATTTGGGAGCGCCTCCAGATCCTCCAATCGACTTGAGACTCCTTACTCCTGATGAGTATGCAATCAAGCGCCATGTAAATCAATATCTTTTTAAGTCTGACTCAGTCAATCCAAGATTTCATACAGTTTTTCAAGAACAAGTAAATGAGCAGTTATATGAAAATCATAGAAACTTTGCAGATCACAAATGGATTAAGTGGCCTCACATAAACTCCTTGGATAAGTACAGTGGTGTATACCAGCTCTTTCATCGAGTGGGTCTTCATGATCTTGTATATCTAAAGCAAAATTATGATGATGAGATTATCAGGCAGTTTTATGCCACAGTTCATGTTGAGGCAGATCTTTCCAGGATGAAATGGGTCACTGTTATCAGATATGTGGAAAGTACCAAGGAGGATTTTGAGCGTGTTTTGAGGACACCATCTAGTACTTGGGATAAGCTCTTTGACAGCCCTGCTTTACTGTCTCTTGTTGTGGTTGTTTCTGTTCGCCGGTGGTCTATCTCGTAGCTGGATGTTAAGAATGCCTTTCTTAATGGTGTTTTGCATGAGGAGGTCTATATGTAGCCGCCACCTGAGTATTCTATTCCCGATGGGCACGTCTATCGTCTTCGTCGTGCTCTTTATAGCCTCAAACAGGCTCCTCGTGCCTGGCTTGCTCGTTTTACCTCAGTGATTACTGATATCGGTTTCACTGTCAGTTCTCATGATCCTGTTCTTTTTGTTCATGCCTCATCTCGGGGTCGGACACTGTTTCTTCTGTATGTTGATGATATGCTCATCACTGGTGATGATTCCTCATTCATCACGTATGTGAAGAAGCATCTCAGTGAGCAGTTTTTGATGACTGATCTTCGTTCTCTTACGTACTTCCTTGGGATCGAGGTCTCTTCCATACCTGAGAGCTACTACCTCTCCCAGCAGAAGTATGTCTAGGATCTTCTTGATCGGTCTAGTCTGACTGGCACTCGCACCACTGAGACTCCCATGGAGCTATCCCTACAGCTTCGTGCCACTAATGGTGATCTTCTTGAGGATCCTACTCGATATCGCCATCTTGTTGGGAGTTTGATGTACCTTGTGAGAACTCATCCTGATATTGCTTATGATGTTTATATCTTGAGTCAGTTCATGGCTCGTCCTACCCATCTTCACTACAGTCACCTTCTTCGTATTCTTCGCTACTTGCGTGGGACTATCTCTCATCGGTTGTTTTTCCCTAGCTCTACCTCACTTCAGCTTCAGGCGTACTCTGATGCGACCTGGGCTAGTGATCCTTCTGATCGTCGTTCTCTTTCTGCTTACTGTGTTTTTCTTCGCTCCTCCTTGATTGCCTTGAAGACTAAGAAGCAGACTGCAGTTTCCCGTTCGAGTGCAGAGGCTGAGTTGAGAGTTATGACAGCAGTGACAGCAGAGGTTACTTGATTGAGGTGGCTACTTGCAGATCTTGGAGTGCCTGTGATAGGACCTACGACTCTTTTGTCGGCGGTCAAGGATGCTGCTCAGTGTGCGGGACCCAGTGAAGCATGAGCTCGCTAAGCACATTGGTGTGGATGCTTCATATACTCGCTCACAGGTGCAGGAGGGAGTACTTGCTTTACAGTTTGTGCCATCAGAGTTACAGGTTGCTGACTTCTTCACGAAGCCACAGGCTAGGGCACAACATTTGTATTTTCTCTCTAAACTCAGTGTGTGTGATCCACCATGAGTTTTTTTTTGGGGGGGAGGGGGTTGTTAGAATAGGACTCTTTTGTATTTCCTTATCTGTATACGGAAACCCCCCTTGTGCATCCCTATATACTTTGCCCATTGGGCCCTCTTGAATATACACACAATATTCCTAACAGCATCCACATATAAGCACTCTCATATTGATTGGATCATAGATTCAGGGGCATCCAAGCATGTAACGAGTTCACTTAGTGCTTTTGCATCTTACACCTCATATACTCATTTTGAAACTGTCCAAACAGCTAATGGAATCTCCCAGCTTATTCAGGGTGTAGGATCTGTAGAGTGCACACCATCCATTGCTTTATCCTCCATTTTGCATGTTCCCTCCTTTCTAGTCAACCTTCTTTCAGTCAGTTCTATTATTGACCAATTCAAATGCACTGTCACATTTGATGAGGATTCGTGTTTATTCTAGGAGAAGAGAACTGGGAAGAGGATTGGGACTGGAATAAGGCGTAATGGGTTGTGGTATATTGATCAGGTTGATGCGACATTGGCTGTGGCTATAGGAGGAGTCGAGGGAGAAGTTTTGTTACATCATCGTCGCTTAGGACATTTATCATTTGAGAGTTTAAGTTAGTTATACCCTGATTTGTTCAAAAGGGTAGACAAGAGTAAACTTATGCGTGATGCTTGTGAGTTTGGAAAACATACACGGTCTACATATAGTAGCATTGGTCTTCAGAGTTATGAACCTTTTATGTTAATACATTCGGATGTTTGGGGTCTGAGCTCGGTTACTTCTGTGAGTGGTTTTAGGTGGTTTGCCACATTTATTGATTGCTATACTCGTATGACGTGGATTTATATGATGAAACACAAGAGCGAGGTCCTTCGATGTTTTCAGGACTTTCATAGGATGGTTGCTACTCAGTTTGACGTAAAGGTTCAGATTCTTCGATCAGATAATGGAACTGAGTATGTTAATAAGGAGTTTGCAGCGTATCTCTTATAAGAGGGGATACTTCATCAGACTACTTGTCCAGGAACCCCACCTCAGAATGGAGTGGCTGAAAGGAAGAATCGACATTTATTGGAGGTAGCATGTTCACTCATGTTTCAGATGAATGTGCCAAAGGGATTGTGGAGCGAGGCAATAATGACGGCAGTGTATCTCATCAATCGCATGCCATCTCAAATACTTGGGATGAGATCTCCAGCTGAACTTCTTTTGGGTCAGCGGGAGTTCAAGGTACCTCCAAAGGTGTTTGGTTGTGTTTGTTTTGTACGAGATCATCGATCAGCGGTTGGCAAGCTGGATTCATAGGCATTGAAATATATTTTTATAGACTATTCATCATGTCAGAAGGGCTATAGATGCTGGAACCTAGTTGGACGAAAGTTGTTCGTGAGTATGGATGTGACATTCCGGGAGTTTGAGCCTTACTACACAAGTGAAGGTACTCTTGATCTGTTTTTGGAGTTCTCTCCTATCACTGAGGATGACAGTCGAGAGGGGGAGAGTAAGGAGAGTCAATGAGAAGAAGAAGTCATTGTGGGGAAAATTTTGTGCCCAAACCTAACAGAATATGCAAGAGATGTGATAGCCCCCAAAAGAATTGAAGGTTTATCAGCGAAGATGCTTTGGGAAATAAGGAGAAGTAGAGAGACAAGTAGTCAACACATGAGCCACCAACATCGGAGCTTTCTGAACAGCTGGCATTGCCACAGCTTGAACAACCTTCTAAATAGTCAACCTTGCCAGTTGATCCAGTCCCAAATATCCCTCCTCGTGTCTCTCTCCATCAAGTTCGTTGCCTCCCCTTGCGGCGAGTGGTAATGTTTTGCAGAGGCCGAGTACAGAGCAATGGCGTTGAGTGTGAGTGAAATGATATGGATGAAGGGTTTATTGTCTGAGCTTCGAATATGGAGGACTAATCTCTTGGTGTTGCATTGTGACAATAAACCTGCAATCAACATTGCTAACAACCCAGTTCAGCATGATCGTACAAAGTACGTTGAGATTGATAGGTTTTTCATCAAGGAAAAGCTCGATGACGGAATATTAAAGTTGGAGTATGTCAAGTCTGGTGAACAGTTGACTAATTATTTTACTAAAGGGTTAGGTCCTAGTGAGGGTGCTACAATACGTAACAAGATGTGCATGATTGATATCTTCGGCCCATCTTGAGAGGGGGTGTTAGAGAGTTTGTGTTAGATCTAAATAACGAGTTGTATCGTAGTTGGACTCTATGTTGAGACTATAAATAAAGGGTGTGGGATCCTACATGATACACACAATAATTCCTGAAAATCCACATGACATGATTTTTTTAGGGCAATAGTACCATATGATTGTTGTCAACAAATATATCGTGGAAATAATTTATGTTAGTTCTGATTAGAAGAATCAAATATGATAATGTTTATGCCTCATCATCCTTTGCATCTGAATTGCACAAATCTAAATCAGGACGAGCAATTGATTTTTCTTCATCTGGTTCCTGTGGTCTCCTACGAGCACTGTTTGGAAAATGGCTATATTATTTTTCCTTAGTCAATATCATGTAAGAATTAGTTAATTTGCCATTTTGTTTATTGCTTAGTATGCTTCTTATGCTGGTTGATTTCATTTTCAACATATGTTTTTTTTCTTTACTGGTAAAACAGTATTTGCTGTAAGAAGGGATGTGTCGTGTATTTGAATACTTATCTATTTTAGATATCATTGCATGTTCTTAATCTTAGTCCTTTATGCAAAGAGATGTATTTTTGGGCAGTTTTGAGACGACAATGCATATTTTGATGATACATGATGACCATTTTTTTTAATAAGATTGATGTGGTATACACGATTCTTGTGGTCTGTGGAAATGGTCATTTGCAAATTTTTGAACAAAATTCCGTTGAAGGAGCACAATGACATATTGTTTATAGGATATTGCAGATTCTGGATTGTGGGATGCCATTTTCTTGTGCCAGATGTTTCTTTAATGAATTTCTCATGCAAATTGTCTTCCTCTCTTATTTGGTTGTTTCTAGTTTTTATCAGATTGTTGCTGTCCAATACTGTCATGAGAAGATTTTGCAGCTTTCCCCTGCCTCTGTTGGTCCAATTGATACGGGGGATACCCGATCTTCACGATGTAGGTCGATGATAACTTTAGATCCGTACAACCTGATGAACCGATGGCGCCAACCACTATCAAAATAGCAACATGCGACAAAAGAATTCGCCCAAACACACGCTTGTGATCCTGTTTACCCGATCACACAAAGTAGACGTGTTGTTGTTCCTGCAAAACACAAAGAATCACAAGAACAACGGAACGGCACAACCAGGCGATTCGGTAGCGGGGGGCTTCATCAAGCTTCACCTACCCTCTCTCCGGGCACCAACACCCCATCCCAAACTCCGGCACGCGGAGGACCTCTCCGGATGCTCATGCGGCAATTGCTTGTCGAAATGCCTCGATGGTGGTGCCCTTTGCCAAGAAGAAGAGGAAAATGCGATGGACGAGTCACTGATGTGGAGGCGACAGATGATTTCGTTGATGAGATGGAGTACGAGGAGGAGGAGGTCGACGACGATGATGGTAATGCTTTGCGAACTCTGGTGATGTTTCGTTGTTTTCTTTCGATTGGGAATTTTGGGCTCTGTCTAGTGTGGAGGAAGAAGCGTTGTTCGGGTCCTCGGTGTCTTGGCTCGGTCGCGTCTCCGGCTGCTGAGAACTTTGGTAAAGACGGCAAGAACAAGGCCACCAAGCCGACGTCGGCTGGCCGCCGCCTTGTGCTGTAGTGCCACCGCGTGGACATCACCGTGGCCGCAGCGAGCCACGGCCATTGCCACAGCGCCCCCCCCCCCTTCTTTGTCCGGCCATAGCAAGTCACTGACAGTGTACATTGCCTCTCCTTCTCTCTTCTTGCAAAACGATCAAACGAACTCGCATGCGAAATCTAGTCGGCAAAATGGGATGCTTGAGTGATGAGGATCACAATGGTGTGACATGCATTGAGAGTTTTCTGGTTTTTGGAAGAGTTTGGAAGGAGAGAAGGTGGGATGGTGAACTAGTGTTAAAGTATGGAGAAGAAAAGGGATGATTAGAAGCTTGCTCTGCTGGTGGGAAGAGAGATGGCGTGGGGGCTTTGGCTGTTGGAGAGAATGTGTGGGGGAAAAGAATGAGTGGTTGTGAGTGATTGGAATGGTTGTGTGCTCTGTTGGTGGAAGAAATTGATACTCAGTTTCGGGACACTGTATTTAGGCTCTATTTCTTGCTTTAGTTGGTCTGAATGTTTTATTATTGTGAAATAGTTTACAAGGTTGTACTCGGTCATAACCGTAAATAGCTAAATTTTCATGTGCTTTTAAGGTCTGCTGGTTAAGTCAGGTATAATATGCATGCCTTGTCGGTTTATTATAAAACTTTTTTTTTGCTTTACTTGTGTTTTTATTCATGTTTGAATTTGATTGCACAAGAATATAAGACTATGTTTGTCTCAAAGTAGCTTAGTCATTTGAAACTTTGAGCCCATCCTCTATTTTCATCTTAGATTCACCACTGGACACAACATATTGGAACTATATATTCTAGTAGGGGACAATATTATTTAAACCCTAGAATCAAGAATATATTGATATCTGAAAATATGACGTCCCTCTTTTACATGAGGCGCAGCCTTGGCTTTAATAGATGGCCAACCGTGCGCACGCAATGCCGAGGCCGAAACAACCACCAAAACGGACTCAAACACCTAATCGATTCTGTTGATGCTAAGTGTCTACATGGCTGAACAAAAGTGGCTTCGGTCCAATAACTGGCATGCAGGCCCGCATACACCACATGCGGAAGTGGCAGCAATCTTGTTAATCACACCGCATGCATGCATTAATGCATACGCCACATGCAGCATGCAGCGCCTCCTCCACGTTCCTCATTATTTCCTTTGCATTCCTTTATTCTTTGCTTCCTTGTTGCATGCATGCATCTATGCATGAGCCATTAAATAGCATTTTGGCCAACACTGGTTCCTTTCCTTCCTTGCGCATGCACAACACGCATACATCCATGTATGAACAGTACTTAATATTTGTACACGTCATCAAACGCAAGTTTGCATTAGCAGTAGTATCTTCACTCCTTCGGCCTAATACAGTCTCTCATGCTTTTATACGTATAAAACCGCACACACACAATATAAGACTATTAGGCAGTAACATATATTCATTAGAGTCAATATTAGAATTAATTAAGAGCGAGTTCACCTCCTGATTAATTAATTTAGTTCTTGCTTGTGTAATCGGTCCAATCAAGATGTCCACATCACCAATCCTCTACTGGTTGCAGAAAACGAATGCACAGAATTCCCACCAGAAACCAATCTGCAGCTCTTCAGCCATCCTAAGCGCCGGTTCCTGAGAAGGAACAAAAAAGAGAGCCATCTGGGGCGTAAAATACATCCAAAGATGCTAAGGCTGCCTTCTCATTATCTTCACACAAAAGGGTAGAATTGAACACCCAGCAGCAAGCAAAGACTTGGGATTTTGTTGTGCCATGGACGAGTAGCTACGGGCGTACGGCCTGTGGCACCGGCAAAACGCCCAGCAAAAAATGTATGGCACGTATGGGGTTAGCCACAGTGGTGATGATTTTTTTTTCTAAGGAATACACGATTCCATTAGGGCTTGTTTGGAAGTAAAGAGTAGAAAAACCAGAGGACACAGGGATTTTGAGGGCATATGTAATCCTCTCAACTCCAAGGAGAAATCTTCCCGTTCGAGAATAAAATCCCTGTTGCCGTTTGGGAATAATAGGGATAAAAATCCCGGCCATGAAAAAATCAAAAATAAATCATAAAATTCAAAAACATTTGCATTGTTTGATCATTGATGTGCTGGAATTGTGAGTTGGCCTATTCTAAATTTTGTTTTGTATATAAATTGCAAATAACATTTGCATTAGCATAGCTTCATAACTCAAAAACCTCAACACAAGGATATAACTTCGATAGAGTTATAAAATGCTGTCCAAGCGGGATGGAAGGCACAATTTGAGGAGTACACGCTTCCATACTTCCAAAAAAACATCTGAAATTACCACCTGTTCAACCAGTTTATGTATTGGATCTTCTTTCGAAATGTTTTGGTTGCATCTCAAGGCATTGATAAGACTGGACTTTCCAACACCGCTTGGACCAACAATTACGGTTGTCTGTCCTGCCAACATCTCTTCAAGAGCAGCTAATCCAGATTTCTAGTCAACACTTAAGAAGAGTGGATCATAACCCCAACTCTTCAACCTATCTCTCCAGTAAGGTATGGTCTACAGAAAACCTAGTTATAAACTATCATCAGAACCATATAAGTATAAAATGAGGAAAACGCAAGACAGCATACAACAAATGCATTAACTTGTAAAGAATTTTACAATCGATGAATACTGGGAGTTGATCAATTGCACATGCTAGTTGATATCTTTGGGAACGTACAAACTACCAACTCTGATACTTGATACTTAACTAAAAGAGATATGTACTTACATGTGTGTCATGTATACATGATAGCACTGAAACTACAGGCCATTGTCGGCACTTTGCAACTGTCATTATCGCAAAAAAACAGGTGCTTTTTAATGCATCCAAAGAAGTGTGATCCCAAAATAAGTTGTACGTTGTTTGGACAAGGGAAAATGTATCATTCATCTATTATTATTGGTCTGGTTTAATGTTTTCTTGACAATAGTTGCTTAAGCGGCACCTTTGGCTGAACTGGGTCTTGGTTGAAAGGACCATCCCTTTGATATAATTCAAATGGAACATATTTGTTTCATTTGATAAGTAAGAACACAGGAACAAGGTCAAAGAGTCCTCAGTTTGGATATGTAACGCTCCCTCGAAGTCTTTCCCTATTTAAAAAGTTGATACAGATATTCTGTGAGAACATCTTAGTCCTGCAAGCTGAGTGAAAGCCTAACCATTTTCCTACGAAGCAAAAACACCAAACACGAGAGACAACACCTTAATGCCTTCAGTGAAATCGAAATTAGCCCTTCTTTTCAATTTATTGAGCACATCTCAGCAAACCATCTAATGAACACCAAGATATCCTTACCCACACCTCATCATCTCCAATGCAGTGCACTACACTACAATCCGCCTATCTAATTCAAAACACACTCTGAGAATGAGTAACAATTTACTAATTTAGCAAGCAATTCAAACCAAGAACCAGTCTTATATATGTATGTATACTGTTAAATCGACGAGCTCGACCTTGTTGAAGACGAGCCTTGGCTGTATCCTATGAGACTTCGGCCGATGAGGAACACAGTGAGCATGGCGTGCTCGGGCCACGGCTGGTCGAGTGATAAGAGCACGATGAGCTGGTCGACGTTTGCCACAGGCGGGTCGGCAGCCTCGCTTCGGCGCTCGAACACGTCCTCGATCATCCCGTGGCGGTCGGTCCAGTCGACGGCCTCGACGAGCACCCTGTCCGCGACAAACACACGGCGGCGGATCTTCTTGAGCAGCGCCCGGACCACGCAGAGAAGGTCAGCGCCACTATGGTGCTCGAGCCCCGGCGGGGTGGAGCCCACGATGATGCGTGTGAAGTTGGCCTGGGAGGTCACGACGAGGCCCGTGGCCTGGTTCGGGAGGAGCGCATTGGGGGCGACGGTGGGAGGGAGGCCACCTGGGGAGGAGGCGCGGGTGGTGGTGAGAGGCGCGGCGGAGGAGGAGGCTGGGGGGTGTAACGCCCCCAAATTCTGGGGACGTTAAACTCTTCACAACCGCCCAGGATGTGCAGTTACGAAGTAAGCAGTGTCTCAAGCAAGCTTTCGATTACAACAAAAGCCAACCTTTTACTACATAAGATTAAGGCTTAACAGCTAGTTTTGACACTGACACGGGCATCCAAGCCCAAAGTTAATATAATACAAGACAAAAGAACTTCAAACCACAGGCACGCTTGAGTGCGGCTGAGACCTAATAACAGTAGTCGTTGCCATCCGTGGGTCCACCAAAGTCTCGTTCAACCAGATCCTCTGCATTTTCCCAGGTTCCTTCTGTAGATTGTTTGCAGATTATGCAAGAATGAGTACAACTACCGTACTCAACAAGCCACATGGAAAAGCTAAATAATTACATGCAAGGAGTTCAAAGGATGGTTAGGTTTTACCTTAACAGGCATATGTGGATGCAATTTGCAGTTAAAGCAGTTTTACAAAACAGTAAAACGATAATAAATAATAACATCAGGGGTTTCTCAACAAACCACAATTACCAACTTACCATCTCAAAAACTCTACTTATGCCTCATGTACTGGAATCACCCATTAACATAGCTTCATTAACCGGAAGCACGGCGTATTCAAATACCTTTAGTTATACACTCTGTAGAGTTGCCCAACTTTACCCACAAGATATCTCAAACTCATTCTGTCAGGACACGCAACATGTTAGCGTCTTGTCGAGTTTGGGATAACAAAACCTTTTCTTTGCTCAACCTTTCTAGCCTCTACAGTAGGTTTTACCCCATCTGACCCTCGGGAGATTCCACCGCCGCTATGGATCTTGTACCCCAATGCTGACGGGACCATACCGTTGCGTAGACCAGCGAGTGTCCCTCCAGGCCCACCCCTGTCTCACCCTTGATATTGTAGATATTCAATTGGAAAAGCAGTGTACTAAGATAGGGAGTAATGACCACGCATGTGGTTGAGCGGTTTTCTGTGTCTGTTACTTTGGCACAAGGTTCTTGTCCTTACTTGTCTCACAGTGAGGCGATGGACCAACACCACCATGTGGTCACATCCATCCTGCAGGCCTCACCCTTGACCCACTTTTACCACAAGTCTATTGGGTTGTCCAACTTAATGGACACAACCCTCAACTCTCCACCAAAACCATTGGCGAACCGCCAATACTACTTTTGATTGATGAACACAATTGTGTGACAAAACTACTTATATAGATAATATTTTATGTGAACTTGTCAAGATGAATATGGCCTACAAGTGCTGGGTGGGTTTGTATGTGGGGTAATAGGAATTATCTAATTATCATGGCATTCAAAAGTATTATTTCAATAATTAAAGTAATTGGCTCAAATATAATAATGAAAGTATCAATATAAATATATGACATGTGGGTTCAACATGTTCAAGGAATGCAACTTGCCTTCTTGCACAAAATCTGTGGATCTTTGGTCTTGTCTGGCGTCGTCGAGTGCAGTTGTCTAGATCGTAACCTAACGAGAAGCAATGCAATAAAAGAAACCAAGTAAAACTAGCTCAACAAGGAAAGATTTGGGAACAACAAGCAAGTAAATATAACCAAAAAGAAACTTAAAGGAAGGGGGTGGGATGGTGGGATTTATCTAGTGTTTATTTGAATTTGGAAGGAGTTTGAGATTCGGATCAACTACAACAAAAATATTATAAAGGATTAAAGAAATCTATAGGAAGGTGAGAATATTTATTTGGAGTTTGGCATAGCTGAACGGAGTCAAGAATGTGTTTTCTGGGTTCGAGACGGTCGAAAATGACATATAATGTCAAATTAGGGTTTGAGCGAAAAATGCGGATAATGAATAGTACTATTTTACTATTCAAGAACGAAATAAATGGGTGAGCGAAGCAAGCAATGCTTTTTCATCTAATGAACAGTGGCTAGGGTATACTATTTTTGGCTAATGTATAGTGTATAATTGGAATAGTAATTTCTATTTTTGGATGAGCGATAAATGAATTCTTGTCGCAGATGAACGATAAAAGGCCGAAATAGTGAACGATAAAACAACCCATTCTTTGTGCCCACTGACCCGTTTGGTCGGGCCTAAATATTAAAAGCAGACTGATCAATAACGCCTCAGACTGCTGCAGCTGGGAGAAAGCAGCAGGGCGACAAGCGCATCCATGGGAGGAGGAGAGGCGGAGAAGCGGCGTGGGAGCACCGGCGGCGGACGACGCGCAAGGGAGGGCGACGTGGGGAGCTCCACCAGGTAAGTCCCCTTTACCTTAGGGTTTTGCGGCGGGGCTTTTGGGGTGGGGTTGGTTGTGGTGGCGGCGAGCTCTGGCCGACCTTGGGGAAGGAGGAGGGGGTTGGGGAAGGCGGTGGTGGTGGGGATGAAGAGGAAGGGTAGCCCGGGTGCCCTTTTATAGGCGGGTGGAGGCGGTGGGAGCAGGGTTTGGCATGGGCGATGGCATGGCCGTCGGCCACAGGGGGGTGACGTGGTTGGGTGAGGATGCTTGGCGGTGCTTGACGGAGGCGGCGGATGGAGGGGTGTGGGTCGCGTCATGTGGCGGCCCTCTCTGGCGCAGCGGGGAGGTGGTGCCAGAATCGCTTTCAGTATGAGGCATTGAAGGCGCAGGATGGGCGGTGGGGGCAAGGTGGCGCCTTGTCATGGCTTTGGCTGAGCGTGACAGAGGCGGTGGCGACGAGCTCCCCACGGCGACGGCCAAGTGCCAGGTGAAAGCGGCTCGAAGTGAAGCGCGACCGAGGGAAATCGGAAAGGAGAAGGGAAAGCGGGTTTAGGGTTTTGGGATTTTGATTTTGACGAATTTTTTTAAATTTGCCGATTGGATTTTGGCGAAAATCAAACTCGAACTCAAATTGATTTTGAATTTTTTGAATTTTGCGAGATGTTTCAACCTACCCCTTAAAAAGAATCTTGTCCTCGAGATTCACTCAAAGTCGAGGACAAAGTTGGAAAACTTCTGTTGCATTTTGATTCCTTTTTCCATCTTTGCTCTTTGTGTTGCAAGATCGACCTTTGAAGCGAAAAGGTAGCTCTGGATCAATTAAGACCAATGGTGATGAAGTAAAATCATACCGGCAATATTGTTTGTGGCTTGCTGCAACTTCATTGGTAGTGACACAATTGATTTTGCCCTGACTTGGTCCTGGTTGCTGAAATTTTGGATGCTCTCTAGGTCGTAGCATACCTCCTTTGTTAGCTTGTGTTGTTGGTGGCGTCTTGTTGATTTGTGATTGACTCCTCACTTGAGCTTTGGCGTCTGGCGACATATTCTTGATGGACATTGCCTTGAAGTGACCAAAGTTGTCCACAATGGTAGCGATTTATTGATTTTTGTGGATGATCCTTTTGGTAGTGATTTCCTCGCATGTGTAGTAATCGAGGCTGTGGTTGGTGATTCATATTGTATTGGGGTCTTGAATTGGGATTGGTAGCTGGTTCTTCTTGATATTATCTTGGTGGTCTTGTCATCATCCTTTTTCTGGGTGCACTTGGTTGAGGTGTCATCTACATTGCTCTTCTTTTTCTTAATTCTTGTAATTCTGTTCTGGCTTCTTCTGATATTAGTAGTTTGTTTACCATAGCTGACATATCCTTGAAATCCAGGGCTGAAATGTGAAACTTCAGCGACTTCTGTAATCCTTGTGAGAATTTCTCCATCTTCTTTTCTTCAGTATCAACATCATTTGGGGCATATCGTGCCAGATAATTGAATTGATGTAAATACTCTGTCACAGTAAGTCCTCTTTGCTTGAGAGCAAGAAACTCTCGGCATTTGGAGGCGAGCACGCCAATGGGGACGTGTGCCTGATGAAATGCATCCTTGAATTCCTGCCATGGTATTTCTCTTCCGGGATGGAGTGTTTGGTGATTCATCCACCATACTGCGGCTTGTCCTTGAAGTTGGTGGGAGGCAAAAAGAGTCTTCTCTTGATCAGTGCATTGGATAGTGTCTAACTTTCTTTCCATATCTCTTATCCAATCATCTGCTGCTAGTGGTTCTGGTGCAACTGTAAAAGTTGGTGGTCTTGTTTTGTGGAAATCGGTCCATTTTGATCTTGTAGTGATTCCTCCATTTATTGTTCCTGAATAGGGTTCTGATGGTACTGGTGATCTGGTGGTTATCTATTCCAGGAGTCTAGTGTGTTGCTCCATCATTCTGGTTTGATTTTGCTCTGCTTGATATCTATTTCTTTCCATCGTGGCCATTACTTACGCCATGGTTGGTTGATGATTTCTTTGAATCGACCTCATAGTTCTTTGTTGTTTTCGGACATCTTTGGAATATATTTACTGCGGTTTTGACCAAATCTGAGATAGGTGAGTAAGATCTAGACTTGAGTTAAGTGGAGAAAGATTAAGGTAAGGTTCAAGGCGAAAAGAAGGAATTGCATTTTGACAAGGATGATATCTGAGTCTTGATAGAAAAACAAATTATCAGCTAATAACATAGCTCAATTATTTATACGAGTTGTATACATACTACTTAGAGCACATAATACAACTTGTGTTACAACCAAAAGATCGTCTAATTAGGGTTCACTCTATCTAATAACACTTTAGTGTATACTAAGCACTACTGCAAATTCTGACGAAAGGTTGAAATTAGGTGAGAAGAAGATAAATCTTTTATAAAACAAATCGATTTTACAAATCTAAGTTTAGATAAGGTAGCAATAGAAGGGAAAAGATAGCAATAATACTTATATTTTTGTTTTCAGAAATTCTTTTATAATTTTTTTAAACTAAGATTTTTGAAGATCTTCATTTTCCTAATTCCTAAAGCCAACTCAAAGTCTCAACCTACAGTCAAGCTAAGCTCTGATACCACTTTGTAACGCCCCCAAATTCTAGAGACGTTAAACTCTTCACAACCGCCTTGAGGATGTGCGATTCATGAAATGTGAGCAGTGTCTCAAGCAAGCTTTCGATTACAACAAAAGCCAACATTTTATTACATAAGATTTTTTATTACATAAGATTAAGGCTTAACCGCCGGTTTGACACTAACACGGGCATCCAAGCCCAAAGTTAATATAATACAAGACAAAAGAACTTCAAACCACGAGCACGCTTGAGTGCGGTGAGACCTAATACTTGATGAGTCGTTGCCATCAGTGGGTCCACCAAAGTCTCGTTCAACGGATCCTCTCTGCATTTTCCCGGGTTCATACAGAGATTGTTTGCAGATTATGCAAGAATGAGTACAACTACCGTACTCAACAAGCCACATGAAAAAGCTAAATAATTACATGCAAGGAGTTCAAAGGATGGTTAGGTTTTACCTTAACAGCATATGTGGATGCAGTTTGCAGTTAAAGCAGTTTTACAAAAGCAATAAAAGCGATAATAAATAATAACATAAGGGGTTTCTCAACAAACCATAATTACCAACTTACCATCTCAAAAACTCTACTTATGCCTCATGTACTGGAATCACCCATTAACACAGTTTCATTAACCGGAAGCACGGCGTATTCAAATACCTTTAGTTATACACTCTGCAGAGTTGCCCAACTTTACCCACAAGATATCTCAAATTCATTCTGTCAGGACACGCAACATGTTAGCATGCGACTGAGTTTGGGATAACAAAGCCTTTTCACTGCTCAACCTTTCTAGCCTCTGCCCGGTAGGTTTTACCCCATCTGACCTCGGGAGATTCCACAGCCGCCGCTATGGATCTTGTACCCCAATCTTGATGGGACCATACTGTTGCGTGAATGAATGAGTGTCCTCCGGCCACCCCTTTGTCTCACCCTTGATATTGTAGATATTCAATTGGAAAAGCAATGTACTAAGATAGGGAGTAATGACCACGCATGTGGTTGAGCGGTTTTCTGTGTCTGTTACTTTGGCACAAGGTTCTTGTCCTTACTTGTCTCACAGTGAGGCGATGGACCAACACCACCATGTGGCTGTCCATCCTGCAGGCCTCACCCTTGACCCACTTTTACCACAAGTCTATTGGGTTGTCCAACTTAATGGACACAACCCTCAACTCTCCACCAAAACCATTGGCGAACCGCCAATACTACTTTTGATTGATGAACACAATTGTGTGACAAAACTACTTATATAGATAATATTTTATGTGAACTTGTCAAGATGAATATGGCCTACAAGTGCTGGGTGGGTTTGTATGTGGGGTAATAGGAATTATCTAATTATCATGGCATTCAAAAGTATTATTTCAATAATTAAAGTAATTGGCTCAAATATAATAATGAAAGTATCAATATAAATATATGACATGTGGGTTCAACATGTTCAAGGAATGCAACTTGCCTTCTTGCACAAAATCCTGTGGATGCTGGTCTTGTCCGGCGTCGTCTGGAGTCTGGTTGTCTAGATCGTAACCTAACGAGAAGCAATGCAATAAAAAGAAACCAAGTAAAAACTAGCTCAACAAGGAAAGAGCTGGGAACAACAAGCAAGTAAATAAAACCAAAAAGAAACTTAAAGGAAGGGGGGGTGCGGGATGGTGGGATTTATCTGGTGTTTATTTGGACTGGAAGGAGTTTGAGATTCGGATCCAACTACAACAAAAATATTGTAAAGGATTAAAGAAATCTATAGGAAGGTGAGAATATTTATTTGGAGTTTGGCATAGCTGAACGGAGTCAAGAATGTGTTTTCTGGGCTCGAGACGGTCGAAAATGACATATAATGTCAAATTAGGGTTTCGGGCGAAAAATGCCAGATAATGAATAGTACTATTTTACTATTCAAGAACAGAAATGGGCTGTGAACAGAAGCAAGCAATGCTTTTTCATCTAATGAACAGTGGCTAGGGTTTACTATTTTTGGCTAATGAATAGTGTATAATTGGAATAGTAATTTCTATTTTTCGGATGAACAGTAAATGAATTTACTGTGCAGATGAACAGTAAAAGGCCGAAATGAGTGAACAGTAAAAACAACTCCGTTCTTTATGCCCACGGCCAAGCGGCCCAAAAACATGACCTTAAGGCGTCAAGGCTGGGAAGGCCAAGCGCCTCTACATGTGTGGTGAGAAAGCGCGAGCAATGCGCATCCATGAGGAGGAGGGAGAGGCGAGGAAGAGGCGGCGGGAGCACCGGCGGTGGTGGCACGGCGCAAGGGGAGGGCGGCGGGGAGCTCCACCGGTAAGTCCCTTTACCTTAGGGTTTTCGTCCGGGCTTTTGGGGTGGGGTTGGTTGTGGTGGCGGCGGCGAGAGCTCCTGCCACCTTTGAGGAAGGAGGAGGGGTTGGGGAAGGCGGTGGTGGTGGGGATGTAGAGGAAGGGTAGCCAGGGTGCCCTTTATAGGCGGTGTGGGCGGTGGGGCGGGGGTTTGGTATGGGCGGCAGCATGGCCGTCGGCCACTGTGGGGTGACGTGGTTGGGTGAGGATGCTTGGCGGTGCCGACGGAGCGGCGGTTTGGGAGGGAGTCGCGTTGCTGATGGCGGCTGACCCTCTCTGGCGCTTTCGAGGTGGCGGGCATTGAAGGCGTGAGGCATTGAAGGCGAGGATGGGTGGCGGGGCGAGGTGTGGCGCTGTCGCGCTTTGGCGCGAGGCGGCGAGGGCGGTGGCGGCAAAGCTTCCCACGGCGACGCTGACCAAGTGCCAGGGTGAAGGCGGCTCGGGGCTGGGGCGCGACCGGGAGGGGAAACTGGAAAGGGAGAAGGGGAAAGCGGGTTTAGGGTTTTGGGATTTTGATTTTGACGAATTTTGCCGAAATTTGCTGATTTTGATTTGAAACTGAAAATCAAACTCGAACTCAAATTGATTTTGAATTTTTTTGAATTTTGCAGATGTTTCAGGGGGAGCGGGAGTGGGAGGAGAGGGAGGCGGAGGTGGGGCAGCGCGGCGGTGGAGGAGGGGAGGAGCGGCATTTCGGTGGAGCGGAAAGTGAATGGAGATTTAGACCGGACTCGAGAGTGAGACGAGGATAAATTCCCGACCTCCTCGGATGTGGGTTTTCTCCCCGTGGAATAGGTTGGGTTGGCCCGAAACTAACCCTGTCCCTGCATCATCTAAACATAGCTATAGAGCAGATCGGAAATCCTACCATGGGAGAAATTTTCCCCGGGATTGGGCCGGGATTGACCCTCCCAAACAAGCCCTTAAGAGGGGACACGGCCAAATCATTGGTCAACAAAGCCGAAATGAAGTCAGGAGTGTTTTATGTCCAAAACGACAGTCTCAAGACCATGCCTGGCTCGCTAGGCAATCAACGACCTTATTACACTCCCTCAAACACGATGAGAGTTTAAACTCAAGAAAATTACAAGTTAACAGGAGCTTAAGATCCTTGATAAATATTCCCTCGGAATTATCAAACTCTGAGGAGTTCAGTGTCTTTACCAGGTTTATCGCATCCATTTCCAGAATAACACGCCCCACACCAAGTTCAGAGATCACTTGGATTGCACGATGGACTGATTCCGCCTCTGTCTGGAAAGCATGTTGCATTTGCTATAAAGTACCAATTCCTGCTGCTACGAAATCACCATTTTTATCTCTCACTATGAAACCCCGACCCCTGTTTTAGTCACCGAATCAAATGATGCATCTGTGTTCACTTCCAGGAAAGGGGTAGCTGGTGGTGTCCATCTTCCAGGCGATCTAGTGCACTGCTTTTGCTCCTTTTCCGCCAGTGTTTTGAACTCCATGACATGATTCTGTATCACATGACACACCTCTGCACATGCCTTCCCTTTCCACCTGCATTTAACTTATTCCGTTCTCTCTACCAGTCCCAAAGGAATACCACCACCTTCAGCTGGGTGCCACTGTCCAAATTCCACAGTGATTCGAACATGGTGTGGCTTGAAGTAGCTGCCGCTAGAGATTCCAACACCTCTAGAAGCGTGTCAGTGTCGGCGGCGGTGCACGAGATGGCGGTCGCCGAGGGACGGCAGTCCATCGACGCCCGCCTATGGCACCTCGCGCCGGAGAGGGTGTCCAAGGACGACCGCCTGGTGGACTACGAGACCCTCCTCGTCGCGCGCTTCTTGGACATCCTCCAGGACCTGCACAGCAGCGACTTCAGACAACTATTCTCCTGCACTCTCTCGTGCTCGTTTCGATGCATCGTGGCTTGCCAAAACGGTCAAGAAATTGCGGGTGTTTGTGTGCATCTGTGTGTAGGTTGAAGAATGAAGAGTGCTTGAGGCTGTCCGGGGAATACCAGAGCGAGGGCGACCCGACGAGGCTAGGTTGTTAGACTTAATCACGTTGCACCTTAGTGGAAACGTGCAAGTACACGTTGAGGCTGTAGTTGCATAGTTAGTGGCTCATCGTTGCATGTAACAACATAGTTAGTGTCTCATTATTGTATTGTAACGGCATAGTTTGTTGGGTGCATCATTGCATGCACGGCATAGTTAGTGGGTGTGAGGACTCCTGAAATTGAATTCATTTCAAATTAAAAGATTATACTAGAGACATAATTTTTAACAAGCAACGAACTCAATTTCAAGTTCCCAGATATGCGTCTCATGTTAGCTTCCAGGATCAGCTGCTAACATGCACATATCCATACAACATTACATCACTTGCATACACGATTAGAATATAACAATAAAAATTAGCAGCGGAAAACATTAAGTAAACAAGAATAGAAGAAGTAATAAAATAACATTCCCAATGGTGCGCTACAACTCAAGGGCAACCGACTGGGATTAAAGGCGAAGTACCAACGTTATCGTCTCAACTTGAAACATTAACTAGGATGTTTTTTACCTGCAACAAGTGGTTAATTCCACTGAGTACAGAAGGTACTCGCAAGACTTACACAAACTACTAAAAGGAAGTGTTTAATAGAACATATCCAAAGGATTGGAGATTGTACATGTTAAAGGTTGTTCAAAGGAAAGGCTATATTGGCATTAGTTTTGCATAAAGCAACAAGTTTTATTCCTACACTCTCTAATTTTTGCAAAGGCCATTTTGTAAACAATGTTTGGACCAAAAGACAACAAGTAAGAAAGTGATGATCATAATATCAACATATCAAAGTGGCTGTCCACTTTGACAATCCAAACCGCATGGATACCCATCCATGCTGATAACCACAATTGCCCAAGTCATTTTTTTTATTTCTGAGTCTATCGATGATGTCAATCAAAACAAGTGTCGTCCGTAACCGTGGACACGGCTATTCGAATAGTTTTAACCCTGCACGGGTGTATATCTTTACCCACACAACTTGATCAGCCCGTAAGCCTCTGGATAATAGCACACTTCCTTAGGTATACCGGCCGGTAAACCAAGACTCGGTATTTTTCAACAAGGCTATCTTATTGAGTTGAATCACCCTTGCGAGACGAATCCTGCTTAGTACAAGCTACTGATAGAGCCTGCTAACCGGAGCACGGAAGTTGTGTTGGGAATGCCGACCCAATGAACTAAAATCTAAAACTGGGCTTACCCGCACACATTATATTGCAATCGGATCCCTATGAACGTATGATCAAACACACATGTCCTCACTCCACCTGTTCTCCAACTCAATAAAATCTCCCCCTTACTTAACCAAGCAACGCCCATACACCGCGTGTGGAAGTACGTAAGGTACTTGAATTGACAGCCGAAAGTTCGATCCTTAATGATCCAGACAAGACTACCACATACCCATTCTCGTGCACGAAGCACCCTCACTATCAAGCACTTGTCCAGATCTAAATCATATTTTAATGTACAAATTTTATACTAAAAAATTCATGTTCATAAATCTGAACAAAATCATAAAGATAAGAATGTTCAGTGTTTCCCAAGATTGACAGGCTAACCCCATCAATCGATCTACCGTATCTACTGACCTACATGGCTAAGCATTCACACAAATAATAAATATATCAACACATGATTCCTAACTTAAGCATAGGTGTATGGAGTAATTAAGGGAAAACAACAATGATTAGGATATAGCTAACTAGTCTCACAAATTATTGATATACAGAAATAGCATGCAGGCAATTATTATTGCATTTCAAAATACTAAATTACCAAAACTGGGATCAAAATGATGCAAGAGGATGCTTGCCTTGTTGGAAGTCCACTTATTCACTCTCGTAGGCGTAAATGTTCACTCCGTGCAAATTCGGAATCTAGAGCGAAAACACGATAGCGAATAAACACCGATAAAACCGAAAAATCCAAAATGCTCGAAAATGCATGACATTTACATATTAGTGAGATTATGATTCTAGATGCATTTAGGTATAGATTTTAGTTTAATTGGAGTTCATATGAATTTCTCTTGGACTTTTGAAGTTAATTCAATTTCTAGTGTAATCATAACGACAGACGATACCTAGAGCCTAGGTGATGTTGCTTTCTTTAACAGGACACCTAGTACTTACAAGCACTCTCTCCAGGCATTCTATGCATACATCCACGATGATCATACAGTCAAAATCAATCCTCTTATATGCTCTCCTCTCAATTAGTCTTCTAATTTCTTAACAAGTATATTCAGAAGAATAGCTTAATTTATCATTTTACTAACTACTATGACAATTATTCACTTATAAATGAAAAGACAGAAGCTTCCTGCTTGTTTTGAATAATCATACTTGGTTGTCAGATTGGATTGTTACTGCTTAGCTTAAGCGATAATTGAATAAATAAGTTTCTAGGAACTTGTGTTAGAACTGACAGTTGTTAGACAATTGCCCAACTAATTGAATTTAAGAAAAACCCTAACTACTGAATTACTAGTACTGTTAGCCTTATGACAAAATTCTGAATTTCTGCAGATTCCTATTCCTGCAACCTATTAACAAAGTTTGGCTTAGCTAACAGCAAAATGATGTAGTCTAAAAGCTAAGTGGAAGTCTACTGACAACTGCATGTACGCATCAGGAGACCTTCTCTGTTCATTACTTCAACAAAAGCTTTGGTTGCTCACTGTTGGTTTCTGAAACTTCACCTCCACTCTTAATTTTCATATTAGACTACTACTGATAGCTTAAGTATTCAAATGGTTAATTGAATCCATAACATTTCTAACTTCTTGACTTAACAAGGTCATTAGTTCATTGACAAAAACCGATTATATTGATTACCATAGCTAGCGATACAACCTCTACAAAGACAAACTTGGACAGAACTCAAGTGCTAATCTAACCTTCCTTTAATTTAAACTACCAATTTGTTAACTCAATTGATATTCATAAAATCAGCTAGCAGAAGGAAAAGTTGGTATTGCAATTGGTTTACTGACATTTCAGGTTTTTATCTTGATACCCTCCCTGTCTATTCATCCTATTAGAAGAAAATTTCAGAGTAAAGGAGTTTGTTAACTAAACCTGATTATTAACTTCAATACCCATTTGCTAAACAAGGTTTTGAGTGATCTAGAAACTAAACACAGTACTTAATACTGAGCTCACTTTTCTGTCTAACACTTCAACCAAAATTGAGTTGGTTACTCTCTGTTGGTTTTCTGAAAATGCACATCCAAAATGGTTTCTCTAGTTTGATTGCTACTAGTAGATAAATGTCCATTTAACTGATTAAATCACTAACATTTATAACTTCTGCATTAACAATGAGATTAGCCTAAAAACAAATTATCTTTAGAAACCCTATATGTTCAAGCATCCTTTTAAAGAAATTGCCTGAGTTGAAATGTTGTGACAAAAGTCCTTACAAATTCAACATTCAAACTTTGCTAACTCTTCTGAAGAATTCAACAGACATACAAAATTTCCTAATAGCAGAAGCATTCAGTTGATCTTACTGGTGGTTCCTATTTCTCAAAGTGAAGGATGAACACAGAGGGGAAGAACAGGCTGTTGCCGACGGCTTGGGGCGGCTCATGTCGCCGGTGTCTGAGCGGCGGGGAGGAGGAAGCTCGGGCTGACGCTGCAGGGGTAGGTCGGCGAACGCAGCCCCCAGGGCGTAGTGGCCGGCTCTGGCGATTCCTGTGGTCATAACACCAATTAGAAGAGGGGAAATGGAGTAGGGGAGGCGGAGAGGAGCTGGGAAAGGGAAGGCCGGGAGGGTGCGTGTTGGCGGCGGCAGACGGAGGAGCAGGGAGCGGAGCTTGCGATCGGGCCTGACTCTGCGCTTCTTCTTGGTGAAGACAAGAGTGGGGAGGGTCACGAGTAGCGATGTGCTTTGGGGTCATGGCGTGGAGGCGTTCATGCCATGGCGACTCGGCGGCGATGCACGGAGGTAGGAAGAAGGGAAGAAGGCAGGCATTGACGAAGGGCATGGACCATGGCGGGGTGTGCAAGCGGAGGAGGGCGGAGGCACGCCGAGGTGGCAATGGTCGGACGGGAACGGGAGGTGGCGGCATGGGGGAGTGGAGGCCGGGGAAGGGGAAGCTGGGAGGCGGCCGTGGAGCGGGAGGGGAGGCGACGGGGTTGAAGACGGGCGGGCCGGTGTCGATGTTGGCGAGGTGGGAAAAAGGAAGAAGGGGATAGGGAGCCAGGGAGGGCTGCGGTGAGCAAAAGGGGCGGCGGTTTGGCGATTTTGCCCAATAGGGCGAGGAGGGGAGCTGGGAAAGGAGACGATGGAGGGGCGGAGCTCACAAGGAGGCGCCCAGCGGCATAGGCACAAAGGCGTGGCACACATGCAAGGCTGGGCAAGCAACGCTGGCATGGTGCGGTGGAGAAGAAATCTTAAGCGGGACCCTTGGTGGTGAGAGGGAAAAAGAAATGGAATTTCAGTTTTGAGGAAAAATAACTGATGGATAAGTGAATTGTTAAATAAAGTTATCAAGCTCCAAAAATTATAAAAATTTTAGGGGAGGTTCCTCACAAAATAGAGCTCATATAAATTTTCTAAAACTAATGTTCATGATTTATTAACTTGTTTAAAATTCATTTAGAGTAGATGTTTATTAATTAAGTTTGAATTTTTCTCAAGGTTAATTTGAATTCTAAAAATTTGATAAAATTCATTTTTATTTATGATAATTATTCTAGTATTTAAATAAATTGTTTTTCCAGAGATTTTTATGAGCTTTTATTTCAAATTTCTTTTGTGACTTTAGTTTGAGTTAGAGGTTTACATTTGATTTAAATTTTTCAAATGCATAATTTATGCACATGCTCCAGAAATAACATGAAATGTTTATGAGATGCATCTAAATCCCATTTAATAAAAATTGGGGCTGTGACAGTGGGTCTCTTGATCAGAATAAAAGGAGAAGAAAAACCAGAAAAGCTACAGGAGGTTAAGCGGCAAAAAATCTCTGTCTCTCACGTTTACAAACTCGTTTCTTTGTGTTGCAGTGTGCTTGAGTGTCTTTGTGTCCAGGCATTTGTGTGTGTAGATCGGTCCCGTGTGGGAATATTTGGTATCAGAGCCGTGTAGTTTGATCTTTGGCAATGGCGCGCAACGGTTCACGCTCTCCTACCAGGTCTCCTCCCCGAGATGGAGTGCAAGGTGACGATAGAACTTCTCGCGCGATTAATCTCGGCAACAATGGCGGTCACGAGATTGGTTCCGGCAGCAACAGCAGCCAAGAGCTCATGGTGCAGCGGGTGGTAAAGGAGACAGGGGGATCGGTGGTCTACCTCATGCTGACACGAACGAACTACACTGACTGGGCCCTCGTGGTGAGGGTGAACCTGCAGGCACAAGGCCTGTGAGAGGCGATCGAACCTGGCAGCACCGTTTACCGCGATGACAGACTAGCACTGTCTGTCATCCTTCATACGGTGTCGCCGGACATGCTGTCCATGCTGGCGGTGAAGGACACGGCCAAGCAGGCGTAGGACGTCGTGAAGACAATGTGGATGGGCATCGAGCGCGTCTGCGAGGCGAATGCACAGAAGCTTCGCAAGGAGTTCGAGGATATCAAATTCAAGGATGGTGAGTCGGCGGACGACTTCTCCATGAGGATCACGGGACTCGTCAACAACCTCTGGATTCTAGGTGACACGTTGAAAGATGAAAAGGTAGTAAATAAATTCCTTTGTGTTGTGCCACCCAGGTATACACAGGTGGTAATCTCGACCGAGACACTACTTTACTTAAGCACGTTGTCGATCGAAGAGCTCACCGACCGGCTTCGATCAATGGAGCAGCGCTACACGCGTGACGACTCGGGAGGCTCCGGTGGGTGTTTGCTCCTTACTGAAGAGGAGTGGCTCGCATACGCCAAGAAGAGGGATCAAGGTGACGGCTCCTCTGACGGTGACAAGGGTAGTGGCAGCACGGGGTGCCAGCAACCACATGACCGGGACAAAGGCGATGTTCACCTCCGTCGACGAAACGGTGAGGGGGTCCGTGAAGTTCGGAGATGGTTCGGTGGTGGACATTTGCGGCAAAGGTGTCGTGATGTTTCGCTGCATGAATCAGGAGCATCAGGTGCTCACTGAGGTGTACTACATACCTCACCTCCGAAGCAACATCATCAGCCTTGGGCAGCTCGACGAAATCGACTCCAAGATCGTCATAGAGGTTGGGGAGTTGTGCATCTTCTATCGGGAGAGACTATTGTTGGCACGGGTGATGCGGTCCATGAACCGATTGCTTACTGGCTAAGGGCACAGACGCGGCGTGGTTGTGGCACGCGCGCTACAGCCATCTCAACTTCCGCACGCTGTGGGATTTGGGCACCAAGCAGATGGCAGAAGGAGTCCCCATCATTGACCACGTGGAGTAGTTTTGTGACAGGTGCACACTCGGCAAGCAGCATCGCACGTCGTTCCCTCATGCCACGTCGTACCATGCTAAGCATGGGCTTGAGCTGGTGCACAGCGACCTCTGCGGACCGGTCACACCGAGCGGCAACCGCTACTTCCTGCTGATCGTCGACGACCACAACAGGTACATGTGGCTGGAGACGCTCAAGACAAAGGACGAGGCGTTGAAAGCATCTAGGCCCCTAAAAATTGTTTTGGTAATTAATGATAATATGTGAATATGGGATTAACGCGTTTATTAAGTATTTACAAGGTTAAATCCCATTGGTGAGTTTGATGACTTGAAGATGCATGCTAAAGGACAACATGAAGATCTACATGGCTCAACGGCAAGGTGCAAGTAGTCTAGGATCCTTTTATATTTTACCGGTCTTAGGAGATTTGGTTGGAAGACCAGATTATAGGTTAAATATCGTACTATTAAGAGGGATCATGACTAGTAGCTTGATAGCTTGCTCTTATGCAAATTGGATCAATTTAGGATCATGCATGCATTTGATTTTGGTTTTGGAAAGCTAACTTTGTTTTTCAAAGAAAACGGTAGTACCGATGTTAAGTTGGTGGTACTACCGCTCAGCGGTACAATTGGATTTTGGTGCGGTACTACCGCACGTCAGTCGTTCCGATTTTTAGTTGGCGGTATGTTTAAAACAGTAAGGTGTATTTTTGGTTCGGTGCCTCTCCTTGATAATCGGTAGTACCGCGCTCTCGTAACGGTAGTACCGCTCAGCGGTTGTACCGATTTCTATGTGGCGGTACGTTTTTTTTCTAGAAAACACCTCTTTTCGGCCAAATTGGAAACCCTACAAATGGTCGTACCGCTCCTCTGTGCGGTATGACCGGATCAAGCGGTAGTACCGCAACTTGGTTGGCGATCGTACCACTCTGGGATTTTTAATGGCTATGTTAGAGTAATTAATACTACTGTTCTAGCCGTTACTGTGCTTTGACATGGGTGCGGTAGTACCGCTCCGTGGTTAGCGGTCATACCGCATTTTGCTGAAAGTTGGGGATCTCCTTTCCAACGGTTGTATTTGTTGGTGGGGGTTATAAATACCCCTCCACCTGCTCAAGGACAGTGTGCTAGAGTTCATTTATCATCTATAGAGCCTTGAGCAACCTCTCAACACCTAAAACACTCTTGTGCATTCATTGTGAGGTTGTTGAGTTCACTAAAGTGCATTCACTCATTCTAGTTGATCCTTTTGCACTTGAGTGCCGTCTAGCGGAGATCGTTGATTTATTACTCTTGGAGTTTTGCTGAACTCCTAGACGGCTTAGCGGTGATCGCACGGTGATCTCTTCAGGAAGCTTGTGAAGAGGCCCGGTGCCAAGGTTGTGAGTGGCTTGGAGTTCGCCATCTCCGGAGCGAAGGAAGAACTACCAATAGTGATCGAGGGAAGGCTCAATTCGTGGAGCCGGCTTGAGTTGTCAAGCTTCCTCAACGTGGACTAGTGAAGACCGGCAAGTCTTCGATACCACGGGAAAAACTTCCTTGTCTCAATTGTGGTTATTTCTTGTCTTTACTTATTCCGCATTTACAATTCTAGCATTTATCTCGTGTTAAATTGCTTAGCTAAAATTGTATCTAGTTTAGACTTATATCTTAATTGGCTTATTTTGTTAATTAGTCAAAAAGTTTAAAAACCTCCTATTCACCCCCCCCCTCTAGTCGGTTATCCTTGATCCTACAAGCGTTCAAATTTTTCAAGAAAATCAAGGCAGCAGTAGAGAATGAGATTGACGTGTGGCTCAAGGCATTCCGCACCGACCGCGGCGAGGAGTTCAACTCCATCGAGTTCACAGAGTACTGTGATGAGTTGGACATCAAACGGTACACCACCGCACCCTACTCATCGCAACAAAACGACGTTGTTGAGCACCGGAACCAGACTGTCGTGGAGATGACACAAAGTCTTTTGAAGAGCAAGGGTGTGCTAGCTGAGTTTTGGGGTGAGGCGTTGAAGACTACGGTGCATATTCTCAACTGTGCGCTGACGAAGAGCCTCGATGGCATGATACCGTATCAGGTGTGGTATAAGTGGAGGCCTAACGTGCACTACTTCCGCACGTTCGGGTGTGTGGTGCACGTGAAGAAGGTTGGTCCCGACGTGACGAAGCTGCCAGACAGATCCACACTGATGGTGTTTCTCGACTACGAGGAAGGGTCAAAAGTTTACCGTATCAACGATCCTAAGTCCAAGAAGTTGCACGTCACCCGTGATGTAGAATTTGAGGAGGACAAGGGGTGGAATTGGGAGGCAACTTCAGGTGTTCCTTCTGCTACCAGCATCGACATCTTCACCGTCGAGTACACTACTAACCTTGTGACGGGTGGTGCACCAGTGGACGACAACACGTTGGGAACAACGAGCCCCGTGGCACTGTAGACCGTGGAGCCACGCACGCCCTCAACCCTAGTAGCAACTGCACCGAACAACGTTGAGTTCGTGGCACTGCCTACTGATGGGCCGCGTGAATCGGACGGTGCACCGCTTCGGTACCGGACCGTGACGAACGTTCTCGACACAGTGAACATCCATGACATCGACTACAACAGTCTTTGTCTACTAGCTGCCGAGGAGCCTGCGAGTGTCGAGCAAGTGTGGGGAGAGGTTTGCTGGAAGCGTGCCATGGATGATGAGATATGCTCCATCCTCGATAATGACACCTGGGAGTTCTCCAAGCTCTCGACTGGATACAAGGCGATCGGGCTCAAGTGGGTGTTCAAGATAAAAAAAGGACCCTGCAGGTAACATCGTGAAGCACAAAGCTCGCTTGGTGGCAAAGGGGTACGCCCAACGATAGGGGGTGGACTTCGACGAGGTGTTCGCGCCGGTGGCACGGATGGAGACTATGCAACTGCTGATCACCCTAGTTGCGCACGGTGGCTGGGTGGTTCATCACATGGACGTGAAGTCTGTGTTCCTAAACGGAAAGCTCGCCGAGGAGGTGTACGTGCAGCAACCTCCCAGTTTCATCGATGGATAGCACGAACACGAGGTACTCAGGCTGTGCAAGGCTCTGTATGGCCTGAGGCAGGCACCGCGCAGATGGTATGCCAAGCTGGACAAGTCGCTAGCATCCCTCGACTTCGAGTAGAGTCCCATGGCGCACGCGGTGTACAAGAGGACGAAGGGTGGCACGTTCCTACTTGTCGGAGTGTACATCGATTACTTGATCATTACTGGGTTCTGCTTTAACGACATCACCGAGTTCAAGCCCCAGGTGCAGAAGTTGTTCAGCATGAGCAACCTCGGTCTCCAGAACTACTACATGGGAATTGAGGTAAAGCAAGCCGCCGGTGCCATCACCATGTGTCAAAGTAGCTATGCGTGCAAGATCTTGGAGGTGGCAGGCATGGCTGGGTGCAATCCATGCCAAACTCCGATGGAGAACCGCCTAAAGATGAGCAAGAAGGACGGTGGCGATGCTGTTGATACCACCGACTACCAGAGCGTCATCGGGAGCTTGCGCTACCTGGTGAACACCAGGCCGGACATTGCCTATGCGGTGGGCATTGTCAGCCGATATATGGAGGTGCCTACGACACAGCATATGGCCGCTGTGAAGCATATCCTCCGTTACATGAGTGGCACGGTGGGTTTCGGCTGCTACTACATGAAGCACAGCCCGTTGGAGTCTGAGCTGATGGGTTTCAACGATAGTGACCTCGCTGGCAACGTAGATGATTGCAAGAGCACCACGGGTACGACATTCTTCCTTAGAGGAAGTCTAATTTCCTGGGCATCGCGGAAGCAGAAGATCATCGCACTCTCGTCCTGTGAAGCGGAGTACATCGCAGTGGCGACGGCAGTGTGCTAGATGGTGTGGCTCAGTCGGCTACTTGGGGACCTGACAGGCACTAAGCCAAAGAAGATTAAGCTGCTCGTTGACAACAAGTCTACCATCACACTCTGCAAGAATCCGGTCCACCATGATCGCAGTAAGCATATTGACATCCGTTTTCATTTCATCAAAAGAATTCTCAATTTGTTGCTTGGTGTTCTTGTTAGGTTTAAAGACGATTACATGCTCAAGAATTGTTGGTTGCTGATAGATGATGCCACTTCCCAGTCGGAGTACCTGCGCGTCAACGTCACTTTCTGAATATAGCGACGTCCAATTACCTATCGACAACATCCAGGTAATTGGATGTCCTAACGCTCTCCTTACATCCATACTTTTTAAACCCGCATGGGCTCAATGAAATTGCCCGTGGCTACTATCTCATCCTTCTCATCTTTGCGTGGGCCCCCTAAAAGTGGTGAGGACTACGAACAATATATATATATATATATATATATATATATATATATATATATATATATATATATATATATATATATATGTCGGTTTTAATGGCACAAGGCGATCCTTTGCTTGGAGACTTTATAGAGAAGTGAGATTATGAATGGAATGGTAGGACGACACAGGACACAAGGTAGGAGAACTTGACCGGTATGAATACTGATACGCATAAAGGTGAAATGAATGGCGAGAGAGCAGTGAAGAGGTGTTGTAGTAGTTTTTGACTCATTTGGTCTTGTTTTCGAATACAATACATACCAAGCCTAACCTTTACAAATCTGAAAAGTTAATTGCAGCCAAGTCCCATCCGAACCACATCCAATGTAAGCCAACCAAGCACAAAGCTAGAACCGGCATCAATAACCCTCAGTATCCATCAGAGAGCATTAATCAAACCCACCATCCCCATTCATTTTTGTCAATCTGAACCCACAGCATGAACTAAGTAAGATGCATAGAATGCACATACACCAATAGCCCTCAGTTTACATCACAGAGCAAGGGGGCTATTAATATGAACTAATTATCAATTCAATTTCAGCATAAGACTATTAACATCATTGAGCAGTTCAACAGCTAGCAAGGTGCCACTAGCCAATAAGCATCTGCATGATCATTTCATTCATTTATATTTATGATTTCTCTATACTTCTCTCTACATGTATGTATTACACATTTTCACTTCTCTTCATGTATGTATGTATTACACATTTAGCATCTGGACTCTGGCCAATGGCCATCACCATCAAACATCAACCAACAAACGGACAACATCAAGAAGATAAGAAGGGACTTACGCGTTAGTGGGCATCAACCGGAGAGGTTCAAGGATAAGAGGAAGGTCGGCGTTAGCGAGAAATTTGGAGAGGTTGGAGGCGAGAAGGTCAAGGCAACGATGGCGAGAGGAGGAGGGAGCTGAGACTACTGGCGTGAGGAGGAGGAGCTAGAGCTGCGGCGTAGGAAGGGGGGACTGGGAGTTTGATCTAGCGGCGTAGGGAGGAGGGAGCTTGATCTGGAGGTTCGGGAGCTGGCGACGAGGGAGGAGGAGCTCAGTTCACATGAATACCAACAGCACAAACCAATAGGTGATAGATCTGTCTTACCTCGACATTGCCGGTGGAGAGGTAGCCGAGGTCGCATACACCGGGGGGAGGAGGAAGAGGGGCGATGCAATGTCATCAGTGGTTGTGGCATTGATGTGACGCCAAAAGACACTCTTATCGCATTGAGTGTCTTGTGCAAATGAACCGTGGTGTCTATGATTGGCATACAGGAAGAATGCATGGCGGCGTCGGTGTGACGGGGTCACTTTCGGGTGGGGAGGAATGGGCGAGAGTAAGGGCGCTGGGGAGTGACGAGTTAAAGCGCAAACCCTAGCGGGCTCCTACTAATAAAGAGACTTATCACGATCGGTTCTATTATGGGCTGTCGGTGATACTTATCACGAGCAGTTCCACAATGGAACCGTCCATGATATGGTCTCATATCACGACGGTTCATTATTAAAATAAATGCGTGAAGTATCACTGAATGATTTTTGTTGAAACCGCTCGTGATACTTAGTAATATCACAAGCGGTTCTTATTCGAACCGCTCGTGATAGTTCATAAACGGTTTTTAACATGAATCGCCTCGTGATATTACCTCTTCTAACGGTTTTAGTGCGGCCCAATAATACGATGGTAGCAAAACCAAAATAAATGCGTGATTGCATGTAATACAAATGGTTTTGGGAAACTGTCTGTGATGAGGCGTCTAGTATTAGCCTTTTTGTAGTAGTGCTATGAGGATGTATTTAAGGATTCTAATTAATTACCTCCTCATAGAGTGCATGATCATGCCATCACATTACTCCCAGATGCAACTCCAGTTAACTATAGGCCTTACCGTTATATATTCTCCACTGTAAAAGGACAAAATCGAATGATAGGTGGCTGAGATGATTCAAGCAGGAATAGTAACTACCAGCCTCAACCCTTTTGCTTCTCTGGTACTGCTTGTGAAGAAAAAAGATGGCACTTGGAGATTTTGTGTCGATTATAGGAAGTTAAACTCAGTAATAGTGAAGAGTAAGTTTCTGATGCCAATAGTGGATGAATTGTTAGATGAATTAGTTGGCAATAGCTTCTTCTCTAAATTAGATTTGAAATCTGGTTTTCATCAAATTCGTATGGTTGAAAGTGATGAACATAAGACAGCCTTTAAAACTCATCATGGACAATTCCAGTTTAGAGTTATGTCATTTGGATTGACAAATGCCCCAGCCACATTTCAGTGCTTAATGAACTCGGTTTTTGCACCTTACATGAGAAATTTTATTTTGGTCTTTATGGATGACATACTGATCTATAGTAAAGACTTAAATGCTCATGTGCAACAACTCAGTATAGTGCTAGACACATTGAGACAACACCAGTTGGTTGCAAAAAGGAGCAAATGTAGTTTTGCCCAAAGGAAATTGGAATATCTTGGACATATAATCTCTGATAAAGGTGTAGCTACAGATGAAGCCAAAACCAAGGCAATGGTGCAGTGGCCAATACCAACTAATGTTACTGAGTTAAGAGGTTTTCTTGGGCTTACTGGATACTATAGAAAGTTCATTAAACACTATGGAATAATTGCCAAACCATTAACTACCCTATTATAGAAAAAAGGGATTCTAGTGGGATGGTAGAGCTCAAACTGCATTTGATCAACTCAAGGAAGCAATGAGTTAGACTCCAGTGTTGGTATTACCAAATTTTCAACAACCCTTTACAGTGGAAACAGATGCTTGTGATATAGGCATAGGAGCTGTATTGAGCCAGAGAGGACATCCAGTCGCCTTCTACAGCAAGGCACTTGGAGTGAACAATAAAAAATTATCCATATATGAGAAGGAGTTCTTAGCAATCATGATGGCAATCGACAAATGGAGGGAATACTTACAAAGGGGACTATTTGTCATTAAAACAGATCACAAAAGCTTGTGTAATTTAGAAGATCAAATTTTACATTCGGAATTACAGAAAAAAGCTATGACAAAGCTGATCGGATCACAATACAAATTTTAGTTTCAGAGAGGGGAAGACAACAAGGTAGCAGATGCCTTGTCCAGGGTGGGCCATCTCTATCACATTCATGCAATCTCAATCACATTCATGCAATCTCAATGGCACAACCTGTTTGGATCCAGGAGGTCATTGACTCTTATGAAGTGGATCCTCAGGCCAAAGACTTATTGATCCAGTTAGCCGTACATGGATCCAATAATTATGGTTCGCTACTACAAAAAGGCTAATACTAGACGCCTCATCACAGACGGTTGACCAAAACCGTCAGATATTATCTAATCCTGACGGTTTTGGTTTAGAGACAAATCGTATTATTAACTCGCGCTTAAAACCGCTCAGTGAAGAGGTAATATCACAGACGGTTCATGTTGAAAACCGTCTGTGAAGTATCACAGACGGTTCTTGTTAATAATCATCTGTGATAATTCTACATATCACAGATGGTTTTCAACAAAGAACTGTCTATGAAACATTACAGACGGTTCTTAACAATAACCGTTTGTGATATTACCACATATCACAGACGGTTTTTTTGTTATAACTGTCTGTGATAATATCGCTATAGCCCAATGCGTTTTCTTCTTCGTCGACATCCGCTTCGGCTCTCCGTCGTCTCTTAAATCTCACGCTCTCGAATTTATACCTTGTTTTATAAAAGGATCATCGCCATCGAAGATGATCATCCCCACTATACTTATAAAAAAAGCGAAATGGTTGCCTCTTCCTTGTCGCCGGCATTGATGGCCTACCGCCGCACTTTGTCGAGCACCTCTCTTGTCAGACGTTGAACCGTCTTTGCGGAAGAACCTTGTTTCAACGGTGTCTTCACTCCTACATCGCCAAGAATTTGCGGAAGCGGTGTGACGCCACCTTCCGCCGTCTTGACATCCTCCTCCACCGTGTCTTCGGGTGATCTCCCACTTTCGACAAGTTTACGCGTCATCGGCGTGGTCCTCCAAAATGACGTTGCACGTCTCCAGGAGGCTTGCCGTCACTTGGACTGTGTAATTGAAGCGGCAGGTGACCGAGTCGACCAAGCCGAGACCCCTCAAGCAAGGGAAGAGAGTCTATGGGCTCAATTCTTCTTGGTTCAACAAATGATCGAGGGTCTTTGGGAGACACTCGAGCGAGCAGCGTCGTGGATGGGCGATTTCGAGCTTCGTTAAGCTAATGATCAAGAACCGTCCGATCCGACGCCTGCCGCTTATGAAGTATTGAAGACGGAGATAGCGACCTACCTCCACCACTAGAAAAACTTTGTTTAATTATAGGTTTCTACTTTTTTAAAATATTTTTTAGTTTAACGCCATATTGTTTGGCCATATGAAAATTCCAAACCTGAAAAAAAAAGTTTGGAGGTGAAGTTAATTACTATATTAATTATATGTTGAATTATTACTATATATATATATATATATAGTATATATAGTTAAAGCAAATTTTCAAAGAATATTTAAATGGCAAAATTGACATATAAACATGTAATTTCTTCATGTCATGTAAGTGTATATACAAGATAAATATACTTGAGAAAAACCATTTCATAGACGGTTCTATTATGGAATAAATGGGTGATATGTACCTATATCACGAGATGGTTCCATTATGGAACCGTCTGTGATATTATCGCCGACGGTTCCATAATAGAACCGTCTGTGATAAGTCTCTTTATTAGTAGGAGCCCGCCGCTAGGGTTTGCTTCGCCCTAACTCATCCTCCCAGCGCCACTAGGGTTTGTGCTCGCCTAACTTCGTCACTCCCAACAAGATTTACTCTCGTCAGTTCCTCCCACCTTGACGCCGCCACCCGACGTCGTAAATGCCGCCGCGAGGTTGTGACACCACTCAGACCTTGCACAAGATCATACGATAGTCGCCGTAGTGTCTTGTGCGGTGTTAGGTCGTGCCACAACTACGGTGACGCCACCACCCCAGCGTGTCGCTCGCGCCACCATGGCTTGGTTCTCTCTCGGCCTCAAGGCCTGGCTCAAGCCGGGCTTTGCTTTCCCCATCCTCCTCTATTCTCCTCTAGATCTATTAGCTTAATGTCTTTTGTTGAGTTTGATTTTTATGCTTGAGCCTTAAGTTGTGCCCTCGATGTTTGTGTGATTTATGCAAGGTGAAGGAGATGGATGAGGTTGTCTTTGGTGGTGGGGTCATTTGTACTAAGGTATCACCCTACCTTACTGTGATGTAATGATGTTAATAGTCTTATCTTTGAAATTGAATTGATAATTAGTTCATATTAATAGTCCCTTGCTCGTGATGTAATGATCTTAATAGTCTTATGCTAAAATTGAATTGATAATTAGTTCATATCAATAGTCCCCTTGCTCTATGATGTAAACTGAGAGCTATTGGTGTATGTGCATTCTGTGCATCTTGCTTAGTTCATGTTGTGGGTTCAGATTGACAAAAATGAATGGGGCAAAATGGTGGGTTTGGTTAATGCTCTCTGATGGGTACTGAGGGTTATTGATCCTGGTTCTTTGTGCTTGGTTAGCTTACATGGGATCGATGTGGTTCGGATGGGGCTTGGCTGCAATTAACTTTTCATATTTGTGTCCCATGTCAAGTTCTCCTCCCTTGCGTCCGTGTGCGTATCGTCCTACCATTCTATTCCTCATCTCTTCTCTATAAAACCTCCAGCGTTGGTGCTTGTGCCTTTAAAGCGGCTTCATATATATATTATATATATCGTTTGTAGTCCCCACCCTTCGATGGGTCATGAGGAGGATGAGGCAGTGCCATGGGCAACCTCTCATCGAGCCCTTGCAGATTCAAGTAGGGCTTCAAGGGAAAGCGTGACATTACAATTACCCGGATGTAAATCGATAGGTAATTGGACTTGACATCAAGAAATGGTTTGTTGTCGATACATGAAGCCAATGGTTGGTTGTCGATACAAGTGGCTTCATGTATCAAGTGCCATTTCTTGATGTCCGATCAATTACCTATCGACAACATCCAGGTAATTGTATGTCCACGCACCTCTCTTGCAAATTTCACTTCATGAATTTGCAGGCTTGATGAGAGGTTACCCGTGGCAAACTGTGTCATCCTCCTCACGATTTTTCAATGTGGCCGGAGACTACAAATATATATATATATATATATATATATATATATATATATATATATATATATATATATATATATATATATATATATATAGCTTTTAAAGGCACAAGTAGCCATTGCTTGATGTTTTATTTATATATCATGCATGCTCAGACATTTAACCGCCTATGATAGATAGTTATCACGACGGTTCTTAACACGAAAATGTGATAGATATTATCACGAGCGGTTCTTAACATGAACCGTGCAGTGATAGTCATATATCACGCATTTGCTCAATACGAACCGCTGCGATAGTCATATATCACGAGCGGTTTTGATTAATAACCGCTGCAGGATAGATGCATCATGAGCGGTTCAAAAACCGTGCGTGATGACCTCATGTCATCATCGACCCATAAACTCAGACGGCTCACGAAACCGTCGTGATGACGTTTTGAACCGTCAGTGAATGTCTTTTACGTAGTAGTGGTTACTCCTTAACAGAAGGTCTTATTCGACACCAAGGCAAGATTTGGGTAGGAGCCAATGTAGGCCTACAAACTAAACTGATCCAGGCATTTCACACTTCACCAATTCAAGGACACTCAGGTATCCAAGCAACATACCAAAGGGTTAAGAAGTTATTCAGCTAGTCTGGACTGAAGCTCGATGTTGAAAATTTTGTTAAACAGTGTCAGGTCTGTCAGTAGGCAAAACATGAGAATTGCAAACTCCCTGGATTGTTATGTCCCTTAGCGGTTCCTAACGACGCTCGGAGAGATTTGACAATGGACTTTATTGAGGGATTGCCCATGTCTGAAGGCTTCAATGAAGTGCTAGTGGTGGTAGGCCGATTCACAAAATATGCTCATTTTTTTTCCACTCAAACACCCTTTCACAACCGTACAAGTAGCAAAATTGATCCTCAACGACATTGTTAAACTTCATGGCATTCCTCGCACTGTAATCTCTGATCGTGACAGAATCTTCACAAGTTCTATGTGGAAGGAATTGTTCAAACTCCTGGGCATCAAACTACAGATGAGCTCGGGTTATCACCCTCAAACCGATGGTCAAAGTGAGAGGGTAAACCAATGCTTGGAAATTTATTTGAGGTGTGCAGCACAAGAAACACCAACAAAATGGCACCAATGGTTACCTTTAGCCGAATACTGGTACAATACATGCTACCACTCCACTCTCGGGTGTACACCTTACAAGGCCCTCTATGGCACTGATCCACATTATGGCATCCTTCCTGATTTGACAACTACACATAATTCAGTTGTAGTGGATATTTTGGCAAATAGAGTGGCATACTCTGAATTTTTGAAGCAACAACTGGCAAAAGCACAATTGAGGATGAAGTAGTACGCTGATCAAAAACGATCCTTGTGTGAATTCCAAGTAGGAGAAAAGATATTCTTGAAATTACAACCATATGCTCAGTCCTCTGTCATTAATCACCCCTATCCTAAATTGTCAGATAAGTACTATGGACCATATTCCATTCTCGAGAGAATTAGAGCAGCAACATACAGGCTAGAGTTACTGGAGGGAGCTCTTGTACATCCAATGTTTCATGTTTCGCAATTGAAACAGCAAGTACCTGATCATACACCAATTTTCTCTTCTATACCCAATCCAGTGGATTTTTCGTTGAAGAAAGTGCAACCGGAGGAAATTCTGGACATACGTCTAGTTAAGAAAGGGAATTCCGCACTTTTGCAAGTGCTCATCAAATGGTTGTCTTTGCCAGCTGACATGGCTACATGGGAGGATTATGAAGTCTTGCGCTCACGGTTTCCAGGAGCTCCAGCTTGGGGACAAGCCGGTAATCGAGAGGGCGACAATGTCAGGATTGATGACATAGCGACGTAAGGAAGAAGCACAGTAGTGTTTTAAACGTTTGTTCTCTTGGGCTTGCTAGTTGTGTAGTAGTAATCGATGTTGGGCCTGGCCCATGTAATGGAGTTTAAATACCAAATACTGTTCACTTTCATGGGATATCGAAAAGAAAAGAAAAGTCCGTAGCTCAACTTTCCCCTTCTTCATTTCTGCTTTTCCTTCGGAAGAACGCAATGGCAACCGAAAGCGTCTGACCTCGACCTCGGCTCTTCGCTGGCAACGAGGCCACGACACACGGGCTGGAGGACACACTCATCATCACCATGAAGGGCATCGCGGCAGGCATGCAGAACACGGGCTGATCATGGGTGGCCTTCTGAATGATTTTGCAAGTTTTTTTTGTGAATAAAAGAAGATCTGAGAGTGGTAATGTGAATTGTTTCTTCCGTTGATAAGATCAAGAACAGATCGTGCTGTTCTTGTTCTTTCAATCAGTCTTTCAGAGAACTGTGTGCGACACATTGCTTGCATCATTCGGCTTGAACAGTTGGACAGAATCTCCCAGTTCCTGCCAATTGTGACGTGTTTGTGTGCAATACAGGATTGATATGCATAATTAGCATCCGCATGTGCTAGTTCAGGTTCTATATTTTTGCGGTTGTCATTGCTGTTATTTGAGCAACTCTGCATATGTTACTTGAGCACGTGAAATCGAGTATCCAAATGTGATCTATGGTAAATTCATCAGATGAGCATTCCTTTGTGAGGAGAAATTTGTTGGAGAGCAAATGAGTGGATTTTCTACAGGTGCTTGGTACTATATGCACTATCCTGTCCATTCATTTTGCCTTGAGATCTATGCGTCTCTCTCGGCTCCACCTCTCTTTCTCTCGTGGCCGGCCAGTGAACCGCGCTGTGCCGCCTTCTCCTCCTGCGAACCGATGGCACTAGCATGAATCTTGTAGCGCTGTGACGGGTGCCTGTAGCTACATGCACTTGTAGCTTTACGTTTTTGAGAGTAAATTCCACAAAACTATATGTATATTGCGTAAACTATTGCAAAACTACACATTTAACGTAAGGTTTTAGAGAACTACACATAGATTGTCTGTTTTTAACCAATCTCTGTTCTAGGCAATAGACTGACATTATGCCATGTGTCTCTTGCAGGTGGCCCGTGCCGTCATACAATTGCCTAGAACGGAGGTTGGCTAAAAGTCTAGTCTTTAATACATTTTGCCACCCCTATGTGTAGTTTTCTGAAGAAACAAAAAAAAACTCTAAACCATGTGATTTTGCGATAGTTTGTGGTTTTGTACAAAATATGTGTAGTTTATGAAATTTACTCTTGTTGGAAGTACGGTGTAAATTTTTCACTAACTACTTGGGGTGTTTGGATAAGGGGGATTTTCATTGAAGAGTAAATTTTATAAACCACTAGGTTTTATGGCCATAGTTGCATAAAACCCTATGTTTTTGTTTATGGTTGTCACTTAACAGTAGGTTTTATGATCACAAGTTTTCAAAAAACCCAACCTAACCAAAGTCTAAGTCTCCATTTGAAATGTGGGAATGCTTTGTGATTCTCGTGGAAATTGAACTATTTCCTATTAAATTCTTGTGAAATTTATGCGTGTCAAAGAGGCGTTCTTCGTTCAATGTTTATATCCACCGGGATAGTGGGATTGGCATTGCTTATGGTTTAAGTTTCAACCCATACGGATGCTGTCTCTGGTCACGTTCTTTTGTAAAGAGAAGGAAAAAAGAAGAGGCAGAAAAGAAAAGAAAGGAAAAGAAAAGTCTCGGAGGGAGGGAAGGAATCAAGCATTTAAAAAGAGAGAAAAGCTACTCAGGGACCCATCTGTAATTTTGCATACTTCACGCGACAAAAAAAGGAGCAAAAGACCCACCACACACGGACACACCCTTTGCTCCCTCCTGAGTCTCGAAGCGGGCCAAACGAACCAAGTGAACCAACCCTTGCCTCCGGGCTCCGGCCATGTCGCTCTCGTCGGCGCGCCAGCGCCGGTCCACGGCCGCATCGCCGCTAACCGACGATGGGTACTCCAAGGACGCCAAGGACAGGAGGCGGCGCCCCGGCGGCGAGGAGGAGGAGGAGGGCATCCGGTGGTTCCTCCCGTTCCTGGCCCTCGGCCTCCTCCGCTACATGAGCGCGTCCTCCAACCTGATCCACGACTGCGACGAGGTGTTCAACTACTGGGAGCCCCTCCACTTCCTCCTCTACCGCTCCGGCTTCCAGACCTGGGAGTATAGGTGGCCTCTCCGACCTCACCCCCACTAAACTAAACCCTAGCTGTACCGGCCGTTTTGTTGTTTGATGCGTGGGAACAGGTTGATTCGCAGGGGATTGGGGTGTACGGATTTTTGCTGTGATTTGGAGTATGGAGGGGGCTTTGCGTAGTGATCACGAGTGGTTTGTTGGGGATGCGGAGATCTGCGTCCTGATCTGGGATAGTTTACTTTAATTACTTCAGGGTGTGTTCGTGTGGGTGGTTGCACTTGCAGGTTATACGCAAATGCTTAGTGGCTGAGGGTTCGAAGGATTTGGCTTGGGAGCATGGTGTAGGTTAGTGGAATGCTTTGATTGTGAAGGGTTTTAGGTGTGTAGATATGTGTGCTTTGAGTTATGCTTCGTATGTTAGGGCATGAAATGTAGTGTTCTAGATTTGTCTGATTTGGGGGTTTGCATGTGATGCTGATGAGATTAGGGCCAAAGTGTGCAAGTTTGCAACTCGGGCATTTTAAAATGTTTTAGGCTGTGAGTTTCGGTTTTCATTTCATTTCAGGGAAATAGCTTTGGGTTTAGACAGGGAAATTACATTCTTGAATTTGATGGGATATGTTTGGTCTAGTGCCTTTGTTTTGTTTGGAGATTTGACGGGGTTTAGGGGAATGAAGTTTTAAACGCTGAGTGTTTTGGAAACGGTCCAGGGTGCAAACCTTAGGTTTCGTTTCAGTGATAATGCTGTAGGGATTAGTGAGTTGATTTCCTTGAGAAGTCTGGCAGGGTTATGGAGAAAATTGTTGGATTTTGGTTTTTGTGTGCTTATAGTAATGCAGACATTATGATGTAGAGCAGCTTGTGTAGTGATAGAAATGTTTAACTGTTTGACTCATAATTTTAGAAAGGGTGTTACTGCAACTGTATTTAATGACTTTAATCTTTATCGAGTTACCAAAGATTATGTGTTTCTTAAGCTTGGGAATAAGTTGTGATACTTCATTGTACGTTCATCCTAAAATGTATTGTCAAATTTTATTTTAAAATGACGATATGCCACTTTGGAAGGTTAATTTGTGTTTGAGGTTACAATACTTTGCATTCCTTGGATCCTGGGATCGATGAACTTCATTAATATTCCTGGTAGTTGTTGATATTGTTTACATGTTGAAGATTGTGTTCTAGTGGTTTCAGAATAGGATTGATGATAAGGCAGCTGCATGGTTTCTGCAATTGTGCCTGAAAGTGTTGCTTACATTAACATTTAACAAGGATATGTTTTAGGCACATCTTGTGATTAACATTATGATTTGATTGTTCCTTGATAATACCTACATGGAGCACTTCATGTGCACTTGTATGGAAACCAATCCATCAAACAATATAATCTAACTGCAAGAATTTTTATATTATGTTTTGCATCGTTTACGAAGTTAATAATAAAAGGACTTTGATTTTGATTTTGATTTTCTGGTATTCTATTTGTGCAGTTCCGACTTTGCTCTTAGGTCATATTTGTACCTTTTCGTTCATGCTCTTGTAGCTGGGCCTGCTTCATTGATCTTTGGCGAGCATAAGGTTTGTAGTGTTTTACACTTTGTTTCTTCACATTTTTTAGACTTGCTAATTATTTATTACTACTGGTTATGTCCAGCACTAATCATATTTCACCTATTCTGTTGTGATTGTAAAGGTTCGTGTGTTCTTCTCAGTGAGAATCTTTCTTGGCCTTATATCAACTATAACAGAAACTGTTCTGGTAGTTGCTCTTTCAAGAAGATATGGAAAGAGACTTGCTTGTTATGTCCTTGCAATGCTATGCTTAACCAGTGGCTGCTTCTTTGCCAGTACCAGTATGCTTCTCATCTTTCAATTGTCTATTATCATATGGAAAGTTTATTGCAGATGTGTAATTATTCAAACTAAAGAGCTTTCTTATCTAGTTTTTATTTCTTACTCCAGGTTTCTTGCCAAGTTCATTCTCCATGTATGCTGTAACACTTTCGTCGGCACTCTTCCTTCTTGGGAAGTATGCTGGTGCAGTCTCTGTTGCAGCTGCTGGAGTAATCCTTGGTTGGCCTTTCTCAATTTTGGTGTTTCTCCCTGTTACTGTTTACTCATTAATTAGGGGACCTTTTAAAAGAGTATTTTTCTCTGGATTTCTGACTTCATTGTGCCTTCTTGTAAGTTACTCCTTAACAATGTCATTATTTTACAATATGAACAAGTCCAAATTTGATCTGATTATGAAAATAATATGCTAGGTCCTTTCGTTAGTTGCTGATCATCACTGCTATGGTAGATGGACATCATCAGTGTTCAATCTTCTGAAATATAATGTGCTTGGTGGTGGTGAAAGTCACTTGTATGGAACAGAGGGATCTTCATTCTACTTCAGGAATGGATTCAATAACTTCAATTTTGCGTTCATTTTGGCTCTTCTATTCTTGGTGGTTGCACCATTTGCAAGGAAGAAATATGCCCCAGATCTATTGATAGTTATCTCTCCTGTCTACATTTGGTTGGCTTTCATGTCTTTGCAGGCACACAAAGAAGAACGGTAAGCATCGAATTGTAATACTATCTTATTGATCAGTTGAACATGTAACATAATATAGGAAAATCAACTTTTGGGTGAAACTATTTATCTCTGCACAAAGACATGCAGAGACAAGTAGAATTGCTTATTTCTGTTTGCCTATAATTGAACCTAACACAGAAGCTTCATCAATATTGTGTATGCTCCTTCTGTAGCATTTGCATCAGTTTGGTTAGACAGCTCAATTTGATGTTTGAAGGGGTGTCTTTTCTTTCAGCTCCTGTTTGTTCTCTTTATCTTGTAATTTCCATTGTTCGCATGCAGTAACCACTAACAAGTTCATTTTTCCCAGTTTAGAGTTCAAATAACCTTTAGTCTTCCTAAGTTGCCAATGAGTTTGGCTTTCTTATATTTATTTACCATTTTTTAAAAGGTAGACTTGAGTTATGCATTTTAAAATTTGCTAAAGCTAATTTTAAGCAATTTACATCAATCCAAACTTTATAATTATCACAATCAGCCAAATCAGCCAGTTTACCCCTTATATGATGCAAACCGTTTTGACTAGTTGCTGCTGGTAACTCACTGGTTTAGAGTAACCACCAGGTATATCTCCTTGTCATCTTTATTTTGATGTGTGAAAATAACACCATTGTTTTGGGGTATGAATTTATCGAATAATGTTTCTTGATATTCTCCTAGCCGTTGCTTGTTATTGCTACTCTAGACTCTACAGATGATGATAGAAACTAACCAAACTTTTTCTCAATCTGTTTGTGCAGGTTTCTCTATCCGATTTATCCATTGATATGTGTTGCAGCTACAGCCGTTATTGACAGCTTTCCTGATTTTTTCCATGACAGATATTCATCTGAGCAATCTATTGTTGAAAAGGTGAGCTTGAAGTGCTAAATTGCATTTATATATCTCTTAGTTACTGGGAACTGTTTTTAAATTATTTTCTGATAAATGTGACAGATAGCGAAGGGACTTCGGCCTTTGATCCTTGGCTTTATTTTGTGTGCCTCCCATAGCCGAACATTCTCCATGTTGAATGGATATGGTGCTCCTCTGCAGATTTATCAGCATCTAGAATATCATGAAGATATTGGGCCTGGTAAGGACCTACCAATATATTGATTAAACAGGTTTATCTTGTAATACAACTTTTCTAGTATTGTTTTGTGCATGCTTAGTTGCTTACTATGTAAAGATACTATGTTTGCTACACTAGATACACCTGAGAAAAATAATGGCCTCTATCATTGCTTCTATTTTTACCATGATTGTCTGTAGCTTCACACTCATCGGACTGCCTTAGTTACACAAATGCATCTCTTAAGTTTATTTAGTATCATTACATAGCATTGAGCATTCATTCGGTGAATCATGGACTATCCTCAAAATGTTGGACACCACAAAGGTAAGTTGTTATAACTACCTTGCTGTATGTATTTGTTTACAGGATCTATTCTCTGTGTTGGGAGTGAGTGGCATCGCTATCCTTCATCGTTCTTCATACCCTCCTATATTAGTGAAGTACGGTGGATAGATGATGGCTTCCGAGGGCTTCTTCCATTTCCCTTCAATGAAACCCTGGGAGGCACCACTGCTGCTCCATCAGATTTCAATAGCAAGAATAAGGCCTCTGACGGGCAATATGTACTTTCTTGTGCCTTGAAGTTATACAGCACACTTATCCTTGTAAATCTCCGAGTAACAACTGGTTTATACTTTTGTCGCAGTTGAGAGACATTGGAGCATGCAGCTTACTGGTAGAACTTGATCTCAGACGACCTTATCCCTCTCGTGGGAATGACTTGTCAACATGGGAGGTAGATCTATACTCCTAATCTTCTTACGGATGCATTAAATCCCAGTTCTAATTTTGCCATCTGATAATTCTCTTGTAAATTCTTCCAGACACTGGCAGCGCTACCCTTTCTGGATAGAGAGCTTTCACCTGCATTATACCGGTCGTTCTTCATACCGTACCGATGGCAGCACAATAATGTTTTCGGCCTGTACAAGTTGCTGAGGAGGCTGCGTACCGACCAAGGGTAATCTAGATCTGCATCATCGGGAGGACATTGATGCGTTTGCTTTAGCGGGCTAAATCATACGTTTGGTCTGATCAAACTGACCTGCAAATTTTGATATTCGGATGTTTCTGATCGAAATGTGTTATCAGTTTGTGAAATGCTGGACATGTCATGTTTAGGCTGTTGTGTGTAGACTGATCATCTCCGCACGGAGTTTAACTGAATTTTCTGAATTTTCGTTATTGATGTTATGTGTAGGCTGTGGTGTTCTAGACTGATAATTGGACGGTTCGCATCGCTCCTTGACACGAAGGCTATAAGAATCAAAGGAAATACTGGGCGTAAATGACTTTGGAGTTCATACGCCTAGCAAAGTCCTTAATTACTCCAAAAATCATTTTTATCCGGCGTTAATTTGGAACCTTCATTTTCTCTAATGCGGATATGACAAGATTTTTTTAGCATATTTTTCATATATATTTTATATTTTGTTAAGAGTATTCATTTCAAAACAAATTTGAAATACTTCTTTTTTTTAGAATCTGGCATTCGCCTTTTCTTTTATACAATTCTCAAGGAGTCAGTATATTCATCTCGAGTGGCGTAAAAACCGTAGATCATACCAGTATTATTGTAACAGAGCGTTCGTAATCGCCAGATTGGCCGTTAACAACTATACAGCAACCGCCTCCCGCCGTCGCTCACAAACCGAACCGTCGCGCCATGCCCTTCCCCCTCGCAAATTCCCCACCAACACACGCAAATACGCAGCCATGGGCCGCGCGTCCACCGACCTCTCCACCTCCGGCGGCGGCGCGCCGGTTCGCTGCCGGCGACGCGGCGGCCGCCTCCGCCTCCACCGCCGCTGCTCCCTGGCCCCGACCTCCGCCGGCCCAACCTCCCAAGAACTAACCACCCCCTCGTCCTCCACGGCACCAATCTCCCCACTACCCCCCTACCTCCACTCCCCGGTCATCGCCACCGCCTCCTACGTCGCCGTTGCTCCCCTCCCCGTCTTCCGCGGCGACCCTGGCGAGTGCCCCGACGCCCACCTCGCCCGCTTTGACCGCGTCTGCCGCGCCAACAATGCCGCCTCCGCGGCCGCCGCCGCCCGTATCTTCCCGGCGTCCCTCGACTCTGACGCCTCGCTGTGGTACGAGCTCACGGTCTGCGGCTCCTCTGCCTCCTCCTCGTCCCCGCCGTGGCACGCCGTCCGCGCCGCCTTCCTCGACTTCTTCCGCCTGCCGGGCGCCGCCGACCGCGCTCGCGCCGAGCTCATGTCGCTGAGGCAGCGCTCCGGCGAGGCCGTCAACCGGTACCACCTCCGCATGCAGGGGATCCTCCGGCGGTGCCCGGACGGCGGCGCGGACGTCCCCGACGCGTTCCTGAAGGCCGCGTTCGTCGACGGCCTCTGCGCGGAGTTCCAGGACTGGGTGGTGCCGCAGCAGCCGGAGGCGCTGGACGAGGCCGTGGCGCTGGCCCTGAGCTGGGAGCGCGCCGAGAGCGTCCGGGAGGCTCGGCGCGCGGCGAAGGCGGCCGGCAACGCCGGCGGCAGGTGCGGCTTCTGCGGCGCGGAGGGGCACGAGGAGGCGCGGTGCAAGGTGCGGACGAGGATGAGGGAGTTGTGGCTGAGTAGCAGCAGCGTGAGGGGAAGCGCCACGGTAGGAAAGGAAGGGGAGGAGGCGGAGGAGGGAGGCGGGAGCACGAGGCTAGCGCGGCTCGGGAGCGCGGTGAGCACGCGCTCGGCGCAGTGCCAGTGCCGGAAGCATCAGTGCTGGAAAAAGGCGGTGGCCGCGGCGAGCGAGGTCTCCGGAGGTGGCGAAGGGAATGGTGCGGCCGGGGTGGGCGCGGACAAGTGAATCAGAGTGTTTTTTTCTACAGTTTAATTGTTGTACACTTAAGTTTCCCTCGTCCAGAAAAAATGTTGTACACTAGTCCTACATTTAGTTAGAGATCATATTAAGCTAGCAATTTAACTGTTGTAATATATATTTGATTGGTCTTTTACTTGCATTGTCTTATTACATTTTCACATGAAGCTACTTCGGTATGGAACTTCCCCACCCTCATTTTGTCCTCAGTAAATGTAATGAAGAGTAGCCACGCAATTACACAGGCAAAGTGAGTTAATTTTTTTCAATAGGTGCAACAACTAACTATACTTCTACTAATTGTAAACATAGAAGGAGAGTTACCTAGGTGTAACAATACTAACACTTGGAGCACTATTCCAAACCAGACAATGCTAATATTCCTTTTTAAAAGAATAATACTAATCATCCTCAATTCATTATAGCGATACACCACTGTCAATTTACAGGAACAGATGATTTGGATGGATTTTGCAAAATAGAGGATTAGAAAACACCGAAAATCACATGAATAGAGCATTTGGATGGATTGTAGGAGAAACATAGGATTTTTTTTAGTGGAAATCTCAAACGGAATAGTACATCATATTCAGTGGCGGAGCTTGATTAAAGATTAAGAGGTGGCAAATTCAATGCATTGTGTATTAATCCTTTTGTGTAAAGAGTTAATTTATGACTTGATAAGAATCTATTCAATGAGATATCAATACGTTAATCACGTGTTTTCAATTTGGACACCAACGGGTCCACTAATCGAAGGCTGCCACCCGTCAGTAGTGTTTAGTAATAAGATAAACTTTCTTAACCTGAGTTCCACAGTAGAACACGGGAAGAGAAAGAACAAGAAAGTATATGGTTAGAACCCTAGCGGAACACCTCTAAAAAAGAACCATTGCGGAACAACGTCAACGATCCAAGATCACGGAGTAGAGCTGGCCAAACGGGTCGTGCCTGATGGGCCCGCACGAACGCCACACAGGTACTGCGATGCGACACTATTCACAGTAGGACGACGACACGACACGATAACTGGGCCGTGCTCGGCCGACACCAACGCAGCACGCCAGTTAGGACGACATTTGCTTTTAATATACATATATAATTTTATTTTTATTTATTGATATTTATATGATTTTCTTTCCATTTTAATACTTATATGGTTTTATTTTGTAGTTTTTAAATTTTATATAGTTCATTTTATAAGTATATATAAATTTATTTTAGTTTATATATATATATATATATATATATATATATATATATATTCTAGGATTGTTTTTCAATTTTTCATGTCTTATGAGCTAAGCGAAAAATGTTTTAACGAGCTAGCTATTTGAACATTAATAAAATTCTATTACATTTTCAATATGTTTGTCTCATTTTTTTTCAATTTTCATGTCAACTTTTGAATTTTAAACATTTTTCTCTTTTTTGGGTTTTTATTTTATTTTTTTCATTCTGTTAAGGCCAAATGGGCTAAGCAGCCACATTTGGCTGGATAAACTTAACGCGGTACGTCTTACCGACACAAAGACGAAGGGCGATGGTAGATGCTGGCCGTGATCATGTCAGAGTAAACGCAGCAAGACAAGACGAATAGTAGTCGGTAGGAATGGGCTGGCCGAAATGGGACGAGCGCAGCAACGACTGCGTCTTAAGACGGCCGCCCATTTGGCTAGCTCTGTCGCGGAGTGGCTGATAGCTAAACCGACATGGTGGTATCAGTGTGCGGTCGAGCAACTCCACAGAGGACACACAACCTAAGGTAGTAGTGAAGTGAATTCCTCGTGCAAGCTCTCTCATCCCTCGTGAAAAAGTTTTAAAAAAAGCCATGGAGGACACACATCGGGTAGTAGTGGCAAGTGAATTCCTCGTGCGAGTTCTCTCGTTCCTCGTGCATAGATCTGTTCAAAAGGCGGGTTGGTAGGGCTTGAACGAGCTTAAAAGCTCTATTTGAAAATGGATAAAGTTCGAGCCCTACCCGGAAAATCATTTTTTGATTTAAAAATAGTATTTTAATCATTTTTCAGAATAAAAATGTGATATTTAATTCATTTTCAAAATTTTAAAAAAGATTTTCACTGTTTTTTCGGGCCTTTGGGCTTTCGAGCTCGGGTTTCGGGCAAAAAAATCAGTTCCAGGCCTGGCCTGGCCGTGAACAACTCTACTCGTGCACAAGAACTTTACAAAGAGGTCAGTCCGGATGGTTTTTTCTTGTAAAGCTCCTATGAAACCAAAGGAATAGGGACTCAACCATATAGTTCCAAAGAAGGGAACAATAAATTTTAGAGAAATTATGATATAGGTCCCTGAACTTGTGAGGTTATGCCACTTAGCTATCTGAACTTGCATTTTATTTTCTCATTCCCTGAACTTGCGAGGTTGTACCACTTAACTCCCTGAACTTACGTTGAAGCGAAGTTTGTCAGATGTAATGCTGACAATTTCGTTCTCTCTAAGTTCAGTGGACTCGTCGCCGCCCCGTTCCGATCGTGTTCATCGTTCCCGCCACCTCATACCGACAAAAACAGATTCTTGAACTCGGGAATGCCGTGTTCGCATCGGCGGCCCAACAATAGGGCAAGGTGGCGGACGCCCGAGGTCCGACGCCGCGACCCTCACCACCCCTGCGCATGCTGCCCCGGCGCCGGCCACTCCGCCATCTGAGCTCGTCGGCGATTGGCACTTTCAGCACCATGGGAGGCGAGATGGAAGGAGGAAGAAGCACTAAAGCCCAACGCCAACAAACCCATATCCGATCCGGCTAAGCCCATCATCTCATAGTCAACCTCTCCCGGTTCCCCACTTCCCCAAATCCCCAATTCGCAAAATCTCTAAATCCCCAAATCTCCAACCTACTGCATGGCGGCAATGCAGCCATGGGAGCCGAGGAGAGCGAGTGGCGCCAGCCGAGAGCGGCGGCCACGGAGGAGCTCCGGATCTGAGGGTAGGGGCAGCAGCCGAGTCACCGGGAGGAGCGGGAGCGAGGAGCGAGGCAGCCAGCCAGGCGGGGCTGGGCCAGGGGAGGAGGCGGCGCTGCCGGGAGGATCGAGGAGCCCGGACCAGGACCCGGAGGAGGCGGCCAGGCGGGACCATGGGAGGAGGAGTCTTGTCTTGACACTAGAGCCTGGAAGGGACCAGCTGGGCTGGGCGCTGGGGAGGCGGCAGCCGGCAGGGAGGGGACTAGGGGAGCTGGGGAGGAGGGCAGGAGGAGCCGCCGGCGCCAGGTCTGGACTGGACGTCTGGTCCTTCTGGATTTTTGGTGACAGTGGTGAATGGTGAATGTTTGAGTTTGAGACTTTGAGTGAGGAGAGGAGGTATTGAGCCTGGAGATTTGGTCTGTGAAATAGAAATTGGGTTTGGTTTTGGTGAAATAGAAATAGAAATTGAATATGGCTCCTCCTAAGTCTAAAGAAAAAGGTAAGATTTGGATTGTGATTTGTGAATGCTTGAATGATGAATATTGTGTTGTGATGTGTCATGTGTGATACTTAGTTACTTACAGTGATCATAATTTATAAATTATAAATGATTATTGATGAATGAATACGATGATTTGTGAATTTGATAGTGTCATCGTGCTCTGAATTTGCTAGATTTGAAAAGCTATTTTACCATTGCGTCATCGAGTGGGTCGACCCCGAGAACTGGTGCAAGCAGGAATGCTGTGGTAGCTACAGAAGAGCAAATTGTTCTGTAAACTTCATTGATGAGGTACATTTTCTACATTTGTCTTGTCTTTGTATGTTCACATTATGCGGATTGTAGTTTTGAGATCTATTTAGTGTCATATGCTCTATTGAAAGTGATTGCAATGTGTATTATATATGACTTGCTTTGTTATCGGATAATATTATTAGTTTATTCCGCCCAACCTAAATTTTAATCCTGGTCCGCCATCGTTGCATCTTCGCTGAAGCTCCAGTTCTTGACTTGCATTGCCCTCGCCTCCTCTGAGTCGATCGTGAGAGAGAGAGGTACATTCCTAGTACCAGTGCATGAGTACAATATTTCTCTTTCTCACGGTGATTCGTCAACTTAGCATTTTATGTTAGCAAGCGGCCAAATGGACTTCGCGCAGGGTGAGTAGCTTCTGCTTTGGCACTAGGAATGTACTTCTCTCTCTCACGGTCGACTCAGAGGAGGCAAGGGCGAGGGCGGCGACAAACTGCAACGGTGGAACTTTAGCGAAGAATCTGGTTTTGTCAGCGTGGGGTGACGGAGACGATGAACATGACCGAAACAGGGCGGCGACAAGTCCACCGGACTCGAAGGGGACGAAGTCGTCGGCATCACATCCGACGAACTTCGCTTCAACCCAAGTTCAGGGAGCTAAGTGGCACAACATCACAAGTTTAGGGACCTACGGTGCAAATTATAAAATCTAAAATCCTATATCCTCCTAAAAATAAAGGGACAATTGCCAAAATGCCACACTTTTCTTCTGTCTCTTGCAAAATGCCATTAAGTTTGATGCACTAGCCTATATGCCACATCTTTTTTTGGCTCTTCGTTAATTTGCCCTTTTCGAATATTTTATTCATATTTCCGGTTTAATCGTCTTGGCCCACATGGGAAATGTCTTTTTTGGCCCTCTGTCCACATTCGTTAGTGCTTCCTTCTTCCATTCTTTTTCTCCAGGTGTGCTTGCTTCCTGACCGAATGGAGTTCTTGGGCCATGGAGCTTCCTCTTGTTGGCTCTTCCTTTTTCTTCTTTTGCTTCAACCGAAAGCTCCTGGCTGCCATCTTCCTCATCCCCCATTTCCCTCTTTACTTCTCCATTTCTTCCCCCCTCTCCCTTCTCCTCCATGGTGACTCAATCGGCCAAGCTCCCTATGGCGCCTCCTCCTATGGTCACGCTTGGCTGCTCTCCTGCTCTCACGCCTCTAACGTCGCCCCGCCCACTCCCGGTTGCCCAGCGACACGCCCTGCCCATTCTTGCGCTTCCCGGCGCCGTGGCCTCGATTTTAGCTGCGCTCGAGCCTTAGGCTTAGCAGCTGGCCAGCGCCATGGCCCGCCTGCTCGGCTCGGCTTCGCTGGTCGCTCGCCTCCTCAACGCCCTATGGGAGATGGATGGGGATGAGCTACTTGAGGTAAACTACCACCTTCCTCTCTCGTCCTCCCTTGCTCTGTGAGCACCTGGCCGTGGAGAGGAGCAGCGCGAGGCAAGGGAAGGGAAAGTGGGGAGGTGGCTGCCGTGGACGACGACGACGCCACGGAACCACAGGTGAAGGACACCCTCGGCACGGGGAATGAGAACGACATGCATGGTGGCACGCCGACGCAGCCGTCGCCGTCGACGTCGGAAATCTTGGTTGGGCCAATGCATGGAATCATAAGCGCTCCGGCGAGGCGTGTGGGATCTTCGCCAAGACGTCGGTGTCCTCCGAGTGGGACTCGTTGAGTAGGACGCCAGCGACGCGCCAGCGGCATGTGGTGGAGATCTGCCGACCTTGCTTTCTTGATCACATTGCGGCTGCGGTTACTCCACGCCACGACTCGGCGACTCGGCGAGATGTATGGGGATTGCGGCAAACTAACCTTGACAGCAGCGGCGATGGCGAGTAGAGGTGCGGCGTGAAGGAGATGGCCGATGAGATGGGGTTGGACCAATCGGAGCTGCTGTTGCATCCAGCATTGGTCCTGATTATGAGGGACTTGGTAGAAATGGGGATATCCTTGGGCACATCAAGAAAGCTAGGAGTTTTTTGTTCAAGAAGACAGAAAGGCAAAAAAGACATTTTCCATGCGGGCCAGGGCGATTAAACCAGAAATATGAATAAAATATTCGAAAAGAGCAAATTAACGAAGAGCCAAAATAAGATGTGTCATATAGACTGGTGCATCAAACTTAATGACATTTTGCAAGAGGCAGAAGAAAAATGTGGTATTTTGACAATTGTCCCAAAAATAAAGGGGTTTCAGTGGATTTCGCCAAAAGCACGGCATGGCGGCAAACCGAAAACCCGGATCGTCCAAACCGACGGTTCTGATCGCATCCACGCACCGATACGAGCGGTCCAGATCCTCGGGCACCACCCGCAGGCAGACCGCATCGAACCCTTGTCCGGAGGCCCCTCCCACGCTTCCTCTCCCCCCTCCCACGCCTCCCCGTTCTTCGCCTCCTGTCCCGATCGCGAAACCGCAAAGGCAAAGAGAGCTTCGCGGTTTCGCCAAAAAAAACCCAGTTCAATCCCTCGCCATGGCGTCGCGCGAGGATCTCGTCTTCACCGCCAAGCTCGCCGAGCAGGCCGAGCGCTACGACGGTATACGATCTCCGCCCCTGCCTTGCCCTGCCTCCCGCGCTGCTTGTGTGTTAGGGGTTTTGCGCGGTTTGGTGTGGTGCTCGCTCCGTTTGGTTGTTTTGGAGGCGATTCGGCTCGTTTGCGACTGGCTCTGCGGCGTCTCGTGCTCGGAGATGGCGTAGTTAGGGCTTCTTCTAGGGTTTCGTGGTTTGTTTTTGTTGGTGCATCTGAAGTAGCGGGATTGTGGGTGGCGATTTGCGGGTTTGGCTTTTGGTCCGGCTTGATTGGATTTTGCGCCATGTTTCGTGCGGAGAATGGTGGTGGAACGGGTGTATCTAGGGTTTGGTGCTTGGCTTGTCTCTGCTTTGATTCGGCGCCCTACGCCTATGGCGCATGAATCTCGCACACATTAGCCGTTTCTGGGGTTAAATTAGGAGCTTATGATTTCGAACTCTGTGTTTTGTGTTACCGCTGCATTCGAAGTGGTGTAGGATGATTTTGTTTTGGTTTGGTTCAAATTGGTTGGGTTTCGTGTTGTTTCGTGCGGAGAGCTGACATGAATTGGGCGTTTATACTGTTCCGTTTTGTGGACATTGTTCGATTCGGTCTGATTGGACTTGGGCCGTGTTTCATGCCGAGAGTTGGCATGAGATGGGCGCTCTAGCGTTTCGTTTTGTGGTTTCCACCGCCGCTTCTTCTCAAGTGTTCGAGGCTAATTTGTGATTCGCGTTGCTTGGATTTTGCCGTGTTCCACGCTGCGATATGGAATGAAATGGGTTAACCTATTTGGTGCGGTCTCTGCTCCGGAGTTGGTAGAGGTGTTCAGGAGCTCTCGATTTGGCTTGGTTATCTGCTTTTAGTCGGTTTCATCCGCGTACGAAGCACGGATCCCGCACATAATGACCATTTGTTGTGTTTAGGGGTTTGTGATTTGGCGTGTGTGATTTTTCTCAGAGCAGCTGCAGGTGGTTGAGAACTCTGTTTGGTTCAACTCGAGCGCATGTGATGTGTGGATCGCACAAAGTTACAGTTCCAAGGGTTTTGGGGTTTGGACCTGCTTTGCTCTCTCCGTTGATTCAGCTCTATTAGCTTGTTTGTGTCTTCCTTCGTTGCTTCATCTGTGGTCCAGAAGATATGGTTTGCAGAGTTGCATAGTGATTCAACATTGATGTACACACTGCCTAGAACATGCTTGAAATGACATTCTTATGTAGTTTTGTGTTCTGTTGTGGGCTCTGTATTAGATCTCTCCTAATATATTAGATGTAGTGGTGGCTATGGAGACGTTTAGTTCCATCTATTCTCTTACATGATTACCAATTTAATGGTTGGGATTTGTGGTTCCAATGTGGTCCTCTTTGTGTCACATGAGGAATCTGGCAGGGGCATCCAGAAACACACTCTATCTTGCCTCTGTTTAACCATGTTTGATGCACAATTACATGGCAGCATAGGAATGATTGAGATGGCATTTTAAGGGTTTAGATTAGTCATACTGGTTAGGTGTTGGTTCTTGGTTACAGATGGTGGATGTGTAGACAAAATTTAGATATCTCCAGTTTGCATTATTTGCTGGTTGTAATAGATGGTAGATCTGTAGAGAATTTAGATCTTTTAGGTTTGCGTTGCTTTTTGCTGGTTCCACCATCACTCTGGTACTGAGTAATAAAATGAAATTGTTTGCCTGGTTCCTGTTTTGGTGTGGTACGTTAATCTGAGCGAATTCATTGCTTGACCTTCTTTGGCTGTAAGGGTAAGGTTTGAGATTACCTGTCATCTGTCTGTGCAGAGATGGTGGAGGCAATGAACAGTGTGGCAAAGCTGGACACAGAGTTGACATTGGAGGAGAGGAACCTCCTCTCGGTTGGCTACAAGAATGTGATCGGTGCAAAGCGTGCAGCCCTGCGTATCCTCGCATCCATTGAGCTGAAGGAGGAGACAAAGGGTAATGAGAGCCGTGTGAAGCAGACTACGGAGTACCGTCACAATGTGGAGGCTGAACTGGACAAAATCTGCTGTGATGTGATTGACATTATTGACAAGCACCTTATCCCATTTTCCTCTGGTGCTGAGAGCTCAGTCTTCTACTATAAAATGTGACAACCCATTATCCCTTGTTAATTCTTGTCAGTTTTGTTTGGGCTATTGTCTGATGAATGCTTCTGTTCTTTGCTTTAGGAAGGGAGATTATTACCGTTACCTTGCGGAGTTCAAGCTTGGGACTGAGAAGAATGAAGTCTCTGAGCAATCTCTGAAGGCTTACGAGGCAAGTGGGTTTTATGAGTTTAGCTTGCATCAGATTTAGTCATAGGCTCATATCTGTGAATTTGTTTGCTATGCAGATTTGTACGTTTAGCTTGCTTGTACCTTCTTGTTTGTATCGGATAAGTGGGTGCTTGCTAAATTGATGCTCATGTACTACAGTTGTAGTTATGAATCTCTGATTAACTTACCCAGTTAGCTTTCCTATGGTGTGTACAGCTTATATGCAATACCGTTACTAGAGTTTATGGCAATGGTGGAAGAAAGAAAAATTTGCTAGGTCCACACTGCTTGAATTACACCGATCCTTGTAGCAAACCTTGTCTGATCGATATTATTTGAAGAGTTTTGCTATCAAATTATTTCTGTATTGCCAACTCTATTCCTCCGATTAATGTTTATTTTAGCATACAAACACCCAATTACACATTTAATGAATTGTACCATTTCTGCACATGGAGAGCCAGGTTGTTGTTGTAACTCCCATCTAATTGATGCGCTTCTTTTTTTGTGTGTGTGCATGTGTTCAGACTGCTTCTAAAACAGCAGAGGCAGATCTCTCTCCAACACACCCTATCAGGCTGGGTCTTGCTCTGAATATCTCTGTCTTCTATTATGAGATCATGAGTTCACCTGACAGGTATGTCAGTGTTCTATTGTAGCCTGGTCTGGTCTATAGTTAGTGGCTAATTGGAATAATTCTGTGTTTGCTTGATCTTAGGGCTTGTCAACTTGCAAAACAAGCTTTTGATGAAGCTGTGTCTGAGCTTGATTCTCTCAGTGAGGAGTCTTACAAAGATAGTACGCTGATCATGCAGCTTCTGAGGGATAATTTCACACTATGGAATTCTGATATGGCTGATGATACGGGTAACACTAATACCAATTATTCTTTTGTATTGGCCCTGATGCTGTTAGTTATTGGCGTCATCTTTGTTGCTATGTTCCCTGGCATTCTTTCTACCAAGTATGGAATCGGGAGCATCTTGCACTACTCAGACAGTTCATGCTGCTGTGTTTGTCTTGAAGTACCTTTTCCTTAGTTGATAGCATGTTTTTTTGGTTCTATTTTGCTTCTGTTGTTGAGATGAGAATTTTCATTCATGCTAAAAGTGTGCAGCAAACTTGGCTAGTTGTCTGAGACATGAAATTCACTTGACTACACACATGATGAGAGCACTGCTAACAATGTACTTGCTAAAAGGGTGCATCTAACTTGGTTAGTAGTCTGAGACATGAAATTCACTTAGGTAGAGAGCACTTTTAAGTTTTAACAGTGTAGTTGCTAAAAGAGTGCACCTAACTTGGCTGGTAGTCTGAGACTTGAAATTCACTTGGCTACACACAAGATGAGCGCACTGTTAACAGTATAGCCATCAAATGATCAAATCTGTACATCCTGGTCTTTCTTAGGATTTGCCTCCAGTCCACTTGTCAAAAAATCTTGAGGAATAGCAAAGTAGAAGTAATAGAGATTAGGAATAAGTATATATTTCGTCTCTCAACTCTTCAGCCTGTTTAATTTTCGTCCCTCATCTACAATACCGGGTAAAACGCGTCGTCGAACTGTCAGTACCACGCAAAATATATCCCTTCGTCCGTTTTAGAGCGGTTTGGTGCCACGTGTGTGTCCACGCTGGCACTGGTCTTCTTCTCGCTCGCCGTGCCGTGGTTGTTTGAGGTAGCGGGGCCAAGGGTGAAGCCGTTGCAGGCGTGGTAGGTGCTGACAGGGGCGTTGACACGGCCACCGAGCAAGCTGCGGTTCCCCCACAACGTCAGCCTCATCATCTCGCTCGCCGTCGGCACGCCACCGCAGAACATCACAATGGTGCTTGACACCGGCAACGAGCACTCCTGGTTGCTCTGCGCCCCGGGAGGCGGTGCCAGGGGCGCCTCCTCATTCCGCCTCAGGGCCTCGGCCACCTTTGCCGCTATGCCATCGCCGCCGCCTCACGATCTTTGCTCCGCAACCTCCGTTCGGCCGGCTTTGCAGGGCCTCGCGCCGATCAGCGTGTCACTCTCGTCTGTTGACGGCTCATGCCCGGCGTCGTGCTCACGACCAACACTGCCGCCATGACGGCATTGCTCAGCTGCGGAGAATGTCAGGATGAAAGCGGGAATTGTTGCGGCTAGCCCGCTTTTGTGAACGGCTGTCTGCCAAGCATTGAGCACCTACCCGCAACTTCGTGCCCCAATGCGCTGTCCACCATCAAGAGCATGGTGACGGTCGCCGTGAACAACGAGCGCCGCATGGGGGCGTCGCTTGTCAGGCTGCGCTTCCACGACTGCTTTGTCCAAGCAAGTTTCACATAACTAGCACTTGTTGTCTTCCTTTTGTCTTAAGGCGTTGGCAGTTAGCACACGGTCACACATGAAAATAACCTGCAGGATCTACTAAATTTCAATCCGAGGTGTGGCGCATACATCTGTTGTCGAACGAGTAGAACATTTGGTCCGAACGATGGGATCGTTGAGGGTTTCAATGTCATCGACAACATCAAAACTTGAGTTGAGACAATCTGCAGTGAGCCAGTCTCTTCTTGCGCGGACATCCACGTCGTCGTACTGTGACTCTGTCGTTCGCGAAGATCACCGACTTCATGCATCGTTACATGATCAATTCATGCCCTGCATTTTACACGATTAACGATGCTAGACCTTTCTTTGTTTTGGTTTCTAATTCTCACGCAATTTCGAGGGTCGTTGTGGAGTGTTCTTCTAGGGAGAAGGGAGGTTTCCAATATGGCTACATGGGCTAAATTGTGGGCAACGTGGGCTGCCACTTAAGTCCACTTAAAATAGAAGCTATCCTGTGGGAGTCCACTTACTGTTCATTGTGATGAATAAGTCTCTGTACTTGTTGGATAAGTCTTGTGTGTTTGCTTTTCTTTGCCCTTCAAGGACTGACATCTTAGAGGACAACATCTTAGGCGCTTTTAGGACAAACATCTTAGACTGCTTTTAGGACAGCATCTTAGACTAGCATCTTAGCATATGCTTGGCTGGTTAGCAGCCTATAAATTTGTATCCCCAACCCCTCAGGTTGGCATGGCATTGTGTGAGAAATAAACAAAGAAAATTGCCCCATCTCCAAGTGTCATCCTCCCAATGAGAGTAAGGATCTTGCTATCACCAAGTGCAAGAGTCCAGCGACTAACAAGTGGTATCAGAGCCGGCCTATCCTGCAACCTGAGCATCTCCTGCTCAATCCCTTCTCCAGCCTCGCTTCACTTCAGCATGGCCCAACCGATAAAGCGGCTCTCTCTCCACGCAGTTCCGGTGCACGCCATGTCCATGAGACGATCTCAGCCTTCGATGCGCCTCGAGCACGCGCGGCGGAAGAAGTGAACTTCGGCGTGGTAGAAACGCGGCGAAGCGGCGACCTGTTAAAGCCGCTGCGGTGGCGAAAGCGTCAAAAGTGGCGGCAAGAATGAGGCGGCTAGCAACCAGGCGGAGGTGGAAGCGGCAGCAGCGGCGGCGGCAGGCAGCGTCTGGCGGCTGCGAGGTCGAGGTTTCGGCGGCAGAAGCAGCTCCATCTCTGATGATAGCGGCGTCGGACCTGAGCACCGAGAGGAGAGGAGGAAGCGAGCGAGGCGAGTGGCGATGGGCAACGCGACACGCCACGAAGCGGGCGGCAGCCAGACAGCAGCGGACGCGCCGGTGGCGCTCTGGAGGAGACGCGCGGCGGCAGCGTCTGGTCGACGGAGAGCGCGGCCTTCACAGCGACGGCAGCTCTCTCCCGGTTGATGCACCGTGGTCACCACGAGTACCAGTATTGTCGAGGCGTCGGCCCCGCGGCGGTGGCCTACCCACCAAGACCAACTACGTCGAGTGGGGCTGCGGTGATGAGGTAAAGCTCAGTCGCGGCATATGTGGGATCTGATCCGACGGAGCGTCGACTCGATCGGGATCGACGGTATTTGGATGCTCTCATCGCTGCGATCCCGCCGAGATGCGATTCTCGCTACCAACAAGCGGATCGCTAAAGAGGCTTGGGGACGCCATCGCCGCTGACGATCGGTCGGCCGCGCCGCAAGTCTACATTGCGTGCACTATGCAAGGAGTGGGAGAACACGGCCTTCAAGCTAGGTGAGGGCGTTGATGACTTTGCTCTCCGTCTCAACACTCATTGCGAAGTTGGTGCGATTCGGCGACGACACTACGGCGAGGAGAGCGTGGAGAAGCTCTTCCGCTGCGTCCTCGAGAAGTACAAGCGGATGGCTCGCTCGATCGAGTCTCGCTAGACCTCTCCACGATGACGATCGAGGCGTTAGGTCGCCTCAAGGTCGTTGACGACGATGAGCCACGCGTCTCGGGACCCGTCACCATTGGCGGAAGCTCCTCTCGCTCGGGAGCGGTGGCTGCCGGCCAAGGTGACAGGAAGAAGGAGTCTTCTTCCACGACAGTGACATAGCGTGGCAAGCAAAAGCCGAAGACGAGACAACTCTTGTCTGGCTGCGGCAAGCTTTGGTCATTGGGCCAAGGATTGTCGGTGACCACGAGGTGATGACCGTGGGCGCCAGCGGCGGCTGGCGGCAAGCAAAAGCCGACGAGGCGACTCTTGCCACAAGCTGCGGCAAGCTTGGTCATGGGCCAAGATTGTCGGCGACCACGACGCGGCCAGCCCGCGTCAGCGAAGAGGAGGAGGAGGCGGCCGGCTGTTCATTGCTCATCGCGAGCATCGAACTACCTCCACCGCAGACCGCCGCGGCGGCCTTCCTCCACCTTGACGAGCCAAAAGCACATGCCTCCGCCGGCGCAGTTAAAGAACGACAAGACCGAGCGGGTGGTGCCTCGACACCGCGCCACCCACCACATGACCGGCGACGGAGTTCTTCTCCGAGCTCGACTCAAGCGTTCGAGGCTCCGTCAAGTTTGGGGCGCCTCGGCGTGAAAATCAAGGCGTCGGCTCCGTCATCTTCACCGCCGTGTCTGGCGAGCCTGCACAGCCGCCACCGTCTACTACATCCCGATCTGCAGAACTCCATCATCGGCTTGGGGCAATTTGGATGAGAACGGCTCGCGTGTCGAGATCGAGCGCGAGTCTTCGCGGTTGGGATCTTCGCCGCCGCCTTCTTGCCAAGGTAACGAGGCGCAAATAGACTCTACATCCTTCACGTCGCGGTGGCACAACCCTCTGTCTCGCCGCTCGTCGGGGCGGCGTGGCGTGGCGAGGGCACGAGCGCTTTGGGCACCTTTCAGCCCGAGGCCTGAAGCGGCTCGGTGCCACGCGGAGATGGTGCGCGAGCTGCCGTCCCCTTGACCATGTGGAGCGATTCTGCGACGTCTGCGTGTTGACGGCAGAGGCGACTTCTTTCCCGCCGGCGAGTTTCCGAGCCAAGGAGAGGCTCGAGCTTCGTGCGGGACTTGTGTGGCGGTGACACCGGCCACCGGGAGACAACGCCACTTCCTCGCCGCTTTCGTCGGCGACCTCTCCCCTACATGTGGGTGATGGTCCTCGGCGGCAAGGGAGAGGCGGACGCCATCAAGCGCGACGAGGGCTGCTGCGGAGGCAGAGTCTTGGTCGTAAAGCTGCGCAGATGCGCCTGACACAACGGCGGCGAATTCACGGGGTGAATTCGCGTCGATCTTGTCTTGATGAGGGCATTCGCCACTACTCCTCGCCGTCTGACCCGCGCAGAAGCAGCGTCGTCAGCAGCGCAACGAGCGGTTAATGGGGATGGCTCGGGCCCTCCTCAGCGAGAGGATCTGTATCTTCTGGGGAAAGCGGTGGTAGATACCGTCTACATCCTCAACCGCTTCGCCTACCAGGCACTCGGCGGCGGCAGGCGCCAGACGAGGTTTGGCATGGGCGCATAGCCGCGGTTTTCACTTGCGGGTCTTGGCTCCCTCGCGTTCGCCAAGAGCTTGGCCGCCGGCAAGCTTCGGCACAGAGCACTCGGAGTGTTCGCCGGCTCACGCGGAGGCTCAAGGCTACCGCGCATCCTCGACCGACGACACCTGGGCGTCGCATCTCGCGTGGCGTTGCGTTCGACGAAAGCGTGGACATAGGACAAGGCGGTGGGCGGCGATTCGACTTCGATTCTGTGGACTTCGTTGTCGACTCGTCCATTTCGAGAGGCGGAAGCTAGCGGCTTCGTCTTCACCGAGCTTCGACATCTCTTCGCCACGGCTCCCATGAGTGCTCCACCACCTTCGGCACCACTCGCCCGCTCTTCACCACCGCCACTCCGCCGACCGCCGCTCTCTGCCGCACCACACCACCGAGATCGGCCCAGCAACCGGTCCACGCAAGCGGCGCGCGGTGGAGTTCGCTTCTCCGTATCCCACAGCGAGATCGCGTCGGCGCCTACCACGACGGCGAGCCTCTGCGCTCTGCGTACCATGGATAACATCCTCATGTTGCCGTCCCAGGGAGCGGCGAAGACGACTTCGAGCATGAGTCGCGCTTGGCGTCACGACGACGGCGAGCCCCGCTCCTTTTGGCGGAGAGGAGCGGCGTGGCGTGTCGCGATAAACAAAGATGGACGCCGTCGAGCGGAAGCCGGGCGTGGGGTGGCGGATCTTCTGCCGGCCACCACGCGATCACCCTTAAGTGGGTGTTCAAGTGAAGCGGGATGGCCGGCGCCATCGTCAAGCACAAGGCTCGCTTGGTGGCACGAGGCTTCATGCGCGAGGAGGATCGACCGGACGGCGCTTCGCGCGTCGCGCGCATGGAGTCCGTTCGTCTTCTCCTCGCACTTGCGGCCCAGAGGGTTGGCACGTCCATCACATGGACGTCAAGTCCGCCTTCCTCAGCGGCGACTTGAAGGAGGAGGTCTCGTCCGTCACCGCGGGATTCGTCATCCCGGCAAGGAGGGCAAGGTCTCCGCCTCGCAAAACCTCTACGGCTGCGGCGAGCACCACGAGCCCGAACGCTAAGTGGACTCCACCCTTATGCAAATGGGGTTCGGCAGAAGCACGCAGGCAGTGCGGTCTACCGGCGGGGCAAGGCGCAACGCCTGGCGGTGGCGTCTCGTCGGCGACTTGGTGATCACCGCTCAAGGAGGCCGAGGTCGAGCGTTCAAAGCGGAGATGAAGACCGCCTTCGGATGAGTGACTTGGGGCTCTCTCCTTCTACACGGGGATCGAGGTCCACGGGGCAGCTCGATATCTCCCTTCGCTGAGACCGCCACGCCAAGCGCATCGTTGAGTTAGGCGGGCTCATCGCAACAACCACCCCACACTCCTATGGAGGAGAGAGGTCAAGCCGAGCATGACAACCTGGCGGAGGAGGTGGGCCTGCGATCTGCGGCGCAAGATGGGCGACCGCCGCTACCTTGTCCACACGCCGGACTTGGCGTTCGCCGTCGGCTCGTCGGTCGGTTCATGCGGCGACCGACGACGAACATCGGCGGCCGTGAAGAGGATCCTCCGCTACGTTGCGGGCACCTCACCACGGCTTGCACTACCGAGGTGTCCGTGGCCGCAAGCTTCATCGAATGCAATGGCAGCGACCCTTGAGCGACATCGACACGGCAAGAGCACAAGTGGGATTCTCTTCTTCTCGGCAAGTGCCTCGTTAGTGGCGATCGATCAAGCGGCGGTGGTGGCCTGTCGGTGTGAGGCCGAGTACATAGCGGCCTCAGCGCCGACTCAGCGCTTCTGGCTCGTTCGGCCTTGGTGATCTCCTCGGCGAGACACCGAGGCGGTGGCGCTCGGGGTGGGCAACAAGTCGCTCTGGCTCGCAAAGAACCCCGTTTTCCATGAGCGAACAAGCACATCCGGGTGAAGTACCACTTCATCCGAGGTTGTTGGATGAAGGCGACATCAAGGCGAGCTACATCAACACCACCGTCGACTTGCGGACACCTTTCACCAAGCCTCTTGGGAGGTCAAATTCCTCGAGCTCTGCTCCGGGATCGGGATGGTTCAACTCTCCCACAAGGCGGCGCACAAGACTTAGGGGAGAATGATGAATAAGTCTCTGTACTTGTTGGATAAGTCTTGTGTGTTTGCTTTTCTTTGCCCTTCAAGGACAACATCTTAGAGACATCATCTTAGGCATTTTTAGGGATGACATCTTAGGCGCTTTTAGGGATGACATCTTAGGCGCTTTTAGGACTGACATCTTAGACTAGCATCTTAGCATATGCTTGGTGGTTAGCGACCTATAAATTTGTATCCCCAACCCTCGGGTTGGCATGGCATTGTGTGAGAAATAAACAAAGAAAATTGCCCCATCTCCAAGTGTCATCCTCCCAATGAGAGTAAGGATCTTGCTATCACCAAGTGCAAGAGTCCAGCGACTAACACATTGTGGGGCGGATTTAGTGGGCTCGCGAACAGCCCGCACCCACTTGCACCCCTAGGAGAATGGCCCATGAATAGTACATGCATCATTGAGGAACGGTACGGTTGGTTGATTTCGAATGATGCCTTGTCGCTTGCCTGACGCTGCTGCCTGACGTGCGCGTGGGTCATCCTCTACCTCCGCCACCACCGCTCAGCCTTCACTCGTCCGGCCGCCGTCGCACGCCCGACCACTATCACCCTGACATCGTCGCTCGTCCGGCCGCTGTCGCCCGTCAGGCTGCTGTTGTCCGCCGAGGTGAGGCCTTCGAGGCGGGAGACTCTGTAGTCGTCGAGGCATGGCCTTCGGAGCGACCAGGGCTTGGCACGACGGAGCGCGATATGTGATGTCTCTCAACTAAGGCGAGGCCTTCGAGGCGGGAGACTCCGTAGTCGTCGAGGCGTGGCTTTCGGAGCGACTAGGGCTTGGCGCGACGGAGCGGGATATGTGATCTCTCTCTGTCGAGGCGAGGCCTTTGAGACGGGAGACTCCCTAGTCGCCGAGGTGCCATCTTCGGAGCGGCTAGGGCTTGGCGTGACAAATCACGATATGCGATGTCTCTCCGCCTATGTTGTCACGGCGACAAGGTGAGGCGAGGCGCTCCGGAGGCGCCAGGACACCTAGGCGCCTAGGCGATGATTAGACGATGTGTTAGACGGTGTGTTTATCCAATGAAAACACCATGAAATACTTGACAGTGGCCATGGAAGATTCCTGTCCATATGGCTGCCCAACGGCCTTGTTGCCTTAACTACCCAATTGCCGAAAGCGACCTACTTTACTCTTCCTTACTCCGAGATCTTTGTTCTTCTGGCGGTCAAGACACCTAAGCTTCTCGGCTCGGCTCTTCTTCACATCTTCCTCCTCATTTGGTAGCCTCTCGGCTCTGTTCTTCTTCCTCCTCACCGGCGTTGCTTCAGGAGCTCCTCCGATCCTCAACTTTGTGGTTCCCAGCGCCCTCCGCCGGCCACCGGCGCTCGGCCGCCCATCTTGCCGTCTTGGCTCGGCCGTGTGTGTTCCGCCTCCCTGCCTTGCTTGAAACTCCCTTCCTCATTTCTTGCCTTGCCCGAAACTCCTTCCTCATTTATTCTTTGCTTGAAACTCCCTAGCCCATGCTCCTCTGCTCTCTTGATCTTGTGTCGGGTCTCCTCTGCTTTCCTAACGCATCATTGGACCTCACTGCTTCCCAGAAACCGCCTTGAGCCTCCCTTGCTCACTCTCTTGCAGGCTCCGGCCTCGGCGTCGCCTCGAGCTCTCTCCCTCAAGCTGCCGCCACACCCGAACTCTCTTCCTCAAGCTGCTTGCTCTTGTCGGCTCGGATCTGGCTCCTGCACGGTTTCCTTTGCTAGCGACGCCGCCCCGAGTCCTTTGTCTAGGCGACCTAGGTGATGACCCTTGGCATCCACCCTGGAGCGCCAGGACGCCTAGGCGTCACCTAGGTGACGCCTTGATAACATAGCTCTCCGTAGGCGAGACTCCTAATCGCGACCTTGAGGCGACTAGGGCTTGGTGCAACGAAGCGCGATATGCGATGTCCCACCACACTCTTTTTGATTGGGCTCGTTTGGGAGCGCATGACTAGCGAGGGTGGTGACGCCGCCCCCACACTTTTTTTTGGACTCGTTTGGAGCCCATTAGCTAGCGAGGCGTGGCCGAGCGGCCATCCCCATATTCTTTTTGATTGGGCTCCGGTTGGGAGCTCATAGCTAGTGGCAAGGGTTTGGCATCTTTGGCGTCACGATTCGAGTCTGTCTGTACGAGGCTTTGCTTTGAGGCGGCTAGTGTTGTCTTGTGATAAGCGTGATATGCAATGTCTCTCCGCCGAGGAAAGGCCTTCGAGGCGGGAGACTCCCTAGTCGCCGAGGCGCGGCCTTCAGGGCAACTAGGGCTTGGCTCGACGGAGCGCGATATGTGATGTCTCCCCGCCGAGGCGAGGCCTTCGAGGCGGGAGACTCCCTAGTCGCCGATGCGCAGCCTTCGGAGCGACTTGGGCTTAGCGTGACGGAGCGCGATATATGATGTCTCTCCGCCGAGGCGAGGCCTTCGAGGTGGGAGACTCCCTAGTCGCCAAGGCACGACCTTCGGGGCAACTAGGGCTTGGCGCGACTGAGTGCGATATGCGATGTGTTATTTATACCCCCGCGCCTGCGAGGGGTGTTGTACACCGGGGTGTAGAGCCATGCACAGTGTCTTGTTTATACACTTCACACTCGTGTGAGTTAGTGTGCACTGGGGCATTTGAGCCATGCTCGGTATCTTGTTTATACACTTCACACTCGCGTGAGTTAGTGTGTACCGGGGCATTTGAGCCATACACGGTGTCTTGTTTATACACTTCACACTCGTGCGAGTGAGTTGGTATGCACTGGGGCTGTGGTGGGCTTATGTATGCCACCCTTGTGGGTTTATACACCGAGACTGTAGTTTGCGAGGTGTGCGCCGGGGCTCTCGGCCATGCGCGGCGTGGTTGTTGCCACGGTGGTGGGCTTATACACCGAGACCGTAGTCTGCGAGGTGTGCGCTGGGGCTCTCGGCCATGCGCGGCGTCTTTGTTGCCACAGTGGTGGGCTTATGTATGCAACCCTTGTGGGTTTATACACCAAGATCGTAGTCTACAAGGTGTGCGCCGGGGCTCTCGGCCATGCGCGGCATCTTTGTTGCCACGGTGGTGGGCTTGTGTATGTCACCCTTATGGGCTTATATACTGAGACCGTAGTCTGCGAGGTATGCACCGGGGCTCTCAGTCATGCGTCTTTGTTACCACGGTGGTGGGCTTATGTATGCCACCCTTGTGGGCTTATACACCGAGACCGCAGTCTGCGAGGTGTCGTTTTCCTTGGTTTGAATACTAGTATGCCTAGGACTAGCTGGCCAAGTTTTCAAGTTTATTTATGCGAGCAAGATATGAAATAATGCAGACCATATCATGGAGCTGGGAATAGCATTCTTCTATACATGCGTACTGTGCGGAACCATGTGCCAGTACAGACAGGTGCAAGTATTGTGGGGGTACTGGAATGCTCTCCGTTTTACCTCATTACGTTGTTTATCGTTTGTTTGCTTTAACTGTCAACAAGGAGCTAAAATACTAGGCTTTTCTGGTGACGAGACTGAAGGTGATTGGTACATGACAGCACAAGCTGGAATAAGTGGGGCTAATTTTTATTATTGTGACACTGAAGAGATTGTAATGTGAAGGAAGCCTATGGTAAACAGAGCATGTTGCTGCCAACTCTTTGTAAATACTGGGCGTCTACAACTAGTTGTGAACCTCCAAGATAATGATTAGGTAATATGCATTTGATTCCCCTTTCTATACCAAAATGGAGCATAGAACGATAGTCATATACGTTGCAAGTGGTAACTAATCTGGTGCCTGTGATATCTGTTTATAAGCAAAGTGAAACAGACTGAGGAACTGACCAGGTGGTTTTGAACGGGTGTTGCGGCCATCGGCTTCCGGGTGAGGGGTGGGCGCCAAGGGGGGCACTGGAGGCCGCAACCCTTGGTGGTGCCAAGGTGGCGGCGATGGAGCTGCGCCAGTGCGCCCGAGGGGGGTCCCAAGTGGAGCCGGTCTAGCGTAGGAGGTGCGAGGGGGTGACGCCAAGGGGGGGGGTGCCTCTAGCTCCCGAGTCGGCGTGGTCCGGGGTTGCTGCGCTCGAGGGGTGTGCTACGCCGGCGAGCACCGAAGGTGGAGGTGAGGGGACCAGAGGGGGTCTCGAGGTGGTTGGAGTCGCTGCGCTTGAGGGGATGTGTCGCCGGAGGGGCGGGGGCCGAGAGGTGTTCGGATGGGGCGTTCGTAGTCGGCCGAAGGGTGGCCTTGAGTGGCGATGAAGTGTCGAGCCGAAGGCGGTGAAGAACTCCGGTGGCGGAGGGCATGCCAGGTGGTGTGGCAGAGGCCGAAAGGCGTTCGGCCGGGCGCGTAGTTGAAGCGAAGGGTGGGCTGAAGGTGATCTCTGACGTCTTGGCCGTGGAGGTGTCGGAAGCGAAGGGTGCCAAAGGGAGCTCGAGGTGGCGGCGCCGTGAGGGACTCTGTGAGGTGGTGACGCAGGGGTCTTGAGTGGTCCGAGGGTGAAGGGCTTTGGAGGTGGCGGCACTTAGGGGCCTGTGAGGTGACACGCCTGTGAGGCATGTGAAGGGAGACTCTGGAGGTGGCGGCCAAGGGGCGCGTGGGGTGTGAGGGACATCGGGGGCTTGAGAATGGTCAGAGGCGTGAAGGAGACTCGAAGGTGGTGGTCTTAGAGGCGTCTTGGTGTGCGGAGACGCCGAAGGGGGCTCGAGGTGAAGACTCTCGCCTCGGCCGGGTGCGCCTGCGCGTGGAGAGCTCCGAAGGCGTGAGGTGGCCGACGTAGCTTGACTGGAACGGACGGTGGGGCTTTTCCTTTTCGGGTGTTGGGAATATGCATGCAAAGGGTCTTGATACCCTTAGTTACTCGGTCGAAGTGCTGGGGTGGCCTCGCGAGCGCTGAGCGAAGGTGGGCTTCGGCCGAAGGTAGTAGGCTTCGGCCCAGGTGCGAGGGTGGGCTTTGGCTCCTTTTTCATGTGCAACTTCTTGTTCGGTCCGCACAGACGACACCAACTGTCGTACCATCGAAATTAGACAGTGGGTACGGGGTACCCTTTTGTCATGGGGGACGAATGAGAGGAGCCAAAGAGTGTGAGAGGTATGAGCATTGTATGATGAATGTGTGAATAGGAGAAACCCTTTTCTTACATGCCCTTAGGGCCGCATATATAGGGGGGCAAGAAGAGACATTTCCCTTCTTGTCCTTGCCTTACATTGAGAGGGAGAGAGTCATTTAGGTACATTTTTATAGATGTACCTCATGAACTTAGTCCATACACACATGACTTTCCCTAGGGTCTCCTGAGTATTGCCAACGACCCTAGGGGGCGGGGCACCCTTTGGTGCCCTACTTCGACAGTATGCATGCAGATATATTTTTGACCATCAGGTAGCTAGCTAACCTTGAAAGAGAAGCTAAACCTCTTCTCTCCTAGGAATTTTCCATGGGCTTGAAAGGTTCCACCACAGAGAGGAAGAAAAGCGCGCACAGTGAACCCGTCGTCCGCCACGTATCTTAATTGCCCATTTGTTTTGGAAGAGCCAGTTCAGGTATAAATTTTTTGGAAAAAACAAGTAGGAACTGTTCCTCAAACTGATAAGTACAGACTTACACAAGCACATGGATTGAAGCAAATCATTGACATGAAAAACCTCTCCTGTGAGCTGACCAATAAGCTGGACACACCGATGCACTCCATTCTGCACGGTCATAGCAGCTCTTGCACTCAAAGACATTTGCATACTGAAATTCTTATGACAAAAGCAAAGCTCGTTTATGTCGCGAGACACTGTACTTTGCGCTCGAATCCGTACCAAATGAGATGCCTCTTGGAGAGGTGCACCGAGAACAGCAGCGTCGTGTTGCGGGCGAAGAGGATTGGGCTGAGTTGTATCAGAAACAGTGGTGCGCCATCGCCTCTCGGGCGCTGGCTTGTCGCGACGCCTCCGCCGCCCTGAGTTGCCCTCGCGACCACCAAGCTCTCCACGTCGTTCGTCCTGTTGTCGTATGTCGTTGACAAGTTCATGCTCCCCTGCATTGAAACCAAAACGCCTCATTTAATCGCGCGACAAAATTTCAAAGGTGAGAGGCGTGGATGTGTTCGGGCGGTTTTGGTTCTTACTGCGGATCGCTTGAACCGCCCGGAGGTGCCGATCGGCTCGAACCGGTGATCCTTCCTTGCTCTGTAGCGTCGGCAATGGCACCGCCGCTTCCCACCACCAAACATTTCTCGATGCTGCTGGCGTCATTGTAGAAGCTATTGTCGATGCGGCAGCGGCGGAAGACGTCGCCCATGACGCGTCTGAGGCGGCCGCCCGCATTGAGGACGGACGCGGCGACACCGGAGAGCTGCTGCTTTTGTTGAGGCGGAGGCGGGGGTAGGAAGGCAGCGAGGCGGTGGGTGAGGTCATCAGACGGCCACGGCACATCGAGCAAGAAGAAGACCGGTGCCAGTGTGGATGCCGACGTGGCACTAAACCGCTATAAAACGGACGAAGGGTATCTTTTGTGTGGTATTGACAGTTCGAGGACGCGTTTTACCCGGTATTGTAGATGAGGGATGAAAATTAAACGGACCGAATAGTGGAGAGACCAAATATATACATATTCCTAGAGATTATAATGAAGTTATGTGGCCATATCATGTGAACATGGTATATATGCTTTCATGCAAAGATCTTGTTCAAATTGGATTTCTTGTTTGCTGTTGCTTCAGTTAAAGGATGAGTCAATGAGATAAGGGAATATACTCACACATCTGTTTTCCCCCCTCTTGCAGATGATGCTTGTGAAGTAACAGGAAAGGCTCGTGTTCTAGGTGATGCTCGGGAAGGAACAGGAAAAGCTAGTGCTCCTGGTGACTCCGCAGCGGTATGCAATCGCGGGACAAGTTCTCCCAAAGTGACTGACCCGCTCTTAGCTGATGCTCGTATATCTGGTTGAGACACACTAGCTTATGCCCATAACTCTGGTTGACACACATTTATGTTACATTTGCAGTGATGGAGGTGGTAATAGCCTAATAGCTGGTAGGGTTGGAATATGACAGACATGGTGTGGCGGGGGTGCCGAAGGTCTACCATTTACTTACTGTTAGGTCTTCCTTGTTTGCATGTGCTTGTGCTTATTATCAGAGTTGTTCCGTTTTCTGGAGTGCCAGGTCCCAGGTGCATGCTGATATGTGGTACCCTTGAGATTCTGAAAGCAGAACAGCGTTGTATGCAGGTTTTGTGTCCTTGTGGGTAGTGAGTGGTAACAATGTTGATTGATGGTCAGCGTTGTATGCTGTGCCGTCATGTTGAGCCGGCAGTAGGCGTGTCATGCGCGAATATACCCATTTTTATGAGACGATGTGTTTGCATGATACTGAACTTCAAAAGCAGATTAGATCAGTACTGGTGATAGTTGCAGACTGTTATACTTGATTTCGAGCAATCTCGATATCTATTGGATGCTATGTCATTTGCTAAATGCTTACGGTGTGACGGTTTACATGTACTTGTGGGTAGGCCTGGTAATGGGTTGGATTGAAACTGGTTAAACGGACTGGGTTTCAATTCAGATTGGCTTTGGATGGATATAAATGGTTTGAGGTAGCTAATGATTTGGTTTGGATTGGGTTTACATCAAAATTGGTTTGGTTTAGTTTGGACTAATAATTTTCGGGTTCATATAGTTTGGAACCACGGTTTGGACCGTGGTTGGAATGGGCTGAGTGGCTTCCGCGTTACATCTCCATCCTGGGTCCATCCTCCTGCCCGCATGAGTCGTAGGGTCCTATGCGGGAAAGGAAAAAAAAAAACAGAAGAGGAAGAAGAAACGGCAGGCGCCACCATGTGTCCGGCCGACCCGTCGCCAGTGAGGTCACGACCTCGCCACCGCCTGGGCGAGCCGCTGCACCTCGGCGGCGATCTCCAGCGGTATCCTCACGGCCGTGGCCGCTCCGTCGGAGGTCCAACCCGAGCGCGTCTGACATGTCCTCGGAGCTCCACCCGGCTCGCCGGAGCGAGTCCGAGCACCGTCCGTTCAGAAGTCGTTGAGCACTGACCTCGGCGTCGGCGCGGGCGCCTCGTCGCCGTCGAATAGGCTGGCGTCCACCTCCTGTCCCTCCAGCCACCTTTCTTGAGCATCGATCCGAGCTTGTCGAGGTAGTTGTCGACCCAGTGGGGTCGACCTCGGGAGATGGCGATGGGCGTCCGAGGAGGACGACGAGGCGGTTGAGGCCGGAGGAGGATGAGTCGTGGCGGCGATCGGTCGGAGGCGTCGCTCGAGAACTTCGATCTAAGCGGGGCTTAGCGCGCCAGACAACGTCTGGCGGCGGCGGTCGGATGTCGCTCGGGTACCGCAGCGGCAGCGTTGCTTGCCATGGCTTGGCTTAGGCACCGCGGGTCGTCGAGGTTGGTCAGCGCGACGGCGGAGCCAGCATTGCTAAGATGCGTACAATGGTGGGCTGTGGGCCTGTGGCTGTTTGGTTAGAAATGGGTTCAATGGGCTGTGGTTGTTTGGTTGGAAATGGGTTCAACCCGAAAATGTGAAATGGGTTGGTTTGGTTTGGGTGTAAAGTGCACGTGGACTGGATTGGTTTGGTTTCTAGAATTTGATTTGTGGATTGGATTGGTTTGGAAAGTAGGTTTTTTTGGTATGGATTGGGGTGGATTTGGAGTGGACCAGGCCTACTTGTGGGATTTCACTGCATTTTTTTGTCGGCAACAAAATTTGCTTTTGCTCAAATTTAGGCTAGCATTTCGAAATTCAAATGCATAACATGTCTGAACTTGAAAATAGATGCATAGAAGTTCATTGTTTACAAGACTTAAATAGGCACCTGTGGAAGTCAGTACAATACCCTTCAGGAGGCACGTAATACCGTTCACTTGGAACTCACACAACCAGGCTAGCTAGCCGTGCTCGGTTTTCTGAGTGTCTTGGAAATTTTGCTACACGCACGCACGCTGCTGCATACAAATATTCTTGTACAGGCAGCAGACATGGTCACACTCACATGGCCAACACCGTTCAAGCTCAATGCTTACAACATTACAATTGGGTTCTAACGGTACTGCATTCTGATGGTAAGTCCCAAGTTAAGAAACAGGCATCCAGGGACCAGGGGGATGACAGTGGACGGCATCCACACTCCACAGGCACACAATTACTAAAACCCAAGAGCACATTTGCCACTGTTGGTGAAGTCCAGTGCAGGCCGCAACAGTCCTGCTTATGCTTACGGAAAATTACTATTGTCGACATCAGCCGATATACTGAAAATGAGCAGTATACAAGCGTCCTGGAGACAACTCAGGAGCAGATCATTAGAACAAATAAATTCTACATAAATTCTGTATAGACAACATGGCGCACGAGAAATTCTGGGCACGAGAAATTCTGCAAAGGCTATAATCAACAGTGACGGTCCCCAGGTAAAGACGTTAAATATCACCAATCAGTTTAACAATAGCAGCCACTGAAAAGCAGAAAAAAAGTGGGAGCCACAGAAATTACTCTGATGGCAGATTGTCTAGTGATTGTTCCATCTCGAGGAATGAAATGTGGGCGACAGATGTTGACTCTAAAGGATCTGATTTAACCAGTCCCTTCCAATAGTTTTGCAAAAGGGGGTAAAGGAAGAAATTGCTCTTCGGTTGTAAGAGCGTAAGCAAAAGCATCATAATTCACTGGATCGTAGGAAGCCTATAGGTGATGGTCAAGCAGCCTTCCCGTAAACAATCCAGTTTGGCTGAAGCAGTCAGTTAGATGCCACTCGATTTACACGTGGCTTCACCGGTGTCTTAGAAGGGCTCACCCTGAACATCCCACAATGCCAAGATTAGCAAATATACAAGTTTCTGAATTTCAAGCACATAAATGAACAGGAGTGGCTGGATCATGCCTGACAGGCAGTGTACCCAAAATCATCCCACTGCAATTCAGAGCCATGATAGCACCCTCAGCCTGTGATTGACAGAGTTTAGAAGGAAAGATGACGATCAAAACCCCCATCTGAAATGGGCTTTCAATATGAAGGGAAGAAATGTAATGTATGACCAAGAGCATGAACATGTTCCATACCAATATACATGTAATAACAAAAAACAAGGGACACTGCAAGATTGGAAAACAAAACAGGGTTTGGAGCATACTTTATTGTCGCTATTCACTAGAGTGCAAGTATAACAGAATCCTACATGCTTCTGCTGTTATGCAAGTGTTGAGGGGCAAGCACAATAACTTTGAATAATTTCTAACTCAACGGAGCTTATGGCGTCGTTAAGTGATTCCGAAACATTTCCAGTTCAATCCTACGTAACACAACTGGCTTGTGCACAACATGCAGAGTGTTAATTTTAGCAGAACTGCAGAAATGGCAAAAGCTTACTAGTGACGGGAGTGGCACAAAGTTATGTCATTATGGAGAGCCATTGCTAGATTATGAAATTATCGTCCAACAGGAAAGCCACTGCTAGATTATTGCTAGGTAAGCCTCAGGCGAGCTTTGCTCCTGGTTCTGGATAAGCTAAGTTTAGGTGATGAAAGAACCATGGGCCTAAGTTCAGTTGCTTATAAATTACTGACCGTATATCAGTCATTTTTTGCTCAGTGTAAAGCAAACGATGTTCAGGATAGCATGCTGCTGCTAAAGAAGTATCTGTTGGAGCCTTTGAGGTAGTATCAAAATTGCATCATGGTTGAAACTTCAAAGGAAGCAGTGCAATGTCAATGGTTGGAACATTGACTCATATTACAATTTGTACTCACATGTGAAAACAATAAAATGGGATTAACTCAACAGAAATGTCAAAATGGATGCAAACTTTCAGGAGATGCAAAATGAACAAACTACAGACATTCTTCATGCATGATGACTTGGTTAGCACTTGGCAAACATCACAAGCTAGTAAGTAACTTCAAGTAATAGCTAATAAGCCAGTAACAAAATCATCAAAAATTAAATCAGGAGTCAGGCTATGCAAAATAAGGGCCTCAGTTATTACATGGACAAACTCAACAAAAGCAATCCTTGTAGAATGTACATTGTCGCCTAGAAGTCTCAAACGAGAGACCTGCAAAGATAACCCATTTTAGCAGGCAACAATTACAACAACAAAAACATATGCAGGAGATGGGATATTTATTTAAAAACTATGCAATAGGACGATTGGATTAGCCCAATAGTAGAGTCCATAGCACACCTCACCACAAAGTTCTTCAAAGAAATTCCTTACATCTAATTGAGTAACCTGCAGGCCGAAGAAGGCAAAGGGTGTCATAAATCATCTAATTTGATTGGCCTATCTTGGGTAGCTTGCAGCCATAGATCAAGGACCTCAAAATATAAAGAATCAGAGGATGAAAAATGAACAAGTGAAGGACAATAAACATGACAAAGTAGAAAGGAGATGGGTACCTTCTTATCTATATTTGTACAATAAACAGTTCGTATGACCATTTCCTTCTCATCCTCCGTCTATGGGCCAGACAGAAGAGGATACTAGTATTAATATTATGGATTAGTAGAATAGGTGTGGATTAGCAGAAGGTTAAACAACACACGCAAGATTAACTTACCCTAGGAAGAAACTTAGGATTCACAGGTAAGATAGCTGTCTTCGAAGGTAAGACTCTAACAGGGTAGAAACCAAGCATTGTGCCACCAAGATTAAGTGCAGCTCTTGCACCCTCTATATTGGAACGTACCACACATCAAACAATCAATTGAAGGGGTAATTAGCTCAGTGACATCGCGTTAGAGCGTAATCGGAGGAACGACACTCCGTTCGTGACGCACTGGAAAATAATATCGCGAACACCAGTAAATTAGACGAATGATATCTTGGCCAGTTACTTTCGTTTCCAGAATTTTTTAAATATAGAAACTGAGCTAAAAAAACTAACAAATTTTTTTGGAGTCTCTTGACATAGTTTAATTGTTTGTGTATTTTTTTCAAAACTTTATACGTTCTGATTTTGTCTCTAAAATTCATTAAAGTATATTGTTTGTAGGAATTTTCTAATATAGAAACTGAGGTTCAAACATTATGAAAAAAAAATTCAGGCTCTTTACATAGTGGACTTAATTGTGTAATTTTTTCAGAATTTTACAAAATTAAGTAATGCAATTTCATAATGTCCACTGTGTGATTAGTCTAATATTGTATAATGTAAGGACATTATGAAATTGCATTAATTAATTTTGTAAAAATTCTAGAAAAATTACACAATCAAGTCCACTATGTAAGGAGCCTAAAAAAATTATAATGTTTGGACCTCATTTTCTATATTAGAAAATTCCTACAAACAGTATACTTAAATGAATTTTAGAGACAAAATCAGAATGTATAAAGTTTTTTAAAAAATACACAAGTAATTAAACTATGCCGGGAGATTCCACAAAAAAATTGATAATTTTTTGAGCTCAGTTTCTATATTTAAAATTTTTTGGAAACGGAATTAACTGGTTAGGATGTCATTCGCCTAATTTTTTAGTGTTCGTGATGTTATTTTCCAGTGCGTCATGAACGGAGTGTCGTTCCTCCGATTACGCTCTAACGCGATGTCACTGAGCTAATTTTTCCTCAATTGAATGCAGCAAAAAAAAAGCATTTGTGTACAAGGTGAAAATATAATACCTTCATCAGAGAACTCGATGAATGCAAACCTCAAAACAGAGTGAGGATCACCACAGATTCTGCAATCGACAACCTTCAGGATAGAGAGAAAATTAGGTTTCACAGATTTGGAAATCTCCAGCAATCCAGCTGATAATACAGATAATTGCATTACAGAATACTCTATAAAAAGCAAGTCACAAAATGCCGGGGAGTAATTTTTCTTTTCATTCTTTGGGCCTTTTTTTTTACTTTTGATAACCAAAGCATGCATGCAATCTACAGAAGAGAAAAGAGACATACTACATTGATGGAATAAAAAAACTAAAAACCCCCGATTACTAACACCCAACCTAGTAGTATTAAGTGCCTAATTGACCTGGGCTAGCAGTAAAATAGTGGAATATCTCATTTGTAGCATTTCCTATTTATTTATTTTTTAATATCAGAACAACTCAATCCTTCAAGTTTAATGAACTTACTTGTCCACAAGTAGCAAATATGTCAGCAAGTCTCTCCTCTGTCACCTATCAGATGGTCAGCATCATTAGATCTAACAACAACTCTAGAACATAACTACGCAAACTAAGACAACCATTAACTACTCACAGTATGGTCGATATCAGAGACATAAACGGTTCTCCGAATGCTGTCCTCCCTGTCTGCACGCCTCGCCCTCTCGATTGTCCTCTTGTGATTGATGTATCCATTTCTCCTCTAGGGAAAAAAAAACCTCATCACATCCTATTCCCATCTTGTATTCTTTCCTTTTCCAATGGAATCATACTATACAATCTTAATTATTACAAGCAGCTGATCATCTAGTAAATGCTAGTCAAATAAACAAACAAAGAAGCAAACATGGAGAAGAATCACATAACTAAACAAGTAGAAACGTCTGGATCAAAACCTTGAAAAAGTTTAGTCTCAAAACCCTTAGTTGTCGAAAAAATGGATAGTTCTAAAAGTCGAATTGAAAAAGAGACCACACTCCACAGTATGGATATTAAATTGAATTGCTAAATTTGATATTCCCGAAATTACCAAATTACAGGAAGGTGTAAGAATGGACCAAAGAACTACTCGATAATGGTTACAAAGAAATGTTATGGTACAATTTAATTTTGATTTTACATCTATCTGAAGTGAAATGATATGTTTATTCATTATAAATACCTCATCTACGATTATTAATACGACAGCTTTTTGTAGAATAAGATCCTGGTAATGTAGAATTATGTAATCATCTACAGAAAAAGAGAAGAAAGCAACAGAACATCTTACAAGAATTGGGATATTTCACCCAAAACAACCCGAATCAGTACGATCTTAAACCCAGAATAGTAATCAAATAAACCAACGATCTACGCAGAAAAAAAAACATAACTTACTTCCAAAGAGAACTGCGCATAGTGCATCGGCCGTGATTTTGGAGTGGCATCAAATAAAAATTCAACTTTCAAAATAGAAAACGGGGGCAAACCTTTCACCAAAGAACGCCAACCACCGCACCACGGAAACCACCAACCGATAACGCAATCCAACACAAAAGAAGAAGAAAACAATCTTTACCTCACAACCAATGAAAAAATTAATCAAATCCTACACACACGCACAACCACAGCACCGATCCAAGACTCCCAACCTCTCAAAAACACTAAGAGTCTTGCAGAATTATACCCTGCGCTGATGGTTCGCAATGTACGAGGCATCAGCGCCGGAGTCCTTGCTCTCCCCATTCCCGCCTCCGATCGAGTAGTAGTCGAACACCGGCGCGTCCGCTGATAGCGCTTTCTTGGACGGCGACGACAACGCCGCCGCTGCCGAGGAGGGGAAGAACTCCTTGGCTGCCGGGTTCAGCTTGGACAGCAGGTCCACCAGCTTCTGCACGCCCGTCTGGTACTCCGCCTCCTTCGCCGCCGCGGGCGATCCCTCCGCCACTGCCGCCATCCGCAGAGTCACCTCAGACCAGACGGAGCGGGCGACCAATCTTGGTCAAATCGCGGTCGGATTGGTAGATTTCTAGCGACGGATTCTACAGAAGCGAGGCCATCTAGTAGCTTTGGACTCTGGAGACTGGAACAGAGGAGGAGGAGGAGGGGAAGGTTAGCGTGTGACGGGTGGTACTGTGCTGCTCTCGTGCTCTCGCTAATGGCGTCGATTAGTCGCGGGTCGGTTTTACTTTACAAGGTTTTGGCCATTTTCGCTGTGGGAAATATATGCGAAGAACTGAGAAGGGAAATGGTGGAAAGGACGGTGAGGAGGGGAGCCTGTTCCGCATGGACGTGGTCTGTGCGCCGGGAGGTGTGCGAAGCACGTGTGTATAAACAATGTTGCCTTTTTAGGACATGTACAGTGGTATAGACAGCTGCTGTCTATACAAACTCTTTATATCACCTATAAACAGCACTAAAGATATCTCATACAATGGTACAGACGGCTGCTATCTTTTTAGTTGTTTTTATAGAACACACAATCTTTTAATGCTTTTCTTGTTCCTTGTGCTATAGTCGGTTACAGGAGTGTAGACGGCAACTTTCTCTCTCTTCATTCTCTTTCATCCACGTCAGCAAAAATCCTACGTGGCAATGACTATAGACGACTGATATAAGCCCATTATACATGCTCTTAGCACGATGCACCTAGAAGGTCATAGAGATAGTTACTGTGATCGACTAGACGGCTAAGGTTAGGTCTGTTTCGGAGGGCTTCGGCTCTATGTTCTAAACAGATGATTTTATCCATTCGTTTTTGCCAAAGCTAAATGTTGTTTACAATGTGAGGTAGCTGGAGCCGTTTACAATGTGAAACTTCCCATGGCTTCATCGGGGTGGTGTTACGAGTGTACCCTAAAAGATCAGGGTTATTTACCCGTCACTTGTCACTCAACAAAACCCCAAATCCTGTCGGCCTCCCACCGCCTACCTGAAACCCTAACCCTGGCCCTAGCCGCGCCACACCTCCGCGTCGCTTGCCTGCTCCTTCCTCAAGATCGATCAGCCAGCCTCACTCCTCCGTTCGGCCTCTTCCTCATTGCCGACCTCGGCCGCCTCCTCCTCCATGCCCTCCTCTCGTGCCTCGACGCTGTCCTCCTACCCCGACGCCGCCGAGGTCTCCGCCGCCGTTCTCCCATCGCCGCCTTTATTTTATTATTATTATTATTATTATATAGTTTATTATTATTTTTGATATAGATGAATTATTTATATAATCATTGAATTGATTACTTGTAATCATGGAATTAGATCAATTGTCGTTAATTACAATCAATTGGGTTAATTGTCGTTAAGATTTACTTGTGTGCGAATTGTCGTTAATTGCCACAAATTATCATTAAATGGCATCAAATAAGCTATCATTTGCCTCAGGGATATTTAAGACATTTCCTAACTTAGAAGCTACAGTCAGCCTATCTAAAAGCCAGACTACCAAACATCAAACATCTTCAACTTAGCCGTTCAACCCTTCAACCCAGCTGGAAGCTACTTTTAAGAAAAGCTGCAGCCATGCCAAATAGGCTCTTAGATTATACTTAGCTAGCAGTAGCTGATTTCTCATTTAAAATTAAAACATCCCGATTATAATATGAATTTGGAGAAATCTAGTGTTCCAAATGGGACGCCTTAAAACGAAGCATATAATACTATGGAAAAAAACCAAGAATTTGTCACTACAAAGAGATATACTTAAGGATTTGTCACTATATTGTCTCACTGATACGTGGCTGCAGGACCCATATATTAGTATTTGAGTGGCAAATTTTGAACCGCCAATTTTTCCAATAGCAAATCATTGATTCCCCATTCTTTTGTGGGTCGATCACGGAAACTAGGGTGAAAAAAATTATGATGCCTAAATTTAGAGTCTATTAAATCTTAGCCTTTTGTTTTTGCATACATGGTTTATATCGAATAAAATCAATAAATGCCAAATTAAGACGAAGCCATCAAAGGATGAATCTTTTTTTCTAGAATAAGAAAAAGCCTTTTGTTAGTGTTATCTTTACCAAGATTTTTCCTTAAAGTTAACACACCCTAAAATTGCAGCTATCCAGTGGGATATAGTCCATGAGGGTATGAACTAGGTGTATGCAGTTATGGAGCCAATTCCAGTCCGTGCGCTCTCTGACAAGAGGTTGTTAGCCCACAGCCCACTGCCCACTGCCCCTGAGACAATTATTATTCTTTTTTTTCTCTTCTTTTTGCTACTATTCGAAATCTAATTTGAAAATAATTTACTCCAGCAATGCAAGGTACAGAGGAAGACTGACAGGCTTTGAATGGTTCTCTCTCTTTTTTTCATCTTTTCCAGGTAAGAATGTGAACACTGTGTTTTTAGCTTTTTTTAATCCTTAACTCGCTGGAAAAAATTCAAGCCTTAAACTCAGGTACAAACAACAGTGCACTTTTTTTTTTGATTTTTTTTTGAGGGATGCAACATGAAACGTACTCTTTTTACTCTTGATCGAGTTAGCCAAATAGTGCTGTAGTTTCAACAAAACTCAAAAACTGAAGCACATCATCTTGAATTGTATTAGTCCATCAAAACCAACAGAAACAAAGCATGAAAAATTAGATACAGATCTAATCTGATGTGTACACAGAAGCTACCATCCACAAGCTAAACAAAACAAGAAGAACAGTTATTGGGATCTGATGTGTACACACAAGCAACCAACCGCAAGCTAAACAAAACAAGAAGAACAGTTATTGGGTACGTGTAACAAAAAAATATTCCTCCTATCTGTCTAATCTGAACTAGTAGGTACTACTACCAGATCAGCTCAAAATAAAAGTTTTTTTCGTCCAATAAAGTTTGATGACTTCCTCCAGATTGTCTTTACAGAAGAATTAGTGTTTGAAGCAGTCATGGCGGATCAAGTCATGGCTCTTTTGGTGCTTTCTAATTGAATCCGTATTGCAATTCTATACTAGTATCGAGGGACGAATCGCATTTACGGGCACAGTAGAAAACTATCTTAAGCGCACAATTTAAGGGCCAATGAGAATGTTTAGATAGATGATTATACCTCACTCTAGTAAGATCAAAATTCTGAACCCAAACTGGCTCAGAAAATTTAATGATGGTGATAAGAAGGGGTTCGAGTACAAACTAGGGGAAATTAAGACGGTCAAAAGCGATGGCTTGCGACCTTCTTGGACGGAATGGGACCAATTCAAGGGCATTATTTCCGTTCACAAATCACGAGTGTTCATACTATTTTTACTGAATTAACAGTGCATTTGGTGTCTCTAATTGGAGTGTCCGAATGCCCTGACATTGGGGGGCAAATCAACTTACTGGGGTTAAAACAAAGATCAGCTGGGATGGATAGTGCCAAGCAATAACTCCGTTAAATACAAGGCAAATGCGGAGCTCACGATTTGTTTTTATTATTGTTATTTGAAAGGTATAGCTGACGATTTATTTGGTTTCGGCTAAATTTTGCTATACCAACAAATTGGTCAACCTTACCCGATTACTGGTCCTCTTTTGATTCCAAAAGGTTTTCGTTTCGTAGGCTAACAAATGCAAATTGACACAACATATAATTGTTACATATGTTCATGGATTGTGTGTGTGTGCTGTTTTTTTTTGGCATCAGAAGCAATGCTGCCTTGGCCTCGCCATAGTTTCCTTGATTTCTAAGTCTTTCTAGTGAAAAAAAAATTAAGACTTGATTTGCACTAGGAGTTGAACAGATTCATCCATGTCCATGTCAAGGCTTTTGCACTGAAGTCCCGATCTACACTCTAGTACATTGACTTGGATGTAGGTCTGATTATAGTACGAGATCTCAATATTCCCCGTTTTTTCAGTACCAGACTTCAATTGCTGGAATTTCAGTGCTACTTTTGATATGCAAGGGCCTAGCTTGTTCTTATCTTCTAAATGGAGGAACATGGTTACATATTTAACAACAGCAAGACAGTAGCCCTTTCCCTTTAATAACTGATCAAAAAATTGCATGTCAAATGAACAGCTCTCAAATAGTAGTGGGATTTGACATTACACCATCCATTCTACTATTCTAGTTAGTACATTGCTCCCTTTGATGGGGAAAAAAATCATACCATTGCACGTCAATGAAAGAACAGTCAGTACTATTGATGCCAACTGTTTCATCTCTTCTGCAAGCAACTAACTGCTGACAAGACCATAATTAAGAGCCATAGCCTAGTTGACCAACGAAAGAGAATCCCGGGGCATGCACAACAGATCGAAGCAGATTTTTTTTATAATTATTTAATTTTTTTGATAATATTTTAAAGTTAACAAATGCTAACTTTGTTTTCTATTATGACCTTCTTGTCACGCTATAATGCGCGGCGCGGTCAAACCATGCTGTCACGTCACTTTTCTAGGCGTGACCAAACCTGCCACACAAGCCCCCATGTGCACGCCGTGCTAGCGTGGTGGGCATATGTGGCCGTTGTCACGCCAGCACTCCCGGCGTTACGAGCCTGGTTTGTCATGCCAACGCGCGTGGTGTGATAGAGGTGATTTATGTGACGACGCCCACCCAGGTCTTCATTTTTTTCCCCAATCACCCTCTCTTCCTCCCGCGCACCCTCTCTCCTCCCCGCCCCTAACCTCCCTAAAATCCATCGATTTGGAGCCAATTCGGAGTCCGTAAACCTGTGGAGATCATCTCCAAGGTAATCTCACCAATTCCCTCCATTTTTTCGGATTAAATTGGTTAGACTTGTGGATTTAGGGTTTTGGCCGAATTGGATGTTTGAGAGCAATTTGTTTGTTGCGACTATATTGGTTTTCCATTTCAATAAAGTTAGGCATGTACATGGATTTAATGGACAACCTTTATAGGTGAATCAGTTCAAATTTATCCTGTTTCAATAAAACCAAAAAACTTTTGATTGTACCTATAAAAAATTACCAGCAGAAAATGGAAAGAAAGTGATACTACTCTGCTTAATTACATAGCAAATTAGGTCTAGAACATGTGCATACTTTAACTTCTGTTGGATTTGGAACGAAACTCTAATTTTTTTGGCAGATCTGGGTACAGTTATAGAATTTTTTTTGGCATGTCATCAAGTTTCTTGTGTGAAGACACAAATCAATCTACAGCTAATTAATTGCAGAAACATCTTTAACAAAATATATAGGGTGGGATTTGGGAATCACAATGGTGTTTGTCCAGAAAAGTTTTTTCTCCACTAAATAGAAGAAGAAAGCACTAGTGAGAATAAAAAAAACTTTCCTAGGGAGGATGTAAAAATGTCAAAACACATGTGCCTACAGCTAAGGTGAGAGGAATCAGAGTCATAGTTTGGTTTTCGAAGTTAGTATGAAAAATGTATCCTTTTCAGCATGTTTTCAGAAGTTTATTTGAGTCTATCAATTTCAAACATTTTTTTGGGGGTTTGTAAGGGATAAATCGAAGGTACCAATGTTTGATATATTCATGAAGCAGATTTAGCCCCTAATTGGTAAACTCCTCTGTATGCAAGTATATTCAAGCTTTGAAACTAATCAAAATGTTTGTACCATATTTACATGTACATTGGTCTTTCTTATAGCATATTAGTCAGATTTTCAACAACTATTTTTGTAAGGTTCTTTCATAATTTTCAGACACGTCAATGGTGGTAGGAATGTTTAGGTTCAGTTTTCCTAGAGTAGGAGGGGTGCAGTGATGGGAAATGTCCTTTAAAGAAAATTTCTTTCTCTCTGAATTTGTCAATTTAATTCTGTTTTTTTTCTTAATTGCTTGGTTGACTAAATAATTTAATTCTGAATTTCTTGGTTGACTAACCCTGTGACATGCCAAATTTTGTTGTAATCAACGTTGCGAAGATGTAAATTTTAGAGTTTGCTCAATAAAGAGGCATGATGTGGGTCTCTAGTTATTTATGCATTTTTTGAATGTGAGGTGAGGAGCATAACATGCATGCATATGTATCCAAAAGTCTATACCTTATTTACATGTACATTGTTCTTTCCTATAGCATATTAGTCAAATTTTCAGCAACTAATTTTTTTAAAGGTTCTTTCATAATTTTCAGACACGTCAATGGTGGTATGAATGTTCAGGTTCAGTTTTCCTATAGTAGGAGGGGCAGTAATGGGAAATGTCCTTTTTAAATTTTGGTTTGTTTCTCTCTGAATTTGTTAATTTAATTATGTTTTTTTTCCTGAATTGCTTGGTTGACTAAATAATTTAATTATGAATTGGTTGTTTGACTAACCCTGTGGCATGCCAAACTTTTGTGTAATGAACATCGCGAAGATGTAAATTTTAGAGTTTGCTCAATAAAGAGGCATGGTGTGGGTCTCTAGTTATGTATGCATTTTTTGAATGTGAGGTGAGGAGCATAACATGCATGCATATGTATCTAAAAGATCCATCCCTTTAAGCCTCTTTGTCTGGTTTTTGTGGATTATGTTTGTTTTTGGCGATTCCAACTTTAGTGAGTCCAAGTAATACCGTACTTAATTTCTATAAAGGAACAAAAGAAAATTTGGCTTAGCTAGATTCTTACTTTAGTACTGACTTTGCAGTGTTTTGTTCGCATTGTTGGATGTAGATGGATAAGGTTGTAAGTGTTTTTACTGGCGGGCCGGTTAGCCAAACGGGGAGTGTTGCTGACTTTGTTGGCATGGAAGTGAGTGTGCTTATGTTTCGAGAATCACTAGACTTTCGAACGCTTCTGATAAGGATTAAGTCGACCTTTGGATGGGATGAGCTGGGGGGTCGTTGTCGAAATGGAGGGGCGGTATGATGCTGGGCTGGGTTCAAAGGTGCATGCCTTGTTGATACCAATCTCGTGTGACGATGATTGGGACACGTACAAGGAGGTTCTGCTTGCATCTCATGTCCGGTCATTGGAGGTTGTGGTGGAGAGTACAATCGTTGGCGAGGATATGATAAAGAATGCAGATGTGGTGAACAGCATCATGGATGAACTTGAATCCATTGTGGAACTTTCACAAGACCCTCCAATGGAGGAGCAATCGTCCTAAGAGGTCATTGGCGTCAGTCTTAACAACGATACCCCCCTGTTGGTGGATTTGTCATACATGCTTGTTTCTTCGTCACACCATGTTAGTGACCCCGTGACTGATTTCAATGATGTTACAATGAATAACGAGCTTGACGAGGAGGTGTTCCGAGATGGAACAGGTCATGATGTTGAGTCCGACAAAGGTTAGAGCTCGACCAAAAACGAAGTGCTAGCTCTGTTTTTCTCCTACGAGGAAGGCCGGGTTCTTCAAAGTGTAATGGGTGAGATCCCGTCGGTGCATGCATTCGAGGATGTCAGAATGGTTGGTAATGTGGTCTGTGCAAATGGGTTGAAGAGCAGGGATGGCGTTGTGGACCCGAAAAATGACCTCATACACAAGGACATGCTGTTTGCATGCATGGAGGATATGAAGGTTTGGCTACAAGAATACTCAGTGAGGTACCATCGTCTGTTTGTAGTACAACACTCTGATGTGAACAAGAGGTATACCGTGAGTTGTGAAAGGGGGGGGTGCAGATGGAAGATCTGGGGGCGAAAAACTAGGGACAAGCAATGGAAAATAACGAATGTGGAGCAGCCTCACTTTTGTGGGACCGCACGAGTGTCTAGGGAGCACCTTCAGGCGATTGCTAATTTTAATGCAAGGCGCATAACCGGGGTTGTGGCTATCGACCCTGATGTGACCATCACCACCCTTATTGATGCTATATTTGGGTTCATTAAGTACTGCGTGAAGTACGAGAAAGCATGGAGGCAAAGCAGAGAGCGACGCAGTTATTGTGGGGTGATTGGAAGGAGACTTACAGGTTGCTTCCTCGAATCCTAACTGCTACGCAGGCCCAGAACCCGGGCATGGAGTTTTATCCTTGGCACAGGAACCGAACGGAACCCGATGAAGGAGTTATGAAACATGTTCTCGGGCAGGTGTACCGATCTTTTGGGCAATGCAAATATGCCTTCAAGCATTGTAGGCCTGTCTTATCAGTTGACGCCATATTCCTAACCAGGAAGTACTATGGTGCCTTGATGGTCGCCGTGGGTATTGATGCAGTGGACCAGCTAATTCCGCTAGCATACGCACTTACTGAGGGTGAGAACAATGGAAGTTGGCAATGGTTCATGGATATAGTTCGTCTATGCCTTGTTGGGCCTGGACGAAAGGTTTTCATCGTCTCGGATAGGCACCACAACATTCTGAATGTTGTGAAAAGCAAACTAGATGGACATCCGAATGTGCTGCATAGGTGGTACATGCGTCACTTAGTGGCCAAGTTTTTTAAGCAATGTAGTAGGGAAGATCTCACAAAAAAGTTCAAGCTGTTGTGTGGCTGTTTGGAGAAGAGGGACTTCATGGGCAAGCTGATGGAGCTGAGGGGATTGACCAACGAATGAGGGAATAAGTGGTTAGATGAGGTCTTACAGCATAAGACGAAATGGGCACAGGCATATGATGAAGGTGGATGTAGGTATGGTATGATGACCACAAATATTTCGGAGGTGTTCAACAACGTTTTGAAGAGCATCCGTGCTATGCCAGTATCGACCATCGTGGAGTACTCATTTAGGAAGACCAACTCATACTTTGTAGATCGGCGGACCCGTGCAAGGGATGCATACAATGTTGGCGAGCGTTGGGTGCGGCTACTACCAAACACCTTGCTCTAGCGGAGGACGAGTCATACAATCAGGAGGCGGAGGGTTACGATCCGACTTTGCATATCTACGCCATCAGGGCAGTGGGGGCACATCGATAGAAGGTGAGCGTTATAGGGGCCAAAACCATAGAGTGAACCTGACTGTAGGAGATTGTACTCGCATGGTCCTAGCTTTACTACATGTTCCATGCTCGAACATCATCACCGCATGTCGCGTGCGTGGCGTAAGTCACCTTTCGAACACCTTCATTGCCCAGGAATTCTCAAAGCTAGCCATGATGAGGACTTGGGAGAAGAGGTTCGAGCCTTACCTTGATCCCTCGCATTGGCCACCCTACGTTGGGGAAGAATACATTCCCGACAAAGAAATGGTGAACAAGCGACGCGGTAGGAGGAAGAGGAAAAGACTTTGTAACAAAATGGACTACTCGTAGCAGGTTGGTAAGGACATGTACAACCTAGGGCACTTCGACGATTCCACCATAACTAACAGGTGCTCGGAATGTCATGAGCACGGCCACACCAGGGCAAAGCACGTGAATAAGGATTGCCAGCCGCGTAGGGTAAGGTGATGCTGCTCATGTGTCTTGCACCCTTGAGGTAACTGCCATTGTCATTGTGCGAAGAGTATTGATGTATCTTTATTGCATTCACCTTGTTGCATTTTGTCCATTTTTTTGTACTTTATGTGTACTAACAAATTTCTTTCTTCTATTGCAGGATGTTGCAGCACCCGTAGTACACGTTGCTCATCTCGAAGTACGATAATGACCACCACACAAACCTTATAGCCGACGAGGGTGTGGTGATATTTCTTAATCCGATGTTCGATCATGCTTTCAACTTTTTGACCATGTGGCTATTTCACTTATATCTATACATATTTCTCTGGCAGGTACTCCAGCCACTTCGCCCTCGGACCCACACCCCTCTAGATTGGGATAAGCGGTACGTGCCATACGTCCGTGATGCTAGTTTCCTTGCCTTGGCGCGGATTGTCACCAATGGGCTACCCCGCATGGACGAAGCTACACTTACGACAATGGTGGACCGATGGCGCCTAGAGATCCACACGTTCCACCTCCTGTTAGGCGAGATGACCATCACGCTGCAGGATGTTGCTATGATTCTGGGCCTTCCCATAGACGGGCTTCCCATGATTGGAGATATCAATAGTGCGGGTTGGCGTGACTGGGTTGCCGAGTGGCTAGGTGTGCGACCGAACGACCCGTTCAAGACACGAGGGACAATCGACTGTCTGCCGTGCTTACATCGTGGTTGCGTGCAAACTTTAACGTGTGCCCGCAGGACGCAGATGAGGTCACAGTGTAGCGCTTCGCACGGGCTTAGGTGTGGCATCTACTCGGGTCCTTCCTTTTCCCCGACGGTACGGGCAATGACGTCTCCTGGATATACTTGCCCATGCTGGTTGATTTCAGTGTGGCAGGAACTTGCAGTTGGGGTTCTGCTGCACTGGCTTGTTTGTACCGCCACTTGTGCGATATGTGCCGCTCATGGAGTGCCGACGGCAACTTGGGTGGCTACACATACCTCCTGCAAGTGTGGATGTGGGAGCGTTTGCCCGTGGGTAGGCCCACTCATGCTACCTTGTAGGTATGTAATTTTTTTATATTCTTTCTCGTTTAATAAAAATACGACTGAAATCCATCTCCCTGTAGGCATGGCCCCTTGATGACCTTTCGTCGCTTCCAATGGTAGCCTATTGACGAGGATTAAAATATCTATCTATTACTTTAATACATAATAAAAGACCATACGTCTTCGTGTTCATAACTCCTAAGGCTAACGACCTCCATGGTCGTAAGGATTCCAGAGGTTACATAATGGGTACCCTGGTCGGATGAGGTCATGTACCTAGTCCCTGACCAGATAACTGCTCGTAGAAGCAATGAACTGGCATCTGAATTTAACTCCAAGCATATTCCTTACTGTGTGATGAATGGAGCACATATTATATTTGCTCCATACCACACGATATTTCATGATCCTAAGACACTAACAATAACCACCATACGGTTGAGTGTCTCACAGACATCAACTGCCAAACGGTTGATACTTCATCAACTACTGCCTCGCTTCAACCAGTCGCTACACTTCCAACAGGCGTCTCTCCAAGAAGTAACTGCCACCCCTCCGTCGACTATTTAAAGGAGACTACGAATGACAGAAAGGATCAATCGCATTCCATCAGATTGAAGCATTACAATCAGCATTAGATTCATGTTTCAAGTCTAATTTAATAGCATAGCAAGCACTATGCTCAGTGTAATCAGGATTAGTCCACTGCCTTGTCGAAGGCACCCCCTGTAATATCTAGTTCATAGTAATAAAGAGCAGTCCCATTCTCTCCTAAGAACTTGACGAGGATATAACAATCCTCATTTAATCATTTATCCATAATTCATATTATGAGGTAATAATGACGTCACATAACTTCTGAGTATACCCTTTAAATATTAATAAGGGAGAAGCTGGAGGTCGTAAGTTCTTCTACGACCACCCTGTAGTCGTGGGTCTTCCTATGACTACCCCATAATCGTAAGTCCTTATACGACTATCTCATGATCGTAAGCTCTACTACGATCAGTATGCAGTCGTAAGCTTTCCTCGACCATCCTCGGTCGTAAGACCTTCTGACCAGCCCTAGTCGACAAGGCTCACAGACATGTGGACCTAGTCGATAAAGGAATCTTCCGCACCATATTCGAAATACGGGCAGTAAACTACACCATTATTTCCTAAGATAATGGCACGATCTTAACTCCCTTTTGTGATGATAATTGCCTGCCGACGCGGGAACGTTTTAACTCCTGCAGTAACCTCCAGTAATGGCGCCACGATCTGGATGATTAAGTGACCTTTTATTAGAGGTCCAACGGTGTACATTCTGGGGACGGTATAAAAGGCAAGGATCATTAGAGCAATAGGGAGAGCCCGAATTCTGAGAAGCACAATACTCTAATTTTCTGGCTTGATCTTGTAATCCAGTATACTCAATACATACACACAGAAGTAGGGTTGTTATTCTCCTAGGAGAAGGCCCGAACCTGTATAAAATTCCTGTGCCTCCATCTCTGTGTGATTTTGAGCCTAGAGGAACCCCCCGAATCAAACAATCTTTATGTAAGTTCGGTTCTAAAACACCGACAGAACTCTTTACCATTTTTCTCTGTTTATTTTGTAAGATCGGCGACTTGATCGTCAACAGCTGGCACCGTCCGTGGGGAAGAAGGCGTTGAGTTCTTGAAGATTACTTCGCTCAAGCATTCTTCATCCACTTCCTTTGCCCCATCATCGCTCATGCGAACATGGCAGGGACTTGGGATGAGAAAAACTGGTTCGGCCTAGCGGACTACTCCAACATTGACATAGACGCATACATCCGCGCCATGGAAGAAAATGGGATGTTATCCTCCTCCTCCTCCACCGGCTCGTCAGTTGTAGAGATTAGCAAAATCGACCGGATGGATGAGGATACACTACCGCCATGAATGGCGCTATCAAAGGAACCGCTCGTTCCGACCAGTTCGGAACGTCCGAACGCTTCTACAAGCCCGGTCGATCCGACCGACAAAAGTGGCAACGGAAGCCTAGCGCAGTAATCAGAGAGTCCATGTACTCTCGATATTGTCATGGTCAACCAATATTCGCCAGCAGCTCTGTAAGATCGAGGAGTCCGACTAGAGGGGGGGTGAATAGGCATTTTAAAAATTTCTTTGGCTAAAACCGATTTCTAATGCGGAAGCTAATACAAATACGGTTTTGCACAATTAAAGGCTAAATCAACTAGGTTCAACTAAGTGCACCAACAATATGAGACTATATAAATGATAGCGAACAACCACATACAATAAAGCTATTTAAATACAAGTAATGTAAATTGCACAATGTAAAGCACAAGTGATCAAACCACAAATGACACGGTGATGTTTTCCCGTAGTAATCGGAGACTTGTCGGTCTCCCCTAATCCACGTTGAGGCAAGCCCAAACTAATTGGACCGGCTCCACAAATTTGAGCACCCGCCTCCGAGGTAAGTCCAACCACTTGGACCGGTTCCAAACCGAACCAACACCTCGCTCCACTAGGGTTGCTCTTTCCTCCACTCCGGAGATGGCGAGCACCACACCACTCACAAACCGCCCGGGTCTTCTCACAACCTTCTTTGAGAAGCTCACCGGCGCAACGACACCACCACGCCGTCTAGGTGTCGGCAAACACCAAGAGTAACAAGTCTCCAACGCTCACTTGAACCAATCAAGTGTCTAAGCTCAAATGGATACGAAAGCCACTACCTAAGGCAACACATGCACTTAGGGTTTGCTCTTTAACCTCACTAAGTGCAACACATGCACAAACGAGAATGAGAGGTTTGTTCTTTGCTCAAAGGAAAGTCTAGGGGCACCAGCACATCACCAGCAACCTATCCCAACCGGCCAAGGTGGCTATATATAGCCCACACACAAAAACTAGCCGCTGGGGAAAGATTCTAGAGAATCTGGACGAAATCGATCTAACCGCCCTTAGCTCCAACGGCTATAAAACTAGCCGTTGAGCTCACAGCCGGTTTGACTGCCAACTAATGGCCGGTCAGACCACCCACCAGTCAGACCGTCCCATAAACGCCGGTCAGACCGCTCCACAAAAAGTGGCTAAGGACCAGAAAAGCACTTCTCTGGAAAAGGCTGACCGGGTCTCCTGACCCGGAGGTCCGGTCAGACCGCACCAACAATTCCGGTCAGACCGGTACACAAGCGGTCAGACCGATGATACTAGCGGTCAGACCGCCAGTAGCCAACAAGTGCATTTTGATTCTTCCACAACTCAAATTAGCAAAAGCACATTTTGCAAATTTGATGCAAGATGCATACAAGGTTAAAGACAAGACTCTCAATAAGTTGCAAAACACATTTGCCAACTTTTAGAATCAATGCCTCAAATTGCATTCCGCTTCAACTCAATTTGCAAAACACATTTGCCAAATTGATGCACGATGCAAACAAGGATTCAAGTGAGATTCTCAATAATTTGCAAAACACATTTGCCAACTTATAGAATCACACTACAAGGAATAAGATACATGGACTTACACCATTTGCAAAACACTTCGCAAACTTAAGTCACATGCTACAAGGGTTATCCATGAGCCACAACTATTTGCAAAACACATTCATAAATATTGGCAACATGTTAAGATGAGCTAGAGCAAACACAGTGAGCTATCAACACATGACTAACTCAAGCTACTAGTAAAGGACCCCTCTTAATAGTACGGCAACCTATACTAGTAATCCGGTCTTCCAACCAAACACCAAGACCGGTAAAAGACTAGGAACAAATCCTTAGCCCTAGCTAGTCATACCTTTGCCTTGCGCAACCACTTGAAGCTTGACGATGCACATCCTTGCTTCAACTCCGGGTTCTTGACTTGATATGCATCAACTCATGATGCATCCTTCACTTGAATTCCATCAACACAGGATGGGTTTTTATTTGACTTGATGATCAACTCATGATCATCTCCTCTTCTTGAACTTGATACATATCAACATATGATGCATCTTCTAAAGTCTTCAACTATAGAACTCAACCTATTCATCCAACTCATGGAAAGTGTTAGTTCTAAATATGATTATCATTAATTACCACGCCATACCCTTAACTCATAATGGTGGGACAAGATACCACAAACTTTCATGATGAGTGGATAATGTATTTTGACGGTTTCTTGATGCTCAAAGGCTCGGGGCTAGAGTTGTCTGGATATCCCCTATTGGAGAACACATCAAATACACCATTCAGCTAAACTTTCCTACAACAAACAATGTGGCAGAATACGAAGGTTTTCTGCAGGACTCCCAGCAGCCAAAGCGCTCGGGATTCACAGATTACTTATGAAAGGAGTTTCTCAACTAGTAGTGAATCAAGTCGGAAAAGAGTATCAATGCTCAAGTACCAAGATGTCATCTTATTTGGCGGAAGTACGAAAACTTGAAAAGCACTTCTTCGGTCTTCAGATCCAATACATTCCTAGAAAGGAAAACTTTCCGGACCAGCTGGCACGGATGGTCTCCACAAGGTCACATGTCGAACCCGGGATAGAAGGATCCCAGATTCTCTGTGCTTACAACACTAGTCCAGGAACAGTTAGTGTACACAGTTTACAAATATGGTAACAAGTCCACATCACGCACTTTATTGATAATATCATAGTATTTATTACAAAAGGGCACTTGGCCTAAAAAAAATTACAGCGGAAAGCAAAAGATAGTAGTAGGCCAAACGATACGCCATAGGCAATCGTTTGGGGGCGCAGCCTAGCCGTCCAAGTCCTCCTCGTCCACGAGGTACTCCTCTGAGATTATTTGCAATAAGCAAGGATGATCACAACTTTCGTGCTCGCAAGTTATACCCAATAATAGAATTTAATGCATGCAAGGATTACAAATGAAGGCTTATAGGGTTGATTTTGCATAAAGCCATGTTTCTTTCAAATATTTATATTAAGTTCCAAAGCAGTTATTTAGCAACTAAAATTCATTTTTTATAAAACTCAAGTTTTATAGTAGGATAACCTCCATATGAAATATGGTGATGGATACCCTCCTATCACATGGCTAACCGCCTAATTTTCCAATTGGATAACTATCCAAAATTATTTGTCCAAATCTTTTGAAAATCAAAACCAAAGTCTAACTTTGAGTGACAAATGCTAAACATGTCTATGACCGTGGACACGGCTATTCGAATAGTTTTACACTTTGCAGAGGTGGTACAACTTTACCCACAAGAGATAATTTGCTTTTAATGTCGGCCAATACACGCTTCCGAAGGCGTGCGACTACGCAATTATCACAAGGCCGTTACAATGCTCTACCCTAATGTAGGATGAAGGATAACCGACTAGAGAGGGGTGAATAGGAGGTTTTTAAACTTTTGACTATTTAACAATTTTAGCCAATTAAGAATTAAGTCTAAACTAGATACAATTCTAGCTAGGCAAATTAATTACAATATGAATGCTAGAATTGTAAATGCAGAAAGTAAAGACTAGAAATAACCACAATAGAGACAACGATGTTTTCCGTGGTATCGAAGTCTTGTCGGTCTTCATTAGTCCACGTTAAGGAAGCTTGAGCGAATCAAGCCGTCTTTACGAATTAAGCCTTCCCTCGATCACTATTGGTTGTTCTTCCCCCGCTCTAGAGCGAACACCAAGCCACTCACAATCTTGGCACCGGGCCTCTTCACAAGCTTCTTGAAGAGATCACCGTGCGATCACCGCCAAGCCGTCTAGGAGTTTGGCAAAACTCCAAGAGTAATAAACCAATGATCTTCGTTTAACGGCACTCAAGTGTAAATGGATCAACTAGAATGAGTGAATATACTTGAATGTCCTCAACCACCTCACAATGAATGCACAAGTGTATTTGAGGTGTTGGAATGATGCTTAAGGCTCTAAGAATGTTAAATAAAGTGTTCTCTTCTGTCCTTGAGCAGGTGGAGGGGCATTTATAACCCCCCACAACAAATGCAACCGTTAGGAGAGAAATCCCAACTTTCCAGTGAAATGCGGTATTACCGCCAACCAAGGTGCGGTACTACCACATCCCACCAACCGCTCCGTAACGGCTACAACAGAAGCATTAACTCCCTCTAACATAGCCGTTTCAAACGCAGTGCGGTACTACCGCCAACTATCATGCGGTCATACCGCTAAGGCCGGTCGTACCGCACATTGGAGCAGTACTACCGTTCGCAGGGTTTTCAATCTCAGTCGAAAAGGTGCTTATTTGGATTTTACGTACCGCCATCTAGAAAACGAAACAACCGAGGAGTGGTAGTTCCGCCACGAAATCTCCGGTACTACCGCTTCACGATTAGAACCAGCTTACCCAATCAAACTAGCCACGTGGATGGCTCAGATGCAATGGCCATTCAGACCGCACATTTAAACCACACTATCTTGAACTTTTGGACAGTCCGAACATCCCACGGTAGTACCGCCAAAGGAAGTGCGGTCATACCGCTAAGCGGTAGTTCCGCCAAGTATTTTCCAGTACTACCGATTCTAGGGTGAGGCACCGAACCAAAACGACGTCTCTCTGGAAATTAGATACCGCCAAATAAAAGTCGGAACGACCGCATTGCGGTAGAACTGCACCACGAGCCAGTCGTACTGCTGAGCGTCCAGAGTAACAGGGTCCGATCGGACTACATACATGGACGGCTCAGATTCAATGGGCCGTTCGGACCACTCGTTTAAACCGCACAATCAGGTCACTTTTGGACGGTCCGAACGACACACGGTAGTACCACCGAAGGATACACGGTCATACCGCAAAGTGGTAGTTCTACCCTGTAAACTCCGGTACTACCGTTTGTGCTGTCAATTGCACAGAAGGCTTTCCAAATCAAATTCAAATGCATGCATGATCCTAAATTGATCCAATTTGCACAAGAATAAGCTATCAAGCTACTAGTCACAATCCCTCTTAATAGTACGACATTTAACCTATAATCCGGTCTTCCAACCATTCCTCCTAAGACCGGTAAAACATAAAAAGGATCCTAGACTGCTTGTACCTTGTCTTGGAGCCATGTAGATCTTCATGTTGTCCTTTATCATGCATCTTCAAGTCATCAAACTCACCAATGGGACTTAACCTTGTAAATAATCAATAAACATGTTAATCCCATATTCACATATTATCATAAATTACCAAAACAATTTTTAGGGGCCTAGATGCTTTCACCTAAGGTATTTATGCCCGCTAAGGTTTCACTTCCATTGGACTGACCATCCTCCGGAAGCCCTCTCTTGCGCCAGGTAGGAATACTGTCTAACCAACACCCACACAATACATGGCACAAATAACAGTAGAGTATTACAAATTATTAAGCCTAGTCCTGCCCACTCAAGACATGTGGTAGTACGGTGGAGTTTAGCAAAAGCGGCTCTCAGGCCGGTCCTTAACTGACTTGGGCGACTTTCCAAAATAACCCCTGGGCCTCGATCATAGAAATAACTTAATCCTGTGCATCAATGTGCACCATCCAAACATCCATTTTGCCCAAGTACAAATCAACTTTTCCTTTTTGCTTTTCAAAATCATTTATAAAATCTTCCATGACAAACCAATGCCATAGATTTTTAAAACAATAGTTGATCATTTGGCTAAACTTCCCCAAATCAAATGATCCTAGTTCATACTATTGTATCAACCAAACATCCATTTTGCCCAAGTACAAATCAACTTTTCCTTTTTGCTTTTCAAAATCATTTATAAAATCTTCCATGACAAACCAATGCCATAGATTTTTAAAACAATAGTTGATCATTTGGCTAAACTTCCCCAAATCAAATGATCCTAGTTCATACTATTGTATCAACCAGGTTTTATCTATAGTAACAACATGTTTGATTCAATATCAACATTGGTCATACAAAAGGATTTAGGTATAACTATGAATTTAAAAACAAGTATTTAAATAACTGAATATAAATAAGCATGCAGTAATATTTTAAACAGAATTTAAATAATTTGAAATAATGGGATCAAAATATGATCAAAGATCTAACTTGCCTTGCTCAAAAGTCTGGTCATTGATTAATTCTGGTTCTTCGGACTCATCGAAATCTATACATGAAAATAAGCTAAATTCAAATAACATTAAAATAAAATCCAAAAATTACAAAATAAATACTAGAAGTAGAGAATGAATTTAGGAGAAAGAATCGTTAGATTTGGAGTTCGTATGAGAACGAACGCAATTATAGAAAATAAATTCTCAAAAATGAGATGCATGTGTAAAGCACCATGCATGATGGACTAGCTTGCATGGCACTGTTGCTTGCCATGCAACGTGAACACAAACAAAGCTCACACAGTGCATGGAGAAATGGCGAGCCGGCGAGAGGAAAGGAGAGGCGACTGGCGAACTAGCAAAAAGAGAATCCCGGGAGCGAGACGGACCAAATGGTGGTGGTCGCGTCGCCGACGAAGGTCTGGTGTGGCGGCGGCGCGCAAAATAGTGTCAGAGGAATAGTAGCGCCGGTGAGCCGGGGTGCTTCGGGGAAAAAGGAAGGGAGCACCGCGTAGAATATTGTGAGGCGAAGCCAACGGCGTAGACGATGTCGTTGGGAAATAAAATACGGCACCGGAAATGATGACAAAAAGGGGTTCGACCACTGGCGACAATTTTTGCTTGTGGCGAGATAGAGGGACGAATTCCAAGGATATGAAGAGGAAGCCGAGGGGCACGCCGCGATGCGGTTGGCTCGGGAAATGTGTGACCGAGGAGAGAGAATGGAGGAGAGATGTGTTAGAAAAATCTTGAATATGCATGAACTAACTAGCTATTAGTGCACTGTTCATCTTCCTTCTCTATTTGCACAGAAGCAATACAGCCATGCATAGAAGTGAAACAAAGCATGCAGCCGATGGTGGCAGAAGGCTGGCTAGCACTTGGTGGTAGAAGGCTGGCTAGCAAACCACGAAAATGGAACTTCAAGAACACGGCGTACCCCCAGGTGGCGATGATTCGACCAGAGGAGCTCCTAGCAGTGGCGGCACAAGCTACTGTCAAAGGAAAAATCAATAATAGAATGAATGCAATGTTCTGGTGATACTACAACTTGGAGGGAGTGCAAAGAGATGTCAATGAAGAGGTAGCATGCAAATATATAGCCTCAACCGGGAGCCAAAACGTTGGGAAGGCGAAGAGCTACAAGCGACAGCAAAGTCTGTTCAGATTAGAAATGAATGAAACGGTAGTGGTTGCACTTGATGGCTGTGTAATTGAAAACACCACATCAAGGGAGAGGTTAAAACGGACTTAGTGCTTCAAATGGATTCGAATTGAAAGCTTTAAATGGGAAGAAATGGGAGAAGAAGAAAGGGTTGCCATTAACGGTGGATGGAAGCTCTTCGGTTCGGCTGGGAGCAAAGGGAGGGGAAAAGAGGTGTCGCGGCCTCGCGGGTGGCCATGGAGGGGCGGCGCGGTGGTGGAGAGGCACCGGCGGTGGTGGCCGGCTGGCGGCGAGGTGGCCAGGGAGGGGCGGCCAAAGGAAAGCAGTGGTGACCATGAGACTTGGTTAGAAAAAAAAAGCAACAGAGAAGGATACGCTGGGAAGAAGATGACTATTGGGAGAGAGAAACAATAAAGGATAAAAGAGTGGAAGGGGGTAAATAGTCAATTGAAAGCAAATGCACACGTTGGCTGCACGCATGTATGGACTTAAGGTGTTAAGTGAGCTTGCTACGGGAGAAATCTAGGATGGTGGGTGACCCTTCGGGAAGAAAATTTATTTATTTATTTATTTTCGAAATTAGGATAAAACAACAAATCAAAGAGATTTTAGAAGATAGCAAATAGAGTCCAAAAATTCTGAAAAAATTAAAAATTCCTAGAATTATTTTAAACTTAATAAAAATATTTCCAACTTATAATTAGTAATAGTTTTTGCACATAATTTATTTTGTCTTTAAAATAATTAGGGAAAAGCTTTTAAACTTCTAGAAATTAATTAAAATTTTACTTTTCATTTTAAATCCAATAAAATCACAGAAAACTCCATAAATTTTCCTTTTGACTTTAAAACCAAGAAATTAAATAATTTTTTCTTCTTTTAATAAGGAAAACTCTTTTTTTAAATTACAGAAAATCAAGAAAGAATTTCGACAGCCTGAAAATTCAATAAAATAATATCTTCATTTATTTTTATTTGGTAATATAACTTTGGGATGTTACATCACCTGTCCCGCTCAAGTTTTTCTCGAGCAACTCGATTCACCCTCGGTGGTCGAGCATTCCGAGGACATAAATGTTCCACTAGAGATCATACAAATCGATCTTGTGAACATGGATGCTCCACAGGAGGTCATCAAGCACGATCCCGGTAGAGATTGGATGACGTCGATCTACAATTATCTTCAGCATGATATTATTCCTAAAGATGATGTAGAGTCTGATCGTATAGCTCGAAAAGAGAAATCATACACTCTGATCGAAACTACCTTGTATAAACGAGGATTTCACAGAGTGTTGATGAGAAGCATATCTCAAACGGATGGCATTACGTTGCTATCCGATATTCATTGAGGAGTTTGTGGAGCATATCATTTCTACAGAGCACTGGTCGGTAAAGCCTTCAGGCAAGGATATTACTGGCTAACTGCCCATCATGATGCAAAAGAGCTTATGACGAAGTGCGTATAATGTCAATTTCATAGTCGACAAGTACATCAGCCAGCACAAGCTTTGCAAACCATACATCTTTATTGTCCTTTTGCAACCTGGGGACTAGACATTCTGAGACCTTTCCCAAGAGCACCCAGGGGTTTCGGATTCCTTTTCGTCATGATTGACACGTTTACCAAATGGATAGAAGCTGAGCCAGTTGTTAAAACAACAACTGAAGCCACTAAGAGGTTCTTCACAAAAAATGTGATCACACGATTTGGCGTACCCAGTCGTATAATCATAGATAACAGTGTCCATTTCTGTAGCAAAAATTTTCAAGAATTCTGCGAGGATCTAGGTATCAAGATACATTTCACTTCTGTCGCTCATCCGTAGAGCAATAGGGCAGTTGAGAGAGCCAATGGTATCATAATACACGGGGTGAAATGCTAAGTGTTCGACCAGTTAACAAAACAGTCATGAGCTTTGGTTCAAGAACTTCCTTTTGTATTATGGGCCGTTCGAACCACGACTAGTCGTGCGACCGGTGAAACACCATTTTTTCTCGTTTACGGTGCTGAAGCCATGCATCCTCTAGAACTGAAAATAGGTTCTGCTCGAACTGATTGTTTCAATGAGAATGATCAGATAGAATAGAGACTTTACGATATCAATGTCCTTGAGGAACGACGAAACCAAGCCCTAATACGATCGACAGTTTATGAACAAGCCATGCGAAGGTATCACAGTCATAAGGTGCAACCTCGCATCCTAGCTGTAGGTGATCTAGTTCTCAAAAAAATTCAGAGCCAGGCAAATCACAATAAACTTTATCCCAAATGGGAAGATCCATACACTGTGGTAGAAGTCACCAGACCTGGTTCGATACGGCTAGCTATGTCAGACGGGTGTGTTTTGTCAAACTCTTGGAATATTGACCAATTGTGCAAGTTCTTTGTATAAATGTATTTTACATTTTGTCAATTTTTAATAAAGATATATTATTTCTTTACTTTCTCCGATGAGTGATATTGTTTATATGATTGTACCCATACTTTGGTTGCCTACTATTGTTGTCTAATTGGTTGGAGAAGACCACATTCTCTCCGATATCCTTTTAAATGATCTCTGTTACTCTTTGGCTAAGACATATAAGTCAAACACCGTAAGGGTCCTAGTCGTGACCATTAAGTCGATGGTTCTCACGTGCGACCACACTCTTTTCTCAAAGAAACATGCGAGTAAAAGGAGCATAGCACAAACGAGCACATATAGTGATTTACATGCTTAAGATTTCGGAGACTACATTTTTTCACTTCAACATTCTGTTATACTCTTGTTTGGCTACTGGTCGGGACACGAAAATCCTCCTAGTCGAAATCTCTCCTCTCTACATGTGGTCTTGCCTACTGGAAGGAGTTTCCTAGCGACTGTCCTTTTCCTACGATCTTCGCTGCCAGTCAGACTTGAGTATGAGCACGTTTCACGAAGTGTTTTTCATGTCTTCAGTTCTTAGCAATCATTACAACCAGTTTGGATACTGTATATAAATAAAGCCACGTATCGTTTATTGCATACATCCTTGCATAATTTCTTTCTCATCAAGGCAAGTCTTATCTTACGACCATACAATGTATTGTTTAGTATTTCGATTATGGAAAATAGATCTACAACTAGTTGAAGTCATACACTGGTTCTGACCATAATTGATTTCCTAGTATTAATACGATTAGTTTTGTCACATAAGCATCACATAATTTATATATAATGGTCATGACTATTACTCTTAATCTTGACTTACTGCTTCTACAGTAAATATCTTCTACTCTACAGCAGTCGGGGGCTAGGAAATATGTGAGTACTTTATAAGTTAAAGGGATAAACAAAAGACTTTATTGATGAAAGAAATGTAAGTTTTTACATTATACTTCTTATATTACAAAATCCTACTCCTTAGGATCATCAGACTGGTCGCTGCATGCTGGAGATCCGACTTCCATTTTCTCCACAACCTTGTTTTCGAGAGGCACCATTTCCTTGATAAGCTTGATTGCTTCATCTCCCGAGCAGTTGAATTCTTCTTCAATAGCTTGGAGATGCACGGAGGGGTCGGAGGCCTCCAGTTTTGCCAGAGCAAAGCCAACTCCGTTAGCGACAGCTTCCTTTATCATCTGTGCATAGTTGTCCCGAGTAGCTTTAAGCAGACCTCAGAGATCTTCGAGTTGGTGGCCAAGGAAGTTGATATTCTCTGCAGGATCCTTCAAGAGAGGCAGTTGCGATCCCGATCCCATATTGAAAAGCATTTTGTTTAGAGCTTTAACTTTTTCATCAAGGCTCCGATCAAGATCGGCCCCCTGGCCGCGTTCGAACTCAAGAGCTTTCTTCGCTCTGGTTATTTCTTGAGTTTGCTCTGCACGAGTGAACCAAAGATATATTAGTATAATCAGAACATATAGTACCCTGGTTAAGCTTACGACTAATTATCTTGGCTCTTCTTCTCATAAGTGTCAATAATCTCCTTGTTCCTGGTCGTCAAGAATTCGATCGACCGATCTTTTATCTTGGCATTCACCTTCAAGCTTTGTTATTACGGCTTCCTTGGCCATGATCTCTTATTTAATTTCCTCCAAATATATCAAATATAAGAAGGGGAGAAGTTAATTAGCAAAAGAGAAACAAGATAGCAAAGAAGGAAAGGAGAAGATAAGAGGAAAGTTCTTACTTTCTAATTCAGAGTTTCTTTTTTCTAAGAGTTTTATTCGCTGGGTTAGTCCTCCGACCACAACAAAGTTCTCCACGATTTGCTACAAATATGGCAAACTCTTTTAGTTTTTTTTAAAACTTTAGGGGAAAATGCTATAGAAGTGATCGTGGATACTTACCTGGATTGCCATATCATTATACTTGGCAAAAATAGTATCAGAACTCATCCCTGCTTGACGGTCTGATATTCTACCATAGGCCTCGTCGATTTCTTCATCGTAGAAGATTCGATGACCATAGGGGAAGCCGGTAGGATGAGGGGCCTTTGGAGAAATTTCCCGAAGGACCCTAGCAGTGGTCAGAACCTACTAGGACCCTTCTACAACTTCTACCATCTTAGGCGGAGTTGGAGCCGCCGTGAGGTTCTGAAAGCAAAGGCCGCACCGCCACCGCCTGGGGTGGCTCAATCTCCTTTTCTTCAGAACCTTCTTCGAGGAGTGCTCGCAGTGAGGGCAGGAACACCAAAAGACCTTTGAATTTTCAAGAAAAGAAGTTCAAAATCTTAAGGACATCAGAAGCATTAAATGTACGTATTTACATAATTCTCTTTCATGTATGCATACCTAGTCTTCTTCTTTGTCTGGACCTTGAAGTGCACTGGAGCGAAGTCCGTAGTGCCAGCCTTCCTTTTCTTTTGAACCGATTTCACCGGTTCTGAGTCGGTAGGGTTGGTTGCACCTGTGCCATCCCCTGACCTTTGATCGGAAGTGATATCCTTGACCAGTTGGTCGAGGTCCTTGACCAGCTGGTCAGAAATGGTGTCTTCATTAGTTTCCGGGACAGTTGCTTTGGTAGCAACTGTAAGGTCGTGAACGATCGCCCTAGAGCCAACAACCTCCGCAGCTCCGGTCTGCGGATCTTCTTTTTCTCCTGTCTGCATTACAACTCAAGTTTAATTAGGCGATGTAATTTTCCATCTAAATTGTATATTCTTTTCTGCAAATGCTCTTTTTTACCTCTAGGAGACCATTGTCTTGTGCGGTCTCTGAGCAGGAGTCGGTCGAAACAACGGTATAGGAAGAATCCTTGCCGGATTTGGTAAACCTCATCCCGACCGCCTACATATTAGAGCAAATCATATACAGATCAGAGGATATATAAAAGTTTTATAAAAGTGGTTATTTACCTTGAGACTTCTTAGTCTCTCTTCTTCAGAGACGATGGCCAAAATACCCGAGAATGCGGCCTTGATATCAGGCTCCCCGGTGCAGATCATTTTGATCCGCTCTTTGACTTCATCAGAGGAAAGGACTTAAAAAATAGAAAGAGATTTCAAGGTTATAAGATAATCAACTAAACAGACCATATTGGTCAGAGTTTTTCAAGACTTACCATTCTTTGAGTTCTTGATTGCTTCATCACGATCAATATACCAGAGCAAGGAATGCTCTCGGAGCTTCAGGGGACTAATTCGGCGTATAGTGGAATCCCTCACCATGTGCCAAGAAGTCAATCCCTTCCTCTTCAGGTCTTGGATGGCTTCAATCCATCTTCCGACCGTCCCTGTCTTCTCCACGGTCGACGTCCACTTTATATTCTCGCTCGCCCTCTCATCGATGAAGTAGAAGCCGTCGTCCTTCATGACAGTCATGTAGAGCCAGTTCTTTTTCCATGACGACCACAAAGATTTTGAGTACATTTGGATGTACTCATCAGCCTTCTCGTTGTAGTGGCACAACGAACACTCCCCAGGTCCTGCCGCCGACTTCCCAGATTTTGCCATTCGGTAAAAATACCTGAAGACCTTTACATTCAGTCGGATCCCCAGGTGAAAGCATCTAGGCCCCTAAAAATTGTTTTGGTAATTAATGATAATATGTGAATATGGGATTAACGTGTTTATTGAATATTTACAAGGTTAAGTCCCATTGGTGAACTTATTGACGCAAAGTTGCATGCAAATGGACTACGTGAAGATCTTTTGGCTCAAAGACAAGGTACAATAGTTTAGGATCCTTTTGTATTTTACCGGTCTTAGGAGATTTGATTGGAAGACCGGATTATAGGATAAATATCGTACTATTAAGAGGGATCATAGCTAGTAGTTTGATAGCATGTTCTTGTGCCATATGGATCAATTTAGGATCATGCATGCATTTGAATTTGAACTTGAAATTGAATTTGAAAGCTTTAAGTGCTTCTGTCCAAATCGGTAGTACCATGATTATAATTGCGGTTGTACCGCTTAGTGTGAGACGACCGGACTTTACTTGGCGGTAAGTACCGATTTTGAAGGAACGATAATCGAAGAATGCGGTACGACCGGCTCTTTGAGCGGTACTACCGTATTGCGGTCATTCCGTTTTTTAGTTGGCGGTTCAAGAAAACCAGAAGCGATGCATTTTGCCTCAGAGCCGCTCCTGACTATCGGTTGTACCGCTCGTGAGAATCGATTGTACTGAAATTTATGAGGCGGTTCAATAAAAACAGTACCAGTGCACTTCGGCTCAGAAACTCGTTTTGGAAATCGGTCGTACCGCATATTAGAAACGGTTGAATTGCGCTGCGGTTGTACCGATTTTTATATGGCGGTTTGAAAATTCCAGAACGCATGTATTTTCAGCGAAGTTTTGGAAACCCTACGATTGGTTGTACCGCTCGTCAATGCGGTACGACCGGGAAATGCGGATGTACCACACTTTAGTTGGCGGACGTTCCGATTGGGATTTCCAACGGCTATATTGAGTATTTTTAGTAACTATTCTAGCCGTTAACTGTGCATTGACTTAAGGGTGGTCGTACCGCTCCTTGGCCTGCGGTCGTTCTGATTTTTCCTGAAAGTTGGGGGTTTGGTCCCCAACGGTCATAATTGTTGGTGGGGGTTATAAATACTGCCCCAACTACTCAAGGCTAGTAAGTTAGAGTCCATTTAACATCTATAGAGCCTTGAGAGCATTGAGCATCCACTCAACACTCAAAACCTCTTGTGCATTCATTGTGAGTTTGTTGAGATTCATTCAAGTGCATTCATAATCCTAGTTGATCCATTTGCACTTGAGTGCCGTCAAGTGAAGGTCGTTGATCTATTACTCTTGGAGTGTTGCAATTGCGAAGAATCTACAATGCAATTGCGAATGATCATCCAATAGACCAAATATTGGGTGATGTAAGTAAGGGTGTACAAACTCGCTCTCGTATTGCTTCTTTTTGTGAACATTACTCGTTTGTTTTTTCTATTGAGCCAAAGCATGTAGAAGAAGCACTTGAAGATCCGGATTGGGTGAGTGCTATGCACGAAGAACTCAATAATTTCACCCAGAATGAAGTTTGGACATTGGTGGATCGACCCAAAGAACATAATGTCATTGGTACAAAATGGGTTTTTAGGAACAAACAAGATGAAAATGGTTTGGTTGTTTGGAATAAAGCAAGGTTGGTCGCTCAAGGGTATTCACAAGTTGAAGGTTTGGATTTTGGTGAAACCTTTGCTCCCGTAGCTAGGCTTGAGTCAATTCGGATATTACTTGCTTTTGCATCTTGTTTTGATATTAAATTATTTCAAATGGATGTTAAAAGTGCATTCTTAAACGGTAAAATTTTTGAACTTGTCTTTGTTGAACAACCTCCTGGTTTTGAAGATCCTAAAAATCCTAATCATGTCTATAAACTCTCCAAGGTGCTCTATGGTCTTAAACAAGCTCCTAGAGCATGGTGTGAACGCCTTAGAGACTTTCTAGTCTCAAAAGGATTCAAAATCGGGAAAATTGATTCAACTCTATTTACTAAAGTCTTAAATGATGATTTCTTTGTTTGTCAAATTTATGTTGATGATATCATTTTTGGTTCTACTAATCATGATTTTTGCGAAGAGTTTGGTGATATGATGTCTAGGGAATTTGAAATATCCATGATCGGAGAATTGAGCTATTTCCTTGGACTTCAAATCAAGCAACTCAAAGGTGGAACCTTTGTAAGCCAAACCAAGTACGCAAAAGATTTGATCAAGAAGTTTGGCATAAAGGATGCAAAACCTATCAAGACTTCTATGGCAACCAACGATCATCTTGACTTAAATGAGGGAGGTAAATCGATAGATTTAAAGTTTTATAGGTCTATGATTGGTAGTTTGCTTTATCTTACCGCATCTAGGCCCGATATCATGTTTAGTGTTTGCATGTGTGCACGTTTGCAAGCAACTCCAAAAGAGTGCCATTTAATGGCCGTTAAAAGAATACTAAGATATTTAAAGTATTCCTCTAGCATTGGCCTATGGTATCCCAAAGGTGCTAAATTTGATTTAATTGTATATTCGGATTCCGATTATGCGGGTTGCAAAGTGGATAGAAAAAGCACCTCGGGTAGTTGTCAATTCTTAGGAAGATCTGTAGTATCATGGTCATCCAAGAAATAAAACTCCGTAGCATTATCCACCGCCGAAGCCGAATATGTTTCCGCGGGAAGTTGTTGTGCTCAATTGCTCTGGATGAGGCAAACATTGATGGATTATGGAATTAAAATTGATAAAATGCCTTTTTTGTGTGACAATGATAGTGCGGTGAAAATTACCAATAACCATGTTCAACACTCAAGAACCAAGCATATAGATATTCGCCACCATTTCTTGAGAGATCATGTGAGCAAGGGAGATATTGAGATTAGCCACATAAGAACCGAAGACCAATTAGCGGATATTTTCACCAAGCCATTAGATGAAGGCTGCTTTTGCAAATTGAGGAATGAGTTAAATGTCATAGACTATTCAAATGTTGTTTGAACTCTTGCCTCATGTTTTGTGCTTCATTTGATGTTATTTGAGTATTTTATGAAAGCATTTTTCAAATCTTTTATTAAAGATAGCTATGATCATAAAAATTATGTTCCTATATAGACAATAGTCTATTCTATGCATAATGATCCTTAATGATATTTATTTGAGTGAAAAACTAGGGATCATTTGCAAATAATCTAAGTTCCAAAGAAAATCCAGAAGCTCTAGCTCAAATGGTTCAATCGGAGTTATATGCGCAGACGATCACTGTATGTCTAACCAAGCATTATAATGATGGTATGACATGGTGCGGTTCTACCGGCAATCTTTTGTTGGTACGACCGCATCGGTTTGTGAGAGGGTAGTAACTTTCTGCCGTTACTGTTCACTTACCCCTTAACCCTTTGCGTCGGCTCAACCGCTCTCTTACCGTTCCAGTTCTTCTTCGTGTTTCTCTCTCAAGTCCGAGCGCCACCCAAACTCCTCTCTAAAATCCACTCCAAATCTCGGCGTTTCTTTGTTCTCTTGGTGTTTCTTGCCTCTCCAGGGTTCATCTCCTCCAAATCTTAAGGTAAAACTTCGTTTGATTTGCATTTTACCATCTTTTGAAACCCTGGGAGGCCCCTTTTAGTGTTTGGTGGAAATGTGGTTGATTTCTGTAGTTCTAATTGGGCAAAAGTAGATAATTGATGTGTAATGATGTTTGCGCATCCGATCCATGGATTCACTCCATGAAAAACCATAAAAAATTCAACTTTTTGATTGCCCTAGAACTCGGTCAGGAAAATCGGAACGACCGGTTCTTGAGCGCGGTACAACTGCAGTGCGGTCGTACCAACCATAGAACGGCGGTACGTCCGATTATCCTGACAGAAAACAGACACTCAACTCCTTTTCAATAAATTCTGTTTCGATTGTTTCGTTGAACTTCTTGTAACCTATCCTATCTTTGTAAAGATGCCTAGGATGATGGTTGCGACGAGAAAATCCCATGGACCACCAAGAGGGCAATCATCTCCTCAATCTTCTGCAGCTCCAGCACAACAACCTCAATGACGATGACCTGCAGCACCTGTGCAACAGTCTCGTTCCGTTCGCCAGAAGACTGTGCATGGTAAAGGGAAAAGGCCAGCACCTGCATCCGAAATAGAAGATAGTGAAGAAGAAGATTCTGATGATGAGACTCAATCAGAACCAGATTCTCCAGCTGGTATCTTTGACAATTTGGGAGAGCCTCCAGCGCCTCCAATCGATTTGCGTCTTCTTTCAGCTGATGAGTATGCTATTAAGTGACATGTGAATCAATATCTTTCCAAATTTGATTCCATTAATCCAAGATTTCATACTGCTTTCCAAGAACAAGTCTATGAGCAGCTATATGGACGTCATAGGAAGTTTGCTGATCACAAATGGATTAAATGGTCTCGTATAAATACTTTGGACAAATATAGTGGTGTTTATCAGTTGTTTCATCGAGTAGGTCTTCATGACCTGGTAGCACTGAAGCAAAATTATGACGATGAGCTCATTAGGCAATTTTATGCCACAGTGCATGTCTCTGCAGATTTGCAATCTTTCAGATGGGTACCAGTTACTAGAGACTTGGAGAGCACAAAAGGGGAATTTGAGCGAGTTTTAAAAGTTCAGTCCAGCACTTGGGAGAAGATCTTTGATAGTCCTGCTTTACTGGCTCCCGCTTGGTCTAACTATTATGATTCCTCTGTCAGGTGTAAGCTAGGGACTATTACTGGACTTAAGCCCTTACCAAGCATTATTAACAAGATCATTAATCATACTTTTTACCCCAAGAGTGGTAATTTTGATGTAGTCAGGGGACATGCTTGGAATGTTATAGATCATATTATGAAGGGCATAAAATTTGATGTTGCGGATGTAATTCTCCAGGGCATAGTTTCTTCCAAGAATGATAGAATTAAGAGGATTTACTATGCACCATATATTATGGCTTTAATTACGAAGAAAATCGAGTATCATGGTGGATTGGGATCAGTTCACAAATCTTATAAGCCTCGAGATGGTGTTCCTCCTAGTCGTGGTAGTGTTGAGGTTGATACTAATGAGGCTTCTGCTGTTGCTGATGCTCCTGCTGAGGGTATTCTTGCGCAGGTTCTTCAAAATCAGCAGCTAATTCTTAGCACCTTGCAAGAAATGAAGACCGAGCACACTGAATTTAAAAATGAGACTCGCAATAGGCTAGTTGAAATGGCATTAATTCAAAATGATTTCTTTGAGGAGTCTCATAACAGGATGTCTACCCTGATGGAGAGTATTAATGACTTAGAGGGGAGTTTGAGGACTCCTCAGCGATACACTCGTCGTCCTCCTCCTCCTTCTAGGACATCTTCTGCGACACCTGTTCCTCCTTTGGCTCTGTTTGATTGCAGAATCTCGAGCTCGGCTCTGCTTCACTCTTCTTGCTCCGCTTGGCTCGGCTCGGTCTCCACTCCTCTAGCACCAGCTACCGAGATAGTGGCTCAGGATCCGACACCAATTGATTCAGCATCTCAGGATCCGTCATCTGTTCCTCCTCCAGATCAGGCCACCGCTTCTCAGGACTCAGCTCCTCCAGCCCCAGAGCCTCAGGATCCAGTTCCAACTCCTGCTCCAGCCCTAGAGCCTCAGGATCCAGTTCCAGCTCCTGCTCCAGCCCAGGACCCGGCTTCTCAGGGCCTCGTCCCTCCTCCTCAGGACCCAGTCATCTGAGTTGTTTTTTGGTACCTTGATGCCAAAGGGGGAGAAGTGAGAAGACATAGTCTTAGGGGGAGCAAGCTTTTGCGAGCAAGCTTTTGCTACTATTATATATGGGCTTATATGTGTAATATACTCGTGTTGGACTTATGTGCTTGTAATAGTTTAAATCTATGCTTATTATCATGTTGAACTTGTTGGTTGCTATTTATGCTTATGTTATTATCTTAAAATGCAATTTCAATTATTGTCATATCTCTATTGCATTTCCTCAAGTTCAAATATGCTAAAGAAACTCCGCCAAAATTTCACAAAATCTCTACATGTGCTTGCAAAATTTTCTATCCTTAATATGCACATGTTTAGGGGGAGCTTTCTTTAAATTAGATTTAACAAGAAAATAATTCTCATACATTCATTTGTGCTTATTGTAAGAATTATTTTATTGTTAAGTTATCAAAAGAATATACACTCATAGTATATTCAAACCAATCTTTCTCACATATTAATTGTGTTGTCATCAATTACCAAAAAGGGGGAGATTGAAAGCATCTAGGCCCCTAAAAATTGTTTTGGTAATTAATGATAATATGTGAATATGGGATTAACGTGTTTATTGAGTATTTACAAGGTTAAGTCCCATTGGTGAACTTATTAATGCAAAGTTTCAAGCAAATGGACTACGTGAAGATCTTTTGGCTCAAAGACAAGGTACAATAGTTTAGGATCCTTTTGTATTTTACTGGTCTTAGGAGATTTGATTAGAAGACCGGATTATAGGATAAATACCGTACTATTAAGAGGGATCATAGCTAGTAGCTTGATAGCATGTTCTTGTGCCATATGGATCAATTTAGGATCATGCATGCTTTTGAATTTGAACTTGAAAATGAATTTGAAAGCTTTAAGTGCTTGTCCAAAATCGGTAGTACCGCTTGATTATAATTGTGGTTGTACCGCTTGTGATATGACCGGCTTTACTTGGAGGTAGTCTAGGATTTTGAAGGAAAAACCAATGGCGCAAATGCGACGACCGCTCTTTGGCGGTACTACCGCATCATGCGGTCATTCCGTTTTAGTTGGCGGTTCAAGAAAACCAAAAGCGATGCATTTTGCCTCGAGCCGCTCGACTATCGGTTGTACGCTTCGTGAGAATCGGTTGTACCGATTTGCGGTTATCTGCGAAATTTATGAGGCGGTTCAATAAAAAACGATGCAGTGCACTTTGGCTCGTAAACTTCGTTTTGAAATCGGTCGTACCGCGTATTAGAAACGGTTGAACCGCGCTGCGGTTGTACCGATTTTTATATGGCGGTTTGAAAATTCTAGAACGCATGTATTTTCAGCGAAGTTTTGGAAACCCTACGATCGGTTGTACCACTCGTTAATGCTTGAGACGGACCGAAATGCGATGTACCGCACTTTAGTTGGCGGTCGTTCGATTGGGATTTCAACGGCTATATTGAGTATTTTTAGTGCTCGTTCTGGCCGTTAGCGTGCATTGACTTAAGGGCGGTCGTCGCTCCTTGGCTCTGATCGTTCAATTTTACGAGAGTTGGGGTTTGGTCCCCAACGGTCATAATTGTTGGTGGGGGTTATAAATACCCCCCCAACTGCTTAAGGCTAGTAAGCTAGAGTCCATTTAACATCTATAGAGCCTTAGAGCATTGAGCATCCACTCAACACTCAAAACCTCTTGTGCATTCATTGTGAGTTTGTTGAGATTCATTCAAGTGCATTCATACTCCTAGTTGATCCATTTGCACTTGAGTGCCGTTAAGTGAAGGCCGTTGATCTATTACTCTTGGAGTGTTGCTGCACTCCTAAACGGTTTGGTGGTGGAGCACGGTGATCTCTTCAAGAAGATTGTGAAGAGGCCCGCTGCAAGTTTGTGAGTGGTTCGGTGTTCACTATCTCCGGAGCGGAGGAAGAACAACCATAGTGATCGAGGGAAGGCTTAATTCGTAGAGCCGGCTTGAGGTGTCAAGCTTCCTCAACGTGGACTAGTGAAGAACGACAAGTCTTCGATACAACGGGAAAAACATCGTTGTGTCATTGTGGTTATTTCTAGTCTTTACATTTTCGCATTTATATTTCTAGCTTGTTTATTGTGATTGAATTGCTTGGCTAGAAGTGTAACTTGTTTAGACTAAGTTATTAATTGGCTTAAATTGTTAAATTGTTAAAAAATTTAAAAACCTCCTATTCACCCCCCTCTAGTCGGTTATCCTTGATCCTACACCAGGTACGCCTCGCATAGGTAGGTAAAGATGCTGATATTGGCGATGGAGTTCGGGGCCAGGTTCACCAACTCAACTCCGTTGTACTCCAGGATCCATGAGAGGAATTTGTGAGCTAGCAACCTGAGCCCGCACTCAATGTAGGCAAGAAAAATAGGGATTTCCCCTTCCTCACGACTCGGAAAGTGTTCTTCGGCCACCGACCTCGACTTGATCAAATTCTTATCCAGGAGCATCCCAATCTCCTCTAGGGCCTTGAGTTTCTTCACACTCAAATCTAAAACCAACCATTTGGTGATTGAATCTAACATGCTTGGGTTTAAGAACAGTGGTCAGAGAAGATTTTGGGTGAGGAAAACAAAGGAGGTCGGAAAATATTCTTAACAAGAAGATGAAAGGGTTGAAGGAAATCTAGAAGCATAAAAACCCTAAAGCCTAGCGCAATGGGGATTTTATAACCGCTGTTCCTTAACTGCAATCGGGAGTTACCCAAAAGTCTAATGGACACGACCTTTTCTCTAACAGACAGAAAAACACTTTGGTTCCCAAGGCAGTTTCTCAACTTTAAATTGAATACAGACCATCTCGTATATCACGACATTAAATGAGGGTCTTCTCGATATGACTTCATCAGGAGAAAGTGTTTACACAACCAATTCATTTAAAGTTCGGAGGCTAGCTGACGAGGATTAAAATCTCTATATATATATTACTTTAATACATAATAAAAGACCATATGTCTTCGTGGTCGTAACCCCTAAGGCTAACGACCTCCGTGGTCATAAGGATTCCGGATGAGGTCCTGTACCTAGTCGCCGATGAGATGACTGCTCGTAGAAGCAATGAACTGGTATCTGGATTTAACTCCTAGCATATTCCTCACCGTGTGATTAATGGAGCACATGTCATATTTGCTCCATACCACGCGACGTTTCATGGTCCTAAGATACTGACAACAACCACCATACGGTTGAGTGTCTCACAGACATGAACCGACGAACGGTTGATACTTCATTAACTGCTGCCTCGCTCCGACCAGTCGCGACACTTCCAACAAGCGTCTTTTCAAGAAGTAACTGCTACCTCTGCGTCAACTACTTAAAGGAGACTACGAACGGCGGAAAGGATCAATCGCATTCCATCGGATTGAAGCATTACAATCAGCATTAGATTTATATTTCAAGTTTGATTCAATAGTATAGCAAGCACTACGCTCAGTGTAATTAGGATTAGTCAACTGCCTTGTCGAAGGCACCCCTGTAATATCCAGTTCATAGCAATAAAGAGCAGTCCTATTCTCTTCCAAGAACTCTTTACTATTTTCCTCTGTTATTTCATAAGATCAGCGGCTTGATCGTCGACACCTACCTTTGGAGCTCCATCGTGCCACCTACTTGGCATCCGAGGTCACGGTACCTCGGCTATACAAAGGAACTCAATGTCATCATTCAAGACCGGATATAGTTTCATGAGTCAATTTGCATGCTGATAATTTTGTTCTAACTGTGATTTCTTCACTAATGTCTTGTAAATCTTGTGTAGGTCACGTGGCTGCCATATACCCGCGATGAGGTCCTGCAAATGGAGCTGAACCTGATATGTGCACAGGATGATGGTTTGTGGATGACTTTCTCACCACTGATTTACTTCCATGTGGTGGAGTACCACATGTCCCATAAGGTGATGAGACAGTTTGGCAAGTTTCAAGACTATCCACCGATGGAGTTCTCGACAAATTTGAACCTTCATGGGTAAGGGTACCTATCACCGTTCATTTCCACCGTTGGTTGTAGTTTCAATGTTAATAGCTAGCTTGTTTGTGTGGCAGGATTAACCAAGGCGGAGGTACTAGCACACCGACTGGGCCCATTATCACCATGCGTACGTGTTGGAGTGGGCTGACCGGTCTAATCGGTCCAGGGACATGTCATAGATCCATCGGAGGCCGTAGATCCCTAGCACTAGTGTGGCGGCACGGTTAGGCCACACTAGTGACCATGGCGTGAGAGAGTGTAACTGTCATGCCAGGATCTATGCCGTGACAGGACTTAGCATTAGAAGCGAGGGCCGAGCTTGCAACGCCTTTGGAATTGCTCAAGCACTAACGTGGCGGCATAGTTAGGCCACGCCAGTGACCATGGCGTGACAACGTGATACTGTTACGCCAGGATCCATGGCGTGACAGGACTTAGCACCAGAAGCGAGGAACCAGGCTTGCAACATCTCTAGAATTGCCCAAGCACTGGCGTGGTGGCACGGTTAGGCCACGTCAGTGCCCTTAACATGACAGACTCGTACTGTCATGCCAGGAGCCATGACGTCACAGGACTTAGCACCAGAAGCGGGGACCGGGCTTGCAACGCCTTTGGAATTGCCTAAGCACTGGCGTGTCAGCATGGTTAGGCCACGCCAGTGCCCATGGCGTGACAGGACCCACCCCAAAAAAGACCAAAACATTCCCTCGCCAGTTTTTCAGACCGACAAGACCACACTTTGCTGTGCCAGCTACTCACATGGAAATAACCACACTCTGCCACCAGCTTTTCAGATCGTCATGACAACACTCTACCTCGTCAGCTTTTCGAACCGAAAAGACCACACTCTGCCGTGCTAACTTTTCATAAGGATATGACAACACTCTACCTCGCCAGCTTTTCAGACCGAAAAGACAACACACATAGACGCAAACTAGTCAAACATAAATTACCACATTGTCCCACGCAACCTTGACCGAAGTGACAACACACTGCGACGCTACCTTTTCAGAATTGAACACACTCCGCCACGCCATCTTTTCACACCAGATTCTTGTGTGTTCTCCCTCCATCATGAGTGTTACACCCTATCCGCTTATAAAAAGAGGTGGAAGAGATTTGGGGAGAACACTACACAACCACACCCAACACTTCGCCAAAGTTTGGTTCACACAACTGAGAGGAAGGAGATATCGGAATCGTCAGGGAACTTCTACGCAAAGATGTTGCGGATGTGCAACTAGCTTGCCGATAGGGCTAAACCCTACTCGGATAATTCTATGAAGGATGCGCTAGTACCACCGGAGTTCTCACGCCCGCAATGTGTGTGCAAATTACCAGCTAAGATCATCGAGTCCACACACTCGACAACAGCCGCTCGGACGTACTACACGTGCGGCCACCACCTCGTAAACGTATCTTGCACACACAAAGATTTTTCACATCTTACGTTCCATTCCACAAATCTCTAACTACACCTGCGCATAATGGCAGCCGGAGATGCAATGGATCGATGGACCGGACATGTTGAACTATGCGATGTGAGCTGAGATCTTCAAATGCTGAACACCTTACATACCCGACCCAACTGAAAAGGCATCGGACGAGCCCGAGAAAGTAGGGTAGTGGTGGAGGACACCCAAAAAGGAAGATGAGTACGACGGGGCCAAGCGCGCGGCGAACAAGGGGAAGGCTCCTGCAAGTAAGACCGTCGCCCGTACTAGCGCTCTTGATTGAAGAGATAAGTTATGTTAAATATGAATCACAATTATTAATCTGGCCCGACGTTGTGTTATCCTAACATCATTCAAGCATTCATCCCATCGCGCAGGACATGGCTAACTTCGAGACTGGCCGCCGCCACCTTGGACAACAAGGAGACAAAAGGAAGGGAGCGATGGGCCGCCAAAACTAATGATCATTGTTCCAATTGACTTTTTTTCCATTCTAAAAAGACGCACAAGTATCGTAGATGTATTTCGGTTTGTTGACTCGTGTATGATGTCTTTCCTTATGCATGTAACCATACCCTGTGCGCCATGTAATTCGCAACTGCATTATAAAGTCTATTTCAATTCGCAGTTGCGTTGTAAAGTCGATTTCAAATCTCATTCTCTTTTTACATTCAAATCTTGGCGTAGCAAGTCAGGACACAACATAAAAATAAAGGTCCAAAAGGAGTGTTCTGGAAAAAAATAGGCACTAAATGGTCTTTAACCCCTAAGTGACAACGAGCACCACCAATCATTGCAATAACATCGTAGGTTCGAAAAAAGATCTACTGCCTAGGATTGTGCATTCAGTTAGCACCGTTCATTTCTTGCTATCTCAAATTAGGTTTAATTTTTTTTGACCAGATGTCCATGCAAAATCAAATGCTAAATACGATGTACATGGGCACATAAAACAGTGAACTTGTGCATGAAAATGTCATCTTTCCCGCCAAATAGTCAACGTATCTTTTGCAACAATCGTAAGATTTCTTTATTTAGGAAGCCTTTCAAAAATAGCCACTACTGTCATGCCACGAGTGTTGTCGTGACAAGGCAAGGTTGTCACACCATGCTTGCGGGCGTGACAACGGTCACGCATGCCCTCTACGCTGGTACGGCGTGCACGCGAGGGTTTGTGTGGCAGATTTGACCACGTCGAGATAGGTTGCGTGATAGTATGGTTTGGCCACGCCACGAGTCATGGCGTGACCAAAGTGATCAAAATTGAAAAAAAGTTAGCCAGGGGTTAATTTTACAAGAGTAAAGTCCATTACCGGTCCTTAAACTTTTTATGCTGTGTCATCCCGGTCCATAGACTTTCAAAGTGTGTCATCCCGGTCCCTAAACACTTTGTTTGGGTCTCAAATTAGTCTTTAAACTTTTTATCTTTGTGTCATCTGGTTCATAGACTTTCAAAGTGTGCCATTCTTGTGCCTAAGCAAGAGGGCTATGTTTGAGACCCAAACAGTGTTTAGGGACCGGGATGACACACTTTGAAAGTCTATGGACCGGGATGACACAGCATAAAAAGTTTAAGGACCGGTAATAGACTTTACTCATTTTACAATATTGTTAAAAAAGTAAATAATAAAAATTTCATTAAAGCACAAACACCACTGTACTCTTTTTTTTGTGCGATTTATAAAAAAGATGCACACGTGCCACCCACGCACGCACACCATCAGGGGATCTTGTGGTCGTAAAAGCAGTGACTCACATTCTTTGCTCTTTCCTCAGGGGATCTTGTGGTCGTAAAAGCAGTGGCTCACATTCTTTGCTCAGGCAGGGAGGAACAAATTCCATCGTAGTATCATCACCATCATTGATTGATGAGGAACATGGTTTGATCAAAAGCGAGTGGAAAAAAAAAACAAGAGAGAAAGGAGGCGAGTTCAGCCTTTTTTTAGAGGAAGTTCAGTCAATTTAATAACAGCTTCATGGCTGACAAGTCGTGTCTGCCCAGCCCAATTGACCCCCTCGTCGGCTTGCAAGTGGAATTGGGCCGGCCCAGTTAGTCCCTCTACAGTTCAGCCCAGGCTATTTGTGCGGATGTTACAAACGGATAGCCATACGAATGGATTGGATGGTTTCTGCTTCTGCCATATAACTTCGGAAAGAAGCTGAACAGGGCCCGGGAACCCTGACATGCCAGATCCGTTTGGAGGCGCCACGCGGGAGCCGAGCTTGATGTCTGCGCTGGTGAGTGGGGAGGCGAGGCGGTTTTTTTTAAGGGAATCAAAGAGCTTTCGTTAGAGGAAAAGTTCAGGTTTACAATCAGCTGCGTGCAAGCAGAGGTGGCTAGGTTGGCCGTGCCTGTCGAGCCAGCTTGAGATCCGGCTTAGCTCGGTTCGTACTGTTTATAGGTTGGGCTGGTACGTTATGAAGGTTCGTGCGGGTGCTTGAGTATCCGTGGCACAATGGGCGGCCAAGACGGCTGCGGATAGTGTCGGTCAGGTGTCGCACGGTCCGTGTAGCCCGATTGCGAAGAGACCGAGGGAGGCCACCAAGCTGGTGACTGCGAGGGAGGGAGGGAGGAGGAGGGAGGGGCGGCGCCAGCGTAGAGGAAGGAGATGGCGGTGGGGCCGGCTCGGGAAGGGAGGGGGTGAGGAGGGACGAGGCCACGGCCAGAGGTCGGAGCGGAGGGAGAAGAGGGAGGAGAAGGGCAGGGTGTCGCTGGCGCGGATGAATGAGAAGACGGTAGGAGCCACGGGGCCGGCTCTGGAAGGGAGGTAGAGTAGGTGGAGTTGCGGAGGGAGGAGAAGGCAGACGTGGAGGATGGCACCGATGTGGAGGCAGGCGAACGCCGAAGGGCCGTGGCGGTGGTGGTGTCCGTGCTGGCATGCCGTGGTCATTCTTTGTGCTTTCGTCTTGTTGGTGTCGCCTGTGGTCGATCGAGGCAAGGCGGCGGGGAAAAGAGGAGGGTGGGCAGCCGGGTAGGGGGGGCTGGGCAAGGGCTAAATGGGCCGGCCTTGGTCCGCTAGGCCAAACGGGCTCGATCGGCACGAACGGCCGACGGGCCATGCCTAGGCCGTTTCCCCGGCGCGTAGGCCGGTACGGCATGACCCATCTAATAGCCGGGTCAGAATGGGCCTTACCGAGATGGGTGGGCTGACTTGTGCCTGTGCTCGTGCCGTGTCGGGCCAGGCTGTCCATCTAGCCACCACTACCTGCAAGCTAGAAACAAGGATCTGTAGACACATATCGAGCCACTCTTTCCCGCCTCTTGAGCACAAGCCCGACGAGTGCAACAGTGCACAGCTCTGTTAGCACTTCGGTAGACAAAATCAACATTGAAATTAGTAAAACCTGAAGTAAGCTCTCGGACTTCTTCAACTACTGAAGTGATCACGGAGCGTGAAGGCTTCTGTGCATTCCAGGAGACGAGGCGTTGATTGCTTGATTTCGCCCACTAAAATCTTCCAAAATTTGGTCGTTTACCGTCAAATCGTCACCGTAAAAATTGAATCATAGAAATTGAATTAACCGGTACAATGTGACAGCAAAGACTTGTCGCTATTCATCCTAGCGACAAGCAATGGCAACCAAAACCAGACGCAATCGTGAGATCCCATGTTTGCGACAAATAATAGCAACCAAAAGATCATGACTACCTGCTATTGAATGAAGAGAACAAGGATCTGGCTTCCCCGTGCAGCTTCCCGTCCGCGTCCTTGCCACGCGGCTTGCCTGTAAAAATATTTGCGAGTGTTTCACTGATATTTTTTGTTTGTTTCTCAACATGTGCTAATAAGGTTGCTCCCAATAGGTAGTATCTTAGTGTATGAAGAGTGTTAGACACTATCTTTTCAATGCATGGTTTCTTATGGTGTAGTATCTTAGACTGTTTCATTTAATTACATGCATGAGTACACAATAAATTTTACGTGTTAGATTTCGAACCCAAACTGGTATCCAAATTAGATACCAGAGTACTATCTCTCCTCATTAACTATGGTGCCATATCATCAATTTGCCTACATGGCATGCTTAAGGTTGGTCCCAATGCTCCACCTTGACAAGTTTCTTAAGGCTGCCACATAGACAAAAGTCTGATGTGGCACTGTAATTAAGGAAGAAAGAGAGCAGATTGGTATCTTATTTAGATACCACTCATACACAGTATCCTAGGTAGAAATACTAGTAAATACTCTATATCAAAGGCCTAGGATACCACACTCTAGAATACAATGCATTGGGAATGTGGTATCTAAATGCTTTTCATGCAATAAGAAACTGTAGTAAGAAACCACTCATTGGGACCAGCCTAAGATACTAGGCAAGGTGAAGCATTGGGAGCAGCCTAATAATAGCAAAGTCTAACGCGCGGCTTTTCGTATCCTTGTAAGAAATTTTATTTGCTTTCTATAAAAAACTTTGTTTGCTTTATATAAAAAGCTGGATTTTTCCTTTGTCAAAAAAAAAAAAGTCTAACGCGCGTTGGTCTTACTGCGCGCCTTGCCGCTCGGCCGTTTGATCGTCCGCGTCGTTCCGTGGGCCATGCTGTGCTGCGGTGATATATTTAGCAATGCACGCGATTAGTTGGGTTATGCGATTGATTAGTTGGGCGCCATGTGATCTCATTTTATTGCTGGATTGATCGCCACCAATTAAAGTACACTTGTTACACTAGGTTGATCTTCAACTATAATTCCTGCTAACAACTATTTTTAGTTAGTAGATAACTACTTATTTATTATATAAGGCCTAATTGTTTTGGTCTACTAATTCTTGTTTAGTAGTTGCCCTAATTATCTTGATTATCATTAACTTGCATGAAGCTATGTAATAACTATCACTGACTTTCAGGCTTAATTAATAGTACCAATGCCTTGAATATCTATTTTAGCTTCTAGTTCCAATTTAAGAACCAATTATGTGTGAGGCATAATTGTCATATCATTATCTAATTAAATTAGTCTTGTTGAATAAATTAATCTTTACTAGGTAATTATTAACGGCTTGGGGTTAGCTACTGTATGGGTTGTTACATTAATTATTTTTAGTCAAGGCCCGAGGTTCAATGGTCGTTTAGACACCCTATATGCACATAGCTCTGTTTTTTATTAAAGGTGCAGAGTTTTTGGTTTTAACTTTTAACACCCCCTTTAGTTGAGTTCTATATTTTAAATGATGCATTAACTTGCTCTGTTCAACTAGTTATTATCATTACTAATTATTATTTAGGTCATCTGTGTTTTTGGCATGACCACAATCCCTAGTTAACCTTTAACTAAATAATTATTTTACCAAACCAATAATTTGTATGGGTCTATTAGTAAGTGCATGTTTCTATGATTTATTATTTTATTTCCACTCTGCTAGTGGGTTCCATATGCCATTTACTAATGAATAATCCAATGTATTTTTATTCCCTTACTTGTTTCAAATCCTAAATATATGTGATCCTATATGCGCTGCTATAGGGTTATTAGATTGAGACTAACCACAAATATAATGTTACTAAGTCATGGTGTACAACATTACATACATCTATTGTCTAATTAAATCTGCACTTGGTATAATTATAATGATCTAACAATATTCTTCACCCATCATTTAACACTATCTAATTTAATTAATATTAAATTAAATGGGACCTAACTGTTATGGAAATATTAACAAGATTAATAACCTCAACTTTGGCTCTAATTGATATGGTCTATTGATCATTAATCATTGTGTTTTATTTGCTAACATATATATTTTTTATAATGACTCGTTGATTAACTTAATCCATTATGACTGTTGTTATTTTAGTAATGGCCTTGGGCCTGCATGCCATTGAGGTTTATATTTTAATTAACATCTAACTATCTGAATGGATCACCTTGATTAGCTTAATTACAATGCCATTTCTAATTAACCTCTAATTGCCTAAATGAAACAATAATTAACTTGATTAGAGCACATTTGCCAATTAACCTTATCACTAACTAATTATCCTATAGTTTAATCTCATATTTAATTACTTAATGATGTGGGAGCCAACTGTCATTGAGAGAGAGAGAGAGAGAGAGAGAGAGAGAGTTATAGAGAGGAAGGGCTATTGCCATTGCTCTATTTCAAAACAAGGGATGGACGAAGACGGCTCTAGCGGGGCTTGACGCTGGCGAAGGAGGCAGTGGCAGTAGCCAGTGAGGGAAAAATGGGACCGGTCGGGTGAGGCGACCCCAGTGGTGGTGGTGTCGTGGCTGTAGGCATGTAGTGGAGGTGGGGGCGGTGGCACACGATGGTCAGGCCAAGGAAGGAACAAGGGTAGCGGCGCCGAGGACAGAAAGGGGAGAAACAGAGAGGAGCACGAGCATTAGGGAGGTAGGAGGGACTTACCGGCGCAGTCGACAATAGTGGGGAGGAGCTGTCGGGACCCAAAAATACGATTCAGGAACCCTCTGTGTATTCTGAACTAGTCCTAGATCAGTAGCTAGCTCACACAGGAAACAGTGATGAAATACCATCCATTTATTCGATTTAACTAAAAAGATCTCAAAGTAGCAAATAATAATAATAACTAGACCTTATGGTCAACGTTTACTAACTTGCCACGCAGGGCTAAGAAACAAATAAACTCTTGCAGCGGAACGAAACTCTTGAAAAGACCAATCAACACGCCCACAGGCAAACGAGTGGAGAACGCATCCTAATCCGCAAAACCTTCATAGTCCTCCTTCTGAAAGAACTCCTGAGCGGCTTGATATTCTTCAACTGATCAACAAAGGCATAAGCCGTGAGCACATAAAGCACTCAGCAAGCTGTAGGGAAATGTATGCAAATAGTATTCATGCACGGCCTGACAAAGGATAGCTGTATGGTTCTTTGGCATAAAGTAGCATTTATGATAAATACAATAAATATATTGAAATACGTAGTTGAAAGCAATAATAAATAATTAAACAATTTCTTTGAAACAACTAGTGAACTTCCCATTCACTTCCCAACCAAACCAATGATAAGTGAATCCCCTATTCACCAATCGACACAAACCACCAAGTGAATTACCTGTTCACCAAACAAACATTATATTCATCAAGTAAACATCTCATTCACACTCCGACTCATTTTATAAGAAACTCTATCTCTCGTGTGAAATCCCCGGACATGTCCATAACTGAGGACGCGGCTATTCGAATAGATCAATTGACACTCTACAGAGGTTGTACACTTTACCTACAAGATGCAATCAACCGGATCAGAGTTGACCACAACAAAACCTTTCAGGAATTTTATCTCAACAATTGGCTCTCCCGTTGTACGTACAGCCACCCAAAACCTCATCGTGGTTGACGTACAACGTTGGACCTAGAGACGGTGAAAATGCCGCCCATAAATGCGACCTTAGAAAAGGATACACACCTCTACCCAAAAACTACCTGAGATGACAAAAGCCAAAACTCCCTAACCTACTAGGTTAGGCCCGACCTATACCAGGCATGTGGTTGTACGAAAAGGTACAGTTCAATGGCGCACAAGATTAAGTCCTTGACAAGTTACTCAGGCGAGACTACCACAAACCCACAGCGTGTAGAAACACCACCACTATCCACCAACCACTCACTCGAGCAAAAACCATTTTGTTTAACCAAGACCAATGACATACCCGTCATGGTACCCAAATTTTAACAACAGTGGCTAGCCACTATAATTCCATATCTCATTAAGTCAAGATTAATCATTATGACACATGTGATGATGAATCCCATCGTAACTAAACTAAGCATCAATATGATACCCATGCTGGTGATATGAATATGTCCAACTAAAATTATACATGCTAGGGTGACAAAGGATTCATGGCATTCAAATAATCAAAGGAGGCATAATGATAACAGGTAATAACTAATCCCAAAACAATTTGTATAAAGATAGCATGCAATTGTATAAAACAATATACTTTTGAAATCATAGGTTTAATATGATCAAAGGACTATGACTTACCTTGGAATAGATCTTGGGGTTGATCTTGATCTTGGTATACTCCTTCTTGCTCAAAGCTTCCCGAAGTATCAACATCTACTCGTAAACAAGGTAAATAAACCAAATAAATAAATAACAGAGACAAAACAAACTCTAAAAATTAAATACAAATCTTAGATAAATAAATCTTGAATTTAGATGAATTTAAGAATTTGAATGGACTCAATCGGAGTTCGAATGCAAAAGATATGGGCTTTGAAAGATTGAACCCCTAAGAAAAACCCTAAATTGGATTTCTCAGATTATCCCGAATTATTTTCCTATTGGAAATTCTGGAATATGACGCACGTTGACGTGTCGGGACCCCAAGTATACAACCTCAGGACCCTCTGTGCATTCTGAACTAGTCCCATGATCAGTAGCTAGCTCACACAGTTGCAACATTGGTGTAATCATATCCACACAACCAAACTATAGATGAAGCAGACAAATTAATATTATTTAGCAAAAAGACCTTATGGTCAAGTCTTACAACGTTTGCCACGTAGGGCTTAACAACAAAAGGAAACTTGCAGAGGAAACCAAACAACTGGTGGAGGTCACCCAATATGCTCACAGGCAATCGAGTGGAGGACACGACCTAATTCGCATAGTCTTCAAAGTAGTCTTCCTCATAGAACTCGGTGCTTCTAGGTTCTTCTTCGACGACTGATCAACCAGAGGGCATAAAGCTGTGAGTACTTTGAATGTACTCAGCAATTCATAGGGGAATGTATACAATTAATATTCATGCAAAGCTTGATAATGATAGCTTTATGGCTATTTTGCAGAAAGCAATATTGACAGTAAATACAGTAAGTAGATTGCAAAGCACAGTTTTAAAAGATTAATACATAAGTAATCAATTTTATTTGAAACAACTAGTGAACACCTTGTTCACTTCCCAACCATCAACCACAACCATTTACTAGATTCAAACAACCCATTCCAACATTTTGACAAAAGTCTACCCCTTGCGTGAAATCACCAGGCATGTCCATAACCGGGGACACGGCTATTCGAATAGTTTTACACTCTGCAGAGGTTGTACAGCTTGACCCACAAGATATGAATTCTCTAGTTTGTTCGGCATATATCTATGCCATCGCTCACTTCCTTAGGTAAGCAGTCTAGAGTACGTGACAAGGCATTTACAAAGTTCTGTTTTGACTCGGTTCTGACCGTTAAGGTTTCGCCGTTCTGGCCCCCTCTTGCGCCGTTCCCAACCAAGACAGAACCGAACCAAAACATTGCTAATTAGTCAGCTAGGACTGTCCCAGTCTAGACATATGGTTGTACAATTAAGGCCCAGATCAATGGTTCAAGGTTAAGTCCTTAGTTGGCTACTCAGACGAGACGTTTCCACAGATAATCGGTTCTCCAACAGTCCAAGCACTACACTTAGTGAGTTAAATTGAAAGCCACGGACATCGAGCATGACATCATGTTGGCTCCCAAGATCAGCGACCAACATGCCTCAAACTCACATATAGCATTGATCATATCCATACAACATTCATACATTCATAGTTTAAAAGACATACATCATAATAGTTCAAGTCTACAACTATTACAAGTGGTCGACCAGCCAAATTCAAATAAGATCATAAGGTAACAGCGGAAGCAATGTAAATAAACCAAAAGTCCAGCATGGTATGCCCCATAACCCATCGGCAACCGACTGAGAGTTAAATAACAGCACTACTCGTCAGTGTCGCTTAAATCAACACTAACGAGCTCATCGGGCTCAAAGTATTCCTCACCTGAAATTGCAGTATCCGGGTTGAGTACAAATGTACTCGCAAGTCTTACACAAATAAAAATTAGTTATGCTAGAGGTTGTTCCAAAGGATGGCTCATATTGGCTTAGTTTTGCGAAAGACGCAACAATTTTCAATCTACACATACTAGTTTATCATTTGCCATTTTGAAATCAGATTTGAAGTAGAAGTAAATTATGTGATAAAGTAATAAGTTGAATAACAAATGAATCAAACAAACAACAAAGTGGCAGCCCACTTTGATACAACAAAATGCATGAACATCCCATTCATGCCGAATACCGAGTTTACCCACAATTTAATTACAAAGTCTAACGATAGTAACTCTTGAACTCAAGCGGTTGTCCATAACCGTGTACATGGTTATTTGAATAGTTTTAACTCTGCAGAGGTGTACTACTCTACCCATACGACTCGATTAGCCTGTAAGCCACTGGAATGAACACACTTCCTTTGGTGTGTCGGCCGGGGAGAATCGAGATACGATCATTTTCAGCAAGAAGACCCTATTGAGCTAAGTCCCCCATGTGAGATGGTTCCTTTCCTAGTACAAGCATCTGATAGCACTTGCTAGGGGGCTCACAAGTTGTATTGGAAATACTGATGCAATGCACATAAAGAAACATGGTGCGTCTCTTGTACACTATAGAAAATTACATCGGCTCCTAAGAAACATAGGATTTCGCGGTCGCTATGTCCTTACACCACCATGAGACTTAACACAATAAAACATTTCCCCTACTTAACCGTACAGTACCCATGTCCCGCGTGTGGTAGCACGAGTGTACTTGAATCAACGATGTTACCAAAGTTCGGTCCTTAATGGTCCAGACAAGACCACCACATACCCAAGTCTCGTGCATGAAGGCGCCATCACTAGCAAGCACTTTGTAACATCCTAATTTTCTGAGCTTTAAAAATCCTTTGAATAGTTAGTAGGGAGAAAATTCACCATTTGGATTTATTTGAATTTAATTCAAAAGCTTAATCATGGACTTTGAGTAACAAAACAATTTAATATGACTAAAGTCAACATCAATAACAACCAAAACTATTTTATTTGGTTTCTATGTTCTTGGATATATTTTCTAGAATTTTCCGAGACATGAATCTTATTCACGTTTCCTAGCTTTGGAAATCATCGGATTAATCATATTAACCCTATTCCGAGCCAATCTGATTACTGCCTTGATACGACTACATAATGCGACATACTCCGATGGCGGAATTCCGACCGGTAGGAGTATCATGCAAGGTAGTCGAAAACAAGTCGAGTGAATCATCTGGTGCTCTTAACTTGTACCTCCTCGTATACCCATCTACTATCACGGCGGTCGATCTAATCGACCGGGGCCTAGAGTTACCGAACACGACCGAAATAGATCTAATCTACTACTACCACATATCAAGTATATGCGACCGATCCAGATCAAAAACTACACAGGATGGCTCTGATACCACTGTTGGGTCGCGGGGTAGGCTACGATAGCTACAAATAAAATTTCTACCACGCAAACCAGGAAGCCAAGCAAGTAAATGATCACAGATCGTTACCACTAGACGCCAGAGCAGCGGAAAGAAGCGTCGGGCGGCACTGGTGCGACGAAGAGTGCGTCGATGTACTGGTCGTAGTCGATCGTCCAGCGTCCTCGTGAGTTGATCGTCTCCTTCAGCACCTCTGCAGTTCCATGCGAAGATCGCGGATCGTCCTTAAGCGCGACAACGTAGAAGCGCCTCTATGGTATCCACACGTCCCGGGAAGGAACAACCGTACGCCAGTGTGCTAGCACCAAATCGCACGGGGAGGCTCTCAAGAAGATGGTGGCTAGGGTTTCAGTAGGGCAACTCACATCAACTGTTCTCTCCCAACAGCCTCATGCATCTCCTTATATAGTGCCCGTGCCGGATCCTATCCAAACACGCTTTACGAATCGTATTCGTACTGGTTTGTTCCAACCCGTTAAGTGTGTGACCCGTTAGGTTCATGTGTAGTTCGGTTGTGACTGAAACCCTTTCCGCCACGAGTAAATAGCGGTTCCTAGCAGGACATAACGATTCCCGAATACACACAAATTATATTGGACGAACCTTAATGCAATATGATCTACGACCAGGTCCTATCTCTATACGACCAGTTCGTATTTGATCACGACCAACTCGTAACTCCTTACGACTTGGTTTCGACCACTCTGTAGTTACGTTCGACCAGTCTACGACTTGCTTATATCTCCATACGACCAGTCCGTAGCTGGTCGAACTAAGCGACCTACTCATGTATTCTCCCTTTGTCTCACGATATCTGGTTGAACTCCAGGTGAGATGTTGTGTCATCCATGGACTGTTCAATGCTTTCTCGATCGAGTATCGGATAACCTTATGTGGTCGAACTCTTCGACCACTAGTGGCATGGCCATGTACTTTCTTTATCCGACCAATTCGAGGGGCCCAGAGATATTTCTCATGTTATGTTAGGAGGGGCAAATCCCATATCCGACCAGTCACATCCCTCTGCATGTTTCATAGCATACCCGAAAGCTACCTTTATGACCACCCAGTTACAAGTAGCGTTTGACAACCCCTAAGAGTGCTATTATACATGTAGAAAACCATGCTGATCTCAGGTCTAAGGATTATACATCATCATTGCTTGAGACCAACTAACGACACATAGAATCATAACAATCTCAATAGTGTCTCAAGGTGGGTCTTATCCAACACTATGTTCTCTAACACGTGTCCACATTATTGATTCGATATCCCTATATCCATGACCGGTGAAACATGGTCATCAATCAATACATGTGCTGGTCGTAGAGTCACTAGTATTCCGAGCAGTAACTTTCGACCAGGGATACTTTTAGAACGACATCATCATAAGTTAAAAAGAGCTTCACCAACAAGTCACATACTCGTTAATCTTCATGACTGATGATTCATTCAAGGAACAATATAACATATTATCAAATATTGTGAACATAATGAAATATAATCATCTCTATGATTGTCTCTAGGGCATATTTCCAACAGTAAGCACATCGGGAGTGTCAATGTTAAGATGAAGTTTCTGAAACATTTTTTTTATGATTAGTGCTTGCAACACTAGTTGTATCTTGTGGGTAAAGTGTACAACCTCTGCAGAGTGTTAAATTAATCTATTCGAATAACCGCGTCCGCGGTCATGGACATGCTCGGGGATTTCACACGAGGGGTAGTTTTCATAAAACATTTGGAAAGGGAGCTGTGTGATCTAAATCATATGGCTGTGTGAATAACTTGTTTAGGCTATGTGTCTTTGTGAAATCAAATTGTTAAAATTAAATATTGTTTATTTGTTTTACTTTATGCCTTCAATCTATTATTCGTATTCAAATCGCAAATGTTGCATTTCTGCAAAATGATCACAAAAGCCATTCCTTTGGAATAAGCCATCATGTACATTTGCATTTCTGTGGTATGACTTGCGAGTACAGTTGTGTACTCATGCTTGCTAAATCAAATCAACAGAAGAGGAGGAGTCATCGCCTGCTTTCGAGGAGGAGTTCATCGAAGGTGCTTGATCGTAGGGTCTTGATCCCAGTCGGTTGCCTGTGGTGAATTAATGGGATTCCACCGAAGATTTATGTCTCGCTGCTATTTATTTCTTTGTCAGCCTTGCATGGCTTAATAATTGTAAACTCGACCATAAGGTCAAAACCCTTATTTGTTAATCAAATTACTCGTTTATGTTATTAATCGCTTGTGTGGATCGATATTCACCTATGTTGACACTGTGTGCACTAGCGTGATCCTGGACTAGTGCATTATACACAGAGGGTCCAAAATTGTATTTTTGGGTCCCAACAGAGGTGGTATCAGAGTCATACTGACTGTAGGTCTTAACCTTAGTTAGATCGGCCATTTTAGAGTGTCCAAATTATTTTCTAAAGAAAAATTAACTTGCAAGATTAATTGAATTGCTTAACTCCTCTCATATCTTTCTTGACTCAACTATTGCTAGAATTTTTTTCTCTCACCGCTGTTTTAACTTGGTTCCTACCCTCTTGTCTGTTTTGACAGATGCTTCATACCTACGGTGAGCGCAAAGGCGGACTCACCTCAGAGCTTTGGAAGCTGCTGCAAACACTTGGAGGCTTCGATCGCCCAACGTACTGTGGCAACGATTGGGTGGTCAACGGGCGAGATCGTGGAGTGATCTGCCATCTGACAGTCTACGCCAGGAAGAACACTAAAGCCAGCCAGCCGTTGAACATCTCCGTCAGAAGGATCACCTTCGCACAAGGAATCCAGGAGTCGTCACGCCTGGCCATCCTCAGAATCTGCAACATCTACACGCAAGAGCTGCAGAATACCGTCTTCCGTTACCATCCCAGATTTGCAGCAGTGGATCTAGCTGCTCGTTATCCGTCTACGGATGGGGAAGGCAAAGCTACAGTGATGCACCTTGCCCAGTTCGCAGCTGCTCAGGAGGAGTCGCTGGAGTTGGTTGCCACCGAGCTGGAGTGCGCCTACGTGACATTGGAAAGAGCCGAAGAGAGGATCGCCATTCTGGAAGAAGCTCTCTACGGTCAACACAAGCCTGAAAAGGAATATCCTGAAGAGCCAGAGGAGGATCCAGAAGAAGATCCCGAAGAAGATCTAGAGGAGCCAGCAGAAGCTGTAGAGCCGGAGGAGCCAGCTGAGCCTGCACCCAGAACGCCTGTTCCTGCTGCACAAGTCCCGGGGCATTAGGATCAGTTTGCGAGGATGCCAGCTCACTTCCAGGTCTATAGCAGGTGGGAGCGCCGCTGTGGCAGTGGAGGCTACCTTAGCGACTGAGTTCGCTAGAGTTTTAGTTTGTCAGGCTTAGCCAGTTTCTTTTTGCAGAGTCGCCCTTTAGGCGGTAGATTGTGTGCTTAGGTTCGTCTTATTTTCTTGTGTGCAATTGTGAGCTGCAAAGGCCCTCAGGCATTTGTTGCAGCCATACTAAGACCCTATTAATAAAGGTAGCTGTATTTGTTGGGTTTAATCTATCCCCTTGATTAGTTCTTAACTCATCTTGTGCTTGCTACCTTATCTAACCTATGGAGCTTCACCAGATGGTTCAGACTCGTCAAGCTGCTGCAAGTGGTTCCGACACCCAAGCGTTAGGAGAAAATGAGCAGACCCCCGCAGGAGCAAATCTGCCACAAGCACCCCCTCTTGACTTGCAGAACTTTGGAGCCTTCATGGCAGCACAGACACAAATGATGTACACTATGATGAATCAGATGCAGGCTATGAACAACTAGAACAACAACAACAATCATCCCACTAGATTCCTAGTCGCTCATGGTCACCATGGACCATCCAAGCTGGCTGAATTCATGAGGACTAGTCCACCAACTTTCTCTGCACATGTCTTGCCAGTAGAAGCTGATAATTGGCTTCGTGTAATCGAGAGGAAGCTGCTGATCACTCAATGCAACGACCACAAGAAAGTTCTATATGCTACTCATCAGATGGAGGGCATAGCTGCCAAGTGGTGGGAGAATTTCTGCGCAGCGCATGAGGCGTCACAAAATATCACTTGGGAAGAATTCTCTGCAGACTTTTGCCAGTACCATGTACTTAAAAGGATAATGGATCTGAAGAAGGATGAGTTCCGTGCTCTCAAGCAAGGAGCTATGTCGGTAACAGACTATCTGAATAAATTTTCTCAGCTAGCTCGCTATGCTGCAGAGGATGTCGCCACCGACAAGGCTCGTCAGAGTCGCTTCTTGAAGGGGTTGAACTCAGAACTACAAGTCAATCTACTTGCCCACACTTTCCCAGATTTCCAGGAATTGGTTAACAAGGCGTTGGTTATGGAAGACAAACACAAAGAACTGGAGGACAACCGCAAACGGAGGATGGTTCAGCAAGGAAGCCACCAGTCACAACAGCAGAGAGCAAGGGTAGTGCCGTAGCAGTTTAATCATTTCCCATCACATAATTCTTTCAGGACGCCTGCACAACCTTCAGCACCTCGTCCACCTGTTCAGAATTTTTGCAACCCAACACCAGTCAACCCTACCCTAGGGAACAACCGGCAGAATGATCAAAGAGTGTGTTACAATTGCCGTCAACTAGGGCACTTCGCCAATCAGTGCCCACAAAAGGGAACAATCACTCAAGTACGCTTCAACCTTGGAGCTACACCGACCAAGACCCCAGCACAGGGCAACCAAGGAGTTTCTCAAGCTACTGGTCAGCCAGGAGGAGCACCGCAATTAGTGGTCAGAGGTCGTGTCAACCACGTCACTCTGGAAGGAGCCCAGGAAGCACCGGACATCGTACTGGGTAAGTTCCTAGTAAATTCAGTACCTGCATCAGTTCTGTTTGATTCTGGAGCTTCGCATTCGTTTGTTTCTGGAGTTTTTGCAACTAGGAATAATTTGGAAGTTATGCATCTTAAGCATACTCTGTTAGTCTAGTCGCCTGGAGCAGAGCTAAGTTCTAAAGTGGGTTGTTTAGGGGCTAAGTTACTCATAGCTAGAGTTGAGTTTCTAGCCAACCTAATTGTTCTAGACACCCAAACCTTAGATGTCATTCTTGGCATGGATTGGTTAACCAAGCACAAAGCTGTGCTAGATTATGGCCGAAGAGCCGTTACAATCGAGGATACCAAAGGAAATAAGGTCGAGTTTTTATCCACCTCGGTTCATGATGGACATCTGCTAGTCAACAGCCTGAAGACCGTTGCTTTGGAAGATGTGCCTATCGTCAGAGAGTATCCAAATGTGTTTCCGGAAGAATTACCAGGAATGCCACTAGACCATGACATCGAGTTTGTCATCGATCTAGTGCTAGGAACAGCACCGATTTCTAAGAGACCTTATCGAATGCCAGCCGATAAGTTAGTAGAAATGAAGAAGCAAATAGAAGAACTTTTGGAGAAAGGTTTTGTGAAGCCTAGTTCGTCGCCTTGGGGAGCACCAGTCTTGTTCGTCAGGAAGAAGGATGGAAGCATGAGGATGTGTATCGACTATCGATCTCTCAACGAAGTCACCATCAAAAACAAGTACACATTGTCCCGGATAGATGATTTGTTTGATCAGATGAAAGGAGCGGGAGTGTTCTCAAAGATCAATCTGCGATCAGGTTACCATCAGTTGAAGATTTGTCCTAAGGATATACCTAAGACCGCTTTCTCAACGCGGTATGGACATTATGAGTTCTTAGTCATGTCCTTTGGTCTGACTAATGCTCCTGCCTATTTCATGAATATGATGAATAAAGTATTCATGGAATATTTGGACAAGTTTGTAGTTGTGTTTATTGATGACATTTTGGTATACTCCAAGTCAGAAGAAGAGCATGCTGAACATTTGAGATTAATCCTAGAGAGGCTCAGAGAGCATCAGTTATATGCCAAATTTAACAAGTGTGATTTCTGGAAAAATGAAGTGGATTTTCTTGGTCATGTGATGACAGCCAAGGTAGTAGCAGTTGACCCTGGTAAAGTTAAGACAGTATTACATTGGGAACATCCCAAGACTGTCACTCAGATTCGCAGTTTCTTGGGAATGGCATGATATTATCGGTGTTTCATTGAAGGATTCGCAACGATTTCTAAGCCTCTTACGCAGTTGTTGAAGAAAGAGAAAAAGTTCACTTGGACCCTAGCTTGTGAAGAAAGCTTTCAAGAATTGAAGAAGCGTTTGACTTCGGCCCTAGTGCTGATTTTGTCAGATATTCGCAAGGACTTTGATGTCTATTGTGCTTCATGCCAGGGATTAGGATGTGTCCTGATGCAAGAAGGAAGAGTTGTCGCTTATGCGTCAAGGCAATTAAGGCCTCATGAAGAGAATTATCCTACCCACGATTTGTAATTAGCTGCCGTAGTGCATGCTTTAAAGATTTGGCGTCATTACCTTATCGGTAACCGCTGTGAAGTTTACACAGATCATAAAATCCTAAAGTACATCTTCACTCAGTCAGATCTGAACATGAGATAGAGAAGATGGTTAGAGTTGATAAAAGACTATAATCTTGGAATCCATTACCATCCCGGTAAAGCCAATGTTGTTGCAGATGCTTTAAGCCGTAAGAGCTACTGCAATGCTGTGGAAGTAAAGGAGGTTTGTTCAGAACTTCAAGAGGAATTTCAGAAGCTAAACCTAGAAGTGGTATCTGAAGGATTTGTAGCCAGTCTGGAAGTACAGTCTACTTTGGAGAAGCAGATTCGTGAAGCTCAACCAAAGGATTTAGAGTTTTCAGACATCAAAAAGAAGATAGCAGAAGGGAAGTTCAAAGACTTCACCATAGATGACCAAGATACACTGTGGATCAACGGACGTATCTGCGTACCAGATGTTGATAGTTTGAGGTAGCTAATTTTGAAGGAAGCCCATGATTCCAAGTATTCAATTCACTCTGGTAGTACTAAGATGTACCAAGATGTTAAGAATAAGTTTTGGTGGCCAAATACGAAGCGAGATGTCGTAGAGTTCGTTGCCTTGTGCGACGTGTGTTAGAAGGTCAAAGCAGAACATCAGAGACCAGCAGGTTTGTTGCAACCTTTGAAGATTCCAGAGTGAAAGTGGGAAGAAATCGGAATGGATTTCATTACCGGTTTGCCCAAGACTCAATCGGGTTACGATTCGATTTGGGTAATAGTGGATCGCTTGACTAAAGTTGCCCATTTCTTGCCAATCAAAACCACTTACTTAGGAGATTGTCTTGCAGAGCTGTATATGTCGAGGATTGTCAGATTGCATGGTGTGCCTAAGAAGATAGTGTCAGATCGAGGATCCTAGTTCACATCTCGTTTTTGGCAGAGTTTGCATGAAGCCTTAGGGACTCACCTAAATTTTAGTACTGCATATCATCCCCAGACAGATGGATAGGCTGAGCTTTAAAAATCCTTTGACTAGTTAGTAGGGAGAAAATTCACCATTTGGATTTATTTGAATTTAATTCAAAAGCTCAATCATGGACTTTGAGTAACAAAATAATTTAATATGACTAAAGTCAACATCAATAACAACCAAAACTATTTTATTTGGTTTCTATGTGCTTGGATATATTTTCTAGATTTTTCTAGAATTTTTTCAAGTTCATTTGCTATTTTCTATTGCTTATTTGAATTCTCAGTATTTTTTAAAAAGGAAAAAGTATTAAAAGTCTCAGCTACTTCCTTGGGCCTAAACCCATCTTCTAATCCGCTCGACCCATCTCCTGTGCGGCCCAGTGCTCTCGCGCGCGCGCCGCATCCCACTGACATGCGGGTCCTGCGTGTCAGTCTCTTGCCCTTCCTCTCTTCGCGTGCGTTCAAATCAACCCGAGTCATTGGATCGTCTTTGGACGGTCAAGATCTGGTGGGCCGTTCGGATGGTTTGAATGGCACACTCGTTTTGGACTGTCCGATCAAAATCCGACGGTTAGGACAAGTGGTCTGATCATTCGCGTTCAGTTGTGTTTCGCTGGCAGTGGGTCCCGCTTGTCAGTGGCACCTTCGTTCTCGCCTTCACCGCTGACACGTGGGCCGCGCTCCTTGTGTCTTTGCCAGGTGGGCCCGCCTTCGTCGTCAACCTCAGCTTTGTCCTCCTCATGTCCCTTCGCAAAATCTCGCCGCTACCGCCATTGAAACCGTTGAAGCTTTGTCCGACAAAGGTGAAACCAACCCAGATTTTGTGCACGAACTTTTCCATCTAGAAGCTTTATCTGTTCCGCACCCGTTTTGGTTGAATTCAAATTTCGAATTCATATCTATCTCCTATTTCTTCGCATTTTCGTTTCAGGTTGTTTTGATCTCCACCACCAATGCGGTGCCATAGCCATCCCCGGCTCCTATAAATAGGACCCCCGGGATCGCACCGCCATCCGCATCAAAATCCCCCAAGCCGCCGCAACCCAATCACCCTAGCGCTGCCGCTATTTCTAGTTTAGGGTTTTTGCCGCCTCCGGCTAAAACTCTAATTGCGTCGCCATCTTCGCCGCCGCGTAATCTTGGAGCACATCATCGAGTCCGCCGTCGCACGGGCTACCTCCAGCAACCACCCACGCCGTCAATACCTTGCCGGAGCTTCCGTCCGACAAAACCTGAAGGTCTCTGCCGCTTTGAGCTCGCTGCCGGCCACCACCGTCATCCTTGATCACCCGGAGCTAGCTCAACAGGTTCACAATAACCGTACCTACCTGCTGGTACCACTCACTGGCGACGAGGAGCCCCAGAACACCGGTGACCATTGGGACTCGTGCATCACCACTCTCACCGTCATCCACGTCAGCACCACCTCAGCCAGCCACATCATCTTTTGCTTGCGTGTCGTCCTATGTGGCGCCACTTCAGCGAGTACGCGTGGCAGTCGAATTTCTAGATCTAGATCGGTTCAGTGAACCAAGTTCACCGTGAGGCAAGCCACTGACGTGTGGGCCCCACATGTCAGATCCATGTTCTTTTATTCTTTTCGGCTGATTTTCCAGGGCCGACGTCATAAATCCGGGATTTCCCATTTGGAAAATAATTCGGATAATTCTGCAAATAGGATTTCTTTTAGATTCAAATTTCCAAAGCCCATATCTTTTGCATCCGAACACCAATTGATCCCATTAAAATTTCTAAATTCATATAAATTCAAGATCTATTTATCTAAGATTTTTATTTAATTTTTGGAGTTTGTTTTGCCTCTGTTATTTATTTGTTTTGTTTGTTGCTTCGTTTGCGAGTAGACGTTCATACTTCGGGAAGGTTTGAAAAAGAAGGAGCACCTCAAGATCAAGATCAATACCTAGACATATTCCAAGGCAAGTTATACGTTTGACCATGTTGACTCCCAGTTTTCTAAAAATTACCTCGATTCAAATTACTGCATCTAATTTAAGTAATTATTTAAATGCTTTTGGGTATAGTTAATAATCCAAATTGTTATAACTTATTTGTCTATTTGATATGCCATAATCTTTTGTTACCCTAGATTGTTTTATTAAGTTGGTAATATCTTAGCATCAGCGTGGGTTGGTTAGATACGACTAGTTTGCTTAGCCATGCCACGAGTCATCATTTCATGTAAGTTGCAATTATCAACTGGACTAAGTGACTATGGAATCATGTGATAAAACTGTGTGTACTATGTGCTATTACTCGTTGATGGCATGTGTTGCACTTAACCAACTGGGTGGTAAAAGATTTTGACCGAGGCAAGGGGTGGATACTGTGTGACATAGTGGCTGTGTGAATGGGTATATTAATCTCTGTGGCATAGTTAAAATTTGGAAGTCTTGCCTTGGTCAATTAAGGACTTAACTTTATGCGCCATTGAACTGAGCCTTGCTGTACGACCACATGCCTGTTATGGGACGAGCCTAACTTAGTAAGTTATGAATTCTTGACATTAATTGCTCAGGCAGTAGGTTAGGCTATGTGAAAGGGTGGAGGTGTGTACTACCAAGTAGTTGCATCGCGGAACGGTTCACCGCTTTCCTGTCCAACGGTGTGTGTTGTACCATCCACTGTGTATAGTTTGGTATGACAGTTTGTAAGCACATCGGGGGTGTCAATGTTAAGATGAAGTTTCTGAAATGTTTTGTTATGATTAGTGCTTTCAACACTAGTTGTATCCTGTGGGTAAAGTGTATAACCTCTGCAGAGTGTTAAATTAATCTATTCGAATAGCCGCGTCCGCGGTCATGGACATGCTCGGGGATTTCGCACGAGAGGTAGTTTTTATAAAACATTTGGAAAGGGAGCTGTGTGATCTAAATCTTGTGTGAATAACTTGTTTAGACTATGTGTCTTTGTGAAATCAAACTGTTAAAATTAAATATTGTTTATTTGTTTTACTTTATGCTTTCAATCTATTATTCATATTCAAATTGCAAATGTTGTATTTCTGCAAAATGACCACAGAAGCCATTCCTTTGGAATAAGCATCATGTATATTTGCATTTCTGTGGCATGACTTGCGAGTACGGTTGTGTACTCATGCTTGCTAAATTAAATCAACAGAAGAGGAGGAGTCATCACCTGCTTTCGAGGAGGAGTTCATCGAAGGTGCTTGATCGAAGGGTCTTAATCCCAGTCGGATGCCTATGGTGAATTGATGGGATTCCACCGAAGATTTATGTTCTGTTGCTATTTATTTCTTTGTCAGCCCTGCGTGGCTTAATAAGTGTAAACTCGACCATAAGGTCAAAACCCTTATTTATTAATCAAATTACTCATTTATGTTATTAATCTCTTGTGTGGATCGATATTCACCTATGTTGACACTGTGTGCACTAGCGTGTTCCTAGACTAGTGCATTATATACAGAGGGTCCAAAATTATATTTTTGGGTCCCGACACACTTGTCCAGACCCCAAAATTCATTTAAAATGACAAAATTTATCTCATAAAATAGATACGAAGATCTGGAATAAAACGAATATAAGAAGGTGCGTGTTTCCCATAATTGTCGGGTTATTCCCGACAATCAAACTACTGTTTCTAGACTTGCATGGCTAAGCAAACTCGAACAATATAATTCACACATTCCTATCTTAAGCATGTGATACTGGGATAATTCAAGAATAACCTCATGATTTAGGATATATCTAACTACACATCACAAAATAGCGACATAGCAAAATAAGCATGCAAGCAATTATCATTGCTCTAACTTAACAAAACTAGAATCAAATATGATGCAAAATAAAGTTTAAATGATGCTTGCCTTTCTGGGAGTTCATTTGCTCACTCTCGGTTATGCACTCGTTTACTTCCGGGAACTCGGAATCTAAAGAAAGACGATATCGAATAAACATCAAGAAAAGCCAAAAAATTAAAATTGCTCAAAAATGCATGAATTTTCTACAGTAGCTAGATGACAATTTTATATGAATTTAGGTGAAAAAATTATTCCATTTGGACTTAGTATGTGAGAGTTATGAAGGTTTGATTCTCAGTTTTTAGAAAAATCCAATTTTAATTCCAATTGGTTACTGTTCACCGAATTTAATTATTTTGTCAAAATTTGTAGAGTAGTGGTGGGAAAAATGATTACATAGGTACTTAGAGGACAATAATATAAGATCAAAATAACTTGGTTCATCCTATTTGGAGTTTTTATGAATTAGTTATGAATTTTTAAAGTTAAAATCATTTTCTAGTTCAAAAATAGATCAACTTTGGACCACTTTCCAAAAACTATATTCTCTATTGTAGAGTCATATTTCAATGCTATTTCAAATTAAAATACATTTAAAAATAAAATTATCAAACTTGGTTTCACTGGATTTGGAGCTGGTTTGTACTAGTTATGAATTTTTGAAGTTAAAAGAAAATGCAATGCACAAAAAAAAAATGTATTCCGAATTTTTCCAAGTCATTTAACACTTTTTGCACACATGCTAACCTAGCCTCTGTCATGACAAATGAGGCCTACATATTTCCTTTTATTTTCCATCCAATTCCTAAAGGAAAACATCTACCGACAAATCTAATATTCTCATAATCGTTGACTTAACCGATTCTCCGGCGTTGAATCCACTCACATAGTCAAAAAAAATAATATATCGCCAAATTAAATATTAATATCCCGATTCTGAAAAAAAATTTATATATATTTTTTTAAATAAAAAGAGAGAAGGGTATAAATAAATAAATTGGACCAAGAGATTGAAACGAAATTTTTTCTAGAGATTTGAATTTGAATTTGAATTTGTGGAATAAGGAATTTGAATTTGGAATTTGGAATTTCCTTCTAGTATTACACATAAAATCCAGATAAAATCCAGACAATTTTAAATAATTAATTTGGAATTAAATTTTAAAGAAAGTGAATTTTGGGATGTTACAAAATATATCTAAATTGGAAGGGAAATGAGTTGATCTATTGTGTAGTCATGTGTGGATATATTACATAGTCTGTGTGGCAAGGTGGCAAACTAATTTATGTGTTAGTATGTACCTTCCATCACTAATATGTATGTTGCGTACAAACTTTTCGATGCCTTTTGGATAGACCGCTTTCACATGTGCTATGGCTGTGACCACACCAATGGTATCTAGTGACAAAATAATGGAAACAAAATATTAGCATTTGAAGGTAAATGATGAAAAAGACTTTTTTCATTGATTACTGTCTTATATGTGAGTTTTTTTTTACCTGTACAGAGTCTACAGATGTATTAGGTGACTGTCATGTATTTCAATTGTTGATCTTTAATGGAGTATGCTATAAATGGAAAAGAGAGATTTTTTCTCTAATTGTTTTAGCACCTGCACAACTTGGAATGTATAGCAGTTTGTATAGAATATAGAACCTAATAGAGCAGCTAGTGTGACTGGACTGAAGTTGCAGTTTTCTTCTTTTTTTAAAAGCTTGGAATGTATAACAGTTTGTATAGAATATAGAACCTAACACAGCAGCAAACGTGATTGGCTTGAAGCTGCAGTTTTTTTTAACTCAATGGGATAAAGTCTAAAATGTATCTATCTTGCAATAGAAAAGCACTGAGGTCGAAAGAAGTGCACTTGAGAGAAAAGTTTTATCACCTATGCGGCTTCTTAAGACCTGAAACGAAGCAAGTGTGTATGCATATTGAGGAAAACTGTCTGGAACAGGTGTGATCTCTTTGATTGTAGTGTATTTGGTGAATCTCGCCATAATTGGTAGATGAACAGCCTGGTATGTTTTTTTGGCCTCAGTAACCTCAAAGTATTCGATGTAATAAACATGGTTGCCATGGAGCTTTCCTTTAAACTGGGCTACATGGTGTTGTGGTATCTGGCCTTCCATTGTACCACCCTAAATAAAACATTTAAGATAAGACATGTGTAAATTAGAAATGTAGTGAGCATACATAGGTAGATAATTTTTTTTTGGAAATTTACCTCTTCATCAAGCAGAACAAAGCTAATTCGTAGGATCCTTTTTTCAAGGCCATCATCAATATATTTATTAGTTCTTGTAACTCTAACATGGACACGCCATCGGTGTGACTCTTGCGTCACATTCTTTAGCAAAGAGTATTCCATTTATCTGAATATATTTGAAGTGAATATGAATGATGTGTAGGAGCAAGGAAAGCACTACTGGTAGGCAAAAATGTGTAGGTCCTTAGAAAAAAAATAGTATAGGGAAACAAATAATAATGTGTAGTATTGGAAGATGTATATATAGTGATAGAACTATTTGTAAGAAGTAGGAACTAAAGAAACTAAATACACTTGAACATAACTATGATTATCCAACAATAATGGTAAGTAAGTGTGGTATTTGTGAACCACACTGCTTCTATGGGATTCTGTGGCATTGCATGCCATGTGTACATACATAGGACATCTGGTAATAGTCACTGAGTAAATAGACATGTTATTGTGCGAACAAATGACAAAAAAAAAACAATACAATGCACATGAGGTAGATCATAGGTCTATAGGATGCTTTATAGTAGATGAGAAAGTGCAGAGGGAAATATATATAAAAGCTTTGTACATATATACATAACATGGGTTTTGGCGAACGTGATACGAATATACAAGAAGGTTGGAAGACGGTATTAAAATAGACGACAAACAAAGTTCTTTATTTTTACAAAGTATAATGAAGCTAGGTTGGCTTCGGTCAGCTGTTCTCTGTTGTGAGGGCCACAATAAAGATCCCACAGAAACCTAAGCACTTCATCATAGACAATATTTCTTGTTTCTGACCCACTTGATCCATCCTCAATTGCAATCAATATTTTTAGTCCTTGCCTGCATGTAACTCTTGACACTGCAACATATAGTTGACAATGGGTAAAGACTGGATTTTTCAAATATACTCCAATTTTTTCTAGAGTCCACCCCTGGCACTTGTTAATAGTCATGGCATAACAAACTCTAATAGGGAACTGCCGTCGTTGCAATGTGAATGGCCATTTTTGACTCTTTGTATTTAGGATAATCCTTGGTATGCAAACATCTTGGCCTGCATGTGACCCTGTTATTATCTTTCCTTCTAACACATGATCCCAAGTCTAACAAAAAAAAGCCAAGTACTGTTGCAAAGTCCTATATATTGGTTGATATTTCTAAGCAAAACAACCGGTATGCCAATCTTAAGACAAAGATTGTGGTTTGGGAAATTATTGATTACAATGGAATGAAGAAACTCAGGTGGATAGAGAACATCCACATTGGCTGGTTGGTCCAATGGATCTGAAATAGTGTTGTAGCTTAAATATTCTTTTTCAATCGCTGGTATGCTGGAAAAAAATCATATCATTGATTTCATCAACAACGACATTAACTGGACAGACAATGGCACGACTTGCTAAATATGGAATAGAGTCATAATTATTAGGGAAATTGTCATAGATAGCATCTACTATCCCAAGGACATTATCACTTGCAGGTTGAACTAGTAAATCCTCTGGAATCTTTATCCATGTTGCCTTTGATTCTGAAGGGCGTATTTGTGCTGGTACACGCGCTTCTCCAATATCAAGTACCCATTGTGCGAAGGATGCAAGGGCACGTTGTTGTTGAGCTGATATGCCTGGTGTAAGGAGGCGCATGTTAATAGTAAGGCGTAGTATCTGAACATGGTCCCAGAGACTGGACTTCAGTAATGAAGCGCCAATTATTTCACTACGTCCACCACCCTGCACTATTGGTAAGACTTGTTTGAAATCTCCACCAAGCACAATGGGTTTGCCACCAAATGGTTTGTTTGCGTTAGCAGCATTCTCAGCAGCTAGAATATCACGCATAGTTCTATCTAGTGCCTCAAAACATCTTCTATGTGCCATAGGAGCTTCATCCCAAAGGATCAAAGAGCATTTTTAATGAGTTCTGCTAACATGCTACCACGATGCACAACACAAAGGCTTTGGTCATCAATATCAATTGGAATATGAAACCGAGAATGAGCAATACGACCAGCAGGTAATAGTAATGCAGCCACACCTGATGAGGCAACTGCAAGAACAATTTGTCCTCGTGATCTTAACTCGGTTATGATTGCATTCCATAGATATGTTTTTCTAGTACCACCGTGGCCGGAGGCAAAATAGAAGCATGGTTTGTTGTATAAGACATCATCAATGATTTTATCATAGATGATCCGCTGTTCAGTATTTAGGCTACGCACGGTAGACAATAACTGTGAAGAAAGTTGATGAGTATCATATTCTAACTCTTCAACAATCAATCTATTGGTAAGAGCAGTATGAGACATGTTTGGCGGAATAGGCAGATTGTATGATTCCAATGAAAAGTCGTTCTTGGCCAAAAGTGTGGACAGTTGATGTAGTAGTTGAGTCTGTAGCAAGTTGTCAGATAACACACATGACTAAAGAGCTGATGAGCGACGCATGCTATATGCGATGTCATCGGCGAGGTACTTCTAGTAGTTGTTAAATAGCATTCTAACATTGCCAACATGACAAAACAAGACAACAGTCATGAACATGTCTCTCAATTGACCTGGAGATGCCCACACAATAGCCTCATCAAAAATATTGGACCACTCAGCATCATCACCAATAAGACCACGAGCTTGGAATGCCTCATGAAAAATTGCATGCGTTGTGCCCTGATGAGACATTAGATCTTCATAGCAGAAGGCACCGTGTACAACCACCAGTAACATACATAAGTAGTAAGGCTCGCCACTGTTAGGATGAATATGAAGCATTCTACCAAGTTTGGTGCCTCTTACGTTTAGTCCATATTTTTCTATCAGCATGCCATGTCCATTGGGTTGGAAATTTGCAGTGTGTAAGATTCCTTGCAGAAATATGTCGTTGATTTGCAACGAACCACTTTGTTAATATACTTTTTTGAATATCTGGATCATGAAGAATATCTTCAAGAATAGACTCATCAGTAAAAGTGACATTGTTCATGCCAGACAAATGAACAGGCAGCTGCTCTACCGATGGATTTATGACATGCAACTCAAAGCCAAAGAGGCGCCATGATGCTTCACAAGCGGACAGATATCTAGATCGTTTGTATTAAAAAATCTCATCGTTACCATGTTGTGTACTGGTATTACTAGTAGTGGCATCTGTGTTTGGATGTGTAAAGGACATGGCAGTGTAATCATGGCCTTTTGTAATATATTTGAAAAGGTATTTCACAAGATGTGTTTTGTTGCACCACTCAACATTGATATGAGCCTGGTATTTCTTAAGCAACATTAGGTTATGAGGAACAAACTATCTATTATCAAGACGGATGCCATTTTTCATAACAAACCTGCCATTGTCACGTCTCCGATAAACTGGGAAACCATCCTCACTAATAGTTGTTTCTGTACAGATTTTTTTTGGATAAAAACTTGAACATATGCCATTTTTCATGCAAGGACATCTTGGATTAAGGTCTCCGTAAGGGCCATAGATAAGAAATTCTTCAACAGGGGAATATCCTAGAGGGTCAACTGATGGATCAGGTAACTCAGCCGAAATAAGGTTATCAATGAATGATGGTGAAGGGTCACCGCTGCATGTCATAAGTCAGGCAAGCATGTGAATGTGAGGTAGTCCCCTTTTTTGGAACCCCGTGCTGTAGATAACTGTGACGAAACACAGTGTAAGCAATCGATATGACCCTTTTAGTACATAAGGTAAAGAAAAGAGGTAGATATACAAAGAAACAAAGGTACCCGCACGTATGGTACCAAAAGACGTACCATCCTTAACATCAATGTAAAATTCTTGTAGTTTCATATGGTAGACCCGACTAACAATGTCGACTCTGTCATAGGAACGTTAACCAGGCTCCATCCTAAGTGCCTCCGTAATCTCGGGCCATTTCGGGTTACAAGTGAATGTGATGAACAAATCCGGAGCACTGTAGACATGATAGAGCGCGATAGCGTCATGGCAATTCTTTGTCATGTAGCATCTGCCACCAGTGAAGCTAGCAGGCAATATTTGTTTTATACCAATATCCCTGCCTGTATTAATGCCCCCAGCAACTGCATCATCTATTCTTTGATAGGAGTCCAAGCGCAGCTTGTCTTGATTAAATAAAAAAGAAATCCAAACGGCTTGCCTCCACACAAGAGAAAGAATTTACCAATAACTGATCAGATAGTTTTCCAAAGCATGTGTACGGATTTGGTCTATCTTTGTGGTAATGGTATTGGTAGCAATGATATTCAAGCATGGAAACATTTTGATGGATCCCAAAAGATGGTGTATCAATCTCCATGTATTTGATACCAGTGTGGAAGCCTTTCTCACCGTATGGAAACAATAGAGGATACTGGAGGGGAATAAGAGCTAGATGTATCGGAGAAATGTTTTTAGATCTTCAGCATTGGTTTGGAAAATAACATCAAACCTTGAAGATTGCATGGTGAGGTCGCCAATGATAATAGCTGCTAGCTCTGAACAATTGTTATCTGATCCAAGAAGTCTGATAGATATTTCAGGAGAATTTGGAGAAAACAATCGATCACGAGCCATCCTAAATTGCCAGACCAACGGATTATGCTCATCAAGCATCGCTATGAGAGCAGAAACAATTGAAGGATCAGGTTGCTCATGATGCCTCTCCACATTTTGAAAGATATCTAGTCTATTTTGTAATTCATTTGATGTGTCATATATATATAGCTGTGCATACTGAGGTTGTTTTCCATGTGCTGGTAATAATGAGCCAATTCGATGATGCACGACACCATTAATCCTAAAGACATATGGACCGTCACCTGTGTTGATGCTTCTATCAACATCGACACCAAGGGAGGTAAATGCAAAAGAGAGAATTGTACTCTTTGATAAGGCACATGAAATGTTTAGAGCGCAGGCTACCATTAGGCCGCATCAAAGTATTTAGCAGTGAAGGCAATGGTCTATGGGTGGGCAAGGAAATTTGGCCACCACGGCAGCACAAATGGTAAGCAACCCGGTTCTGTGTGAATGCGCTCTGTGTACGTATTCTTTCTTCGTACCAGAATACAGCAGAGCATTGAGAACAAACATAGTCTGGGCCACCATAAAAGGACCGGCTTGGATATGCAGCTGTGTTTAAAACATTGGAGTTTAGATGTGAAGCAGATCAAACATGTGATCAATTAATATGAAGTAGGAAATGAGAACCTCCAGTGGGATAAGTCACCAGAGGTATCAGGCATAGAAGAGAAGAAAGCATAAAGCTAACCTTTAAGAGCCGCAATGTATTCAAAGTTGAATGGAAATATACTGGATACACGTGGGCCACAGGAGTACATTTGCTGATTTGTAGAGAATGATCAAGAAATGGAAAGTAGAGTGAACACATTGTGTTAGAATTGGTATATAAATCATGAACTGGACGAAACAACATAGGAACTGTTGTTAGATGATAGAAGATAGCGAATGCAACCTTGTGCAACCAACAAACGTCGCTTGTTTGCCAAAAGACGCCGACATCGATTTTCTCTAGCAACGTCATGTTGGACAACCAGGCAGAAACGGTCTCCTATGACAACGAAGCAACAAAAAAATCAGCAACAATGAATAAAGAGAGTCCATGTTGTAGAAGCAGTAACAATCAGATGGAAGAGTTCCCAAGGAAATGGATAGGATCGTGGCGATTACTTGGTGTCTGAGGAAAATTTGAAGCAAAGAGTGCATTGTTGACGTCATGAAAATAGGAGCGGAGGATCAGGAAAGTGTAAGAAAGGAATATTCTTTTTTTGTGTGAAGCGCTGAATGTATGGAGCAAGCATGGAGCAATACATGGAAGTGTAGGGCCAAAAAGGGTATTCATTGTGCGTTGGTGATAGCAACAACGGGAAAGTTAGGGACAATATATGATTGAATAGGTAATTCAGAATGCATGGCATATGCATGGCACAGAAACATACCAAGTGACACTATAGATAGTCCGTGTACATCACTCGTGCCATCTATAGGAGAAGTTTCTATCGAGAGGGAACACAAAGAACGGAGCCAAAAAGAAAGATAAGATGACCATAGCTTGAACAGATCTGGCAAGCATATAAAGGAGTGAAGCTAAAATATATTGCTAACCAGAGGCAGAGAGCTGAGACGTCGCTCTTGGCATCTTGGCTCACGGCTCTAAATATATAATCTAATCGATATACACAGAAGTAGAAGGAAAATTAGGATATACATACATCCTGACACAAGATATACCAATACAGATATCCACAAAGTTAGCAAACAAATTAGGATGTATACATCCAAACAAGCAGAAAAAAATTAGGACACGCATAACATGTAATAAAAGATGAAAATCTACTAAATCCCGTATGCAGATGTGAACAAAAGAGGTAACTAAAATGAACGCATGCTATTATGAAGTAGCACAAACAGAGACAACAACATGACAGGATGCGGACAGATATTCGAAAGCAGGCTAGTAGAAGCCAAAAATAGGTTTGCACAATGCGACCAATCATAATAGCACTATAGGACAAATTTTTTTAGGATTTGTTATTTTTAAGTTGGCTGTTTTTTTTAAGTTGAAGTCAAAAAATTTTTACCATTAAATCTGTGTAGAGATTGGTGTGGCATGTGATTGGATGCTAATCTAATGGAGAAAAAAATATAACCTATGCTTAAAAAAATTCAGTCACCAAAGGATCTTAATAATAAAAAGGTACCTTTTATGGGGTCTTCTGATAACAGGCACGTTGAAATCACAAATATGAGACGGAAAATCTTGGTGAAGCCAGTGGGACACGCAAGCGAGAGAACTAGTTGGCGAAGACAGTTCTCCTACAGCAGCATAACAGAATATAAAGATTGTGTACATGAGCAAGAATATAGCCATGGTAAAAATAAGCGTCTGCGCATTGGTAGATAAAGCTAGAAGAAGACGCACCTCTGGCAGTGACAGACCTAACAAAAGATGAGAGGTATTAAAATGCTGTGCACCTCAATGCGAACATAGAAGGCAAAGCACAGCAGAACCATGATGGAGCACAAACTAAATGATTAACATAGAGGGGGAAACGCAATTACTAATAGACAGTCGAAAAGACAACCTCTTTACCACTGTGTCCGACACCGTGCACGTTTAAATCACAGACAGGGAGCGGATTTTGCTAACGAAGACCGGGCTTGTAGCAGCAGAATAGAATTAAGGCGCAGAGGCATGAACAACATGCGTATCAGCACAAATATAGTAACACCAAAAACCTACGTATGTGCACTAATAAATGCAGTAAATGAACTGCGAGAGTCTCGGACAGCACATCCTAAAAAAGGAGATCCCAGGTTGGTGTAAACCTCACTAAAAAAATGAATCAGGCCGTGGGGGTCTTGCACAACACATCCTTAAAAAAGGCGATCCCAGGTTGGTGTAAACCTCACTAAAAAACGAATCAGGCTCTGCACACAATCCTGTTGCTGTACACACATCAGTTGAATCAAAACCACATCAAAAAATTATTTGTGAACCCAAATCGCAGAAGATAAGAAGGGGAAGAGGGGCTCGGGCGAGGCACGGATGGTGGTGCGCAAGAAATTTGGCAGGCCATGCCGAGTGCGCCCGGCAGTCTGAGGACAGCGGTCGAGCACGTGGCAAAGACCGGAGGTGGTGTTGGCGGCGGAGGCGGCAAGCAGGGAGCCGGCAGCGACAAGGAACCTCAATAAAAAAACGAATCAGACTCTGCGCACAATCCCGTTGCTGCACATGCATCAGCTAAATCAAAACCACATCAGAAAAAAATTGTGAACCCAAGATACTAAAAAACTGAAATCTCGGTAGGGAAAGGAGAGGGGGAGGGAGCTCGGGTCGAGCACCCGGGTTGTGGCGCGCAGCCGCTGGCAGAGCCAAGCCAAAGCGCCGCTGAGGGACCATGATCGGGAACGACGACAGCGGCAAGGAGGCGGTGCTAGTGAAGAAGGCAGCAAGCAGGGAGCCGGCGGTGGCGGTGCTGCGCCATGGTGCTATGCGCATTTTTTCTGGCCGGAGCAGCAAGCTCTAGGTGCTGGCGGAGGCGGCAAGTAGGGAGCCGACCGCGGGGCTACGCCATGACGCTATGCGTTTTTTCCTGGCCGGAGCAGCAGGCTCTAGGGAGCAAAAGTAAGGAAAGCAGTGGGAGGTGAGAGGAGGTGGGGCAAGAATGAGGAAGAAGAAAGCAAAACGAATTGGTTCTGGCAATACATCCCAAAAAGAAGAATACGGCCATGACCCCAAAACCTAATCTATCGGTAGTACACTCAAAAAACGAAGAAGCTGTCACCAAAAGGCAAATCTAGACACGCGGGTAGCCGGCCATCGCTTTTGTTTTTAAGCATGACATGAGATGGCTGGAGATGGCGAACCCGAAGAGCAGCGGTGGCATTTTAGGCGTAACCGGGCCAATGCGGCGTCCGTGGAAAGCACGAGAGAAAGGGCCGAGGAATGCGCAGCAAATTGCTGGACAACTGAACTGAGAAAGAAATGTGCCGGCCGTTGGAGACGATGCGAGGCGCAACACTCCAATCGTGGCAAGGCACGGTCAATGACGGCAGCCAATGAACGCCACGGGGCCCAGCTAAAACAGTGTGACGGAATTGATGTAAAATAGCGCGACGCAGATGGCACAAGGCCACCGACAGGCGGGGCAGCGCCGAAGGAAAACATGAGGAATAAATATCTGTACGAACGCACAAGAGCGCTTGAAATCTCTCGCGTATAGAGATAAGAAAGATGCACAATCCTAATTGTCAAGTTAATGAAGCAACCGATGGAGACCACATGTGTTGGGTGAAGACCAAAAAGTTAGATCCAGGTCACCTTTAGGCAGATGCATCTCTCTTAATTTGTCAATCAAAAATATTATCAGTTAGTTGACAATAGCCAACCCAATTAACCAAAAAGACAAAAAGTTTGTCACTTTAAAACAGTCTCTGAATTAAGTGAGAAAAAAGAAGATGCGTAGATCATGCATGCCATGTCACATGATCATTGCTTACTATTGCCACACAATAACAAGGCTAGGTTCAGAGTAAAGTTTATCTGATACAAACGGAGAAATAAAGCATGCAGCATTGTTTTCTTTTTCGGAAACACAATAAAGCAGCATTGTATTGTTGCAGACAAAACGTGAATGGTCATAGCTACACACAAGTCTCTAAATGCGGCTGTCAATTACTCCAATATTTGATTGTGGATTATAGCCATGTGAACGCCAACAATTTGCCCTCAAAATGGAACGACACCATGCATGGTGGTTGTTAGAGTGGGCCGTCATGTTTCTGATGTGCATTGGTCGGAAAGAACGGAAAGCCGAGTATGTGGGCTGCATGCTGTGCATCCAACCATCCAACATTACCGTGCACCATTAGCTCTCCATCAACAACACCAACGATTTGCCATGCGCCTAACCCGTAGAGTTCCCACTTTTTGAAGTACAAGTGTCGCCGTCAAACGCAACCACTAAAAAGGCACTTTATGATGATGATACGATATCTAATAATGAGAGGTAAGAGAGTGGCGTGGAAACGCTAGATATGATACCGGACACTGTTTATAAAATGGAGTGGCTTGTTTTTATTTAAGTATCCACGTAGAGACCATGTGATATGGTCCTAATCTAGACATTGAATAATTAACATCGTTGTCGAGAAGTTTGGGGGAGTAAGCTCTCAATTTTGCAAAGTGTCGGTTTGCAGTCAGGCTTCGAACGGTCTGACCGACCCTGGGGGCGGTCTGATCGGCCTTGCACGGGCGGTCTAACTGGCGGTGCAAAAGTTGTCCAAATAGATATCAAACATTTGTATGGGAGTATTTGGGGATGTGTTTGCACTAGGTGTCATTAAAAAATGGAGTCTGGATGCGAAACTAGATAGAGTTTAACTGAAAAGTCCAGAGATTGGTGTTTTCTGGAATTAGAAAGCGGTCTGACCGGCTACTTCATGGCGGTCATACCAGCGACGGTCAGACCGGTCCCCTATTACCAGGGAGTGCGGTCAGATCGGCCAGTGATTGGCGGCCTTGTTAGTGATATGTCGTAGAGGCAATCATAGAGATAATTGTATCACGTCTATGTTTATGAGTTATTGAATAAATATTATTATGTTCCTTGAATGAATTATCAGTTATAAAGATTAACAAGTATGTGACTTGTTGGTGAAGCTCTTTAACATATATGATGTCATTCTAAATGTATCTCTGGTCGGATGTCACTGGTCGAAACACTATAGTGACTTATCGACCAACACATGTATTGAGAGATGACCATGTTTCACTGGTCATGGATATAGAAGATATCAAATCAATAATGTGAACACATGTTAGAGAACATGGTGTTGGATTGACCCACCTTGAGACACTATTGAGATTGTTATGATTTTATGTGTCATCAGTTGGTTTCAAGCGATGATGATGTATAATCCTTAGACCTGAGATCAGTATGGTTTCCTACATGTATAATAGTACACTTAGGGGGTTACCAAACGCTACTCCGTAACTAGGTAGTTATAAAGGTAGCTTTCAGGTATACTATGAAACATACGGAGGGATGTGACTGGTCGAATATAGGATTTGCAACTCCTAACATAATAGGAGAGATATCTTTGGACCCCTCGATGTGGTCGAATAAAGAAAGTGCATGGCCATGCCACTAGTGGTCGAAGAGTCAACCACATAAAGTTATCTGTCACTTGATCGAGAAAGTATTGAACAATCCATGTATGACAAAATATCTCACCTGGAGTTCAACTAGATATCGTGAGGCAAAGGGAGAATACACAAACATGTCACTCAGTTCGACCAGATACGGACTGGTCATAAACTGGTCGAAAATAATTACTAAGTGGTCGTAAACAAGTCGTAAGGAGTTACAATCTGGTCATGACTAAATATGAATTGGTCATATAGAGATACAAGCTAGTCGTAAGTGATCAGAACTTAGTCATAGATCATATTGCATTAAGGTTCGTCCGATATAATTTATGTGTATTCGGGAATCGTTATGTCCTGCTAGGAACCGCTAACGACTCGTGGTCGAAAAGGTGTTTCCGAGTCACAACCGAATACGCACGAACCTACAGGGTCACACACTTAACGGGTTGGAACAAATGAGTTCGGATAGGATCCGTCATGGGCTCTATATAAGGGGATGCATGAGGCTATTGAGACATACGACGGACGACATAATTAAGTTGCTCCACCAAAACCCTAGCCGCCATCTTCTCGAGAGCCCTACCATGTGAGTTGGTACTAGCACACCGACGTACGGTGTTCCTGTTGGAAATATGCCCTAGAGGCAATCATAGAGATGATTATATTTCATTATGTTCATGACATTGGATAATGTGTTATCTTGTTCCTAGAATAATATTGTTTATGTGACTTGGTTGTGAAACTATATATTTCTGCGATAGTTATTCTTATACGTTTCCTAGTCGGAAACATATGAGGACACATATGAATAGACTAGCATATGTATTGGTTGATGACTATGTTTCACGAGTCATAGATATGGAGATATCAAACCAATAATATGGACACATGTTAGAGAACATGTGTTGGATTAGGCCCACCTTGAGACACTATTGAGATTGTTATGATTCTATGTGTCGTTAGTTGGTCTCAAGCAATGATGATGTATAATGCTTAGACCTGAGATCATCATAGTTTTCTACATGTGTAATAGCACTCTTAGGGGTTGCCAAACGCTACACTGTAACTAGGTAGTTATAAAGGTAGCTTTCGGGAATGCTGTGAAACATGGAGAGGAATGTGACTGGTCGGATATGGGATTTGCCCCTCCTAACATAACAGGAGAGATGTCTCTGGGCCCCTCGTTGTGATCGGATAAAGAAAGTGCATGGCCATGTCTCTAGTAGTCGAAGTGTTCGACCACGTGAAGTTATCCGACACTCGATCGAGAAAGAATTGAACAGTCCATGGATGACACAACATCTCTCCTGGAGTTCAACCAGACATCGTGAGGCAAAGGGAGTATACACGAGTAGGTCACTCAGTTTGATCGACTCTGGTGGTCGTATGGAATCTGAGCTGGTCGAGATTGGTCGAACGTAATCCAGAGTGGTCGTAACCTGGTCGTAAGGAGTTACGAACTGGTCGTGACCACAAACGAACCGGTCGTATAGAGTACAGACCTGGTCGTAAGTGATGAGGACCTGGTCGTAGATCATATTGCATTAAGGTTCGTCCGATATAATTTGTGTGTATTCGGAATCGCTATGTTACGCTAGGAGCGCGCTTCGACTAGTGATCGGAAAGGGTTTCGAGTCACAACCGACACGCATGAACCTCTGAGGTCACACACTTAGCGGGTTGGAACAAACCAAGTCGAATACGATTAAATAGCGTGTTGGATAGGATCCGCCACGAGCACTATATAAGGAGATGCATGAGGTTGTTGGGAGGTGCGCGAAAACACCACCAAAACCCTAGCCGCCATCTTCCGAGAGCTCTGCTGCGAATTGGTGCTAGCACACGGCGTATGGTTGTTCCTTACGGGCGTGTGGATACCTAGAGGCGCTACTACGATTGTTGCGCTTGAGGATGATCCGCGATCTTCACGAGGAACTACGAGAGGTTCTTTGGAGGGACGATCGACTACGACCACCGTCGGCTTGTCGGGCGTTGGACGATCGACTCGACCACTACATCGCACGCGCTCTTCGTTGGACGCATCGCTCAAACCCTTCTTCGCCGCTCTGCTGGCGTCGGTGGTAACGATCTGTGATCATCTACTTGCTTGGCTTCCTGGTTTGCGTGGTAGAAATTTTTGTTTATAGCTATCGTAGCCTACCCCGCGACCCAACAGTGGTATCAGAGCCATCCTGCGTAGTTTTTGATCTGGATCGATCGCATATACTTGATATGTGGTAGTAGTAGATTGGATCTATTATTGGTCGGATCTGATAACCTAGATCGGTTCATATAGATGGAACGATCTAGACCTTGGTCGATTTGATCGATCATTTTCTCGGTGGTAGTAGATGGGTTTACGAGGAGGTATGAGCTATAAGGACCAGATGCTTTATTGCGCTTGTTCACGACCAGGCTGCATATCACTCCTACCGGTCGGAATTCCACCATCGGAGTTTGCCGCAGTGTGTGGTCGTATCAAAGGCAATGATCAGAGTGGTTCGGAATAGGGTTAATGTGATTAATCTGATGATTTCCAAGGCTCGGGTACGTGAATAAGATTCATGTTTCGAAAAAAATTTCCGAGCGCGCTGCCCCTTCGAACCCCGCCCGCTAACCTGCTAGCGGGACCACCGTGCTGGGTATTCGTACCGCGCGCTATAGGTAGTGTGTGCTCATGTCGTCCGATAGAATTGGATTCTATGCATAACTTGTTTTTGCAGGGATTGATGTGAATAGTATGACCCATATTGGTTCATGTATGAGATGCATGTATGTATGTAATTTCCATGACCTGCGTGTCATGCTTATTGCAGCCCAAGGCTGTCTATATTTGTATAACGGCCTGCGTGTCGACTTGTGATGCTTCTTTGCTCCTTGTAATTCATTACTAGTGCTATTAGGAGTAATGGCTTAGTGAGAGTACTTGGAGGAGTCGACCACTTGGAGACACGGCGAACAGGATGCCTGGCGATGGAGATTACCGTGGAGAAGGGTCATACTATATCACAATGCAATTTGATTGTCTGTGAATGCCTTTATATTCCTGTTCATTTATTTCTACACATGTTTTTGCTTTTAATGCTTTTAACATGGTAGAAGTAAAAATCCCTCACATAATATTAGGTTAAATTGATACCCTCCCAAATGATGCACTATCCAAAGTCATGTATTTTAATGGTAGGTCTTGCCATAGCAGAATGCCATTAACAATCCTTGACTAGATGGGTTTGTGTCAGACACTTACACGCTAAGCATTGGTTTAACTTAACAAGGTTATCATAACAGTTGTGGACCTTGGGGCATAAGGGTTGGGTGCCGAAGCATAAAGATGCTGCCCAACAACAAGAGTCATATAGAGATATGATTAGCAAAGGGTTGCTTACCATTTTCACTAGTCTTCTAGCTGTGATGCCATAGCTCACTAGTAGATTAAATGATTATGGATCTTGAATCACTAAAATGTCATAAGAGGGATATGGAATTTAGTGGGAGTATCTTTGTTAAAATTGTTTAATAGAAGTTATTTTTCTTGAACATATGTCTTAGTTTTGCATAACTTATGTTGTAGATCATGGCACCTACTGCTGTACCTACATCCAGTTTTGCTTTACGTTCGATACTTGAAAAGGAAAAACTGAATGGAACAAATTTTGCGGATTGGTCCCGCAACCTAAGAATTGTTCTTAGGCAAGATAAAAAGGAACATGTTCTAGAGGAACCAATTCCAGATGTGCCTACAAAGAATGCTGCTGCTGCTCTTAAAATCGCCTATAAAAAGGCATGTGATGAGTCCCTTGATGTTAGCTGTCTCATGCTTGCTGCTATGAACTCAAACCTTCAGAAATAGTTTGAGAACATAGAGGCCTACGATATGATCGTAGCGCTCAAAGGCATGTTTGAGACACAAGCAAGAACTGAGAGATTTGAGATCTCAAAGAACTTGTTTTGATGTAAGCTAGTTGAAGGTGGTCCAGTGAGCCCTCATGTAATTAAAATGGTTGGTTACACACAGAGCTTGGAAAAACTTGGTTTTCCACTTAGCCAGAGTTGGCTCTGATTTGATTCTTGCTTCGCTTCGAAAGCTATGGGCGTTCATTTTGAACTTCCATATGAGCAGCTTAGACAAGAATCTCACCGAATCGCAAATGATGCTTAAGGCAGCAGAGGGCAGCATTAAGAAAAGCAACAATCATGTGATGATGGTGCAAAAGAGTACAAGCTTCAAGAAGAAGGCTAAGACTTGGGTCAAGAAAAAGGGTAAGGCTAAAGTTTTAGATGAGATCAAAACTAATAAGCCTAAGCCCAAGACTAAGTCCGGCCCGACTCAAGAGAATGAATGCTTTTACTGCAAAGAGCTAGGCCATTGGAAGAGGAACTGCAAGAAATACCTAGCTGATCAGAAAAAGAATGGTGGGACTAAAACTTCCACTACAGGTATTAATGCTATAGATGTTTTTCTTACCGACTCTTCTATTAACTCATGGGTATTTGATACGGGATCGGTTGCTCATATCTGCAATTCGATCACGAGTCTAACAAGGAGTAGGAGAATTACAAAGGCGAGATGGATCTTCGCGTCGGGAATAAAGCAAAAGTTCTTTGCATTAGCCCTCGGGACTTTGCCATTACTTTTGCCTTCATGATTTATTATGGAATTAAATAATTGTTATTACGTTCCGACCATTAGTAAAACATTATCTACGCCTCATGTTTGAAGGCGAGGGTTATAATTCATTATTGAGAACAATGGTTGTTCTATATTTTTGAATGAAGTGTTTTATGGCTATGCACCTGTTTTGAATGGGTTGTTTATCTTAAATCTTGATGATCGTCCATCTATAATATTAATGCGAAAAGGCTTTGGTCTAATGAAACGAATTCCACTTTCATTTGGCATTGTCGTTTAGGTCACATAAGTGAGAAACGCATGAAAAAGCTCCATGATGATGGAATTCTAAACTCATTTGATTTGGAATCATTTGAAACATCTGAGTCTTGCACGGTGGGAAGATGACCAAGACACCTTTCATCGGGTCGGAGTGAAAGGGCGTCCCACCGATTGGCACTCATACATACCGATGTGTGTGGACCAATGAGTACGACGACTAGAGGTGGTTTTCATGCTTCATTACTTTCACCGATGACTATAGTAGATATGGATATATCTACTTAATGAGGCACAAGTCGGAATCCTTTGAAAAGTTTAAGGAGTTCCGAATGAGGTCTGAGAATCAACTTGGCAAGACAATCAAATCTTTATGATCCGATCGTGGAGGTGAGTTTTGAGCCAAGAATTTGGCAATCATTTGAAACAATGTGGAATTGTTCCTGACTTACACCACGGGCACTCCACAATGGAATGGTGTGTCCGAGGTGTAATAGGACCTTGTTGGACATGGTTCGATCAATGATGAGCCAATCCGATCTGCTATTGTATTTTTGGGGTTATGCTCTAGAAACCGCCGCTTACATTTTGAATCAGGTACCATCGAAATCAGTAGATAAGACACCATATGAGATGTGGACTGGGAAGAGTCCTAGTTTGTCTTTTCTAAGGATTTGGGGATGTGATGTCTATGTTAAACGTTTGACGTCTGACAAACTCGCACCCAAATCAGATAAATGCTTCCTTATAGGATATCCTAGGGAAACCAAAGGATATTATTTCTACAACCGGGAAGAAGACAAAGTTTTTGTTGCTCGAAATGGTGTCTTTTTGGAGAAAGAGTTTCTTTCAAAAGGAGTTAGTGGGAGAAAGGTGCAACTCGAAGAAATTCGGGAACCATCTGAAAGTGTTTCAACTCCTACTGAACCTCTACTGGGTGAACAAAATGTTGTTGAACCTATAGATGAGGCACCAGCCCCACGTAGATCTAAAAGGCCACGTCAATTGCCTACAAGGTATGGGCATGACATATTATTATTGAATAATGATGAGCCTAAGACATATGAGGAAGCGATGATGGACCCAGACTCTGAGAAATGGCTTGGAGCCATGAAATACGAGATAGACTCCATGAGAGAAAATCAGGTTTGGAATCTGGTCGATCCACTTGATGGTGTTAAAACCATTGAGTGCAAATGGATCTATAAGAAAAAGATTGATATGGATGAAAATGTTCACATTCATAAGGCTCGACGAGTCACAAAAGGTTTTCGACAAGTTCAAGGAGTTGACTACAATGAGACTTTCTCACCAGTAGCGATGCTTAAATCTGTTCGGATCATTCTAGCAATTGCTGCATATTTCGACTATGAGATATGGCAAATGGATGTCAAAACAACTTTCCTTAATGGAAACCTAGATGAGGATGTGTACATGACACAACCTGAAGGTTTTGTTGATCCAAAGAATACTAGTAAAGTATGCAAACTTCAAAAGTCCATTTATGGGTTGAAGCAAGCATCTCGGAGTTGGAATATACGTTTTAATGAGGAGATCAAAAGGTTTGGTTTCATCAAGAACAAAGAAGAACCTTGTGTTTACATGAAGGTTAGTGGGAGCGCACTTGTTATTCTGATCTTGTATGTAGATGACATACTACTGGTCGGAAATGACATTCCAATGCTTGAATCTGTTAAAACTTCATTAAGAAAAAGTTTCTCAATGAAAGATTTAGGAGATGCAGCATATATCTTAGGAATAAAAATCTATAGAGATAGATCAAGAAGGCTAATTGGATTAAGCCAAAGTATGTACATAGACAAAGTGTTGAATCGGTTCAACATGCAATATTCCAAGAGAGGATTCTTGCCCATGGCACATGGCATTAATCTTAGCAAGAATCAGTGTCCTACGACCACTGATGAGCGAGACAAAATGAATAATATTCCATATGCTTCGGCCATTGGATCTATCATGTATGCCATGATATGTATACGACCAGATGTATCATATGCTCTAAGTGTTACGAGCAGATACTAAGCTGATCCCGGTGAAGGTCACTGGACAGCTGTGAAAAACATTCTTAAGTACTTAAGAAGGACTAAGGATGTGGTCCTAATTTATGGCGGTGATGAAGAGCTCGTTGTAAATGGTTACACTGATGCAAGCTTTCAAACCGACAAAGATGATTATCGTTATAATCTGGTTTTGTATTCATTTTGAATGGAGGAGCAAAGTGAGTGGAAAAATTCCAAGCAAGAGACGATTCTTGATTCCACGACGGAGGTCGAGTACATTGCGCTTCAAGTCGCAAAAGAAGGTGTTTGGATAGGAAATTTCATTACTGATTTGGGTGTGGTTCCGAGTGCCTTGAGCCCAATGGATCTCTATTGTGACAACAATGGAGCCATTGCGCAGGCTAAGGAGCCTAGATCCCATCAGAAGTCCAAGCATATACTCAAGCGTTATCATCTTATTCGCGAATTGGTGGATAGAGGAGATGTTAAGATACGCAAAATTCATACGGATTAGAATGTTGTTGATCCATTGACAAAGCCTCTCACACAGCCAAAGCATGAGGCACACACCAAAGCTATTGGTATTAGATACCTAAATGATTGACACTAGTGCAAGTAGGAGACTGTTGGAAATATGCCCTAGAGGCAATCATAGAGATGATTATATTTCATTATGTTCATGACATTGGATAATGTGTTCTCTTGTTCCTAGAATAATATTGTTAATATTTATTATCAAGTATGTGACTTGGTTGTGAAACTATATATTTCTGCGATAGTTATTCTTATACGTTCCCTGGTCGGAAACATATGAGGACACATATGAATAGACTAGCATATGTATTGGTTGATGACTATGTTTCACGAGTCATAGATATGGAGATATCAAACCAATAATATAGACACATGTTAGAGAACATGATGTTGGATTAGACCCACCTTGAGACACTATTGAGATTGTTATGATTCTATGTGTCGTTAGTTGGTCTCAAGCAATGATGATGTATAATCCTTAGACCTGAGATCATCATAGTTTCCTACATGTGTAAAAGCACTCTTAGGGGTTGCCAAACGCTACACCGTAACTAGGTAGTTATAAAGGTAGCTTTCGGGTACGCTGTGAAACATGGAGAGGAATGTGACTGGTCGGATATGGGATTTGCCCTCCTAACATAACAGGAGAGATGTCTCGGGCCCTCGTTGTGATCAGATAAAGAAAGTGCATGGCCATGTCTCTAGTAGTCGAAGTGTTCGACCACGTGAAGTTATCCGACACTCGATCGAGAAAGAATTGAACAGTCCATGGATGACACAACATCTCACCTGGAGTTCAACCAGACATCGTGAGGCAAAGGGAGTATACACGAGTAGGTCACTCAGTTTGATCACTCTGGATCGGTCGTATGGAGATCTGAGCTGGTCGAGACCGGTCGAACGTAATCACAGAGTGGTCGTAACCTGGTCGTAAGGAGTTACGAACTGGTCGTGACCACAAATGAACTGGTCGCTATGTTCTGCTAGGAGCCGCTACGACTAGTGATCGGAAAGGGTTTTCGAGTCACAACCGATCACGCATGAACCTCAGGTCACACACTTAACGGGTTGGAACAAACCAAGACGAATACGATTCGTAAACGTGTTCGGATAGGATCCGTCACGAGCACTATATAAGGAGATGCATGAGGCTGTTGGGAGGTGCGCGAGGAAACACCACCGAAACCCTAGCCGCTATCTTCCTGATAGCTTTGCCTTGCGAATTGGTGCTAGCACACCAACGTATGGTTGTTCCCGCCTACGGGCGTGTGGATACCCTAGAGGCGCTACTACGATTGTTGCGCTTGAGGGCGATCCGCGATCTTCACGAGGAACTACAGAGGTTCTTTGGAGGGGACGATTGACTACGACCACCGTGATCGACTTGTCGGGCGTTGGACGATCGACTCGACCACTACATCGGCAGCGCTCTTCGTTGGACCAGCCGCTCCAACCCTTCTTCCGCCGCTTTCTGGCGTCTGGTGGTAACGATCTGTGATCATCTACTTGCTTGGCTTCCTGGTTTGCGTGGTAGAAATTTTTGTTTGTAGCTATCGTAGCCTACCCCGCGACCCAACAGTTCCATCCCTGGACGTGTGGATATCGTAAAGACACTGCTGCGGTTGCTGTTGCGCTCAAGGACGATCCACGACTTCGCAAGGAACACGATAGGATGCTTGAGGAGGCGATCAGTGCCGGGGACGGTGGACGATCGACTACGACCACTACATCGACGTACTCGATGTTGGATCAGACTGCTCCAACTCTTCTTCCACTGTGCTGCACATCTAGTGGTAACGATCTATGATCTCTTGCTTGCATAGTTTTCTAGTTTATGTGGTAGAATTTTTGAATTACCAGCTAGCGTAGCCTACCTGTACCCCTTCAAGCCTGCCAGCCAAGGGCTGGCAGTTTGACTGGTTTGGCGGTGGCATCTGACCAGCCATGGTGGTTTAGTCCACAGTGAGGTGTGCTGAATTTTGAGAATTGACCTAGAGTGATGGTTTTGATGCATATGTGTTACATGATACATGTTTTGGCTAACGTGGGTTAAAGTTGCGAAGAACTTGTGTCTGAAATCGATTTCTTGGTCTATTGTTATGCAGGGACACTTGGAGTCAACTATGATCAACGACGAGGATGATTGGGACTTGGTTTGGTGAAATCAAGGCCCAGAACGATCGAGAATGCCGGGTGAAGTGTTTGACCTCAATCATGGCACAAGATGGATAAGAACGGAAAGTTTGGTGCAACGGGTTACATCAAGTAGCTTGAGCCAGTGCAAGTGTTGAGACGGTCTGGTGGGTGCTGGATGGGAGAGACTTGTCGGTATGAGGAAAAGTCATTGATGAACCTACGCATGGTGAAGCATGAGATTGCTTCACAAGATTGGACTCGGTCAAGGATGGAAGGATCGAGAAGAGATATTTTGGTATCTTCACCAAAATATCGGGTCGGTGACCTTGGAATAACCGTGGCTCATGACGGCGCAAAGGAGAAGCGGTTTAGGTCATGAATAGGACAAGATCACGAAGAGATGGATTCGGGAAACCGAGACCGTCATCCGCTTTGAGAAGTGTGCATGAGTGTGAGGCCTGTTTGTGTATGGGCTTAATGGGTGCCTGTTAGTACTTTTTCTCTAGATCTAGCCTCCACTATATAAGGGGTGGTATAGGATTTGCACACTAATCAAGTAAGTCATCCAAGCCTAGAAACCCTAATTTGTGATTTAGGGAAAGTGGCTAGAATAGAGGAGGCTAGAGTTTGAGAGATATATTGAGAGAAAAATTATAGGATCAGGTACTCATGAGAGAGCTTTTGTCTTCTATGGTGGAGTGGTTGTAAAAGTTCAATCCCTCTTATCAATCCAATCAAGTTTGTGCAAAGATAAGTTCTATCTTGTTCTTGCTCTCTTCCTTGTTATTTTGGATTCTTATGCTCGAGGGGTTTTACCTTGGTCTTTTGTTGTGATCTAGCTTGCTAAGACTTTTGAAAGTTGATCTAAGGTCATCTTGACCATCTTTCATCCACGTGGAAGCCTTTAGATCAAGTTTACGTTTTCACTAGTTTTAAGTCCCCTTGCACTCAATCAAAAAATTGATATAATCTCGGCTATGATCGTCTCGATCTTTGAATTGAATAGGTTCCTAACCTTCTTGTAGAGCTATGTTTGAAATCTCAAGTCATTTGTATCTCTAGATCAAAAGTTAGGTCTTTTGTGGATCATAAATCGTGTCGGTTTCTCTGTCAGCCTGAGGGAGAGGTCAGTCTGGCCTAGTAGGGTGTGGTCAGACAGACCGAACGGTTAGATCGCTTAGTGCTTGGCAGCCAGACAAGCTGAGGGTGGTGAAGTTTGATTTTCTTGGTTTCACCTCAAATCTTTCGCTGTGATTTTGAGACCTCGATCTTCATAGCTTCACATAGTTATTGGAGTGAAAAAAAGGTTGAATTCCAAGGAGAAAACGTGGGCTAACACACTACTAGAAAACGGAGAAAACCTGACGGTCCCGAATTACCCTGACAGGCCCGCAACGGCCGTCAAGGTTTATTATTTTGGGGATGGTAATAGTACCACCGACAGAAAAATTATAAATTTGTTGATGGTTATAATAAAACTCTCAACAAAAATAATTTTCCTGATGGTTACGCCTGTCAAGTTAATTGTTTGGGTCTTCCCACATTTTTGCGTGTGGGAAACTTCTGTTCGCACGAAAAAAATTTGCATCGCGCGCCCCATGGAAAAAAATTACCTGAGTGCTTATGCCCACTGCCCAGTAGTCAAAGTCCCTTCCTCCCGTTAAAATCCGTAGCTAGCTCCACACATCCCCAATCCGCGCGCCACCTCCATGCCATCTTCGGCCACGCCTGCCGCCTCCATGCCATCTCCAGCCGCGCCCGCTGCCTCCACGCCATCTCTGGCCGCACCTGCCACCTCCACACCATCTCCAGCTGCAACACTCCCTCCTCTCGAAATCCTTAGCTCCACATCCCCAATCCGTCACCTCCACGCCATCTCCGGTCGCGTTCGCCGCCTCCACGCCATCTCCGGCCGCACCCACCACCTCCACACCATCTCCAGCCGCAGCCACATCCTCCTCTTCAAATTCCTAGCTCCACACCCTCAATCTGCCGCCTCCACTGTATACGACATCTCTTTTATTGTTGCTTCTGTTAATTTTCTGGATTGATTATCCAAAGAACTACTGTTTAGTTAGCAGATGCAATGCAATT